>CM048839.1:35806772-37006772 GCA_026545765.1 Plantago major
TTTCCTGATTTTAAAAGGAGTTCTAGTTAGTTTCCTTATAAAACATGATCACCTAAATCAGTTTTCTTGTGCTAGAAGGATTAGTAATTAGTTTTCTTGTTCTAGTAGGATTTGGTAGTTGAGTTCTCTATATATAGTCAATGGGGCTTGTTTGTTACATAAATCAGATCAAACTAGAATATCAACAATAGAAGATTGATAGGAAGTTAGGGATCATACTTCGGAGAATAGCATATTAGGTTGCTTGTATCTTTTATATGGGATTATTCTTGTTACATCGTGTGGTTTCAGCCTAAGTATCAATAAAGGTTGTTGGTTGATCTCCATGGACGTAGGCATTGCCGAACCACGTTAAATCTTGTGTCTCTGACTTTCTGGTTTTGGTACATTGTTTGTTCGATTATTGTTTACTGTCATTGTTGCATCATCCCTCATTGTTTGAACTTAACAATTGGCGCCGTGTGTGGGAAGGGGAAGGAAGTATTGTATCAATGGCGTCTCCAAGGTGCAAGATCGATGAACATGCCAAAGGTGTATGGAAGAAACTAGAGACCGTTTGCAAGGTGAAAAGCTCAGATCTGTCTTCTATGGTGGATTCAAACTTAACCGAAGTCGAGAGAAGACCGTCGGAAGTAGGGAAGGAGTTCCCCACGGTTTGGGATCGAATAGGAGTTGATTTAGGTGCAAGAATCGTGCAAAACAGACCAAGAATCAGTCCAGAATCGCAAAAAGGGATGCAGGGGCGCGTGCATCCGCTCCGAAAGGTTGGCGAGTGAGATTCACGCGCCAGGAAGGAAAAAAGCGCAGTGCTGGTGTTCGGGAGAGTGTGAGCGCGTCCAGGCTCAAATTTGCGCGTGGTCGGGCTCGTTGGATTCCTAAGACAATTTACCATGTCATAGGATTGGTTCCCGGATGGTATGGTGTCGTGGAGAGCGTAAAAATACCTTTGGAAGTGAAAGAACAACTTATGGAAGAGGAAGATGGAGCTATCACTGAAGATGAGGTGTTCAATAGCCATGGGATGATATCACGAGGCACATGGATACACTGGAGAATGGTTTGGGACAGCGGTGGAGTATGGACAATGTTGATACTGATAAATAAACATACACAAGTTCAGGTAGAGACTTACAGGGTTGTGTCATAACTTCAGGGATACGTAGAGATCAATTGATGGGATCATTGATTAAGCTAAAGGTCGAGATTGTGAGAGTTTTATAGCTCAACAATGATATTCATCGTTGAACGGCCTAGATTAAATACGGAATTCTCAACGGTGGTGATCAAATCCAGGGTATGAAAAGATGGAGAATTAGTTAGGCATTTAACTAATACGGTTTCTTGATTTTAAAAGGAGTTTTAGTTAGTTTCCTTATACAAGAAGGTTACCTAAATTAGTTTTCTTGTGCTAAAAGGATTAGTAATTAGTTTTCTTGTTCTAAAATGATTTGGTAGTTGAGTTATCTATATATAGTCAAGGGGGCTTGTTTGTTACATAGATCAGATCAGACTAGAATATCAACAATAGAAGATTGATAGGAAGTTAGGAATCATACTTCGGAGAATAGCATATTAGGTTGCTCTTATCTTTTATGTGGGATTATTCTTGTGACGTCGTGTGGCTGTAACCTAAGTATCAATAAAGGTTGTTGGTTGATCTCCGTGGACGTAGGCATTGCTGAACCACGTTAAATCTTGTGTCTCTGACTTTCTGATTTTGGTACATTGTTTGTTCGATTATTGTTTACTGTCATTGTTGCATTATTCCTCATTGTTGAACTTAACAATGAGGATACCATACCAGCCGGGTACAAACACTATCACCTGGGAAATCATTTCAGGAGTCCAACGGGCTTGACCACGCGTCATTCCGAGCCCGGACGCGCCTGCACTCGCCGGAATACCAGCACTACGCTTTTTTCCTTCCTGGCGCGTGAAACACACTCGCCAGCCTATCCGCGCGTATTCCGTATGCGATTCTGGGTTGTATTTTAGTCCGTTTCCCATGATTCTTTCGCCTTCTCGACCTTGTAGACGTCATTGATACAATACTTCCTTCGCCTTTCCCACAGACGGCACCAATTGTTAAGTTCAAACAATGATTTTAAAACCAGAAAGCCAGAGACACAAGACTGAACGTAATATGGACAATGCTGAAACCGAGAAAGAAATCTGCACATGTTCGGGTGGAGACTGTTACAGGAGGTATAACAGGCACCGAAGTCCAATTTAAAGTTGATGGAGTTGAGTCTGAGGTGGAGCTACCTGAAAGAACAAGTTGTAGTGCTTATAATATCTAAAGGTGTGATCAGGGTGCAGAAGATTCAGACTTCTTTGAATGCTTTTGATTACATGAGAAAAAGCTCTTCGAGGTCCAAAGTTCATGTTGTCGAGTGAAGACTTTCAGGGTTGTGTCCTAACTTCAGGGATACATTGAGATCAGTTAATGGGATCATTGATTGAGCTAAAGGTGGATATTGTGAGAGTGTTAACTCAACAATGATATTGATCGTTTAACGGCTCAGATTAAATATGGAAATCTCAATGGTGATGATCAAATCCAGGATATGGAAAGCTGGAGAATTAGTTAGGCGTTTAACTAATTCAGTTTTCTGATTCTAGAAGGAATTCTAGGTGGTTTCCTTATACAAGAAGGTTACCTAAATTAGTTTTCTTGTGCTAGAAGGATTAGTAATTAGTTTTCTTGTTCTAGTTGGATTTGGTAGTTGAGTTCTCTATATATAGTCAATGGGGCTTGTTTGTTAGATAGATCAGATCAGACTAGAATATCAACAATAGAAGATTGATAGGAAGTTAGGGATCATACTTCGGAGAATAGAATATTAGGTTGATCTTATCTTTTATGTGGGATTATTCTTGTCACGTCGTGTGGTTGTAACCTAAATATCAATAAAAATTGTTAGTTGATCTCCGTGGACGTAAGCATTGCCGAACCACGCTAAATCTTGTGTCTCTGGCGATCTGGTTTTAAAATCATTGTTTGAATTTAATAGTATGGATAATACAAACCTACCAAACCAACATCATCATAAGAAGTTAAAAACATCCAATGATAATCTATGTGCTAAAACGTTTGCGTCACGTTTAACCTGACAAAACTTAATGTAATAAAATTCTCCATCAAATACCATAATTTCTTTGAAAAGTGAAACAAAAGGGCAACGCTAAAGTTGGTCGATTTAAGAGATTTAATCACCAAAGAACAATCCCTTTCAATTACTACATGTTGCCACTAGCCAACCTTCCGCATTTTCAGCAACCATAAGATATAAAAATTTGTCACCAAGCAATAACCTTGCCCCCATGATCCTTATCAACAACACTAATGCGTCCCCCTATTCGGACTATACTCAACCGTATCAAAATTTCACGTAGGGTGGCTGGAATTTGAATGAATCTGGTAGGATTTAGACCATCAACTTTATATATTATATTATATTATATTATATTATATTATATTATATTATATAAGAACATCCAACTGATAACCTAAGCGCTAAAACATTAGCCTCACGTTTAACCTGACAAAACTTCATGAGCAAAATTCTCGTCTCCCTTCGAACTCTGCTATATTTTTAAAATTTCATTATTTCATTTTATCTTATTTAATAAATTTATATTTTATTTTAGTGAATAAAATAATTTATTTAATTAATAATAATAATAATAATAATCTAAATTGGTGTCTATGGATTCGTTTTGTCACGGCGAATTCAAATATATGTTCAAAATATTTTTCGAGTTTGTAGATAAGTTTATATGAAATTTAAAAACAACTATATATGCAGTCAACTTACCAAAAATAAACATACTGGTTGAAAATTCAACTAAATCCACAAAATTCCACGTTGGATTGAATTAATTTAATGAATGCTCTATTTTTAAAATTGTATTATTTCATTTTATCTTATTTGATAAATGTATATTTTACTTTAATGAATAAAATGATTTATTTAGTTAATAATAGTATTCAAGATTGGTGTCTATATATGGATTCGTCTCGTAACTCTCGTCACGACGAATTCAAATATATGTTCAAAATATTTTTCGGATTTTTGTAGATAAAGTTATATGAGATTTAATAAAAACTATATATACATTCACATATAAAAAATAACAACGAAATATATAATGACTAAAATACAACTAATTCTACAAAATTCCACGTAGGACTGAATGAATCTAGTGGGGATTAGACCATTGTGCTTTACATAATATATATATATATATATACATATATATATATACATATATATATATATATATATATATATATATATATATATATATATATACATATACATATATACATATACATATATATATATATACATATACATATATATATATATACATATATATATATATACATATATATATATATTTCGTGGAAATATATGATTTTAATTTTACTTATGTTTGTATTATAACAAAACTGACTAATAATATGGCTTTTATTTCCTTAATATTAGGAACAACATTATTTTGAAATCATTAAACCGAGTGATACTAATTGTTATGCCAAAAGATATTATTTACTAATAATAGATATTTCTTGTAATAATTAAGACATGAAATAGTGAAAATACTACTCATGTCTTAACGAAAATTAGCAAATAGGATGGTTTTAAATAGGTTTTATTAAGATTAAATTTGCCACATATGATTTTGTCTTATGTGGCATGGCCTTTCTTTCAAACTAGTACTAACCCGTGGCGATACCATTGTATAGTTTACATTTAATAATAAATAGGAAAGGGATGAAAATACTTGTAAAAGATAGTCAAACTTACTTGTAAACAATGTTGGTCGTGGTGTCGGTAGGTAGTTCGTCTTCATCCAATACTATATCATTGAGTCTTTTTTATGCTAACTATAAAAGATGTAAAAATACGACTCATTATTACAAATACATTTTGAAAGTGGTAGGATCCAACCTTAACCTGTTCGGGATCCAACGGGTTGATAACATATATTTTATATCGGGTCCTAACGTACATGACCTGTTAATTAGTCACATATGCATGTTTTAAAAAAAAGTTGTATCAACAAACCCGAACAAAAATAAAACACAAAAGTATACAGTAATACAATGCAATTAATAGGGTTAGTTCCCTAGAATCAAAAAATTATTATTCTGCCTCCCCAGTACTACACACACAAAAATTATATTCTACAACATAAATTCACATGGTACGGTTTTCCCCCCCCCCCCCCCCCCCGGTGCATGCAGGAATATGTAGTTTTTACTAACTTAATCATAAAATGTTGCGGTCGGGACTTGTTACAAAAGTATGGAACGGGTTCGAGTATATGCCAGATCCGAACCTGAACATCATTAATAATTTCGAACGTGGTTGAATTAGGGTTGGATAGAACCCGACCCGTTTAATTTACTTTAATAATAAATAAGCGGATGACAACTTAAATTAACTCAATAAAATCAATATAGTGTAAATTTTTAGTCAAGTACGTAAAAACATGTAAAGGACAAAATAAATCATTCTTCACCCTCCAGATATATCTTCGTCAATTGTAAAGAAAATAAATGTAATTGTCATTCAAACTAATTATAAATAATAATTTATGGATGGTGTTATGATATATTTTTACCTTAAAGATTGTGAAAAACTTCATTGACATTGGTCGTTATGTATGTGGGGTGTACTGCTTAATCCAAGGCTATAAATTTGAGTCTTTTTTTATTGGTGATTCTCGAGAATGCAACATACAAACAAACCATGAATGAATACTGGTGTGAGAAGATATATATCAACATCAGCTAAAGACCATTCCTGACTCTTATTGATTCTCACAACATAATAAATTAACATAAATAGGGAAGTGTATGCGCTGGTATCTGATAGGAAGTTTAGTAACATCAAAAGGTCTCAAAACCGTGCGAGGTATAAGTATCCTATGTCAAGCTATCATCTTCGCCTTTTACAAAATGCTTCTCAATAATAGCAACAATCAAACTCGTGACACTACAAAGTTCAATAGACTGGTCGATGTTTCTTATAAGCAAAGTAGGACAACCAGCTTCCAACCGAATGAGATGGTTTGAGATACCTAAGCTTTATTTGTATTTAGGAATTTCGACTGAATATACATTTTTTCTATTGATGATGCCATCCTCATCAGGACATATCCTGTAATAACTCATGAGAGCTTAAATTATCGTCTCAACAACAATTCTGATTGAGTTCTCAGGTTCCAATTATTTCATTCTTAGAGTTCGTCTACATTCGAATTAGATATCCAAGTTGAAAATATCACATTCTTAGAATTAGTTAACCCCTTGAATGGAATTTCTAAGTTGAAATTATTTAATTCTTATATTGTTTCCAAACAGTGTAGTTTGCAGTTCAAATTGAGTTCCCAGGCTGGATTCATCCCGTTTCTAAAGATGTTTACCTTCTGAATTAATGAATTCTCCAGATGGAATTAACCAATTCTTATATTATTATTATTTCGATTAGTAGGGTTTACTCTTTCAATAGAGTTTTCAAGTTGTAATTATCAATTCTTAGAGTTTGTTTGCTTATCAAATTAAGTTTTCAAATCGGAACTATGACCTTCCTAAGTTGAGGTTAATCTCCCCACTGAGTTCTCAAATTGGAACAATCTAATTCGTATTGTTGGGTTACCCTTCGAATTGAATCCCTGAGTTGGATGTATCATGTCTTGATATCTTTTCCCATACAATATGGTTTACTCTTGGAATAAAGTTACCAAATTGTAAGTATCATATTCTTACAGTTGAGTTTATCATTCAAATTGAGTTCTCAAATGGAATTATCACATTCTTAGAGTATTTTTATATATACCATGGATTGCTTTTCTAATAGAGTTTGAATCATCTTGTTTGTAGAATGTGTTTATTATCCGGATTGAGAAAGATGATATGTGGGGCCCACTATACAAAAAAAAATCCTTTCTCGCACAGTTTATCATTACTCGTGCACGCATCGAGAGGCTTTCCAGTTGGTCACCCATGCTAAGATTGCTACAGAGAGTAAGCAAGCTTAACTCGTTAGTGATGGATTTCGAAAAAAGTACATCTTGTTGCTATGAGTAGCATTATCAACTCATTTAATCTCTCTTAAAACTTGGGGGGCGTTACATTCACCACTCTTAAATTGTTCGACGTCCCGGTGGAATATTGTCCGAACCAAACGTCCACCAACTGTAGGTTTTTTGGATGGCTCGACTTTTAGACCATTTGTAACGCCCCGTCCTTGTATGGAGCGAGGCTTGACCCTTTGGGACGACACAGTGACTACTGGACTTATCTATATGTGATATGATGGCCCCATTGTACCAATACATGTCATTTCTCGCACATGAGTAGTTAGTTTCCCATCCAAAGATTGTTCCAGAACAAACACGCTTAACTCTAAATTTCTTATTGATGGATTACTGAAAAAAAGGTGCACCTTGTAGATATGAGTAGCGTTCTCAACTCCTAAAAGCTCTCTTAAAACTTTAGGGCGTTACATCCCAAGTCGGAATTATCTCATTTTTAGTATATTTTTTCAAATAGCATGGGTTACCCTTCTAGTAGAGTTTCCAAGTTGGAACGATATCACTTCTAGAGTTGTTTTATCTTTCAAATTCAGTTTCAAGTTGAAATTATTTTGTTTTTAAAGTTGATCTTTAAATTGAATTTTTGAGTTGAATTTGTCCCATTCTTAGAGTTAGTTTACACTTCGAATTGAGCTTCATAGTTTGAATCATCATTTTTTTGAGTTCCTAAGTATTTTTTCTTACATAATGTGGTTTGCTCATTAATTTGAGTTTCTAATTAACTAAGATCTTATTTTTAGATTAATTTACCCTTCAAGTTGGGTTATTATGTTGAAATTATCCTTTTGTTAGAGTTTGTTTACTCATTGATGAGTTCCTAAGCTGGAATTATGCATGTTTTACATTATTTTAATTTATCCCATTTTTATGGATGATTTCACCCTCGGATTGAGTATCCAAGTTGCAATTAATTCACTCTTATTAGAATGGGTTGGCCCACCAAATTGAGTTTTCAGGTTGAAGCCATCTCATTCTTAGAGTTGAGCTTAACATTCGTTAAGTTTTCAAGTTGGAATAATCTGATTCTTAGAGTTGGTTTAACATTCAAACTGAGTTGTCACGTGGGAATTATTCAATTCTTAGAGTTGATTTTCCATTTGAATTGAGTTTCATGTTGTCCCAATATTATAGTTGAGCTTACCATTCGATGTAAGTTTTCAAGTTCGATTATTATGTCATTAAAGAACTTGTATAGTGAGGTTTACCATTCGAACAGAGTTCCCGAACTGGAACTATCTTATTCTTCATGTTGGTTTGACTTTCGAACTGAGTTCTCATGCATGTTAGAATCATCTAATTCTTAAAGTTGAGTTTACCCTTCGAATTGAGTTTTCAAGTTTGAATTATCCCATTATTAAATTTTGTTTACGTACATCACTTAGAGTACTTTCCCATGTCTAGTGTAGTTTAACCTTCAACTTGAGTTCCTAAGTTAAAAATTATCCCCCGGTTAGAGTTTGTTTACCCTTCGTATTGAGTTCCAAAGCTATAATTATGGTTGTCTTACAATATTTTTCCCTTATAGCGTGATATCCTCTTGAAATAGAGTTCTCAATTTGGATTAATCTCAATTTCATAGATAGTTTGACGTTCGAATTGAGTTTTCAAATTGCAATTATCTCATTCTCACATTTGGTTGACCCTTCAAATTCCTAAGTTGATATATCCAGTTTGTAGAGTTGAGTTTACATTCGAGCTAAGTTTTCAAGTTTAATAATACAATTCATAGAGTTTAATTAACATTCAAACTGAGTTGCAAAGATTCTTAAATTTGGTTTACAATTTGAATGAGTTTCCAATTAATTATTATTTATTTTTTCTTTTAGTTGAGTTCACTGTTTGACTTAAATGGAATTATTCCTTTATTAGGGTATTTTATAGTATGGTTTACTTTTTGTATAGAGTTCCCAAGTTCGAATCATCTTATTATAAGAGTTGGTTTAACCTTGGAGCTGAGGTCCCATACATGTTAGAATTATCTCATTCTTAAAGTTAAGTTTACCCTTCATATTGGCTTTCCTAGTTTGAATTTTCACAATCTTAAAGTTTGTTTGCTCTTCAAAATGAGTTCTTGAGTCTAAATTATCCCTCACTTAGACTATTTGTCATGTGTAGTACCCCGTACCGAAAAACTTCATACATTAAGGGTGGCTCGTAGTTCTAGGTGAGAATTTAAATAAGTTCTAAAACATAGAAAAGTTTGCTTTTAGTGTTTAAATATGTAATTTGTATAATAAAATGCTAAGGATTGCCATGTAATAGGTAGTGTTAATATCTTTCCTTCTGAATCTAATATAAATGGACTCTATTTCGTAGACGGAAACACTTTGAGAATATTTACGGTCCATTCCGTCCCAATACTTTATACTAAATTAAATTACAGTGGTTTTTGATATTATGTTTGCAAGAAATAATGTAAAATTTGTATAAATCATAAATGATTAAATTCAACACTGTAATCCAAGTTACTTCCTTGGGACAAACTTATAAGATGATCAGTACTCCCTCTGTTTCAATATATATTTCTAACCCAAATAAGAAAGTTTTTATCCTATACCTATCAATATTCCATTATTTATCGCATACTTTATCATCACTTTATTCACTCTCTCTTACTTTACTAACCATTTACAACTTTATTAATATAAACCACTCACAAACTACTTTTTATAAACTATTTTTTATGATTATTCCTCAAACAAACAGAAAGTAGAAGGTTAGGAAGTGTGTAAAAGAACAGAGGTAGTATCATAATTGTGCACCTATGTTTTGCTTTGAATACACAAATGAATTCACATGATTCCACATCAAATTATATACATTACTTCAATTAGAATGACCATACTTCATCTGTCCCAATGAATGTCATCCGTAAAAAACTGTTGTCATATTTTAATTTTTTCCAATCAAACAGTTTAAACTTTGACCACAAACTAATTTTAAACTATAATGGTAAAATGTTCAATTAAAACATATAATGAAAATTAAGAAAAGAAGGAATACTTGTTAATATATGAAAATACCGTGTGATGTATATAGGTATAAATTTTGTTTGCGATTTTATGCCAAAAATTATGTCCTAATTTTTCGGAATTATTTGGCTTGGAAAGATTCTCACAATTTTCCAGAATTATTTGCTACCATTGGCTGGAATTTGGCAGTAGGTTACCAAAATTAGGGTGTGAACATACACGAATTAATTGGCAAAACCCACAAACACCAATATTACCTTATATGTAACTTTATTTTTTTTTTTTTTTGAGAGAAACTTCACTTTCATTCCAGCAAGAGGAAAGCAGTACACAAAACAGAAACAACCAGGTTCGAAAAAAGAAAAAAACAAGAAAACTCAAAAGGGCAAGACAACTTTACCCTCACTATCTACCAAAATGTATGTAGCTAGCTGATGTGCAATCGAATTACCTGATCTAAAAATATGAGAAAAACTAATAGAAGTAAAAAACTGCTGCTTCCTCTTTATGTTATCCACAATGATGTCAGCCGGTGATAGACATCGTAACACATCCTTCAATGCGTCAATGAGCAGTAGGCAGTCCCCTTCAAGTATAACGTGACGCCACCCCCTTTCTATAGCCAAGTCCACGCCCAGATTTGCTGCTAATGCTTCGGCCACCTCTGGATCTACAATATGGTTCACTATCTTTCATTTCCAAGCCAGCACATCGCGTTCACTATTGTGTGCCACTATGCCAAGTCCAGCTTTTCCATATCTTGTCGAAACAGAGGCGTCAAAATTAAGTTTAACATACTGACCTTCAGGCGGCTACCATTCTGTCGAACTCTCAGGAGGTCTAACTTTATGAAACTGAAGCTTGGCCTCCTGGTAGTCCTTGGCGAATATAAACAACTCCTGTGCTTCGAAACCAACCTCACCATGTACTAGTCTGTTGCGGTTGAACCATAGATTCCAGCAAATGCATACAAAAAGAGCCAATTGATCTTTGCTCAGTACCTATTTCACATTAGATAACCAATTCCAAGCATCAGAAAAATGTTGTGTATACACACACATAGGAAAGCCAGACAAAGTCCATACTAGGCGTGCAAATGGGCAATCCTGAAATGTATGTAAAGCTGTTTCCACATGTTCTTTGCATACAACACACATAGAGTCCACCAAAACATGCCGTCAAATTAAATTGGCAGAGATCGGGAGTGCACCCTTTAATAATCTCCACACAAACACTTTTATTTTATTTGGCAGATTTAGTTTCCAGATAAAGGATCAATTACTCATAGGCTCGATGGTACTAGAACCAGCTAAGGAAGCATTAGTCCGCAGTTTTTTCAAGTCTCTGCACAAGTAGTACGCAGTCCGGACAGTATAGTAGCCTCTCCTGTGTTGATTCCATATGCGTGTATCCTCCAAATCTCGGCCAGCAAGTGGAATACGAAGAATAGAACCAACATCTTCCTCCCAGAACACCATATTAAGTAAATCCACATCCCACGTGAGCCCATCCTCCGAAATAAAGTTTGACACAGCTATACTACCCAATTGATACAGATCCGGGGTAATGGGTCGAAGCTTAATATCCCTAGGAATCCAATTGTCCTTCCACACATCTATTCTTTCTCCATTCCCAACTCTCCATCGAATCCCACTTCGCACCATATCAATGGACCCAAAAATACTCCTCCAAGTGAAAGAGCAATCTGGGAAGTACTTAGCTTTCAAGACACGACTAGGGAGGGAATCAGGGTATTGTATTATCCTCCACACTTGTTTGCCTAACACTGCTAAGTTAAAAGAGCTAAGGTCATGGAAACCCATTCCCCCATCTCTCTTACTCTCACAAAGCAAGTCCCACTTGACCCAATGAATCTTCTTAGTTTGCCCATCTCCCCACCAAAACCTAGAAAGAATAGCTTCAATCTCATGTAACAAATATTCAGGCAATTTGAAGCAACTCATGACATATGTGGGTATGGCTTGAAGGACAGACTTAATCATAACTTCTTTACCTTGAGTTTTAGACCAAATTCTCTCCCTAAGCCAACTAAACACGTCTCTCTTTGAACGACCCATCTCCGTTGGTAGACCCAAATACTTCTCATGCTTGGGAACAACTCTAATAGGAAGACAGCTTCTTACCTCATCCACCTTCTCCCTACTCACATTACGACTAAAGACTACAATAGATTTTTCCATATTAATCTCTTGTCCAGACGCCATACTATACTTATAAAGAATATCCACAATAGACAAAGTAGAATCCCGAGAAGCCTCACATAAAATTAAAGTGTCATCAGCAAACAATAAATGCGAGATCCATGTTACTTGAGGGCTAACAACCACCCCCTTAAGCACCTCCCTACGCTCCGCATCAAGAATAAGAGAACTAAACGCTTCCGTACACAAAAGAAACAGATAAGGTGACAAAGGATCTCCCTGACGGAGCCCTCTCTGTGGCTGGATATGACTAAAGGTATCACCGTTAAGTCTAATAGAATAAGACACGGTTCGCACACAGAGCATAATAAGACTAATAAAAGCATGCTCAAAACCTAACTTTTCTAGCACACGTTCCAAAAAAAGCCATTCAACTCGGTCGTAAGCCTTGCTCATATCTAATTTTGAGGCCATATAGCCCTCTTTGCCCTTAGTTTTTCTTTTCAAAAAATGATTTATCTCATAGGATACCAGCACATTATCAGTGATTAATCTGTTAGGTACGAAGGCAGATTGGGTCTCAGCAATAATAGAATTCATGTGGGGCTTAAGGCGATTAGTAATAGCTTTAGAAGCTATTTTAAAAATCACATTACTCAAAGAGATAGGTCTAAACTGGGTAATCAAATCTGGCGTCTGACATTTCAGAATGAGTACAATATGAGTATAATTCAATCTGGGTTCTAGGATAGAATCATTCAAAAAGGCCAGAATACAAGAAACAACATTAGAGCCAACTATATGCCAAAAATTTTGGTAAAAAAGTGCAGGCAAACCATCGGGTCCAGGGGATTTGTTGGGAAACATATCAAATAAAGCAGATTTTACCTCTTGTGGAGTGAATTTCCTGGCCAACTCCTGGTTGATCTGTGGCGTCACTTTAGTACCCATAGTTTCAACGACCTCATCTCACTCACTCACAGTCGGCTGCCTTGATGCAAAGATCTTCTGAAAATACTCCGCCGCTATATCCCCCATCTCCACAACTTATTCGTGTAGCACTCCGTCCTATCCCTCAACCCACAAATACAATTTTAACTAGACCTCTTCGACGCTTGTGAATGAAAAAACTTAGTATTCCGGTCACCCTCAACCATCCACTGAGCTCGAGCCCTCCGCTTCCAGATTATCTCCTCTTGATCCAAGTACTCTTCCAGCTCGAGTTTCTTCCTTTTCACTAGTTCTTTCATATTCGCATTGAAGGGCCTGGACTGTATATCAGCCAACTCGCAATTCAGCCTCCTAATTGCTGCCTGGACATTTCCAAAACTCGATTTGCTCCAAGTTGCAAGTCCAACTCTGACATTTTCGAGATTGGCAAGAATGGCTGCTTCTTCATCCCAATTCGCAGAAATAGTGTGCTGGCAGTCTTCTTTTCTAAGCCACACTTGCTCAAATCTGAAGATTCTCTTTGGTTTGTGGGGTACGTGGGCTGTCCCTACCAAGTTAAGGGATATAGGCTGGTGGTCTGATCTCCTACAGCAAAGGTGTGTGTGACTTGGGCCTTCGGAAACAATTGCATCCAGTCCGTGTTAGCCACGGCCCTATCCAATCGGAGCTTAGTGTTATACGGCACCTCCCAATTGTTTGTCCAAGTAAACGGGTACACTTTAAACCCCAAATCCATTAAATCATTATGTGTTAGGGCCTCTCTAAAATCTCAGAAATGCCACTCCGGTGTTGGGACACCATCCAATTTTTCCGAATGATTAAGAGTTTCATTAAAATCTCCAATGACCATCCATGCTCGATTAGAGACACTACCCAATCTCTTCAGTAATTCCCAAGTAACCTTACGCTTGCTAGTGTCTGGTTCCCCATAGAACCCCATAAATCTCCAAGTACTCGAATTTCCTTGAAGTTGCACATTTGCAACAATATGATTTTTCCCATAGCTAATAATCGAAACAGAACACTACTTATTCGATAAAAGTGTCAAACCAACCGCACGACCAATAGATGAAACACCAATACCAAGCATATTCAACGAAACCTTTAAATTGTCAATCTCATGTGTACTTAACCTAGTTTCCATAAGAAAGACCAACTAGGGACGAAGGTCTTAGATAAGACCTTTCAAGGCACGAACTGTCCAAAGGTTCTCCAACCCTTGATAGTTCCAGCTTAAACAACTCATTGGGATAGGCGGGGTTGCCTAGCAACCTCCGCCTCTAGTTCGGAATTAATCGGTGGGTCAAGCACTTTCTTTTGCTTTTTTAGGTTTGGTTCGGGAGAAGAGACAGCCATGGCCTCATTGGGGCGTTTTTTAGGTACTGGTTCAGAATGTTGGGTAGGTGTTTTCTTACTTCCTAGGGGACGGCCTCTGCGCCTATTGATCTTAACTGGGGATTTTCGGCCATTGGGCTTGGTAATTTGGGTTGGGTAGGGGATCGGATCTTGATGGTTCTATTGGCTGGGTTACGGTTCGAGATATGGTTTAGGAAAGTGTTTTTGGCCTCAGTCCGGAAATCCTCATTTGGGCTCAGGAGTTGGGCTTGGCTAATATCTGGATGGATGGTGAAAATTGGCTGGTCGAGTTGGGTTGATGGTTCTCCAGGGGAATGGGCTTGATGGCTGACTATTAAGCTTTGGTCTTGGGATGGATGGGTGATAGGATTACTTGGGCCAACAGCAGCGGATTGTATCATGATCAAAGGAATAGGGTCCACATCATATCCGACGAATCAGTCATAATTTCCGTGAAAGGAATAATAGCAGTCGAGTGAGCTGGAGGAAGCTGACTTTTTGTAACAATATCCGCATGATTCACTGGAATATTTCCATCATTGATTAAAATTTCCTTCCCTTTATCTCTCCTTTCTTTGGTTCCTATATTCTCGGAAGAGACTACCTCAGTTACTGGAGTAGATTGATCCAAATCTTTCCATGACCCTGAAGTACTAGAATTACCCTCACCCGATTTTTAGCTACCCGACCCAGCTACGACTTGTGTTGGGGCATAACCCATTGTTGGTTCCATGCTGCGTGGCTAGTTTCGCCCATCGCAGTCGCCATTGACGAACTTCAATGCAGCATTCAGACGTTAATCACCATAAGAAAGCATGTCCTCTGTGATTTCCCCTTTCTCATTATCAAGTTCAACACATGCTCTGCAATCTTTAACCAAGTGTCCGATAATCCCATAGTAATAGCAAAAGATTGGGAGTCTCTCGTATGCCACCCTCACTTGTATTTCTTAATTATTAGGGCCTAAGGCCAGAATCATCCTACGTAAAGGTTTGGTAATGTCGATCGAAGCCCGAAAACGTAATGTAGAACCCAAATAGCCCTTCTAAGGTGAATTGTCAAACTCTAAAAACCGCCCCATAGAATTACCTAACACAGTGGCCATACCCTCATGCAGCAAGGTGTAAGGAATCCCATAAGCATGTATATAGAAAGGACATGAATCAAGGTTAACTAGTGCAGAATCATCACCAACCTCCAGTTTCTTTAGGATCACCAAATTTTTCTCAAATGCCCATGGTCCTTGTGCTAGAACCCTACGTCTATCAATCTCTTTATCGAATCGGAACATGATTCGATCCTCCCCTACCTTCTGAAGTCGAACTGGACGGATAGTATTCCAAGCTCCGACTAGGGTTCGTTCAAATGATTCCAAGTGAATTGGTTTTCGTGATAATACCCGACCCACCAAACAAAGCTCTGGATCAATAGCTATTGTATTCCATACCGCCTCGGGAATCACCACCTTTGTTTCCTCCATGTCTGTCAGATGTAATTTCGTACCCAATTCATCAATCTCTTTATCCATGACGCAAACAACTAATGAAAGAGAAGTCCCCAAAACTATGAGTATAAGAGAATGCAGCAGCCAACCGGAGAAACCTGTAGAGACACAACACAAAAGAAAATCTGCAGCCAAACATCAGAATATAAATGAAAGCAATAGGGTAAGGCAAGAGGCAAAGAAAGATTAAACATTGACAATCGTTGTATCCTTTTTTTAAAAAAGTTGAAAGACTTTTTCCTTTTTAAAAAAACTAGGGTATGAAAATGGCAAAACTTAACGACCAAGAAAACACGACTTGAATCAAAACACACTCGGAAACATATATGGCCTCACAAGAACACTCGGATTTTAGGGGTGAGATCTCGCCGGTTTAGGTGAAAGAAGAAGAAAGATTGAGCTCACAAGAAGAGAGATCCCAATCTCCAGCCTAAAGAGAAAGCTCTCAAGAACAGAGATAGTTTTTTCCTATGTTTTTTTATTATTTAATACCAATAAATTGAAGAAAATCATAGAATCAATCTTGGCTTGAGTCCTATATGTAGAATTTTAAATAGCAACTTATCTTTCATATATATATATATATATATATATATATATATATATATATATATATATATATATATATATATATATATATTATTAGAGATATATTTATTGCCAAGACGTCGTAATCCGAGAATTAGACCGATGTAAAATATACTTTCGGTGCGGAACTTTAATTGATCAAAAGAAAATTTGATATATAACTGATGAATAATAACTAAATATTATTTGAGTTGTGGAAATTTGTATTTGTTATAAAATTGAAATTTCATAGGTGATTTTAGAGGTTTGTTATGTAGATTATGAGTTAATTGAGATGTGTATCAATTACAAGATATTAATATTACTTCAATTATATCAACAAAATAGAAGGAAGGTCCGACTTAGGCTCTGTTCTTTTCAACTGAAAACTCATTCGATTCGATTCCATTCGATTCCATTGCCTTCGGCTCATTTCTTCAACTTTCTTGATTCGACTTTCTCTTAAGTTCATTAAATTCATAGTATTATTATTATTATTATTATTATTATTATTATTATTATTATTATTTTATCATTTATTTACACAACCCATCTTTTGTACGAGGAAAATAAGAAAATTTATCCAATTGAGATATTTTCAACCTTTTTCTTTCTTTCTTTCCTTTTAACACGACTTTTAGTAGATCAATGAAATAAAAAGTATAGCTACGATTCGAATTACCCTTCTTTTCTACCGTAAAAGTTGAGTTAAGATAAGAAACTACAGGAACCTGAGAGTACCATTCAAACTGGTTTACATACTTTGTACGTACATCTCTAACAAAAAATCGACATGTTCTTTTATTGGAAGATATTAGAACAATAGAAGTAAACTCAGAAGCATACGTTGAGTTTTTTCTCAAACTTAATAAATAAAAAACAAGTTATACCAAACTAAAGTCAAACCAAACTCTACAAATCTTTCAAATGACTCCCAAAAACTCCAAAACAAGTTAAACCAAACTAAAGTCGAACCAAAATGACATTATCACAAATATTGAGAAATGGCATTTATTCCTCCGTATTAGTTTCCATGTTATCTTCCTCGGACGCTATATTACACTAACAATCGATTTTTCTAAGGAGAATTTTTTTCTCGAACTTAAATCGTAAATTACTTGCAAATTACGCACAAAAAAGTATAAAACAAAGTTATGTTAGTCAAATATACTTAATTTATTTTTATAATATAATTTTATTATATTCTTTTGTCGTGTAATTTGCGATTAATACCAACGCCCGTAAAAAGTCCCTTACAATTTATTAATGGACCGGATGTAGTATTCATTATTATTAAAAATGGGACAAATGTAATTTCTTGATTCGTTTGCGATTGCTTCGCTTCGTTTGATTTCGATTCGAGTTCAGTTCGATTCCAAGAATTTCAAATTTGAAAATAACAGAGACTTAATTAAAATGAAATACCCCATTCACCATTATGACCAGAACGCGAAACAAGTGAGCAGGATGGCTTCTAAGTTCTAACCAAGTCCACCGATATCCCAACATTGGCTAAATTCTCGACGTTTTTGGTTTTGATTTGATGAGATTTGGTGTACATTGAGACTTGAGAGATATGGATTATAATACATTTGTGGAAGAGAGTTTGTTATTGTATCTTGTATATTGGTGTTGCGATGAAGTGCTCAATATTTTGGACGAGCATTTCTTATGCTCGATGTAAGTTTTCAAATTTTTTGAACAGCTAAAAATATTAATTGATCAAATAAATTTTACATGAGTATAAGAAATGTTTAATGAATACAACACATCGAAGCAATTACAACGTGAAACCAAACTTCCAAACATCAACAATGTTCCTTACAACCTAAACCCACTAATCGATCAACTGTAGCAATCTGGTTTCCTGTTGTTGTACTATTGTGGATACTATGGCACTGCAATTTTCTGAGCTGAACTGAACTGAACTGAAGAAATTATTTTGTAATAATAATAACAATTATATGATGGTATATATAATCACAATTTAAAAAAAAATTATTTTTGTCATCTTTCTCACACTCTTCCTACTCTTTTTCTATCACTTTACCTTTTTATTTATTATTTGTATAACAAACTTTAAAACCAACCGCGTGGAAAACAATATGAGAATGATAACTCGATTAAAACCGAATTTTAATCGTCGTACAAACTGTCTTTATCTATTTTTATTTTTTTTTTGAATCGGTGAAATTTATTACAACTTGAAATCGTTTACAAGAGCATAGACAATGTTCGGCAAATAAAATAATTAAAAGCTTAACCAAAATCACTAGTCCATAAACCATGCACAAGCTCGTGGCAACAACTTTACATCAACACTCTTTCTTGTCCAGAACCTCCAGCCTGGTTCCATTTTCCAAACTGCTTCTTCAATTTTCATGTCCCAATACTCATATTTAATTTCAACTTTTATGAAAAGAAATTAAGTATATTTGATTAACGCAACTTTGTTTTATACTTTTTTTTTTTTTTGTAATTTGCAAGTAATTTACGATTTAAGTTCGGGAAAAAAAATCTCCTTAGAAAGTTAATAATGAACCGGAAGTATATTTGATTAAAAATCGATGTTTAGTGGTTTAATTTTACCAAAATATCATAATTTTACCTCCAAAACCCCAAACCCTAAGGAAACCAAAAGTCAGAATTTTACCTCCAAAAGTCGGAATTTTACCTCCAAAACCTAAAACCCTAAGAAATTGTGTGTGTACATTATCAGAGTATGTGAACCAGATTGTATGGTACTCTCAGGTTCCTGTGGTTTCTTATCTTAACTCACATTTTACGGTAGAAAAGAAGGGTAATTCAAATTGTAACTATACTCTTTATTTCATTGATCTACTAAAAGTCGTATTAAAAAGAAAGAAAGAAAGAAAAAAAGTTGAAAATAACTCAATTGGATAAATTTTCTTATTTTTCTCGTACAGAAGATCGGGTGTGTAAATAAATGATATAATAATAATAATAATAATAATAATAATAATAATATTAACAACAACAACAACAACAACAACAACAACAACAATAATAATAATAATAATAATTTAATGAACTAAACTGAACTGAACTGAATGAGTTTTCAGTTGAAGAGAACAGAGCCTCTGTGGCCTCTTATGCAACTTACATGTTTGACAAGCGATTAAAAAATTATGAAAACTAAGTTAAAATAGATATTTTTATGTGTTTTTAACTAAATTTTGGTGATTTTGATTGAGTGCTAGTGTCTAAGTAATAAATTTAAAAAATTTCAAAGAAAAAAAAACCTGTAGCACGTCTCATCTTTTTTTTTTTTTTTTAAGAATAGCACGTCTTATCCATTAATCAACCAAACCTTCAAACTTCAAGAAAGGCATCAACCATCTTTCTCATTAGAACCGAAAAATTCTTCCCTTTTATTGTACTACCGTAATTCCAAATGAGAAAATTGATCTATATTTAACTAACGTCCCTACATACTACACCATATGCTCTTTATCTGAACAAGTGTAAATAAATTTAAGATGGGACCATAGAAAGCACAATCAAAACCATCAATTCCATCAAATTAAGGAATGAGCTTAGTCCCAAGTAATGAAATCTAGTGGTCACAATGTCGTCTGGTATGTTTAGACCGAAATCTAGCCGATAGTGGGGAGTTGCGGATAAATCATAAACCCAGACAACAAAAATAGATACCCCCAGCATATGTGAACCATGGTTTGAAGTGAAGATCATTTGTAGCACCAAAGGTGTACCATTTAGGACAGAACTCGACCCACCAAACTTCTAAACCGTCAATTCCAAAACGAATTCCCACATATATTTACCAACATCCACACCCCATGCTAACTTCGATCGTTTATTAATAAAAATTAGCAGGGAGGTTACTTGTGGACTAATCAAAGTATGATACCGCCAAATCTAGCTAGTTTCCGCAATTTTCAAAAAATGAATTAATAAAGTAATTGAGTATGTCCATAACTAACAAACATATGAATGATTAGACTGAAATGTGTCTCCTTATCAAGATTCAATCATTCAAGTTTCCCAAATTCAAAATGTCACCTAACTTGGAAAGTGGTTTTTTAGCCGTGTGCTTGGGTAACAGTGAGTGCTAACTGTTAACCAATCGAGTTTTGACCCATTCAAGCATGACTCGTTATTTGGTAGCCGTAATAGATTTGACCCAAATTCAAGTTGCGCGTGGACGGAGTTTTTTCGTGAGCCTACAGAGAGTACTCTACGTACGATATAGCTATAGCCTCGTGAACTATACTTGATGAACAGTATCGAGTTCAAGCGGAACGTTGGAAGAGCTTTTTCTCGTGAGTAAATCACAGACAGTTTGATTTCTTATGCTAAGATCTAAAAATGTTTTAACTGTAATAGCTCATTAATTTTACCTCCTCATTGAACAATCTCTAAGGATCACAAGTTGTTGGGTAATTTATATAAAGGAGGGGTATAGTGTATCGAACATGATTACCTAACCGCTCTGGTGTCAACGGTTCGATATCAAACAGTCTCTCAAGATAAAACAACAGGTGAGTTTGTTAGTTAGCACTTGACTCCAACACCCACCAAGTATCAACATAGCAACTCTATATTATACTTCTTTATCCTTCATTGCGGTTAGAAAATTTCATAGGAATTCGTACCTAACGTCCTCCAAATTTAGCAAGTTACTTAGAACTTGAAATCCGTAAAGATAATTTATCTTGGGGATCATCCACCGTTCTCCTAAAGAAAATATGAAATTGGATGATTAAAGTTGAAGTAGGGGGCCTATATATATAGATATTCAAAAGATGCAATCCTTGAATCATAACTATATGTATCACAACGATGAAGTGCGAGTTTGTTTCATAACTCTTCACAAACAGTCGCGAGTTCAAACCTCAATTGATAAGTGTCAGTACTTGCCAACATGCATGCAGGCCGCGAGTTCAACCCCCAAGATTCACAACCCTTGACAATTTTTCTTTTTCCTTTCTCAACAACCTTTAAGGTGTTCCATGAGGTATCAAGTTCAAATATCTTCTTCTATACCTTTGTTACCTATTTATTTTGTCGGAATTCATTGCAACTTCATTGCAAATACTTCGTATTAATAATTACAAGCGGTATATTCGTGCATTAATTTCTCATTCATCTTCAATCCGAAATGAGTAATTAAAAACACTAGATACACTTTAATTAAAAATTCCAACACATAATTTCTCATAATGTTTATGAAAGGATTTTTTACTCAATAATTTAAATAACTTTACCTGCTTAATAAAACATGTGAAAGTAATTATATCCGAGTTAAGGTATATGTAGTGTCAAAGAAGGGACGTTTATCATGGAGTACTTTAGAGGTGGGGTGGGGTTCGAGACTTGGGTTATACCAAGGTATTATTTTATCAAGAAAATCTTCAATCGTATAAGGTGTTCCAGATAGAACACTCGTGAGACATTCTTCCAAAGTTTAATGACATTGGGGACGGGTTGTGAACAGTACTTTACCCAAATTATGAAGCGGAGGATTAGCTCAAATTATGATCGTTTATCATCGGACTATGGATATTAAGTGACTGTTTGACTAGCGATTATAATTGCGTAAACCTGACTAAAAACATTTATTTTAATCTGATTTATTTTTTAATTTTAATCGCTAGCATAGTCCTCTATGACCCTACGAAACATAGCCCTCTATGGCTCTATAAATTCATTAATTCTTTGTTTCATTCTTCTTCTATAATTAGTCTTGATTAGAAGTTCGAGTTTTTCCATTAGAGTTGGTGAATTTTGTTTGGATAGAGATTAAAATCAAGAAAATCAGATTACGATAGTTATTTTTAATTACTTTTAATTAACAAGGTTTATGCAATTATAATCGCTTGCCAAATCGTTATTAACTTTGTAACCATTTCAAATCAATGGCAATATATAATTCATGTTGTTTTTCCCATTAATGTAGGCAATATGAAAGCCTAACCATCCACGTAACTGGACTGTTCTTCATTTTTGGTTGCTTTGTTTTTATGCTTTTATGTTCGTCGTGTTAATTGCTTCCATAATCGATTTGGTTCATTATTGTGATTTGTGAGACACGATACTACAGATAATAGTATAGTTTAACTTTTTATGTTCATCTCGAAACAATTTAGAAAAGGTAGTATTTGTTTCTCACGTAAATCATGCTAGCTAACACTGTACTTGCTTTAATTATCATCTCTTATTTCACATTGTAATTTGTAAGGAATAACTCTGACCCCAATGAAGCATAGTCTTATTTGAAAAATTAATTAAAGCAATTAAACAACATAAAAATGTATAAACAAGTTTACTTCAATTGGTAAAATGAATAATTTATATATAAAGTTGAAATTGTATTATGTTTTGATTGCGCGGTAAATTATCTATTTAGTAATGTATGAACCTATATATGCAACAGTTAAAATCGATAAATATATTAAATTATGTAGTGCCGATGAGTATAAATTGGAAAGCCACCATTAAACTACCTAAGGATACTGCTGGAGACACAGTATATGCATACTGTTGACTTGACCCTGACCACTTATAGCTAGCTAGCTCCAGCTTTCAAAAGGGAGTTTCCGTTTCACACAAATAGTTAGAATTTCAGTTGGAACCAAATGTGCCTTTAATACTGATTTCATGCATGGCCGGCTAGGTTAACTTAATTTAGACTTTATTTGGTTTAAAGGAAAATGAGAGAAAAGGAAAAAATAGGGAAAAATATTGTTTTCCGTCATTTGGTAATTCTGAGGAAATCCTGAAAAATTTATGAAAATCTATATCAAACATGTATATCTCCACTAAATAAGGAAAATTGTTTTTCTCTTATATTTTATAGGAAAATTTTATTTTCACCTATTTTTTCCCCCCAATTTTCCCTCAAACCAAATGAAGCCTTAGGCTCTCTCGTTTTCATTCGAAAACTCATTCGATTCGATTCTGGCTTAGTTATATTTTATACTACAATTCGATTCGATTCGATTCGATTGAAATTGCAGTTGAAGAGAACAGAGCCTTAGTGTTAACCTCCAACTATTTTAATTGATTCGAACATATTTTCGTGTTTGTCCTTGTCATTTCTTTTTTTTTTTTTTTCGGTAATCAAAGATAATTAGCTTTTATAATTGAGTCGCTACTCAATCAAAATATGCCAATCAAATTTTCACAACTCAATTAAAATTTAGTTATTCATCAGTTAGAACTCAATTAAAATTCTCTCAATTAAAGTTCCGTGCCAAACATTTTCTATATTAATTTTAGATTACATATTCACAATAAGTTTTGTTATGATATTGACCCGTAAATCCTCCCGTCTAATTGCTAACTTATCCGCCTCCATTGGGAAAATCTACCCACTTCAATTTGGCTCGGTTTTATTTTCAAACATACATGTAGTGCATTCCTAAAGCTTCATTTGATTTGATGTAAAATGGGGGAAAATAAAAATTTCCATGAAAATTTTTTATGGAAAACAATCTTCCATATATAATCTATTGAGAAAAAGAATCTAGAATTTCTTAAAGAATACTAAATGATGGAAAACTATATTTTCTTTTCTTTTCCCCTATTTTCCCCACAAACCAAAATAAGTCTAATATTAGCTTAGGTACGTAATTAAAATAAATTCAAATTAATATAGCTGATAGTTCCATCCTCAGTTCGCCTCCTTATACTAGCTATAAGTTCATTAAATATGAAATGACAGGGAATTGCAAAATGCTACTTTTATAATGTTCACATAGGTTCTGTTTAGCAAAACTAACTGAAAAACTAGCTGTTAGCTGGTAAGGAAACAAAAGTTAAATTTATTTTATGCATTTAGTATTATGTTATAAGGCATATGTCTTAACTCAATTGTATTTGTACTTCTCTTTATAGTCCTACTCCTACTATACTTTTATCTTTCTTTATTTTTTTCAATTATACTGGCAACCTTAAACCAATCAAATAACATTTAAAAAATTAAATTCATCACTTCATTCTTAAACACCATATACAACAACCCTATAAAACCTGTAAAAATTTAATTCTATATCTCAAACACAATTTTATATGAATCACATTTATCTCGGTTATTATTTACTATCTCCATTCCATAAAAAAAAACTTGATAACTTTCCATATTTTGCGTTCTATTAGAAAAGCCCAACTTAGGCTCTGTTCTTTTCATCTGAAAACTCATTAATTTTAGTTGATTCGATTCGATTCTGCTATTTTTTATACTACAATTCAGATCGATTCGATTCGATTCAGATTCGATTCGGTTATGTTACATTGAGATGAAGAGAACAGAGCCTTACTATAAGCTCAAAAGTAAAGTTTTCATCTCACTTATCAATTCTTTATTACTCCCTCCGGTCTTTTACAAGCTTCCTAAGGAGACTTTTTTTTCGAACTTTGACCGTAAATTACTCGCAAACCACACGATAAAAAAATATAATAAAACTATATTATGAAAATAAATTAAGTATATTTTACTAATATAACTTTCTTTTATACTTTTTGTGTGTAATTTGCAAGTAATTTACGGTCAAAGTTCGAAAAAAAAGTCTCCTTAGGAAGCTTGTAAAAGACCGGAGGTAGTATTTATCTTTTCTCTTCATGACATATTTCTTGATATTTCTACTAATTTAACATCCACTTATCACTTCATCAACATAATACCTCACACAAAGAATTTTTTTTATCAATTTTCTTAAATCCTTAAATATTTTCTATTTATCATTTTTTCCACAGCTAGCAATCCACATAATTATAGATAGGGGTGGTTTTCAGAATATCATAAAGTGGGTCCTTGATAAAGTAACTACTTGTGCCAATAGCAATAGTTAAGCTTTTTTAAGGTGATTTTAACATCGTTTATTCGAAAAACTTCTATAGAAGCCTTGTCAATCTTACACCCACAATGATAGAAGTCAAAAAATGGTCTCACATAACATAAAATTTTATTGTGATTGAATATTTGTTGATACTCATCAAAATTTAATGAGTAATGATGAGCTTCTTGGAGTGCTACAAAATAGTAGCCAAATTCCATTAGTAGCTTATGAAAATCCTTCATTGGAAGTCTCTTTGGGGTTTTACATAGTTTAAAAACATTAAAAAATCTTCCATTGAAAGTTCTCTTAATTAGAAAGTTACTAATGAAACGAAAGTAATAGTATTAATTAAAATTATTATTTAACTCATTTTTTAACTCTATACCAAACATTCACTTAATATTCATAATTATTATTTAAATATATATAAGAAACAATAGTTCTAACATTGTTCAATTTGATCACATTGAACCCGAATGCATGCTTTGTAGTGTGTGTGTAACAAATTAGTATACATAAGTATGATCTTACTTGACAACTGCATATGTAATGACACACTGTTTAATTTGCTGAAATGAATGTAAAATTAATTCTGACATAATATGTAGCGCCCATAATTTTAATTGACGAAATATGAAAAATATAATTCGCGCTAACTCGACTTGT
Source organism: Plantago major (assembly GCA_026545765.1). Lineage (NCBI taxonomy): Eukaryota > Viridiplantae > Streptophyta > Magnoliopsida > Lamiales > Plantaginaceae > Plantago > Plantago major. The sequence continues at coordinate 35,832,883 of CM048839.1, forward strand.
AAAAAACGACGATTACGACTTTAATTGAACTTAAAACGTGAAAGGACGCAAAAAGCGCCAACCGTCCATGTCATGAAATCCGTGAACATAAAGCGTAAAAATGCGGAAGCATAAACTTGCAAATGTCTTGCGCAAAACTGTGCTTAGGAATAAAGTTCTTAAGTGGTAGTATGATGCATGATTTATGTAAAAGTGAGCAAAGGTGACGATAAACTGATGTAGGCCATGATCACTGATCCGGAACGTCAGTCCCCGCTCCAGGTAGCTCCTGTTCATCACCTAAAAGTGTTTATAAATAAGGGGTTAGTCAAACCACCGACTAAGCAAGTTTCATGCACGTGCCATGACCTAGGGGTTCTATCTTTGTGTCTTTTACAACTTTTAATTTTGGCTTAATGCAATGCAACTTAACCTACGACCTGACCCCTTTAACATAACTTGACTTGATTCAACCTTTTGAACATTACTTGACTTGACATGATTCTTGTCTTTTAATCGCGAGCTCACTCGGCATCGTAGGTTCTACCGTCGCCTATGGTGGCCATACATGGCATGACATGAATTACCGGTCGGAGTACTAGTACACCCCTTCCAGCCGTGAATAATATGAATAGCTTGAATACTTGACTTGGGCCACGTGGTGCTAAGGTATCCCTATGAGCCCGTTAATTATTACATAATTTTTAACTTGAATCCTATGACTTACATATTATTAAATTATTAAAGTGATCTCTCCTAACATGCATGAATCCTAAGTGAATGTGAATAACATAGCAACACATTTAGAAAAGCAGTAGCCATCACTAAAACATGTAACACTGGCCATAAAAATGAAGTTACAGAATGCTAGTCACTCAAGTACAAGTATGATATAATAGTCTATGTCACTAATCAACCCATGTTCAGTAATAAACAATTAAGCATCATGTTATGGTGCAAGCGATTTACATCTCCATACCAAATGACAATAACAACAATAGAATGAAATGTCTAAAGCAATGAAGGACTAGCTCTTTAAAATTCACACGGTAGGACAACAAGATTAGGCTTAAATGGTTAACAGAAACTAAGGCGGGGGATATTTTTATTGCACGATAACATGTATAATAAATAAATTATGACTTGTCACTAGTTACACTAGCAACTACAGAATTCTGCATAAAATTAAACTTATATAAACATGACCTTCTTAGAACATTATAAGTTTGCATATAACATGGTGTAAGACGTTAGCTCAACCAAACATACACCCTATGAGATATAGAAGCTTGCATATAAATTTGGGAAAGATTATATAAATTTGACTTGCTAGAGAACATAAACATGAACATGACATTAACTATAAATTTGATATGAACATGACTTGTTAGAGATCATATATAGACATATATACGTATAAACATGTTGTAAACCATTCGACTATGCGATCGTAGGCTATATGAAACTAAAGAAACTTGCCTTGGTAAAAGCTTCCTAACTAGCTAGTAGCACAAGCCTTCACTTACAAACCACGAACTTGATCCCCGTCCTAGCGTAGCCTTACCTTTCCTTCTTATTTACTACTTTATTCTTGGTGGCCGGTATTGTGAACTCCAAATGTTGATAGGCAAAGATCAATCGGCTTTTTCTTAGAAATGTTACAGGGCCTTGTACAGAAAAGCAACCAAGGGAAATGAAATGATACTTGCCTCACCAACCAAACTAAAACGTTGCCAGGTTAACTTGAGAGAAAAATGTGGCTTTTCAATTCTTGTAACTTATTATGGTAATAAAATGGATTTTAAGGCCTTCTCATAAAAGGGATTAAATGGGGTAATTAGAGTAGGGAATTTGAATGGTTTAGTTCGAGAATTTGGAGAAGGCTAAATCGTACGCTCTAGCTAGTTCGTGCTAGGACGCGGTAAAACGTCACTCGAATTTTTGGGTCGTTACAATCTACCCAACTTCTAAAAAGATTCGGCCTCGAATCTTGCGAAACCTCAAGTAACTAGCACGACAACAACCCCAAGCACAATCCTCAACTTTAAGCACATAAGATAGGTAATTCTGAATACAAGAACAAGTAGAGAGTAAATTATTACCAAAAAGCTGCGGATAGCGAGAGTGCATCTCCGCCTCACGCTCCCATGTAGCCTATGCCTCAGTATGATTCTTCCATAAAACTTTCACGAACACGACATGATGACCTCGACGAACTTCTCTCTCAACTCGCTCGAGAATCGCCACAGGCTCCTCGACATAAGTTAGATCTGGTTGGAGACCCAGACCTTCATAGCTTAATACATGTTGCTGGTCGGCCATAAACTTTCGGAGCATCGATACGTGAAAGACATCATGAACACCAGACAATAGCGGAGGAAGGGCGACTTTGTATGCAACATCGCCAAACTTTTTCAATATTTCAAATGGACCAATGAATCTCGGACTAAGCTTTCCCCTCTTTCCGAACCTCATAACTCCTTTCATCGGAGCTATCTTCACGAAAACCATGTCACCAACTGCAAACTCCAATGGTCTCCTTCTCTTATCGGCATAGCTCTTTTGTCTACTTTGTGCGGACCTCATCCTATCTCGGATTTTATCAACAACTTCGACGGTCTGTTGAACCAACTCAGGGCCTATCAACGTCCTCTCACCTACCTCATCCCACAAAACAGGGGACCTACATTGCCTTCCATATAATGCCTCGTATGGAGCCATACCAATCGTTGCATGATAGCTATTATTGTAAGAGAACTCTGCCAATGGTAGATGCTTATCCCACATACCTTGGAGGTCCAGGGCACAAGCCCTAAGCATATCTTCCAAAGTTTGGATAGTCCTCTCAGATTGACCATCAGTCTGGGGATGGAAAGCAGTACTAAAATTCAACTTTGTCCCCAAAGCCTCCTGAAAACCCTTCCAGAAAGTGCTGGTAAACTTAGGATCCCTATCAGAGACAATAGATAATGGAACCCCATGCAGCTTCACTATCTCAGAAACATATAACTCGGCTAGCCTTGCAACATTGAAGGTCCTTTTAATCGGCAAGAAATGTGCAGACTTGGTGAGACGATCCAGTATCACCCATATAGAGTCACAACCCTCTCGAGTCTTAGGTAAACCAACCACAAAATCCATGGAAATACGCTCCCACTTCCACTTCGGAACCATGAGTGGCTGAAGTAACCCAGATGGTCTCTGATGCTCAGCCTTCACTTGTTGACACTGGAGGCATTTCTCAACATACTCTGCTATGTCCCTTTTCATACCTACCCACGAGTAGTATGACCGCAAGTCTTGGTACATTTTTGTAGCACCAGGATGAATGGAATATGGAGAACTGTGAGCCTCTCTCATAATCTCAGTCTTGAGACCTACATCACTGGGTACTAATATAGCCTTGCCCAATCTAAGAGCTCCATCCTCGGAAATAGCATAGTCGCTTCTTTTACCCTCGACGACCTCAGACCGAAACTTTGCAAGCTTAGGGTCCGTCAATTGAGCCTCTCGGATACGATCCAAAATTGTAGGCTGGATAGAGATGGCGGATAGTCGACTACTCAACCCAGAGGCAACAATCTCCAACCCAAAATCCTCGATCTCCTTCATCAAAAGCTTCGAGGAACACTGAAGGGCTGAAATTTGACTTCTGCGACTCAAAGCATCAGCTACAACATTAGCCTTACCAGGATGATAGCTAATGGTTATATCATAGTCCTTGACCAATTCCAACCACCTCCGCTGCCTCATATTCAACTCCCTTTGTGTGAAGATATATTTTAGGCTCTTATGATCGGTAAATATCTCACACTTAGCACCATATAGATAGTGATGCCAAATCTTCAATGCGAAAACCACTGCTGCTAACTCCAAATCGTGTGTGGGGTAATTTCGCTCATGTACCTTCAATTGCCTAGAGGCATAGGCAATAACCTTGCCCTCTTGCATCAGTACACAACCCAAGCCCTTAATGCAGGCATCACTATAGATCACATAATCTTTACTTCCATCGGGCAATACCAAAATGGGTGCTGATGTCAGTCTATCCTTCAGTTCATTGAAACTCTTCTCACATTCCGTTGACCAAACATACTTCACCCCTTTCCTGGTCAATTGTGTCAATGGTGAACTGATTCTCGAATAACCCTCAACAAACCGCCGGTAATAACCAGCTAACCCAAGAAAACTCCGTATCTCACCTACATTGGATGGAGTAGGCCAGTTGCGAATAGCCTCAATCTTACTGGGATCCACAGCGACTCCCTCTCCAGATACAACATGTCCAAGGAAAGGTACCTGATCCAGCCAAAATTCACACTTACTGAACTTCGCATACAAGGACTTCTCCCTCAAACGTTGTAGCACTGCTCTGAGATGATAATCATGTTCCCTCTCAGTTTTTGAGAAGACGAGTATGTCGTCAATGAACACGATGACGAACTTATCTAGACAGTCTGAAAATACACGATTCATAAGATCCATAAACGCGACAGGTGCGTTTGTCAAACCAAATGGCATCACCAAGAACTCATAATGACCATATCGGGATCGAAAAGCTGTCTTTGGAATATCACTCTCTTTGATCCTCATCTGATGATAACCAGACCTCAAATCAATTATTGAAAAGAGGGCTGCTCCTTGCAATTGATCTAGAAGCTCATCAATTCTCGGCAAAGGGTATTTATTTTTAATGGTTACCTTGTTCAACTCTCGAAAATCTATGCATAGCCGCATGGAACCATCTTTCTTCTTCACAAAAAGAATCGGTGCTCCCCAAGGTGAGAAACTAGGTCGAATAAATCCCTTATCGAGAAGATCTTGAATCTGCTCCTTTAGTTCCTTCAATTCAGCAGGAGCCATTCGATATGGTGCTTTCGATATTGGGGTTGTCCCCGGTACTAACTTGATCTCGAATTCCACCTCTCTCTCAAGCGGAACCCCTTGAATATCGCTGGGAAAAATATCAGGGAACTCTCGTACCACTGGGATCTGCTCTATAGTTGGTCGCTCACCTTCTTCTTTAGTGATGAGTGCAAAATAAGTCTCACACCCTCCAATAATGCACCTACGAGCTTTCACTGCCGACAAAATCGGAATTCTAGGCTTCGAAGAACTACCTTGAAAACTGAAAGGTAAAGCACCATCATTATCGAAAATGATCCTCCTACTACGGCAAACAATCTATGCATGGTGCTTAAACAACCAATCCATGCCCAGGATAACGTCGAAATCCTTAACCCCCAACTTGATAAGATTTGCATGAAGCTACGGCCGCTTATAAGTACCGGACAATCTACCAAGACCTATGCTGAATTCATAACTTCCCCAGATGGTAAGGACACCCTATAAGTTTCACTCGTTTGCACGGGATGACTAGCTAGACGTTTTGCAAAGGAGGAACTCACGAAAGAATGAGACGCTCCAGAATCAAAAAGTACTAAGGCAATAATGCCACAAACGCTCAAGGGCCCTACAAGAAATTAAGGGATTAAGACAAACCTAGGGCATTATTTACATTCACTAAGAGAGGTGTTAAAACGAGAAATTATACCAACAGGCACTTGGCTAAAAATTGAAAATAATGAAAGCTCGAAAGAAGTATTACCAGCAATGACGTTAGCGGACTTCTCCACATCCTCCTGAGTCATAACAAATGCTTTAGCTGGAACAAAATTCCTTGCTGGGACAGGGTTCCTAGCCGGAACAACAGCTGTAGACCTTGCAGGACAATCATCTCTCAAGTGACCAGGGTTCTTACAATAATAGCATACCCTCTTGCCCTGTAAACACTCACCATGATGGAGTCTTCCACAATTAGTGCATGGGGGCTTCTTCCCAGACGATGAACCCTGGTTACCATCAAAGGGTCTCTTCTTTTGTCCATTGTTTCCTTGAACTGGAGCGGCATTCCTGGGACGCTGTTGTTGAGGAGCCTGACGATGTGAAAGCCGATTGACTTCATTCTGAACTTCCTCAACCACTAATGCCTTATCCACCAGATCTCGATAGACCTTCAACTCAAAAGGTGCTACGCCCGCCTTAATTATCGGGTTTAAACCCACTTGAAATCGAGCCGCACAATCCTCTACAGTAGCTACAAATCTTGTTGCAAACCTGGCTAAGCTGTTGAATTTGGCCTCATATTGTCGCACAATCAAATTACCTTGAACAAGGTTGAGAAACTCATTCTCCTTAAGACGACGAACGCTCATCGAAAAGTACTTCGCATAAAAGTCATTCTTGAAGCCCTCCCAAGTGAAAGGAGTACCAGCTTGCTCATATCGGGTTCTTGTCTATTTCCACCAGTCGAGCGCATTCCCCTTAAGGCGAAAGGCAGCAAAACGCACTTTCTCCTCCTCTGAATAATCTTGAACATCAAACAGTTTTTCCATCTCAGCCACCCAATCCTCTGCTCCTGTTGGGTCCACTGAGAACTCAAAACTCGATGGGTTAAGTTTCAAAAATTCGGCAAGATGGTTCCTTGCAGGTGCCGGATTCCGAGCCTGGGTCAAAAGCTGGGCCAAAGCCTCCAACGTGACCGGAGTTCCTGTCGGGTTTCCGCCGCTACCACTGGCCTGATCGTTCCTCGAATTTCTATTACGACTCATGATGCTATAATAAAATAAAAGGCTCATAAAGAACACACCCAACGATATACATAACAATGGATTACATTTGGCAAGAAAGTAACATATTTGTTCACATAAACTTGAAGAACATACCGGAGTGGAGAGACATCCGACTGTGATCATGGCTCAATGTATTTTTTTTTTTTTAAGAAGTCCGGAGAATCGGTTTTAAAACCTTGGGCTCTGATACCACAATTGTAGCGCCCATAATTTTAATTGACGAACTATGAAAAATATAATTCGCGCTAACTCGTGAACTTGTAAAAAACGACGATTACGACTTTAATTGAACTTAAAACGTGAAAGGACGCAAAAAGCGCCAACCGTCCATGTCATGAAATCCGTGAACATAAAGCGTAAAAATGCGGAAGCATAAACTTGCAAATGTCTTGCGCAAAACTGTGCTTAGGAATAAAGTTCTTAAGTGGTAGTATGATGCATGATTTATGTAAAAGTGAGCAAAGGTGACGATAAACTGATGTAGGCCATGATCACTGATCCGGAACGTCAGTCCCCGCTCCACGTAGTTCCTGTTCATCACCTAAAAGTGTTTATAAATAAGGGGTTAGTCAAACCACCGACTAAGCAAGTTTCGTGCACGTGCCATGACCTAGGGGTTCTATCTTTGCGTCTTTTACAACTTTTAGTTTTGGCTTAATGCAATGCAACTTAACCTACGACCTGACCCCTTTAACATAACTTGACTTGATTCAACCTTTTGAACATTACTTGACTTGGCATGATTCTTGTCTTTTAATCGCGAGCTCACTCGGCATCGTAGGTTCTACCGTCGCCTATGGTGGCCATATATGGCATGACATGAATTACCGGTCGGAGTACTAGTACCCCTTCCAGCCGTGAATAACATGAATAACTTGACTTGAGTACTTGACTTGGGCCACGTGGTGCTAAGGTATCCCCTACAAGCCCGTTTATTATTACATGATTTTTAACTTGAATCCTATGACCTACATTTTATTAAAGTGATCTCTCCGAACATGCATGAATCCTAAGTGAATATGAATAACATAGCAACACATTTAGAAAAGCAGTAGCTATCACTAAAACATGTAACACTGGCCATAAAAATGAAGTTACAGAATGCTAGTCACTCAAGTACAAGTATGATATAATAGCCTATGTCACTAATCAACCCATGTTCAGTAATAAACAATTAAGCATCATGTTATGGTGCAAGCGATTTAAATCTCCATACCAAATGACAATAACAACAATAGAATGAAGGACTAGCTCTTTAAAATTCACACGGTAGGACAACAAGATTAGGCTTAAATGGTTAACAGAAACTAAGGCGGGGATACTTTTATTGCACGATAACATGTATAATAAATAAATTATGACTTGTCACTAGTTACACTAGCTACTACAGAATTCTGCATAAAATTAAACTTATATAAACATGACCTTCTTAGAACATTATAAGTTAGCATATAACATGGTGTAAGACGTTAGCTCAATCAAACATACACCCTATGAGATATAGAAGCTTGCATATAAATTTGGGAAAGATTATATAAATTTGACTTGCTAGAGAACATAAACATGAACATGACATGAACTATAAACTTGATATGAACATGACTTGTTAGAGATCATATATAGACATATATACGTATAAACATGTTGTAAACCATTCGACTATGCGATCCTAGGCTATATGAAACTAAAGAAACTTGCCTTGGTAAAAGCTTCCTAACTAGCTAGTAGCACAAGCCTTCACTTACAAACCACGAACTTGATCCCCGTCCTAGCGTAGCCTTGATCTTTCCTTCTTATTTACTACTTTATTCTTGGTGGCCGGTATTGTGAACTCCAAATATTGATAGGCAAAGATCAATCGGCTTTTTCTTAGAAATGTTACAGGGCCTTGTAGAGAAAAGCAACCAAGGGAAATGAAATGATACTTGCCTCACCCAACTAAAACGTTGCCAGGTTAACTTGAGAGAAAAATGTGGCTTTTCAATACTTATTATGGTAATAAAATGGATTTTAAGGCCTTCTCATAAAAGGGATTAAATGGGGTAATTAGAGTAGGGAATTTGAATGGTTTAGTTCGAGAATTTGGAGAAGGCTAAATCGTACGCTCTAGCTAGTTCGTGCTAGGACGCGGTAAAACGTCACTCGAATTTTCGGGTCGTTACATAATAAGTAATTAAAAACGTAAATACAAGTTGATAAGGCTGCATTGCACTATATTGCAAAGTTAATTTAGATATCTGAGGCGAATCTCATAATTAAGTATAATACCACTGATTAATAACATTAATTGTAGCCAATTAAGTTCATGAACTGGGGATCAAATATATGAAGTCAGTCAACCACTGAAGAAGCTGGAAAGGTAAACAAGATAAACCTAAAGCTAGCTAAACTAATTCACGGGAGGAGGACAGTTATTCCACCTTTTGTTTTGATGATTAGTTCGTTAATCACAACACCACTCTTAATTAATTTAATACTCCTATTCCTAACCGTCCACTTCTTCGTCAAATGTTGCCCAACATATCGTTGACTTCCTCTGTTTCTATTCTATACCCTCGTTTCGTAGCAAGTTCTTTCTCAAGAGAACTAAACAAAACGTATTTATCTTTACTATTCTAAAAGAGAACTACTCAAAGGTAGTTGTTATACCAATCAATTTAATTTTAACCAATTAAATTAATTTTGACTCCAAATTTCATATATAAAAATAAAGCTAAAAAGAAAAAGAAAAAATAAGGGAGTTGTAAATCATCTCCCACTACTCCCACCCATTATAATCACCAAAATTTATATTTTCATTAATAATTCATATTACATATATACTTCTATATTATAATTGAATTTATAACTAATTATAAGTTTAAATATATATTGTATTGTTTATGTTATGCATAAATAATTTTAATATGAGACACTCATCTATTTGGTATTGCACGTGAAAATTCACGTGCACAATTTTACTAGTAGTATAAAAAATAACTAAGTAAATTTAAACTGAACTTATATAAATTTAATAGTTTTTCGGATGAAAAAAACAAAACCTAATTCATTTTCTTATATATACTTATTTGTCCCGCAGAACTTTATATATATATTACATTTTTAGTCGTTCCACATAGCTTCATATATTACTAAATTATAAATCTACTCTAAACCCAATAAATAATAAAAAGTCTCAATTTTAAACATATCATTTGTCACTAAATATACATTTTTCCCACCTTCTATATTTTTTATCATTATTATAAGTTTTCACCTAAAACTACGTACGCGTCAACCCTTATGTATGAAGTTCTTTGGGATGGAGGAGTAATGTTTTGTTCTCTTCATCGAAAAATTATTAATTTCAGTTCAGTTCACGTCTGATTAATTGTTTTTTATGCTATAAATAAATTCAGCTCAGCCAGTTCAGTTCAGACGAAGAGAACAGCGCTGAACTGGACTGAATTGAGCTAAATTTATTTGTAGTATAAAAAACAACTAAGTAGAACTGAACTGAATTGAAATTAATGATTTTTCAGATGAAGAGAGCGAAGCCTAAGAATTTTTCTAAGATTAGTGAGATGGTATCTAGCTAGATAAATTATTAAAAGATGGACTTATATTGTCAAAATAATCATCGATGTAATTAATCAAAACGTCTATATTTTCATTACTGGTGTTTTTCATTAAAACAAAATATTTTGTCAACGTAGACGTTTTGAATAATAATATGAATGATTTTTTTATGGCATGGGTTAGTGACCTTGTGATTTTGTTTATCTATTGGTTTTATATAACACAAAGTCTTTAGAGATACAACCTCTATATAACTTATTTAGAGATTGTTCTATGCCAACAAAAAAACATTATCGATATTATTAATTAAAACGTCTATTTTGTTAACAAAACATATTCTTCTAAATTTTTTTAAAAAACAAGGTTGACAATATAGATGTTTTGGTTAATAATAACGATGATTTTTTTCTTGACAACACAATTTCGTATTTAAATAAGTTATCTAAATACCGTCTCTCATATTACTCTTTATATAATCGAAATCAAATTTTTATTTTGGATGTTTTATAAAAATGGTCTAATAATGTAGCGCTACAAAGTTTTCAGAGACTTTAAGTGGACCGAGAACACTGCTCATATCAATAATGTACATCTTTGTTTCTGGAATCCATCCATAAGCATTTCAGAGCTACCATGTTGTTTTGAAGCTAAATCATGATGGGTAGCCCACCAGGATGTGTTCCGGTGCACGCACGAGTGAGGATAAATTGCAAGTGTTGGTACAATAAGGCCATCATATCACTCGCAGAGCACTCCACGAATAACTGCACCGGGTCAAAGGATCGAGTATTGATATCGGATAATGCATAAGTAATTAATTAATACTCCCTCCCTCCCAGTATCATTTACCCGTTTGACTTTCTCTAGTTAATACCGTTCAACTTTAAGCTTGATTTACTCACATATGATACTTCTAATGGATTTTTGAAATATATATAATGAAAATTTAAAAATGTAATATTTAATAATATGAATTTTTAAATTTTTTACCAATATTATTTATAAGTAATTCGCAGATGAAGTTTATAAGTGTTAATCAGAAAACGTCAAACAGGTGAAGATGGGACACTGCGAGGGAGTATGTAGTAATAGTTCATATTGATGGATCAGTTTTACGAGGATCAGGCATTGTTGTGTTTCATTTAATGAATAGATAGAGATAGTTATGGTTTGTCTTTCTGTGGTATAACTGATCTCTAGTTATTCGTGGATTTTAAAAGCAAACATCTTTTGATTTTTATTTTTATTTTTGAAATGGCAAAGAGATTTATTGATATGTATCCGAGCTATGGTACAATGACGCAATGGGCATAAAATACAATCTTCATCTCAAACTAATATATAAGCAAGAGAAGTCTTCTTATGTGATCTCAAACAAACTCCATATTATATCGAGAATTATGACCATCACATCATCTAATGTGTCCATACATCATTTTGAATGTTCAAAAGTGAGGAGTTGCAACCAGATCTATAAAGGAGAAATAATAAAACTCGATCCCTCAAACCTGTTAATCAATACATGTACTAAAAGTCTCATACTAATTAAATAGCAAAAACGTGAATTCCATTAACCGTTCTTCTTCTTACTTTATTACTCCCTCTATTTCAGAGAAAGTGTTACATTTTGACTTTGACCGGTTAACTGTCTTCGAGTTTGACCACAAATCACTCATAAACGATAATAGTATATAATTTAATAAAATCATATAATAAAAATTTAATTACTAAATTTTCATTATATAATTTTAATAATTTATTTATTAACATCGTTTAAGAGTAAATTGTGGTCAAACGTGGAGACAGTTGACCGCAGAATAGTAAAATGTAACACTTTTTTTGAAATAGAGGGAGTACTATATATCTATCATTCTTTTTTCATTAGTTGTCATTTCATTCTCCTATTTTAAAACCCAATAAACAATTTTATCATTATTTATTCATATTCCTTTAAAGAAACTTATAAAAGAACCGTATATATAAATTAGTAGGACGGAGGGAATATACCTTAAAAGAGTGTTGATTGATATTAGAGTGTATTCATCTTTTGAATAAACAACAAGAAGTTAATATAATATTAGTGCAAATTAGGTGATTTTGTACTAAGTATCGATATGAGAGATATGTTTCATCATGTATATAAAAACCATGATTTCTAGATGAGCACCACATTAATAATTGATCGTTGTCAAAATCAGGATTTACTAAAGAAATATTAAGCCCGAATTGTGAAATTAGTTGATGTTAAATCGAGAACAATACACTTAATTATATTATATATAGAGGGCAACTGTATTTATATTAGGAAATATTGATCATTGATTTTAATCTATTATAAGAATTTTTCTCAATATGATAAATGTTGCTTTCGATTCAACACTGCAAGTTAAAGGAAAGGAAGAGGAAACCAGTTTTATGCACTATCAGCTGTTAAAAGTATCACCAACATAAAAGATATGTGAACGTTGGATATTTGTGGATTTAAAGGTTGCTTAATCAGTACTCGAACCATATCCAGGTAAAAATTCGTAGAAACCCTTTTTCCTTTAACTGAAACAATGTGAATCATGTCATTAACTAAAAATCCAAAGTATTGATCATGCGATCTTCTTGGTTAATTCGAGCACTATAAGAATTTTTTTATTTTGTATTGACTCGACACTACTAATTAATGTTCGTGTCTTCGAACTATTTTAGTGTGATAATAGGTGACTTTACACGAAATATTAATTCATTTACACAAAGTATCATGAGTATGTTGATACATATATATGTTATCAATAAAACCATCCATGTTATTAATTAAAATGTGTATATTGTTAACGAAATAAATCTTATTGTAATATAAAAAAGACCAATATATGTTGAGACTGTCTCTCAAAAGACTTACTCTTATATATTTGTAAGCGATTTTCGTTTGACACCCTTTTAAGATGGTCACTAAACGTCTATGTCCCTAATGTTTGAAAAATTACATTGACGGACAAAATGTAGCTTATGAAATAAAAATAATTACAATGAAGGACAAAAGTCAACCCTCATTATTGATAATATAATTCTACCCTTTAATTTCTCATTTTATTTATATATGTTAATTCATCTTATTACAATCAACTCCAAAACTTTTAAATTTTGATATATGAACCACCAAAATTTTCTTTTTTCATATTTCTAACTTTTTTCGTGCTTAAATAAACCCTAAAATAAAAGATTTAAATTTATCTTTTCAATAAAAACTAAATATTATATGGAACCTTCGGTTTCACAGCTTCCTGGAACTCGATTACCGGAGCTCCAATGGAATCTGTGGAAGCTCCTTATTATTTAAAAAAATATTTGTTTAATAAAGAAAGAAAAATATACGAGTTAGGTAGGATAAAAGTTTGGGGTTAATTAATAGATTTTGAAAGGTCTGAGTCAAATATGTAATTAAATGAAATTAGCATTTCAAAATAAATGCTTTAATTAAGAAAAAATGGGGTGAATAAAACATTTTTAACAAAAGTCAACCAAAAACCGAAAGTTGTCCTTCAATGTAATATTTCAAACATTAGGGACCTAAACGTTCAGTGACCATATTAAAAGGGTGATATGTGAAAATTCCCCTATATTTGTATAATGTATTTAAGTCTATATGATTGAGTAAGTCTCCTAAAACAACATATCAAAAAAGGATCGATCTATGTTGTAAAAAAATCATCCATGTTAATAATCAACACGTTTATTTTCTCAGTATTGATGTTTTTTATATTAAAAAACAAGTTTTGTTAACAACATAGTATACATTTTGATTAATAATATTGATGATTTTGTTGATAACAAAGGTCCATTTATAGATAAATTATCTGAATACTGGTTTTCTAAATACTTTTGTGTATATATATAGTTGGAAGTACATATTTTTAAAGAAAATCTTGATGTGCCTAGTCTATATACCACGTTGTTTATTTGTCTCTCCATGGGAATCCCTTCCATAATTCTTTTTAGAGAAGAGAAATAGAATTTCTTCAACGATTTGTCTTATTAAATAGTAGTACTGCGGTCAAATATATTGAAGTTACTATTATGATGCAACATGAAAATAATTGAAAGATAACGAATTATATTGCTTCTGCCTTGGCCTCACCGACCTTATATTTCAAAATTAAATAGTTACACGAACATAGGCATGTTCATTTTTTATACTCCTATATATACCTAAACACATGATAGTGATCACTGACCTCAAATCAATCTCTCAATCTTGATTCTTGGGGTTCAAATGGCTTCCTTTATGATCTCAAATTATATGCGGCCAAATCCAATATTCATGAGCAATTCTACCACGTTCATAACAGACACAGCTGCAGTTTCATTACCACTCAAACCAAACCAAATGATCATAAGTACTACAAGATCATGTTCCAAATTATCCACCTCTACCAATCTTGCAAGTGTATGGAGAGAGATACAAGGATCCAACAACTGGGAAAACCTAGTTGAGCCTCTACAACCTCTCCTCCGAGCTGAAATAATCCGGTATGGCGAATTTGTTACCGCCTGTTACAAGGCGTTCGACCTCGACTCCACCTCCAAAAGATACTTATCTTGCAAGTATGGCAGAAGATCCATGTTTCAGGAAGTAGGATTACCCGATTTGGGGTATGAGGTGACCAAGTACATTTACGCGACTGCGCCAGACCTAGGCATTATTCCAATGCAACCTGGATCTAGGTCTCTTGCCCGGTGGGTCGGCTACGTAGCCGTGTCCACCGACAAGGAGACCCTAAAACGCCTAGGAAGGAGAGATGTGTTGATTACATTTCGTGGAACAGTCACTAACCCGGAATGGATTGCGAACATTAAGAGTTCACTTACTGTGGCCCGATTGGACCCACTTGATCCGCGGCCTGAAGTGAAGGTTGAAGCCGGGTTCTTGAGTTTGTACACTTCTGATGAAGGTAGTGCTACTAAATTCGGAGTCCCAAGCTGTCGCGAGCAACTTCTTTGTGAGGTTTCGCGGTTGATTAACAAGTACAAAGGGGAGGATTTAAGCATAACCCTAGCCGGACATAGCATGGGGAGCTCATTGGCGCTACTTCTCGCCTATGATATTTCCGAGCTAGGTTTAAACAAGGGTAAGTCACTATAATTGCTTCTTTGTCATTGGCATAAGCATGAAATGTATACTTTTGGATATTATTTTATTTTATTTTATTTTTGAAGCGGAAAAAGATAATTTTATTGATATAAGCCGAATCAAAAAGAGAATAAAAAATGGCATGGCCCCTATATGTTTACAACCTTCCCAAAACACAACCAGACGATGCGCCTAAAATGTTCTCTAACCATGCAAGACGAGCTAATTAAGAACCATCTATTCTATTGCATTCAAACAACCTCTGCCAAAATTATTACCAAACTTTCAAATACATGGTACACCAAAACCATCTAAACAAAAGAAATCCTAAGCTCAAAATTTTTAGCCAAATCGCCAGGTCTAGCTACTTGAGTTTAATTTGACCTGGCAAGAAATTTAAGATGCGCCCCAACTGCCACCTCCACCATGTTTGAACCTTGAGTTTAAGAGGGATGCAATTGCAAAGTGAATAAACGGAATCCCATATTCTAGCCCGTTTGAAGAAAAACGTAAATGTAAATGCAGTTTTCATATTTTCCACGCGATTGGTTTTTAGATTTGCATTCCATTTTTATAGCTGAAATTGCATTTGAAGAATCACTCCGATCGATCCCATGTATTTGTAAACGCAACCTGTATAATTTTTTGGCTGGAAAAATTGCACTTTCGACGTGCATTATTTCTATCGAACGCGTGCAGAAACGTAGTAAACAATTAAATTTTATGCATTTTCACCCTACCAATCACTCCCCTACTGAACACCTTTAAATAACCTAAAAATGTTGAAAAGAGTAGTTTGGAGAATATAGTATAGATCTCTTGATATAGGTGATTCTTTCCCAAAATCACTAATGGTTTTTTAAAATGATTATACTTATTTATAGCAGAAGAACAAACAAATTAAGGATCTTGAACAGGGAACTTAAAAGAAGGTTTCCAAAGTGTTTTTGCGATATATCAAGTACTTATAATTACTTTTTAAAACTCTTAATGATTAGATATATTCATTTGCAAAATACAGGCAGCAAGGAAGTGATCCCAGTTACAGTGTTTTCATTTGGAGGGCCAAGAGTGGGGAACTTGGCCTTTAAGGAGAGGTGTGATGAACTGGGAGTGAAGGTGTTGAGAATAGTGAATGTGAATGATCCTATAACGAAGCTACCCGGGGTTCTTTTTAATGAACATTTTAAGCTGCGTGTTTTACCTCGGAGGTTTTGTCCATGTTACGCACACGTAGGAGTCGAATTGTTGTTGGATTTCTTCAAGATGGATAATCCATCTTGTGTTCATGACTTGGATACCTATATTGGGTTGCTAAGTTCATGTTCAGGGAGAGTGCAAAGCAAGGGTATTGTGGGGTTTAGCTTGATGGATAGAGCAAAATGGCTTGTTTTTAGTACTACTAATGCACTAAACCTAGATGGTATCCAATTTGCCAATGCTGCAAGTGTTATGGTAAATTTGGTTATGATCCTATGCATATAATAATGCTTTTAACATGTTATGTTATACTTACGTGGTCACGTAATGTACAACATATTCAACTATGATGGTCCGTTATTTAATGGGATAACATGAATTCATCCGATCACGATCATCACCATTTCATTGGTTAAGTTGATTTTAGTTGGTGCACTTGTAATCGGAAAGTTGATGTGGATGTTTGCCAGAGGCAGACATATTGTAGATCTTGAAGGTGGAGGCCGATTTGGTTAGTATCATTATGTGAATCGAAGAGGATTTGTACAGGGAGCATCCCTTATGCTCCTTGTAATTTATTTTTCTACGATCATCACCATGCATATCTATAAACTCGTATGTATATAGTATATTTTCCAGTTATATGAATTAAGCTAAACCAGGGAAAGCTAACACCATTTTTACAGCAGGATGTGTGAGTAAAGTGGGGAACACATATAATTAAGTATCATATTATGTCACATTATTGTACATTAACCTAGTCCATGTTAATTATGTTAGAACTTATGGACCGGAATTAGTACTTTGGACTACAACAGTAGACAATGTTGACATGAATGTTGAGTCAACAATGTTTTCAACAATGATCGTCTGGTTGTGAAAAACTAAGAACAGAGAGCAGTGGACAAACAACCAGATGTAACAAAATCAAGCCAGTATATATAAAATATATTGACCGTGCCGTAGACTAAATTTCCACTAACAGTAAAAGTAGAATTACAGAAACGAAGTTTAATCTAATCACAACGATTGATTAAACTCACAAAACTAGACCTAGAATAAATAACAGTAAAAAACCTATTCTAGTTTGTTATCACTAGAGTAATTCTCAATGCTTGAAGAACACTCACAAGTAATAACAATATCAAGTCTAGTAGAAAACAAGAAAGCCTATCTCTCAATATTGTGAATCGAAGTTCATAAAAGGCGTCACTTGCAGGCTGCATTCTTCTTGTATATATAGATCCTCAAGTCGACTTCTTCTTAGTCGAACAGACGAAGGAATGCAGTAAAGGCAAGTTGCTTCTTCTTGCTTTCTTCAATCAATCTGCTAGAAGGAAATTTCCATAGATAAATATCTCTTCAATAATTTTCCTTCTTGTTCATATCTTGTTAAATTCTTTCCTTAAGCCATCGTATTGCTTCCAGCTTTGCAAACTTCTAGTCCAAGTGTATCGATTGTTTCCTGCAACATAATTACACAAGCAACCACAAACATTGAACTAATTAAGAAAGACAAGATTATCAAAACAAGTGCTCTTAGTAGTCGCACTTTCAATCTCCCCCTTATTCTTGTTCTTTTTTCACAAAACCACAGAAGGAATTAAAACAAGTTCCTAAACGCAGATATTCAAATGAAGTCCTCCCCCTTAATGATCAAACTCCCCCTTAATCCAAAAGATAGTTCAAAGGCACATATATCCTAAAATATTATAGACCAAGTTCCAAAAAAAACTGAAATGAAGAACAAGTTCAAATCTAATATCCCCCTTTTTGTGAGGAAAGAAAAGACACCAAAGTACTTCTGAACTTCAGATTTTTGGTAATCTGTTCTTGAAGATTGGCATTCTGAGCATCCACAGCTTTAATTTGTTCCAGGAGCATCTTGTCATTTTCAGTGAGAGTACCTGCAGACAAAGATTCAATGCTGGGGAGGGATGTTGACCTATCATTGCCTTCAACATTGGTGTCAACATTGACATGTTGAGGGTCCTGGCACATGTGCATTAGCAGCAGAAGTCTCCATGTTCTCAGGAATATCCATATCAGCGGGAACATCAGGATCAACCCAAGGTAGATCACAAATCCTATTAGAGGTTTACAAGAGTTGCCTGTTCACAGTAATATTGAGAAAGTTTCCTTGGTAGATTTCTCTGTCATAAACTTCCAAACCCTGCAGTTTTAAGATGGCAAAGATGGTGGCAGGAAGAATCATATGACCACATGCTCCCCTATTCTTGAACTTCTCTAGATGCTTGAGTATCCTTTCTCCCAAATTGACATTAAGTCCAATTTTGATCCTATACAGGAGCATCCCAGCTTAAACGGTTATTATTGGAGGATGGCAACTAGTTGTACAAACATATCCTAGCCAGAACAGACATCAAAGAGGAGCAGTATTTCAAATTCAATGCTCATTTCGGCCATTTTTGAACTGTGTTCAAAGTTAACTCTCTAGCAACCTCATCCATGGAAACAGTCAAGGAAGTCTCAACCTCATCTCTCTATTTCTATGCAAAACAGAGTTTATATCTCTAGCATCAACAGTAAACACTTCACCCCTCATGTATACACTGTAATACTTAGCCCCTCCAACCTTGTCAAAGTTTTCAGATAAGTGAGCATAGAATTTGTTGGTCCAGATAACGGCAAAGTAAAAGACTAGGGGGGGTGAATAGTCTTTTAAAACTTTTGTCGATAAACACAGTTTCTCAGATATCTGTGAAAATATCTGATACTTAGTTTCAGAGAGCAGAATACTTTTCTGTGATAAGTGTACGTGCTCAGCAAGATGAGTGTAAGTACTTTGCAAGATAAGTAAAGCAAGTAATAAATTGCAGAAAGTAGATAACCCAAGTCCTTTTATAGTGGTATCTAAAGGTGGCGTAATCCTTCAACTAATCCACTTCGACCTTTCTCAGACCTAGAATCCACTAAGACAGATAAGTGAGGTAACCTTACAAGTATCTTCTCTAGATTCCTAAATACACTAGGTTCCCAACCAAGTGTTCCCCCTGAGTTATTCCCCGGCTTTCACAGCCAAGTACTTCGTGTACTCATAAACCTTTTGAGTTGTTCCTTAGTTTTCCAAACTAAGTACTTCCTGTGCTCAATAACCTTAGAGTTATTCCTTAGTTTCCCAAATTAAGTACTTCCTGTACTCCACGCCGATTAAGGTGTTGGTTAAGGTAAATTGTCAGATGAGCTTCTTTAATAACTTGTTCAGTTATTCAGATAGCTCTATGAATCAAGTATACTTAATACACTTTCCAATGTATAGTATCTTGTTCTCTACTAACCCAAGTCTATGATAAGTGTTCAAGAGAATGAAACTCAGATATGAACTCTTAGTTCAACTCTTTCACAAATAACAATGCTTGTTAAGGATCAGGACACTTAGAACTTTTGTGCTACTTAGAATCAAGAGCTTTGGTCGCAACAGATAGCTTGAAGGTAAGTAGTTTGCTTGAGAGAGCTTGTGAGAATATTCAGTGTTCTTGGTGTTCAGTGTGTGTTCTCAAGCAGTCTAAGTGTTGATATTTATAGATGAATTTGTGTGCCGTTTGAATAGTATCCGTTAGGCTTAAATCAAATTCAAACTATTGATATCTGAGTATAGTACTGTAGCAAGTTTGTCTTCTTCTTCAGAAGCTACCGCTTTTGTTCAGATATTTATGTCCGTGCATTTAATGCACTGTACTATACTTTGTCCTGTAGTGCCAACGGAACTATGCACGCTTTCAGGAGCATTGCATGTCCCTTTCCAGAGACCTTCACATCTCCAAATACCATTTGTTGAAACAACTTGTTATAATATATTTCTTTTCAGAAACATAATTTATGTCCAAGGTATCTGAGTGTAGATATCTGTGTGCACTTTCCTTGTTTCAGAAACCTTTTATTTCTCAGATATCTCTTGTAACACTGTTTATTTAAAAACGCTTGTGTCTTCAAGATATCTGGTTATAGGTATCTGAAAAACCTTTGTCTTCAGCAATCTTGTGCAGTCTTCAAGTCTTCAAAATTGTATCTAGCCATCGTATTGCTTCCAGCTTTGCAAACTTCTATTCCAAGTGTATCGATTGTTTCCTGCAACATAATTGCACAAGCAACCACAAACATTAAACTAATTAAGAAAGACAAGATTATCAAAACAAGTGCTCTTAGTAATCGCACTTTCAAATTATACTTTTATAATAAAGAAAAATCCTGGTTAGCTGGATTTCACCAATATATATATATATATATATATATATATATATATATATATATATATATATATATATATATATATATATATATATATATATATATATCTGCAATTATTTTCATGTGTAATACATACAGTATATTTTAGATAATTTCACAACTTGAATACTAGCATTTGCATTTGGGTATGAAACACACATTGTGTGCTAAACTCTTGTATCCAAAAATACATGACCGAGGAATATGGAAACAATTATAAAAAAGAAAAAGAAAAAAAAGTAAAAGAGAAAGAGCATTCGAATTCTAAAGAAGAAGAGAACATTTAATTAATTAAGGATCATAATGTATTCGTAGTATTATGTAAAGTTTGGACAAGTTTCTTTTGTATTGGTGTGATGAGAGGTAGAGAGGTTAATAACTTGTTGATTATACTTTTTGTTGACCGTCTCTTGTGCTCGTTTTTTCGTATCAATAAAAATTATTGGCTGTTAAAAAAAAAAGATCATAATGTGTGTATGCTCTAGATTAAAATTAAATTACAATTTGATCTAATGTGCGCGCCTTAGTTATACTCTTCAAAACATAAATTATGTTATAATTTATATCCGATTATAAAAGTCATGAAATCACATATATATGGAATTAAAAATACAAATATTGGATACACATCTCATCTTGTATTGAGTACCTTTCTAGGCATCTTTTCTTTTCTAAAACGACAAAATTTTATTGCTATACTCAAATAGAATTTAAAAGAGCATAAGAGCTAGATGCTCGAAATTTACATTCTTGCTTGTTTATAAGTTTGTTACACATACATTCTTGCTTGTTTATAAGTTTTAATTTGTTACACTGTTAATCATAGGGTATCGGATACGTATATGTATTCAATACAACAACTACCTACGAACTTCTCTAGGAAGTTCGATAATGGTTCATTTCTAGGGTTTTGTGAGTAGGATTTGGTACACAATTATTGAATACATTAGACAGGGAAAAATCATATCATTAGGAAACACTTTCTCTTCCTTTTTTTCTTTCTTTCTGCTATATGATCGTTCTAAGTACAAAATATTGTCATCGTTCTAAGTACACAATCATCCAATTTACATTAGTGTGAAGCTGTCTTTCATTAATATCACGGAATCGAGCAAAGTTAGCTTTTAACTCACGTACAAATTAAACTGGTCATTGCGTGGAATGACAATAAATTTTTGTTCGATTTAAAAAAAAAAAAAAGAACAAAAGTGTGGTGGATATTAGAGAATATATAATGATAAATGAATAAAATCAACAATAAACACCCTACTACAAATAGTTAAAAAAAAAATTGAGTGCATTTTTATTATCCCAAAAAAAACACAATACATACAAAGACGAACCAAAAGTGTTCCAGCCATTCTCAACAAACAAAATAACCAGGCTAACTAAATCTATGTATGTGAGCAACAATACGTACAAATAGTGATATTATTTATCAATAATTGTTGTTGATAGTTGGTCATTAAAAAATAGGTACGTTGAAAGATTAAACAGTGGTTAGTGTACTCGGTTGCAGAAATAACCAAAAAAGTGAGACGGGTTTTTACCGGCCGGTTCGAATTGGTTTGCAGATAGTGTTAGGCATTATTTGTGGAAAAACATAATACTACCTCCGTACCGCAGAACTTTATACATTTGTCATTTTTAGCCGTCCCACAGAACTTCATACATTATCAAAAAAGTAAGCTACCACACACCCAACAAATAATAAACAATCTCAACTTTACACTCAACTTACACATTTTACCATTAAAAGCACACTTTTTCCTACATTTTTTTATACTCTATCATTACTTTAATTTTTCATATAAAACTGTGCGTTAACCCTAATGTATGAAGTTATACGGGACGGAAGGAGTATATATTTCACGAGGTGGATTAATTATTTCATTGTCCGTATATTTCGTGTTCATACGGACATAAACGAGCTAGTATTGAGTATTGACTCATTCACCGCATGATATAGTTAGTAGTATAATATCATATCATAGTGGGAGGGTTGCGGGCCATCGAACTTATAAATCTAATGATTTTTGTATTAATAATTTTGAATATATAAACACATGATAATTTGTTTCGGAGTTGTACTTTACTATACAAATTGTATGTTTATCAAATATGTTACTTTACATTTAAAAAACATGCGGGTATCCACACGTTATTGTAGTCTTAAAAAGAGGGAACATCAATTTGCAAATTAATATCATGAAATGTACGTATTAAGAGAAGATTTTCAAGAACAAAACTTAATTTTCCTTGGATCATATTCATACTATACTATCCTCCATCGTGTATAAGCCATATGTTGATAGCTTTTGAGTTTTGAATATTTCAAAAGATCATATCAAAGAAAAGTTGCCATCTTCTTCACACTAAACAGTCCAAATCTGTCCTAGTCCGGAAAAGATCAGCGAAAAAAGATCTTAATTAAGTACATATAATGATTGCTCCGTTCCTGTTAAAGCTTTCATATTCACTTTCGTTAATCACGATCTAATATCTTCTCGTGAAAATTGGAATTTTATTTGGAAGAGCAAATTGTCTAACAAACTTTCTCTTCAACTTAAAACTCATGCAGTTCAGTTCAGTTCTGCTCAGTTATATTTTATACTACAGTTCAGTTCAGTTCAGAAAATTGCAGTTGAAGAGAACAGAGCCTTAAGCACTTCTTGTGGTTGGCAGCACAAAATAGATTGCTTACTAACTCATTGAGACGCAGAAGGCATATGGCGGAGGATGATATTTGTCCCCAATGTCAGGCAGCAGTGGAAACGGTGATTCATGTCTTAAGGTACTGCCCCAAAGCCAAGGCAGTATGGTCGGACATACTACAACCACACGATCTTGCACGTTTTGATGTCGGATGAGAATTGGTTTCGAGAGCAGCTTCGGGGAAATTTTGCATCGACTCTTCCTTCCGAATTTGGCTGGCCTTTTATATTTGCGGCAACAATCTGGAACATCTGGAAGTCTGAAAATGCGTTTATCTTCCGTGGGAAACAGGAATCTGCAGCTAGGATGAAGTTCTTGATTCACCAAGAGAGCTGCGATTTACACATGAGATGGCAACCTAATAGTGACTACCAGAAAAGCTTGAGATGGCAGACACCGCCTAAAACATGGATGAAGCTCAACGTTGATGGGAGCTGCAAACCACAGGAGAACGCTGGTGCTATTGGGGGCGTACTCCGTGATGACTCGGGGAAATGGATATGGGGATTCACTGCCCCACTTCGTAACCCAACAGTAAATGAAGCCGAGCTCGATGGTCTATGAAGAGGTTTAGAGATTGCCTGGGAACAGCGGATCCATAAGCTACGGGTTTGAAACCGACTCGGATACCATTCTGGGATGGATGGCGGAAAATGAAGACCCTCCGAGTGAGTTAGAGGAAAAGGTGAATGCTTGCAAGGCTCTGCTCCACAAGCCTTGGGAAATTGTTCTGCAGAAAGTGGATAGAAAAGCCAACAATTGTGCTGATCATTTAGCTAACCTAGGTTATGCGAAAGATGGTGAGAAACTTTGGTTCGATCCTCCTATATCTGTAATCCCGATTTTAGGTCTTGACAATGGCCTTTGAGCCTAATGCATTTCTTATTCTACCAAAAAAATAATAGTAATAATAACTTGGAATTGTGGAAGCCTACAAATTAAAGGTTGGGAAATTTATCCACAGTTAATAAGTCCGTACCAAATTAATGAATTAAATTAAAGGTAGTATATAATCCTCAACTTGGCGCGTGAGAAAGCGCGTGGAGACTCTGTGTCTTCCGTTCTCTCTTCACATTCCACCATGATGATTTACACAAATCTGTTTCGTTTCTATCTATATGAATCACCAGCCTACTTGAGCATGCTGAAATTGTCATTTTTTATTTCGAATGCATTTTAAATTTGAGATTATGTATATATCCATTTCCATACAATAATTAAGCATTAAAATCCATGTCTCCAAGTGGTTAAGTCTAATTCTACTCTACAAAGGTCTTGGGTTTAATTCATAAAGGTGTAAATATTTTTATTTTATTTATCTTGAATATTTTTTATTTCATTATATTATTTTTAGGACCCCAATTAAAATTTCGCACAGGGCCACCTAAATTCCCGGGTCGGCCCTGTGAATCACTGCACGCAGCTTTCTTCTATCTTCTTCTACCTTTTCAATTTTCATTAGTTATTCACCGACTCACCCTTTCGGTTGTTAATAACAATCTCGGATCGGATCTATCTCCACCACCGATAGAACGAACACCTCGGCATCAGTATCCACATCGCAATCAAATGCACCTACGTCTCAAACCGGATATCCCTCCACTCCCACAGGTAAATAATTGATTACTTTGTTCTCTTTCAATTTATTCTTGATTTACAAAGATCCAGTACGGATCGATCTGTGGATTGTCGTTTTCGATTTAGCACATGGTTTTGTATGTTGTAGTGATCTGTTGTTAATTAAGCTAGCTAATCAATCTAAAATTTGAGTTATTTAAGTACTTGTTTTGTTAAGGACTTAAGATCCAGGTATATCTTAGTTTTAGAAGGTGTATAAATGACTACTACAGTGCTATATTTGGTAACCAACCTAAGGTATTGTATCACTTGAACTGAGAACCTGCTTCAAGTGTTCTGTGTGAAAATTCTTGAATAAGCGTCTGTAAACTGTTGGTGATTTCTTGCGGCCTAGATGTTCTTTTGTTCAAGATGATGAATTTATTCCCTAAATACATGATTACATTAAGTTGCAACTGGTTTATATGCTTAGAATGCTTCATTTTATTGTTTTCTGCTCAGGTTGAGGCAACCTATCAGATTATTAGAGGAATATAAAAGGGCTTATCAAGACAATTTGCTGAATTAGCACAAGACCTTTCCTTTCTCCTAATAGTTTATCAGATTATGTCTGTAGATATCAGGTTAATTCCAATTTATTATTGTGAAAGAGAAATTAAATTTTCATAGAATTATATTAAGATACGGACCTGTAATTACACCCTGTTGTTTGGCATCATCATGTATTCATATGTGAAGAGTAAGGTTTTGAGCATTTGTTGACTCAACAACTTGTGCAAACACAAGAAAATTTGCAGCCGCTAACGCCTTTACCCCAGATTGTTTACTGGAATTTGGTGAGTGTTGATTGTTTCGTATGAATTCTATTTTCTTTGCAACTCATTTCAATTCCTGAATTTACATTGGGAGAAAGCCATCTGGTCCTTAGCTTGGGTGAGTTTTCTAAAGAGTGTGTAATGATGCATTTAATTGCCGATGTCATATAACGTCAAATTTTTTCGATGCATGATGTTCTTTTTCGAGTTCAAACATTGATATATGAAATACACTGTCGAATAAAATTTCAATTTTGTCCTGGTGCTTGAGGTCTATGTTAAATAGCTTTTAGATGGGAAGAGAAGGGGATTTTCATTCGTCATAAGCTTATTGAACTGATGAACTCTGCCATGTACATTATTTTTGTCGTTCATATGTGGTTTTGGCCTCTTGGAGTCATTATGAGTGGTAAAATTGTCAAGCAGAATGTAAAAAACGCTATTCTTCCTTGCTCACTTTGTTTCTCCTCCTTGACATATAGATATTGTATCAGATCATTGTTGAGCAGGCTGTTGTGAGAGATGATGAAGCTTGTGCATCGGTATGTACACCCTTCCTAAGTTGTACGTGAAGATGCAATACTGCATGTCATGTGCTATTAAAGGCCGGGTCCAAAATTCACAGTAGGAACCATGAGCCTCCACATCACTTCAGGCGCCCAAGTGTGGGGTTGCTAGCTCGGCTCGACCCAAACGCATGGCATCACCGATGCTCTGTGCACTTTATTTCTTTATGATATGATGAGCGATCTGATTGACGTTTATTTTTCAAGTTTTGTATGTCTTGTAATCTTGTTTGATATTATACTTGATTATGTTGAATCTATGTACTACTATGTTGTTACCATTTCATCTCCATCGAGGATTTTTAAATTCGGTTTACTGAGAATTGAAATGTTACTTTTTGGGTTTACTTGAAAATTAGAAATTTGAGGTGAAGAACTTTGTGTCAGTAGATTACCAGTTCAATTGTGTAACACCATAATTGTTTTTTATGAGGTATTTATGATTGGGGTGCCACAACAAAAAACAGAAAGTAGAGTGAAGGCATGAACATACATTTTCCATTGGACTCTCCTGTCTTTCATAGTAATAGCTTCCCTTTTTCATGTCCTGCCTTGTCTATTTCATGTGTAAAGTTTTTGAACTGAGTATGAGATTATTCAAGAAAAAATAACGTTGAGAATGAACGTATTATGCGTATTCTAGTTATATATATAAGTACTAGTAATTAAGCACCGCGCTAATCGCGATGCCAAGTGCATGTGTAAGGTATTCAAGTGACAATACAGTATCGGGACAAATGAGTATGAATAAGGCTCATCACACGGTACAGAACAAATAATCTGCAAAGGCAACATAAGCCATATTCATGAGAAGAGCATGAATCTTAAACAGCATAAACAATTTGCAACGATCCAATCAAAACTGTGATCTTATCTATCAGATTTGACATAAAGAATCTCATGTGCAGACGGACCTCATCTAGGCTGGAAAAGTTCTATCTGTGATGTGATCCTTCTGTTGTGCACGAAAACAGAAATCTTGCAAATAGGATTAGTTTCAGCCAGAGTAACACTTTTTGTTGCTTATATCTTCAAACTTGGTTTCGCCAGCAGAAATCTTTTATCTTGCTGCAAAAACAAAGAACTTCATGTTTCAATTGCTACCATCAACAACTCAACCATCTTGAGTTTGCAATCTTAAACAAAGATGAATATCGGAACCAAAGAAGAACATGATCAAAGAAGTAACATGGAGAGAGTTTTGTGAATTAAGAGCCCATTTAATTGAGTTAGCTATTGGTGGATTAATGGGTTTCGAATATAGACAACCGTATTTATACCAACCACCCAACTGTAGTAATTCACTACCTCTAGAGTTCTGAAACGAATTGAACAGATTCTTGGAATTTCCATCACTATGTATATAATTGATTGACAGATCTTGGATGAAAGTTAAAACAATTAAGCTAATTTAGACTCTAGAGCATGATGAAGAAGAGTAAAAAGACCAAAACTTGGATTGATCTTCCCCAAGACATAATTCGATTACTTCTTACATATTTAAACTATTATGATAAAGTTCGTTTTCGTGTCGTTTGTAAAACTTGGCGGGAATCTACCGATGACCTTGGTGATAGTCTGCCATTGGTGACACGTTATCCCTGGACGTTATCAGAAGCACCTCCAGGCACAAACCTACGGTTTACGTGTGAGTTGTTCGATCCGTTCGCAACAAAATCTCATGAAACTTCTGATTTCATACAGAACATGAAGAGCCTCCGTATACAGCACGATTATTCCCTAGATGTATTGCAGGACGACCGAAATAATGAAATGACAAGCTAGAAGTCATGACACGAAAATAGGTAGTCAGATGATGTTTACTCTTCGTATTATTCCATTGGTAATATTAAAGAAATTGTTTCACTGAGAAAAAATAGGCTCTAACCAAGAACAAATACATGGAGATAAATGCTTACAGAAAAGGGCAAAGTAGAGTACCGCAACTGAGATGCATTTAAACGGATTAGACCACATCAAAATACCTGTAGCATATTCGATTAGAGTGTAAACGAAAATCAGAGATATGAATAAAAAGCAAAGCAAAAGAGAATTCATGCATACTCATCATAATCGAATTTCTAGGAGAGTAACAAACATAAACGCCTTCAACACACATGTATATAATTGGAAGGGAAAGAAAGTAAAAACGACAAAATTATTCAACCACTGACAGTTTATGGTGAAGAAGATGGCATGAGAAGGAAGCTTGAGAGCCATTTCGGTAATTATGACAAAGTATATTGAAGTGAGAGGACTCTGCAAGATCAAGTGCCTATCCCCAATTGATAAGAAAGAGACCAGGTCAATTAAAATAAACAATGAGGAATTTTATTTTGAAGTGCAAATTAGTAAATTCACTTGGTACCAAACCCTGAAATCATACTCTCTTATAATAGACTTATAAATATAATAATAATAATAATAATATACTCCCATCTTTTAAGTAACATTTGTTGCAAAAACTCTACAATGGCAACTGTAGCCGGATTTGACCTCACTAGCTCACAGACCTAGAAGTTTTTGCCAAACTCTACTCAGATTATCCGAAATCTAGTCCAGCTAGGTCAACTAGTTCCCGTTCTAAATAGCCCATGGAAGAGGCTGTCCACCACGATGTATTCGAGCAGCGCCTCACAAGCTGTCTGGAAGGTGAGGGAGAGCGTGAAGAAGGCTACGGAAACCTGTTCAGACCATCCCATGGGGAATGCGCTGCAGCTTGGGACAAAGTGGAGGAGCTAAGCGCGGTTGCCAATCATGTAATGGACAGGAATAAGAAATCGAATCCGCACCCATATATGATTGATAACTAGGAATTTAATTATTCGAAGTTCGAAGATGTTTTGTAGCCGGATGTTGAAGATATAAATACATGTAAAAGTTAGCATTCTATGGTAAAAGTTATAGAGATCGTGTTTAGTTTACGATTAAAATCAAGAAAATCTGGTTAAAATTTAAATTTTTCATTAACTCTATACAAAATAATTCCAAAGTAAAGTGATTAGTTGAACAGCTTTAACATATACAGTATCATGAGGGATGAATTTTGATACAGCCATTACGTATTGTTGAACAATAAAATTACAACACAATACAATACTAACTCTTACTATTAGAAAGTATAATTTTCTCTATAACTCTCCAGAAACATCAGTGGAGGTGGATTGATGAACAAAATGTCATTGCTTACCTCATCCTTACTTCATGCATGACATTACAAATAAGGAGGTGTTGAAAAATTAACAGCAAGCAGCTGCGTCAGTGGAAAGTTGTGGTTCATCCAACCACTTAGACCTTAAGCAAATAGACAAGGCGACGGTATGATGCCGGCATGTTTCAGTTTATGTAATTCCGAATATCCGATGTATTAGAGTGCATACAGGAATTACGGGGAATGTGTAGCTATCATGCTACCGATCCCGTACTATATCAAATCAGCATATATAAACTCCACCCATAAAATGTATTCACACCTCCAATGCCCTAGATATTATATAGCGGTGTGGGATATTTAACAGACCCCCTTACGTGTGAGCAGGTAAGATCCGAGCTAAACACGTGACAACAGAGAGGCAAGCCCAGAGCAGGTAGATACGGACCAGAGCAGCCCAAGACCCAACATCAACTTGAGCAGTTCATGGTCTCTAATACAATGTAGAAATGGGCTCATCTACCCCTTAAAAGGCCTTGTAAGGAGAGAGTTGTCCCAACTCTTATAGATCAACTTTTATAGAGAGTGTCCAGGATATTCTCAAGCGGTGTGGGATATTTAACGGTCCTTCACGTGTGAACCGGTAGATCCGAGCTCAACACTTGTCAATGGAGAGGGGCAAGTCCAGAGCAGGCAAATACTGACCAGGGCAGCCCAAGACCCAACAACAACTTGAGTAGTCAATGTGCTTTGATATCATGTAGAAGGGAAACCTCATCTACGAACCCCTTAAAAGTCCTTGTAAGGGGAACTCTTATATAAAATGTCCAGGATATTTTCAAGTGTTGTGGAATATTTAACACTATCCATCCTTCCTATTATCAATATTTTAACATACTCCTTCCCGAATTGAATTCGACGAATTCAACTTCCCCCAATTTCAACTTCTCACCCCTTAAATGATAAATCTATCTTCTACTTTATTCACTTTTATCTCCTATCTTATTATCATCTTTACTACTTTATTCACTTATTTCTTAAAATTTATGTTCGAATCTGCAGAAAGTTGAATTCGAAACGAATGGAATATATCACAATAAAATCACTAACTAAATCACACATAAAATTGCAAAAAAGATGATAACAATCTGATGACTTTGCGTGCATAACCAATCTAAGCCGATGCCACATATATTAATTCTGCCTAATGTTAGCTTTATTGCAAGTAATATCTTGTACGTTGCTAGACGTTGAAGAATCCTACACCCCATTTGAGTTCATTACCAACACTTAAAAGGCATGTTTGACACATCAGAAGTACCAATCACCCAACTTTAAATAGAGTAGAAGACCGCCCCGAACAAAAAGACTTGGAAGTCGCCAATACTAGTTCATTTTGCCAAACAATCACTTTGATTCACATCCTTGGGAAGTCTTGAAATCGAAATACTTGGAACGTTGCAGAAGACTAATCAGACCGTCTCCAGCAGAATTTTTCCCACTGCTGGAGAACACCAACAGGGTTTTAGGAGGGAAAAACATCACCCAGAACTGGGTGAAACTGGATTGTCCAATCCTCCATTACGATTATTCAGGCCAGCAATTTAACAGAATTACAGAAACCAATTACAACAGTAAGAGAGCTTCTGAAAAACTGAGTGTCCGAAAAGGGAGATTTATTTATACCACACCAATCCAGAACCATAACGTAAGACTAAAACTAAACCATACAATACATATAAGTAACACGGGCAGGGCTAAGATAAGATAAGACGAGGACACGCATGTTCCCCTACCAAGGAACTCAAAACCCTCACTAGATAGATCATCCGATTCTTTTAGTAACAGGAGGACCGTCGCCTCCCCAGATTTTCACTAATTGATTGCATAGCCATACTAACAACAAAAGATAATATAAATCAAGTAATAGACTAATTTAGGCAAACTGTAAAACCCCAACAGCTGAAACTCTTGCTTGCTCAACGCTGGAATACATCAACAGAGGCTGGAATCGGTTGGATTGGACAAGGCAACTGCCACGGCTCTTGCATACAGTCGGGGATATCCGGAATATCAAAGGGCATGCCACTGACCTCAGACGCAATATGAAGGACAGTATTCAGAGACCTAAGGCGATCGGTCAGCTCAGCCACCTGAGCCCTCAGGACATTGTTCTCAGTAGCAAAGTTGAGGTACAGCTGCGTGGCACCATCAATCATTTGGCCCAGCTTCGAGTTCTCTTCCTTGATTTGGTTCTCTTGACCAGATAGCTCGTCTAAGCGCTGTTGTTTCCTCATCCGAGACCTTCGTGCAGATTCTCGATTGGACAACTTACGCTTCCTCTTCCTTTCATCGTTCTCCGGCATTGGGCTAGTAGGCTGATTTTTCGAAGACATAATTGCAATCCCGATGCAAGATCTGCAACCGGGTGTTGGTCTTATTCTTGTGCAGCTAAATAAAGGTTATTCTTGTGACAAAGTAAATTACGGATTGGTGGATGGGATCAATCGGGTGAAAGAGTAGTACTTGAGAGATAATAATTAAGGTTTAGATTAAATGGACGAAATCTACGGCTTATTCTGAGAAGACATAGAACCAGTAGAGGAATACGACGGAGAAAGAGTGCAGTGTTCTAATACGATGCATCAGACTCGCATAATTCATGAGAAATGATGGATGAAACGGTACATATTCTCAGCAATGAAGATCTGTGCTTGTGCTATCTGAATTGAATTGATCTTGTATCAGATGATGCAGAATACCAAGATTTGTTGCAGTTGATTTGATAATACACCAATTAAATCTGGAAAAAGAAAAGGTAAAAACAGAAATTCAGATTAATTAGCTGAAGAAATTACCAGAACATCAAGCATTTCAAGCAATGAAATGAATAATCAGAGTAAATTACAAACAACTGGATCGAATTATTCGAATAACAAATTCAATCAACAGAATATCTCCAAAGAACAATAAACCAAATGAATTAAATGAGAGCAAAATAACAAACATAAATGGAAAAAGAAAAGGGAAATTCCAGATTACATCACAGAAGAACAGATCGGAAGCAAAATAAAACTAAACATAGAACATTTCAAACAAAAATAAAAAAGAAAAATTACAGGGAAAAAAAAAAAGAAAAAAGAACACACAAAAAAGCAAAGAACGGAGAAATAGAGGCGTACCTTACAGGGGGTTTCTGATGGGAGGCGAAAGAAGGTTATCAGTTGCAGTGGAGGGGCTATTTATAGGTGAAATTGGGACCTAACAAATATTTTTTTATTTGATTAGAAATAAAATTTGACTTTTTCTTACAAAATCTTTAAGGAACAATTGAGTTGAGTCAAATGAACTCAAGTCCCCAGGGTTTTTATATGCGCAATTTGGTCTCTAATTTATGGAATTTTCCACTAGTTCCAGTTTGTAAGTGTTGATGATTTATCCCAAGTAGTTGAAACTTGAAACAAACAAGTGGGTGGGTCATCACAAGAAAAGGTAAACACAATATGATAAACTAGAAATAAATTGGTGTTTAATAATACTTAGTTTATTTTCAACTTCATTTTCATTTCTGAATCGGAAACTTAATTTATACTGTGATGTTTATCGATATTCGAAACTGAAGTTTCGATTATATCTTGAAAAAATGTGATATGGAAATAAAATATATTGCAAATAATCCTTTATTATTTTAGCCAATTGTGATGAAAATTATTTCATACAATTTATGCTTCTAGTTTCTACCACTATAAAAATGTGACATATAAGTTAGAATTTTTATCCATATATTATTTAAAGTTGGTGGTCTATCTCGAACCACAATCATTTTGGCCTCCAACTAATTATGTGGAATTAGCATCAATTTAATTGAAAATCCAAACCTTCCATTTGTGAATTCTATTAAGTATGGTACATTAATTACATAACATTTATTGCAGTTTGAACTTTCTTCATTTCATTGTGTTGATTTGTTTTATAATTGGTTCCAAAATTACACTTTCCAAAATTACAGTAAAAATATTCACACATTCACTAACTTACACTTTCCTTTCAATTTATCAATTTTCTGTCCAAACTCGAATACTCTATGAAAATCAAATTTATTTGGGTACTGAGATCAATAATTACAAAAATAGCATACAACGCAATCTCGAAAAATATCTTGCAATATATATATATATATATATATATATATATATATATATATAGACACACACACACATAGATAGGACAGACTTTCGATATTGAACTCCACAGCTAAAAAGATGTCTTCGAATTCCAATCAACTGACCTTCTCCATCCTTCCTGACGATTTGCAGCTTTATATTATGTTTTTAGTAGCAATATCAAGCATGTCGAACTTTAAAACGGTTATTCTTATGTAAGTCATAATAATAATAACATAAATTTTATTATTCTATTCTATACAATGTTTTTGTTTAATGTTGTATTCTTATTTAATGCAGCTAGAAAAAAAATTTGAAAATTTATAAATATCCAGGTTTCTATGCTAGGATAAACTACATTGGTTGCCCACGCATTCCATGTAAAACTCCAATGTCTCATGAGACTCAATTCATGAACCTATGTCTAAATGCAAACAACCCAGAAGCATACTATCGAATGTTGATGGTTATATACAATTATCCTCTAATTATTTAATCAATTAATTAAATTATATACTTTACATTTAATTAAATTAACTCTTTACATTTCTACTTTTCAGGCCGACGTATTCGAACACTTAACTTTTAGAAGACTTGACTATCTAATGGAACGTATACGTGGACATCCTGATTTTATGTATATTTCAGCAATATTCAGATTAATTACGATTTCAGGTTAATTTTTTCAATTTTTCACAACTGAGATGATACAATTAACATTAAAAATCATTGCTTAACAAATTAGCACACTTCAAATAATATTTGAATTGAATTTCATCAGCATGATTTTTAGTAAAATAATGGTCATAATATAATAGTCTACAACGCGCATGGAAAATTTGGACAAACACATCGCAATATTACCTTTTAAATAGAATATAATGTATCCTATATTTTAGGAACATATCACGCTCACAGTTTGTCTAAATAAGGGTTGTGATATTCGTGTTGTTGTCAAAATGTAATACTCCCTCCGTCCCAGTTTCAATTACCCGTGGATCCGGACACAAGTTTTTTTTTTCTTTTTAAGTGAATAAAGTAGGAGATATGGTATAAAGTGGGAAAATTACATATCCAACCCCCCCCCCCCCCCCCCCCAATGCCCTTCTCACATCTGACTACCATTCAGATCAACAATTACATCCAGGTCCATTAATCCAGATTTATGTTGACCAACTTATAAGCTAAATCAATTTATGTTAAAACCAAACATGCCTTTATCTATTTTTTTGCAAATATCATTTTAAATATAAAAAATAAAATACAAATTTTACTTAATCATTTTAATTAATGGGAAAAAATAGAAGTTTCAAAATTTACTTCAAGATTTCTGATCGGTCTTTCCGCCCACCAGAAACCACCTATCTCCACCCCCACCATCTGTTCCACCACCATCCCAACTGTTATTGGACTCGGCCTTGACTCGATTACTGTCGTAATCAAGAAACTTCGGGCCGCCAGCCATGAAAGCTTCAACGCTTTGCTTTGGACTTTTGAATAAGACGAATGATGATGACCTTAGGTCTCCATGGTCCTATTTGGCACTTCTGCTTTCTTTCAATTTGGCCCATAAATAATTTTTGATTTTGCATTAAGTCCAGAATGTTTCAAAAAGATATAATTAAATTATGGAAACTGTATTATTTATTATTTATAAATTTTTAATATTATTTGAATAATTTTTTAGTTGCAGGGGCAGGAAGGAAGAAGTTTTAATTTTAACTTGATAATTAACTTAATTCTATCCAGGGACTTAAGTTGTAAATAATCATCAAACATCAATTACATTCAAGTCCACCATTTAGTTAAGGCTATTTGGCCATTTGCAAAAGCTGATATTTGAACAGGGGCAAAAATGACTTTTTCCAGGTTTAAATTCGCCAGAAGTCAAATTCGTGGACTTTGATGTAATTGATTTTTAACGGACATGACTTGCATGTAATTGTTGATCTAAGTGGTAGCCATCTGCAACATTTACATCTAACACGGGGCCTATATGTAATTTGTCCTAATAAAATAGGAAAGAGATTGAATAAAGTAGAGAGATATTGAATAAATTATGATGAGATTTTCCATTAAAGTGATGGGTAATGAAATTGGAACTTTTCAAAATGAAAAATGGGAAAGTTGAATTCCGAACGGAGGGGGTATTATTCATCGATATCTTTATGTTCCTTCCATAATAAAGTAGCAAATTAAATCAGAAATTTTAATTATAATCACATTGTTACTATTTTTAAACCTATATCCACCTCTAAAAATGGATTGTGCATTAAGAAAAGTTTGTACATCACAAATTGTGCTTAAACAGAAAAAAGAAAATTATACTGTGGCATCGCCACGGGTTAGTACTAGTATACTTTGAAAGACACGTTTATTTCAAGGTCCTTTTATTATTGTTTCTTAAGCTCCAATTCTTCTTTCTTCAATTACTTTAACTCATATTTTTCTTTGTCCTCGCTCGTGCGCAAACCGGAAGACTTCTCAGTTGGTCACCCATCCTAAGATTGCTCCAGAGTAAGCAAGTTTAACTCTGAAGTTCTTATGGATGAATTCCCAAAAAGAAATGTGCACCTTGTTGGTATGAGTAGCGTTCTCGACCCCTCTAAGCTGTTTGGACTTGACTTGAAACTTTGAGGCGTTACACTTTAACTCATATTTTTCTAGAATTGTTGATTCACAAATTAATATGTGTTTCGTTGATGTATTTAAATTAGGTTCTTTTGTTAACATAAAAAAATAATAACAATGCAATTAAACCCCTAATGACATATTTTCTTAAACTTCTCCCATACCTTGAGCCTATTATTCATTTTCTCAGCAATTAAGAATATTTTTCCCCGTCAACATTTCATTTTAACACTAAAATGTGAAGAAAAAAAATCAAATTTATAATTGGATAAATATGTCAACATAAACATTATAGTACTTTAAAGTTTAAAACATAACAAAATGAAATCTTATGTTTTTGGAGAAAAAAGGATTACTCGGCTCTCTTTTGGAAAGTATGGAGTAGTTATTTATTCTTTACATCTTGTTAAATCTCTAATATTGTTGTTATACAAGTCAAACATCATATACTTCCGGATCATTTCAACTAGTTAACAAAATGAGTAATATGTCAGCTAAATACTCTACAATCAAATTCAAACTCGACTCGCCTGATTGAACGAGCTCAAGATAGGATTTAGCTAAAAGTTATCTATTACTTGAAGAAGCTATATCGACTATTGATGAGTTTTCAACCGAACAACTTGCATATAAAAATGTTTGATTCTGTTATATGAATTGAGCCTCAAAGAGTCTTTTGAACAGTCACCTTGTTGAACAAGTTGAGTTCCTGGCTTAATAACACGAGTGGAGTATACTGCTCGTCCAGTGTCAACGCCCATATATTATAACCTAAGTACCTAACCATAGTTGATAGAGTGGGGCAAATGGGATATTTTTCTTAAGTTAGGGGGGTGAATTTGATAATAAGTTTTGCTTACATAGATTGACGGGTTAGTGGCGTCGGTGTAGGTGATTGGTTGGTGGGGTGAAAAATGCGTGAGACAGTGGAGGACAGCTATCAAGTTGTACGAATCCCATTGGCTGCGGCTTCGGAATCTTCCGATGTAATATTCCAAAGTTTATGTGGCACTAGTCACACCATTGGATTATTATTTAGGACATCACGTTAGATTTTTTCTTCACCATCGGGACACATGCAAATAATTTGTTGCACAATTTGTCCTTTTCGAACCGACCTTTTCCTTTATTTTCTCGAGGTTGTACTGTCCTAGTTTTCTAGATGGGTCATGGGTGGGATCTTTTGTGAAGATCTTTTCCCACTCCCACCATCACAAGCTTGATTCTTCAAACCTAACACCCTTTTCCTCTTAAGATGAATGGAGTTGGTAGTGGGTGTTACACGAGTATAGCGGTGTAAACAATCAAACTGTTTGCGAATGAGAACTCATGAAAGAGTTTGGTTAAAGTTCGACTCGAACTCAAGATCAGCCAATAGAAGCTTCATCGTGAGAAAGCTCGACTCAATTTTAAACGAGTAACAAGCACGATGATAAAGAAAATTCAACTGATCGTGATCATTCAGCTAACATATAATTAAATCCAGGCATGTTTTATATTTATTATAATATATATACATTTAATAAATATATTTTAAATCATATACAATAACATTATCATTAGAGTATATGCCTTGTTAAAAACTAACATATTAGTATTTCAATTATATTAATGTGGCATATATTTCATTAAATAACAACAATAAATTAAATAAATCTTTTACAAAATAATAATTAATTCAACTTAGTCGTTTTTGTAAAGCTCGTGAGCAAGCTCGATGGTTGGAGCTTAATGTTAAGCTCTTAATTTTAAAGTTTGATAAAGATCGAGCTCGATATCATGAGCTTGTGACATTAACAGTAATAACTTAAATAATTTTTTAGAGAATAATAATTAATTTAATTTAGTCGCTCGTGAGCTTAATGTCAAGCTCTTAATTTTTAGACTCGACAAATTAAGATCAACTCGTGATCATTATCAACTTAGCATGAGCTCGATGAAGTATACGATTGACTCGAATCGGCTCGTTCACTTGACACAAGCATGAGCTCAACAAGGTCCAAGATCGACTCGGATCAGCCCGTTCACACCACTACAAGTCGAGCCCTATTCGAATCGGCTCGTTCAAACCCATCGAGTCGAGCCCAATATGGCGCTCGATTCGATAAAGGTTCAAGTTTGATTGATTTGATAAGGTGTACGCGCTTAACTTGAAATCCCGATAAATCAGCGTTCGATATAAAAAATATCAAATGGAAAGCGTATATTAATTTGAATTAATAGAATTTGAAAATACATACTATACAAGAGTTGGAAACGGTGGGCGATCTTTCTGTGCGGGGAATAGTTAGGATTGACTTACTGACTTATATGCGCTAAAGGCCAAATAAGAAATTAAATTAAGTTAAGGAGTACGATAAATTAAGCTCTAGGCGTGACTAGTGACGTACGGGCCTTGGTAATAACTTAAAAGGTATCTATGTTAAAGCGATGTCTAAATTTTCTTAATATGAACATCATTATCTCAAACTCAACATTATCGAAACTATCTCAAATTATGATAACTTATAACAGCTCTTTTTTCTACTTTTAGAACATTATGTGCTGTGTCAATTATTGGGGACTTCAAGCATAGAATAGACATGGACGGATATAAGAGGTGGAGATGGACGGACATAAGAGGGTGGGGGACAACTATTCTTACACAAGAATTTTCTGAAAAGTGGTTCATAAGACGAGCTGCATTCCAGCTCGTCACCCACAGCTGACACGCTGCTTTAGCGTTAATTCGTCACGAATTAGCTACGACAATAAATAAATTTCTTCTTAGTAAGATTATTATTATTATTATTATTATTATTATTATTATTATTATTATTTTTAAATTCCGTTTAAATTTCAAACGGTTATAACTTTCAAAATAAAAATGCAAAAAATAAATAAAAATCACCAACGGCTTTATTTTTTCAAGATCTATAAAATGAGATCAGTCTTGACTATATTTGGATCATCCCATCTCCAACTCCTCTTTCTCTGTTAATTAAACTTAAAACACTCTCTTCACTCCAAAACACCAACCATCTCCATTTCAATTTTCCGTGACATGGACGAAACTTGTTCACTCGGAAACTCGAGGTGGATGCAAGAAAACACACCGGCTTCTGAGCGTGCATGAAAACGCTTAACAAAACACCTCTCCTGACCCCACCGAGCTTTGTTCGCCCTTTGTTCAAAGCTTCGCACGAAGACCCCTACACTCAAAATTACCATTCTCCAATCTCACAAACACCAATGTTTTCGCAAGCACCACCGAAGTTGTTCTGAGACGCATTTGAAATTCAACCGATCCGAGGCGTGGGAAAGGAAAGCGAACGGAAGGAGGCGACGATAAAGGCGAAGGCGTGGCTCACCCTACAACACGAATGAGGACTTAGTTCTCATCTCTTGTTACATGGCCGTTAAGCGCAAATCCGATCATTAGCACGAATCGAGGTATGCAAGTTTGTTCAAGAAAGTCGAGGAGAAGTTCGAGGGCGTGCGGAGATGGGAGGATGTCCGGGTTTGGAAAAAAGCGAGTCATGATTCACCGCCTCTGATTTAAGCGGATGAGAGATGACATTAATTGGTGGGTGATTTGTGGATCGTGCTACTAGGGTTGTCGGCGATCGAATGGCTACTGATGAAGCGATATGGCGAAAGCGACCGAGAATTCTACAAAGAGAAGTCCGGTTATGTAGCTGGATTCAACCTATTCAAGCGTGGGATGCCGTGAAACAATACCAGTGGGAAAGCGAGGATGAACTTGGAGGAAACATACAAGAAGGCCGCAACAACTCAGGGTTGATGTTCTAGTTGATGATGACCAACCAATGGCATCGGTGCTAGTAGTGGAGCAAGCGCCCAGTGAGGGCGATGTCGATGTCACGCCTAGCAAACGTCCTATGGGTCGTGACAAGGCAAAGAAGATGGCTAGAGGTGGTGGTTCCGGCAACTCCTCAATGGATGCAATGAGCGAGGGATGGGTTAACTTTAATGAAAGTTATCCCCAATACCTTGAGTTGGAAAGACAGAAGCTGGAGTTTGCCCGGCAAAAGGAAGAACGTAGGATGAAGGATAAGAAGATGGACATGTGGATGACACTTATGGGGAACTATGCTAACTTGACCGCAGCACATAAGGGAGTTTGTGATGCCTTCTTGAAGGAATTGTTTCCGTCCGAGTAATGGCTGAAGTTGAGAGCTTGTTTTAGTTTGATTGTTTCGGTTTGCTTGTTTTAGTTTGCTTGTTTCGGTTTGCTTGTTTTAGTTTGCTTGTTTCGGTTTGCTTGTTTTAGTTTGCTTGTTTGTTTTTTACTTCCCGAAGTGTGGCTTGTTTGTGTTTTACTCTTCCAAGTATCCTTACTTTGTCAGGCATCTTATCTTTGCTTTGTCAGACATCTTATCTTTGATTTGTCAGAAATGAGTCATACATCTCAGACATCTTATCTTCAATTAATGAGAAATCCAATGCATTAAACTCATTATGACTAAGAAATGAGTCACATCTCGCATAACTGACTTTATATAATGCAACCATAGAACACATTTTATACACAAACTACTTGCATTCATCCCTTCTTCCATTTTCTTAACTACACGAAAACACTCTATCTACTTCAATTTTCCAAAGATAATCATGTCCAATTCATCATCGATGATGAAAGCTTGCTTAGTTCTTCTTCATCCAATCCTTTCGCAATCCAAACCATGATAATGCAAAATGTACCAAATATGATCCAATAATTCCAACATCAACAACCGACGACCACGGCGCCTAAGAAGAAGCGTGCTTACATTGACAGAAGTCGAGAAGAGCGTGGAAAACAATTGGAGGAAGACTACTTCGGGGTTAACCCACCATATGCAGATAAATTTCGACGGAGATTCAGAATGGAGAGGTCGTTGTTCGAACGGGTGATTGTTGGTGTAGTGCGTCAAGATGATTACTTTGTGTGCAAGCCAGATGGTCTTGGCCGACCGGGGTTAACCACACTACAAAAATGTACCGCAACCATTCGTATGCTAGCTTATGGGGCTTCTGCTGACTCGGTTGACGAGTA
Source organism: Plantago major (assembly GCA_026545765.1). Lineage (NCBI taxonomy): Eukaryota > Viridiplantae > Streptophyta > Magnoliopsida > Lamiales > Plantaginaceae > Plantago > Plantago major. The sequence continues at coordinate 35,874,276 of CM048839.1, forward strand.
TTGTCGACTTGGTGAAAGCACGGCCCTCAAGTGTCTTTCGCGTTTTTGTGATGTTGTGGTGGCTGAGTTTGGTCCATATATGTGGAGGGCCAACGAGGTCGATGCTCGAAGGATTCTGGCAATCAACGCTGTAAGAGGATTTGTGGGCATGCTTTGGAGTATCGATTGTATGCACTGGACATGGAAGAACTGTCCCAAGGCGTGGCACGGTCAATTTCAAGGCAGAAGCAAAAAGCCTACCCTTGTTTTAGAAGCAGTAGCATCCCAAGATACTTGGATATGGCATTCATTCTTCGGGATTTCCGGAAAATACAATGACTTGTCGATCGTGCAACGTTCACCGGTGTTCGACGATCTCCTGAACGGCACGGCACCTCAGATTAACTTTGAGGTCAATGGCCATCAGTACAACATGCCTTACTACCTAACCGATGGCATCTACCCAGCTTGGGCTACATTTGTTCCCGTCCCGAATCCGTAACGCATAAAGAAGCCAAATTCTCAAGGCGTCGAGTCTTCTAGGAAAGATGTGGAGCGTGCTTTCGAATCGCAAGCAAGATTTGCAATTGTACGAAATCCCGCCCTTGCACACAACAGGGAGACACTCAAAAAGATTATGGATTGCTGCATCACACTCCACAACATGATAGTTGAGGATGAGCGCCACAAATACCTAAATTATGACAAGGAAATCGAAGAGTTCGAACAAGATACCCGTGAGAATGTACCCCATGTGATTTACGGAGTTCAGATCCGGCGAGCACAATCAACAATAAACTCTATCCCGGAATACATGAACTTTTCACGGCAAATGCACGAGGGTGCGCATGAAGAACTCCAAAGGGACTTGATGGAACATATTTGGAGAATGCGTTGACCGTGGAGATTGAGCTTCACCAATCGTGTAGTGTATGTTTGTTTGTTTAATGCATTCGTGTGTTGTGTGTCACTACAAGAATTCTAGCATGAGAGACGGAAAAGGCGGATTTATCCGTCAGTAAGCCCATGTGACGGATGCATGACGGATTCTATCCGTCGCCCCGTTTGGCAACGGATAAAACTTATCCGTCGCTACAGAGCGTTGACCAAGATTTAAAAAAAAAAAAAAAAAAAATTTAGCGACGGATAGATCTATCCGTCGCTATAGCCGAAAAAAAAAAAAAAAGTTAGCGACGGATAGAGCTCTATCTATCCGTCGCTAAAAAAAAAAACCATATATCTCCTCCACCACTTCTCCTCCATTTCTCCTCTCCTCCTCCTCCCACCACCACCTTTCTCCTTCCACCACCTTTCTCCTCCACCACCACCTCCTCCACCACCATCCTCCTCCACCACCATCTCCATCACCACCACCACCACCACCTCTCTCCTCCCACCACCACCGCACCACCACCATCTCCACCACCACCACCACCACCTCTCTCCTCCCACCACCACCATCTCCACCACCACCACCTCTCTCCTCCCACCACCACCGCACCACCACCATCTCCACCACCACCACCACCTCTCTCCTCCCACCACCACCGCACCACCACCATCTCCACCACCACCACCTCTCTCCTCCCACCACCACCGCACCACCACCCAGCCACCACCACCATCTCCTCCACCACCACCACCACCCTGCCACCACCACCACCACCTTTCCTCCTCCCACCACCACCGCACCACCACCACCACCATCACCTGCCACCACCACCTTTCTCCTCCCACCACCACCGCACTGCATTTAATACAAATTGATCTGAATATAAAATTGAATACAAATTAATCCGTATCTGAATACAAATCAAAATCTCGTATCTGAATACAAATTGATATTTAATTAATCCGTATCTGAATATAAAAATTGAATCTGATTTTATTTAAAAAAAATAGAAATGGGGCGACGTATAGATCTATCCGTCGCCACGTGGGGCGACGGATAGAATCTATCCGTCACCCCATTATCAATTTAAAAAAATTGGTCGATCAATCGTCCAATCTGTCGAATTGGAATGACGGATTGTTATCCGTCGCCATTAGCTCGAGGCGTGATTTTCTATCCGTCGCCCGATCCGTCGCCAGAGATGGGGCGACGGATAGATGGCCTGTAGCTCCGTCGCTACAGGCCAGATTTTTTGTAGTGTGTTTGTGCATTTCCATTTAGTTTTTAAATTTTCAGCGGTTTGTTGTAATATATTCCTGCCTCTTGCCCAATAAATTATAAAACGAGTTTAAAAAATGCAATTTTACTAATTTCAACTTCTAAACACTCTTAAAATATGTTAAATATGTAAAAAAAAAAAAATCAAAATTCCGTGACGGCTCCGTGATGCGTCACCCAATTCAGCAAAATCTCGTCACGGATCTCGTCACAGGCCGGTGACGCGTCACCGAGCCGTCACCCAATGCGGGTAGTCTAAATAAACACACCCAGATAATTTGCGTCCCAATAATTTGCACAAATTCTTATAAAAGAAACATGTTTTAAAACTGATTAATGTTCTTGGTTATAACTAATGGTGTTAGGAAGCTCGTCTCATTTTCGAGTTTGAATCGATCACGCTGGCAAAATGATCGAAGCTCGCGAGCTGCTTGCGGATAATAATTAATTTAATATATATTTATATTTATTTATTTACATATACGTAAATAAAAACCTAACTTAGGTTGTCTTTCTCTAAGTAAAAGATGCTCATTCTAAAAATCAGATTCTCAAATCTAGAAAATGAATTCATTTTCGAGCACTAACGAGTCGAGCGTTCACGAGCAAAAGCAAGTCAAGCTGCTCGCGAGCAACTCGATATTTTAACGAGTCGATCACGAGCTCGGTCATGAAAAGCTCAACGAACACGAGCAGGCTTGAAATTCTGACGATCACCGATCCATTAAGTCAAACCTCGACTTGACTCGTTAATAGCCCTAGCTATAACAATAACGTTTGTATCTTAATTTTACTCCATAAAGATGCACCATAATTAGGGATGACAATTTGACCCTTTCGACCTGGTCAAACGGGCTTTGAATGACCCAACACATTTCGGATTGTACATAAAACTAGGCATCCGGGCCTAACTTTCAGACCCGTAGGCCTGGCACGACATGTATGCATATAAAATAATACTAGTATTTTATATAACAAAAAGTCTTGGAAGAGACGTGTAATAGTGAGAGGCCTGAGAGACGGATTGATGTTCTTAAGTATATGTATCAATGTTTTTATGCAATATCAATAATGTTTTATGAGTTGACATTTTATATCATTTCTTATGTATATGTATATCACCAATGTTTTTAGTAAAACTTTTATTATTTTTTAATATAATTGTAATGTTTGCACGTCTCTTTTCCATAAGACCGTTTCACAGGAGACCTATTACTTATATAATTATATGTGTATTCGATCTTTTTATTTTCAGAATTCTCGTTGATGTCCGTTACACGCGACTAATTCAGTCGAACACCGACGATCCTTTTCAAAGGGCGGCTTTCCCAGAGTCTCAATAGTATTTTACATTCACAAGGCTCAAACTCGATACCTTGATTAAGTGAACTCAACTACTTTACCACTACTTACCAGTTGCGCCGAAACCGTTGATATTTGACTATTTAAATAAGTAGAGTTATATAAGATAATATATTAGACATTAAAATGAAATAATAAGAATAATTTTTTTTAATTCTTGAAATTAAGAAAATAAAAGTGATTTTTTAGTACGGAAAATTAGAAAAATAAAATGGTACTTCTACATAACTAACTGTCGTCGAACACTCATTTTTTAAATGAAGGAAATTATATAATGATGTTTAAAACAATATCCGCCATGTGTATAATAAACCACGATTTATAATTACTAAGGAGAAGAAAATATTAATGACTGGCCCGGTCCAGGGCCTAAATTCCGGGTTCCGGCTTTAGGACATGGACCTGGCCGAGGCCTTTATTCTAAAAAATTAACAGGCCAAGGACTGGCCTCAAGGCCCATCCATTGACACCCCTGGCCTTGATGCATACAATGCACCCTTTAATCTGGGCATAATTGCGCTTGCATCATTTTCCGTTGGCACACTCATAATCAATATTGAAATATAATGCAAAATTTGACGTTATGCGAATCGCAAAATCGTAAGAATTGATTTACACTAGACAAGACACAGGGGGCCACTACCCCTATGATTTAAAAAAAATATATTTGTAATATTATTGACAATTTAATATTTACTTAACCATGAATCATATATATAATTTGACCCGCATACTTCAAATCATGGACCCGCTTTGACCAGACATATGTGCACGTTGTGTGGTCAATCGACTTACTCAAAAACATTTGGGCTATATTTTAGTTTTAGAATTGAAAGAATTTTCTAATATTTTTTGAAATATGGTCCATTAGTTGGCCCAAGTGTTTGCCCAAGCCCATCATTGTAGCCCTAAGCCCAATACTCCACTTAGAACCCTTCGGGTCCGTTTAATTCGTTGGGGGCTGGGCTTCATTTTGGGTTTTAAATGTCAAAATCGGCTTTAGACTATTGGGTTTGAAAAAGGGGCTAGTCAGGTTTATTATCCGGCTTGGTTTGATATAGTTGATGGACTTTGGTTTTGTATTGGCTTTCAAGCCCAGAACCTAATTCTATTTGGTCTGTTTATTTGGACAAAAAATGAGCTTACAACATTAAATTTGGGAAGAAAGGCGAAAATGCCCTTTATTTCATCTCATGTCCAAATTTCATATTTTAACAGCCAAGTGAATGGAATGAAAATGACACCCCAAATATTTCCTCAGTTTCTCGACCCAGTGAGTTTACCAATCATATAAAATAACGAAAAATGATAGAAAATTATCACGGAAAATTTGTAAACCGTGTTTTACTACGTATTGACATTAATGGTAAGTGGTTTAATATATTTGGAACAAATTCGACATTAATTGTTAATGGTTCAATATAATTGCAACAAATAAAAGTTTGTATATTGTAATTGAAGTTGAAGTGCAATATGTTTGCCGTAAACTTTACTAATGATTTGTATATAATTATATAAATAATAAGTTATTATCAAAATAATGTACTTTTGGAATGGTGCTAGGAAGAATGCAATAATAATTAATACATAGGGAACATAATTTATTACGATCACATACGAAACATTTTATAGTTATTTCTTATTCTCAGCATTCCTTATGCTCTTGTAAACCTTAATTTGAGTTATAAATAATTATTTTACCGATTAAAAAATAAAAAGATCAAATCGTAGTTAAAGTTGAACATTTTATATACTTTACTTATATACTTTTATCGATTTATTTAGTAATATAATCATCTCCGTATTACATTTCATGTCTTCCTTGTTTTGTAACTAGTAAATGACCCGTCGATACTCGACGGGGAATGAAAATAAAATGTTGTATATGTTATCTATAACTTTTTTAATAATTTTACAAAATTATAAATTAAGTTTATAGTGTGGAGGGATTCATGCTTCAACATTTCATACATAACTGGAAAAAAATGAATGAGGTGTATATATATAGCAGGTCATGACCCGCACCCGTTAATTTGTTTAGAAAAACGAATCCGTTTAACCTGAACCAAATTGAAACAAAAAATGCATGACACAATTAATTGGATCGTGTGACAACAATCCAACCCGTAAAAAAGATTCACCAACCACCCCCCCCCCCCCCAAAAAAAAGATATTATAATTTCACAAACATATTTTTCCGCATGTATCAATGAATTTTTTGTGGGTCAACTCACATACACCCCCAAAAAATATCAATTCACAAACATAATAACATTTTTCAATGATTTTTCAATTCTTTAACGTAAACAGAGAGTGTGAGCGCCGCTCCTCAAATTTAATATTTTGCATACATAATTTGTATCATATGGGTCCACCCCCCCCCCCCCCCCCCAAAATTATTATTTCACTATAGAGGTCGGATTTTTTGGGTTCGAGTAGATGCTCGACCCGAAAAACAATTATTTTGAACGAGTATTGGCGAGTTCACTTTGGTTGGATGGACCCATTTGAAAGTCTTAAGAGTGAAGGGATGTAGAGGACCACGTGAGAGATAAATGTCCCTGGCTCTTGTTTATTATCATATTAGAGGAGACCGATGTAGGCAACCGTCTCCTATTGAAACCGGGTAAAATCCATTTTTGGTACTCCAGTGTGAGGCATTTTCGATTTTTGTGCTTCAAAGTGGCCGCGTCCAATTTAGGAACTAATTATTAATAACTATTTACAATTAAGGTACTAATTGTAAATTGGATGGTGGGTGTGCAAATCAGTACCAAGTTACAATTAACCTAATCTCAATTTTACGTAAATTTGATCAATTGAAAGTTGATTGAAACATAATTGATGAAAAAGCCTTGAAAAAAGAATATGACGTGGAAGAATTTGATGCTTGTGAGTGGGACAAAGTCCACGATATCTTGCGAACGGTCAATTTTCTATGTCTATCTTTCGGTGCTTGATATTCGCTTGCACGTGAATGCGGAGGCGCACCTCATAAATTCAATTAGTACCTTAATTGTAAATAGTTATTGATAATAAGTACCTAAATTGAACGCGACCACAATGGAGTACCAAAATTAGAAATGTCTGACACTGGAGTACCAAAAATGGATTTTACCCAAACCAAACCGGAATTTTTTCTCATGGATGAGCTCATTATCATTTCTATGATGATAACCTTTTTTGCAATATTGATTCTAGATATCAAATTCACCTTAGTTATAATATGCTTCTTGGATTATACTTTTCTAACCCGTTTGGGACGCTACCCGGACCCATTTGGGCCTTCTAACTTTTCATGGATCTTTCGGGTAGGAATCATCCGTGAAAAGACAGGCAAAATGAAAAGAAAAAACGAAAAGTATCGAGGAACTAAGCCCTATATTGAACCCGTTCATCACCTATTTAAGACACAGAACCATATGATTAACATTTAGAGTAGGGTGTAAGTCCGAGAAGAATATAACCCCGACTTCCATGAAGATTGCCGACAATCATAATTTGTTTGAATGTAATAAATATTTTCCTAAAATTTTAGAATGAAGCAAATATATAATCCCCCCGTCCCCGATTTCAAATTCCCATCCCTTAAATGGAAAATATCTCTCCTACTTTATTCACTATATCTCATATTTTATTCACTATCTTTCATACTTGTCAAATTCAAAGCTTATTGTCAAGTCCCCCCCCCCCCCCCCAGCTTCTTGTATAATTGATGCAATGATTTTTACTCCACTGGATGACTAAAAAAGACATCGATATTGTTAGAGTGAACATTTTAAATATGTTAAGAGTAATTTTTGCGATAGACGTCTTTCAGAGTGATCAATTCAAACATCACATATTTTTGTCCAAAGCTCGCATGTTTAGCTATAGACATCACATGTTAAAAATGCATGTATTTCAAGTATAATGCATGCTTACTATACACATAATGTTTGAAGCTAACCATATATATGATGTTTGTACGTAAATACTAAATATGTAATGTTGAATTGAATTTGTATATTCAAGAGGCGGTCTTTCACAAAAGTTTGTAATATGTACAATTTCAACTTATGTATAATTAATCAAATTGAGATAGTATTACCACAATACTTCTCTCTGACATATTTTGTTGACTAACCCATACAATTGCAATGTAATCACATACCATTGTAATAGTATATAACTTACATTTCTTAATTACAACTACTGTGGTTTTACAAAAATGTAAATTGTTGGTTTACTAAAATTTGTAACAAAATCCTTTAAACATATCAAATCCTTAAGAATTACAACGATACATGCACATTTTCCAACTTTACTTAACCTTAACATTTTCCCTAAAACCATAAATATTTTTAATAAAACCTTACACTTTGTTTTCCGTAAAATATTAACTACTATATACAAACTTCTTTTTTTTTTTGTTTTATTTTAGTGATTTTTTTTTTAACGTTCTACATAAATAAAGTTAAAACTTGGATGTCTTATGTGGATCTGTTCACGTGTTTGATTATCGACTCAAGTTGAGTTTTGCCAAATGAATATGAATTTAAAATGACAATATTTTATAATAAACGCACACATATCGGTCGAGAGTATGATTTTAGCCCAATTGGTAATGTTAATGACCAAACAAATTAGGCTATGTTCTCTTCGTTTGAACTGAACAGAACTGAATTGTAGTATAAAAATGAACTAAACAAAATTGAACAAAACTGAACTGAACTCAACTGAAATTAATGAGTTTTCTGATGAAAAGAACATAAATCGGTCGAGAAAGCAATCAATCTCCACAGGACAATATTTAAAATCCATTATATGAACATTTGCCATTATATTTAAATTTATGCTCAAATACTCATCGTGCTGCCATAATTTACTACTTAATCAGCACACATTTTAGTGATAATAATTAGTCCTAGATAATGATTGCATCGGTATGTGCAATTAGATGGAAGGTATAGTAAAATTTGATTGAAATCAAAATACTTCCACAGTTAAAGAAAATATACGAATGGATAATCGACCAATAACAAATTTAATTTCATACTTAATTTAGTTATATATATGGACCTATATCGTTACTATAATACATCTTATATTTGTACAAAAGCACCTACGTTCTTAACTAACCATCTTACATTTTGATTAATAATATTAATGATTGTTCGTCTTTTTTATCATTACTATAGACGGTCTTTGAAGAGAATTACACATTTTTATTTGAACGTTTCCATGAAAATTTTAAATTATTTTAATTCCTTATTTGACGAAATAAATAGGTGAGGGACATAGTACTACATTTTCCATTTGAACTTTTGAACTGACCAACTATATTGATGAGATCTAAAGACGTTAATTGAATTTTAGGCTGTTTTCTATTTTTTTACATATTTATAAATATCAAACTTCCATAATGAAGTAATATTTCCAAAATTCAGACAATATTTTGAATTTCATGCACTAATTGCTTTCACACGGCATAAGCTTTTCCACATCACCATATTAGCAAGGCAATGTTATTTTGACCAATCAGAATGAAAGATTCATCCAACCAAGCATTAATACTGACCAATCAGAGCACAAAGATTTGCCAAACAATTAAATAATTTGGACACCCTAAAATGACTCAAATCCTTTTTTTTGCTTAATATATTATATAGATAGATTCAATTGTATTTGATTTGGAAGAGTAATTAAATAGTTGAGCAAAACTGGAAGCAGCCCCGCATAATTGGTATTTATATTTCCATTTGCTATTTCTATAATGATTAAATAATATTTCCATTTGCTTTTATATAACCTAAATATAGTAACTATTCATATGGGTAAAACTGGAAAATCATTAATTGCACACGGGCTGAGCTTGACTGGGGTAATGAGCTGGATCGGACTTGAGGCGAAGGCAAGCAGAATTGGGGGATTTCATAAAACCAACTTTCGATGCCACATAGATTATTCCGTCCAATCACAATCCTGATCGAAGTCCAAATCCGGGTAGCAGCCCCCACGAAAGCCCACTAGCCAAATTAAACCAAACATGTTTTTTTGGGCTGGGATTCACCATAAGACTGGGCTTAAGCGAACCAAACAGGACCTTTGTGTGTATCCATCCATCCATCCATCCATATATATGATGTAAATCACATGGGTCTAAACCTCACCATATTCATTCAGTCAAATTTTGTGGAATTAGTTGTATTTTAACCATTATATATTTCAATGTTATTTTTGGTATGTTGAGTGTGTATATAGTTTTTAGTAAATTTCATATAACTTTATCTACAAAATTCAGAAAAATATTTTGAACATATATTTGAATTAACGTGATGATTTACGAATCCATAGAAATCAATCTTGAATACTATTATTAATTAAATATTTTTTTTGTTCATTAAAATAAAATATAAATTTATTAAATAAGATAAAATAAAATAATGAAATTTTAAAAATAGAGCATTTAGTAAATTCAATCCTACGTGGAATCATTTGCATTTTCAACCGGTATATACATATTTCACAATTTATTTTTGGTATGTTGGCTTCATATATAATTTTTATTAAATCTCATATAATTTTATCTACAAAAATCCGAAAACTTTATTGAACATATATTTAAATTCCCCATGACAAGATGAATCCATAGACACCAATCTTGAATACTATTATTCAATAAATAAATTATATTATTCATTAAAATGAAATAATTAAATTTAAAAAATATTAGCATTTATTAAATTAATTCAATCCTACGTGAAATTTTGTGAAATTAGTTGCATTTTCAACCAATATATATTTCACTGTTTATTTTTTGTATGTTGGCTGCATATATAGTTTTTATTAAGTCTCATATAAATTTATCTATAAAACTCCGAAAAATATTTATGTTTATATTAATAGATATTTATATTTTCAATTAATATATAATAGATATTTAATTATATTTTCAATTATACATTTTGATTCTACGGTTGAGCAGATTGCGGGTAGGGGGAGAGAATTTTGTTGCATAAAGTTTTGCCAGGTTAAACGTGAGAAACTGAGGCTAATGTTTTAGCGCTTAGATTATCAGTTGAGTGTTCTTATATAATATAATATATAAAGTTGATGAACTAAACCCACCAGATTCATTCAAATTCCATCCATCCTACGTGAAATTTTGATTATACGGTTAAGTAGAGTCTGAATAGGGGAACGTAGTAGTGTTGTTGCTAAGATCATGTGATCAATGTTATTGCTTAGTAACAAAATTTTATGTCTTATGGTTGCTGAAAATGCAGAAGGTTTGCCAGTCAAATTAAGAACTAAATTTATTCGAGCTTTTGAGTGGCAACATGTAGTAATTGATAGGGATTTCTCTTTGGTGATTAAATTTTTTAAATCGACAAATTTTAGCTTTGTCCCTTTGTTTCAATTTTCAATGAAATTCAGGTATTTGATGGAAAATTTTGTTCCATATCTTTCACTATTAAGGCTCTGTTCTTTTCAACTGAAATTCTTCGAATCGAATCAATGGAACGAATCGAATCGAATGGAACGAATCGAATCAAATCGAAACTAATCGAATCAAGAAATTATTGTGTAATAATAATAACAATTATATGATGGTATATATAATCACAATTAAAAAAATATATTATTTTTGTCATCTTTCTCACATTCTTCCTACTCTTTTTTCTGTCATTTTACATTTTTATTTATTATTGTATAACAAACTTTAAAACCAGAAGGTACTTTATACGATGCCTCAAATGGAAGACACATATCAAATATACGTGATTGTTGCTACCTTCACTGCATAATTTTATGCGCATGTAAACTTGAAATACCGGTTTGCAACATGATATCAATGTCCAAGTGGAGTGGATAATGATTTATTGAACGACAAGGAAAGAAACGATGAGCAGTGTAAAGGAGATGACATTGAGAATTTGGCGCTCTATTCCGTGCAATATAGAGGCAGGAAGATAATATAGAGCTCGAGGAAGATAATATAGAGGAATAAATGCCATTTTTCAATATTTGTGATATATAATATTATTTTTATAAAGTTTTGTCCGATTTTTGGTTTGGTTTAACTTGTTTTGGAGTTTTTGAACATGTAGATTTTTTGTTAGTTCAAATTGTAACTATACTCTTTATTTCATTGATCTACTAAAAGTCGTATTAAAAAGAAAGAAAGAAAAAAAAGTTGAAAATAACTCAATTGGATAAATTTTCTTATTTTCCTCGTACAAAAGATCGGGTGTGTAAATAAATGATAAAATAATAATAATAATAATAATAATAATATTATTATTATTATTATTAACAACAACAACAACAACAACAACAACAACAACAACAACAACAACAACAACAACAATAATAATAATAATAATAATATGAATTTAATGAACTGAATCGAATCAATCAAGACGAGCTGAATCAAGACGAAATGAATCGAATCGAATCGAATCGAATCGAACGGAATGGAATCGAATCAATCGAATCGAATCAATGGAATCAATCGAATGAATGAGTTTTCAGTTGAAAAGAACAGAGCCTAAACCTACCTATATACAAATCATTAATCATTTATCTCCATCTTCATGCCCGATATTGATTATCTGTTTGTATTAATAAAGAAAAATCAGTTTGTCGTATTTTTTTCTGTTTTTTTTTTTTACGTTTCAATTGGTGTTTCTCCAATTATGGAGGATGGTCCAAGCATAAAAGAAGTAGAAAAGTACTAAATAATATACTTATTTAAGTCATAGTTATCATGAAAATAATTAAGTTTGAATATACATCTTCAACAAAATTAAAACATTTCGATATAATAGATAGATGTTGATGAAGTGGATTATATACTCTAAGAACAATACTAAAATAATCCAAGCTTACGAGAATGGAACTTATACAACCTTAGACCATTCCCAATGGTCATGGTGATGGCCGTGAAATAGTGGCATCCGTGAGCCACGACTAAAACGATGATAAAATCTGAAAAAATCATGTCCAATGGGTCGTGGCCACGACCAAGAATAGTGTTTTTAATAGATTATTATTGTTATTATTATTATTTTTTAATTAAATAAATCATTTCATCCACTAAAATAAAATATTAATCTCATATAACTTTATCTACAAAATTCCAAAAAATATTTTCAACATATATTTGAATTTGCCGTGACAAGACGAATTTACAGACACCAATCTGGAATACTATTATCAATTAAATAAATTGTTTTATTCATTTAAATAAAATATAAATTTATTGAATAAGATAAAATGAAATAATTAAATTTTAAAAAATTAAAAACGACTCATTTAAACACATTATAAATAATTAACGTTGCATCAAACGTTCAAAATGATACTCATTTTAAATTAGTTTAGCATCAAACATTCTGGACAAACTAAAATATACAATTACTTTGATTATCCTCATATATATATCCATACGACCATACCATTTGTGCACTTTCGGTTATTCTGGGCACTTTCGTATATTTTTCTACTATATTCTAAAGTTGATGGTTTACTTTGAAGCACACATGATCCGCATGTGCATAAATGATACTTGGAGCGCTTTCTAATTACTCGGACATTTTCTAATACAAAATTAATGTAAAAAGAAATTCATTTTAAGTTGTATTAACTCTCTACGTTTCTTTTTATTTTTGAATTTAGGTTTCGACTTTTCTCTAAATACTTATGTACGAAAGATAATGAATAGTCGTAGGAGATAGTGAATAAAGTAGAAGAGGTGAGAAGGTAAAGAATAAAGTAATAAATTAATTTTCAATTTTTAGGCATGTGAAGATGAGATCTATCCATATATTATAAATACCATTTTTTATTATCAATTCTAGCTATAGTACTTTGGCCTCAAATCAATGTGAGAAATTCTTTCATTTTTTTAGATTAAAAAATTACAAAACAATTATAATCAGAGTAAATTTATTTTTGATGCCAAGTTAATGCGTATTTGGTTCTGTTACCTTTACAATTTTAATCTAATTTTGGTTACATAATTCTGCCAATGATATTCAACCTTTGTAACTATTTATAAATGTGACCAATCAAATCTTCTAAATCCCATAATTCCATCAAAATCGCCACCCACACACTAATTTTCTTAATGGACATGAATCCAGATAGGACCTTTGGATCTATGCTTGACATAGTTCTTTCAACTGATCTTCTAAGAATGTTCTATGAATCGTGTACTAGACGTGCTCTTTTCAGTTTCAGAAGATAGAAGAGACACACGTGAGCTAATTGGTGATGTGTTGATCTTTACATGTCTATCAACAACATTTTACATGTGAAGACTTTCAATTTCCTTTTCTTTATGTATAAGATTCGATCGGTAGGATGAGGTATAATGTTTCTCTTCTCTACGATCTCTGGCTGGAAGGACTACTGGTTCTATCCAACCGGAATTTCAACCCCGTTCGAAATAATGATGTTCAGTCCTATGCAAAAACTACATTTTTTCCGGGCTACATACTCTCTAGGTGGGAAAACTCTCTTATATCTTCTCTCTACTTTCTTGATACATAACGGGCCTGTGGGATCTAATACTCTCTAGGTGGGGAAACTCTCTTAGATCTTCTCTCTACTTTCCTGATCTCCATAACGACATAACGAGCCGGAGGAGGGCGGGGATCAGCTGATACTCTCTAGGCGGGGAAAATGTCTTCGATCTTCTTTGTACTTTCTTGATCTCCATGACGGACTGGGGAAACTCTCTTCTATCTTCTCTTTACTTTCTTCATCCATGACGGGCCAAGGGTGGAGGGAGGGACAACCGTACCACGTGAAATTATGTTCGTAGAATAATAATTTTTGTGTCTTTGGTGGGGTGACGCATACCACAGCGGGGTTGTTGGGATCCGAGGGGTTGGAAAAAACAACCGTAATATGTGAAATTACGTTTGTATAATATTTGTGTGTGTGTGTGGTGGGGTGACCACATATTACCGCGAGATTGTTGGGAACAACCCTATTGATTGTGGGGAACAACCCTATTGATTGTGTTGTATATTTTTGTATTTTATTTTGGTTCTGTTTGACGGATATTTTTTTTTGTAAAAAAATATGTACCTGTTACTAATTAATAAGTCGGGTATGGTAGGACCCTATTTTTACATTTACTAAACATAAATAAACACTCAATGATATAATATTGGATGAAGAATGACTATCGAACGACACCACAACCAACGTTGTCTACAAAGAATTTTGACTATCTTATTTTCTCGATTAATTTATTTAATCCTCACATTTGTATTTATTATTAAAAGTAAATTATACCGTTCTTTCCTTTTAAATTCCTTAGAGCAACATCTAATAGTCTTCCATATACTACTCACGTGAAGTATACTCCATTCTTGTCCTCTGTGCGAGCAACAGGCGCGAGAAAGATAGTCGGGGACGGATTAAGGGAGGGGCAACAGGCGTAACCCCTCCCCCCCAAACTTTAAAAAAAACATATATAATATTTTCAATAATTAAGTCTCCCACTTTTAAAATAATCTCATATTTATAGTTTGACCCGAATTTCAAATCTTGTGTCCGCCCTTGTAGAGCATAGAACATTCTTCCACTTCCCTTTGCGTTTATCTCTTCTACAACTGAGGGTTACTTTGTTTGCTTGGTTGGTAGACCTCCTTGTGATCTTGGTGGTGCATTAGTGGACTAGAACACCGACTAAGAGCTCACCTGACTGAGCCAACAACAACGTTGGATATTGATTCTTAACATATTTAAATGTAAAGACTCTGATAACTAAACATATATGCTAGTTTGTAGTTTAAAGTTTAAACACAGGGGCAGCCCCACATAGACGCGCGGGGCCTCAATCGCAGCCCCTCGATTTTGGACATGAAATGTCTATTATACCCCTTTTAACAATTTAAAGATATAGAGATACAATTTAACATGAATAATTATACATAAGATTGATGTAGCCCAACTGGCCATTAGTCTTGTACAAAAGTTTGTATTGTCAAGTGATTGTGGGTTTGATACCCAACATTGATGCATTTTCGGCATTTTATGTCTCATTGTTTTTTCTGTTCTATGTACATTCATTTACTTAATTTTAATCATTTAAATCTTAAAAAAATTATTTGGTATCTAATTCCTCCATTTTATGAACATATAATTTTGTTTCCTTTTCTAACATGGATTTCTTTTACCATCAACTAATTATTAGTTATCATGTTCGTTTTCCTTTTTGTATAAATAAAAATACATTAATATATTTAATAATTATGTTAGTTTCTAAAGTTGATGTGAGTATGTGATGCACTCTTTTAGTTATAGAGAATAATATTCCATGTACTGGTGTATTCTCGCTCCAGCTTCATATACCCTATTCGCATTATTTTTCAAAAAGATAGATAAAAAGTAGCAGTAATAAATTTCAAAAAACTTTGGTGATTATTAGATTTTGTTGTGAATAATGAATAAGTAATGAATATTTATATTAGTTGGGTGGAATACATTTAAGTTATCCCTTATAAGTATTATTGATGAACAAATGATATATGGATTTAAAATAGAAATTTTGTTAAGCTTAGATTAGAAAATTATAGTCTAAACCTTGTTCTTACCATGTAATTTTAAAAATGTAATTCTCATTAATAATGAAAATTTTAGTTAAATTTATTTCAAAGAATTCACTACCACTGACATATATTTCTGCGTTCGTCCCTGTTTAAACATATGGTTATGATGAATGCTGATGATCAATATCGAGGGACCTGTTGATTCTTATTCAACTGTATAAATAGACGTTTGTCATTGTTTTAGTTATCATCTGCATCATTATAACATAGCTAGAATTCCCAATAAATTTCATAAGAATTTAGGAACGGTTTTGAGAAGAGAGACTTTGACATCGTTGTTGAGAAGAGCTCTTGAGATTTTTGTAATCTGTTCATTTTCTGATTTCGTAGTAAAACTCTGATACTGCTCTATGGCAGTAGGCGAACCACGTAAATCATTGTGTTAATTGTTCAATTATATATTCTTCGATGGTTTTGTAGGGATCTTGATAGTGATTGGGAAAAATCTATTAATTACCTTGGATTTGTGATCCAGCTTCACAGTATACAACATATAGATGAATAGGGATTTACATCTGACATCCTTTTAAGATAATCACTGAACGTTTAGATTTCTAATGTTTGAAATATTAAGTTGAATAAAAAGTTGTGTTGAATAAATGATTCTAGATGTCATTTTTGTCTCAATGATATATTTCCCATGATTAGTAACTATGGGACTTGTGTTGTGACGCCCCGCCACAAAGCACCCTTCTCCATGGCTCAGCGCACCCGCATGCACTCTTCCTACCAGACCATCTCTTATCTGTCAAAAGTTGCAGGAACAGACTAAAACCCAAGAAACGAAAAGCCATGTACTATACCTGAAGTTATTTTTTGGCATTCTTTACACCTCAATGTGGGCCCATCTTGGCAACATACATCGATAAACTAATCTCCATCAAGTCGGATTTATCCTAGTTTCTCCAATAGTCAACAAATCTCCTAAAGTGTTGCACCTGAGGAAATATGGACAGAGCAAGAATGAAAGGAGTAAGTCTTTGATGACTTAGTAAGGTTTAAGGGTAACACGACATCAACGAAATAATAAGAACTGAATGGCAATAGAATAGCAGGCAATATGAAACAAAGATTTCAATGTGGAACCAGATGATGATACGAGTACAAAGGAGATACCAACCATAAAACTCCCGAACATATAAACTACCTTATTACTCCATCGAGGCGCGGCCTCGTAAACAAACAAACAAGATCAAGCATGCCGAGGTTCATGCTATACCAGATCACGGAACACACCAACCACCGGTAGTATTCAGAGTCTGGGATTGGGGATCTGCAGGAGATGACCTTAACCGTGGTCCGTCCCGCCCGGTAGCCACTCATTTACAGTCCTGGGCCCGAATCGAATTCACATCAAGATTTGTAACTCATTATCACGTATGCTCGTTATCATCTCTGAAAGAGAACAATATCAAATAAATAGAACCTGAACTAAAATCAGGTATATCAATATGATGTCATGTACACAATAATAGACCGATTGGTCAACAATGTCAATAAGAGGAATATATGAATCATGATTTCATCATGATCAGTGGTCCAAATAAAAGATTACAATTGTACAAATAGGTACAAGGATACAACATATGTCATTTCAACATGATCAGAGTAGAAAATATGTGGGGAAATATATAGGCAAATTTACATCTGCGCACCCTCAACAAATCTCCTAAAGTGTTGCACCTGAGGAAATATGGACAGAGCAAGAATGAAAGGAGTAAGTCTTTGATGACTTAGTAAGGTTTAAGGGTAACACGACATCAAAGAAATAATAAGAACTGAATGGCAATAGAATAGCAGGCAATATGAAACAAAGATTTCAATGTGGAACCAGATGATGATACGAGTACAAAGGAGATACCAACCATAAAACTCCCGAACATATAGACTACCTTATTACTCCATCGAGGCGCGGCCTCGTAAACAAACAAACAAGATCAAGCATGCCGAGGTTCATGCTATACCAGATCACGGAACACACCAACCACCGGTAGTATTCAGAGTCTGGGATTGGGGATCTGCAGGAGATGACCTTAACCGTGGTCCGTCCCGCCCGGTAGCCACTCATTTACAGTCCTGGGCCCGAATCGAATTCACATCAAGATTTGTAACTCATTATCACGTATGCTCGTTATCATCTCTGAAAGAGAACAATATCAAATAAATAGAACCTGAACTAAAATCAGGTATATCAATATGATGTCATGTACACAATAATAGACCGATTGGTCAACAATGTCAATAAGAGGAATATATGAATCATGATCAGTGGTCCAAATAGAAGATTACAATTGTACGAATAGGTACAAGGATACAACATATGTCATTTCAACATGATCAGAGTAGAAAATATGTGGGGAAATATATAGGCAAATTTACATCTGCGCACCCCCCCCCCCCCCCCCAATAAACAACTCTCACTCATCCAGGCCCGTAACATTTCAACAATTACAGATTGGTCCATTTTCTATTTTCAAAGCTTACCATCCAAACATGGACTTATTTTAAACCTTTGAATTTTCTAGTTTCCTTCTTCTTACCTTTCTTTTTATTTAACCATCATCCACCACTATCACCTCCTCCAACTTAAGGTAAATAGAAAAAAAATATAGGCATTGATAGTAATTTCTTAGCATAATTTTTTAATAAAATGTAAATTGCTGGAAAATTTTAAAAAAGTATATGACAGAGTAAGACACCTGCAATTTATGTACCACTGAATGGCTCAGTATTTTATATATATTTATCAATGACTTTCAATATAAACCATAAAGTCTAGTTGTTTTTTTTCTCGTATTTGGCAATTGATTTTCATGCGCCAGGTTAGTTTACGCGTTGGACGTGTGTTGGCTTCCCTTTTAATCTCATAAATTAATTTAAAAAATAATAATAAAATTTATTTAAAAATTCAAAAATGCCTAGAAGGACATGCGCCACATTCCGACTTAATATGGAAAAAATAAATATATTTTTATTTTTTTAAATTTAGAGTGGACACGTGTCTTACTCTTATTTAAACTTAGAAAAATAAAAAAAATCTAAAATAAATAAATAAAAGGAAAAGAATAAAAACCAAATGAAAATGAAATGTTTAAATTAAGGATGTGTTTGGCTCTAATATGAGTTTTGGACTGGTTTGTAATTTATGTACAATTGTATGAAATAATATGTTATTCTTTAAATGTCAGGGATCGCAATGTTATTAGAAAATTTTATTGGGGGGGGGGGGGAATGTAATTCACCCAAATATATATATGATAAAGGAGTAATGCTACAATTGATCAAGGAAAGATATAAGGAATCCAAAAAAAAAGGAACAATCTAATCAATAGGACATGAAACATGACTGCTCACGTCACGGGAACAACTGAACAAGGCAATCATGGACATAGAAATATCCAAAGAAACAATAGAAGTGATGGCAGAATTAATCCAGACGAAAAGAAGGAAATTATGAAAATGACAAGCCATGAATATGAGTGAGAACACTCAAAACAGAGAGAAATGGGCTCAGGAATTGATTGTCATATAAACAAGGGGTTAATGAGCAAGGAAATGATAGGAGGTATAAAATGAGAGGTTTCAAAGAGCGGGTAATATGGATTTCAAAGAGTTGTATGGATTTCAAATGAACTAAGATGATCATGAGTTGACCAACTTATACAAGGTTTACAAGAATCAATAACAAAGGTCATAACAAACGAATGAGGAGATTAAACAAGTACAAGAACAAATGAATGTCTTTTTAATTGGGATATATGAAAGAAAGGCTGGTCAAATATTGAAACAATGAATTATGGCTAGTCTGATAAACGATAATGGTACAAGAAGATCGGATCAATACCAGGTGATACAAGATATCAAGGTTAATTGGATAAGCCAAACCAAAATGGCTTATGCATGATGAAGTGTTGTATCAAGAGTAGTACCACACATTACCAGTCAATAACACTTGCAAGAACAAGACAGAAGAAATATCCATTTTCCCAAGGGCCGGATGCCCGAACGGTATAAAGAGAAGTCTAGCTAGAATCCTTACCCAAGGTACCATACACGGCCCGGTCAATCCATCAAGCTAATTACAGAGATTGTACAATTTTGCCACTGTTCGTTGAACAAACACGAACCAAAGTTATCCTTAGTCGGTCTATGTGGCCTCTAACCTATACCAGGACTACCATCATCGTTCCTAGAAATATAACAATTGATCAAAATACAAATTCATCGTTTAAGATACATACACATAGTATCCGAACTACGTACACTATAGGAGCTAAATAATGCGTACACAATTATAATTATAATAAAGTTTAAAATATAATAATTTACTACAATTCAAATTAACCGTAAAATTGGATTAGAAAAGCACGAATACATACCCTTTAGTTATGGGATGTCATATGGTTGATATTTTGTTGGTCCAGGTTTCATTTCTATTTCCTTCTCTCTCTCTCATATTTGGAAGATGGTTTCGTGAGAGGACTGTAGTATAGTGGCTGTGCAAAGAAGTATTTTGAGTGTGTAAAAGTGTGGAGAAATATTAAAATTAAGGTTATGACTCAACAGACGGCTTGCATGAAAAAGATAAAAGATTAACATCCATGCAGAGATGTGGTGAGTAGATTTTTTTATTTTTTTATTTTTTATTTTTTATGAAAAGTAGTTACTTTATTCACACAGGCAACATATCATACATCTCATGATCAGGTAGGTGAACAACATCCCTAGTCCTTCCCTCCGCTAGTTCTTTGTACAAACATGCGCTAAGCCACTCAGGGGTTGAAGACCACACCCTTGTCATCGTCCTAAGTGGTACATGATTTTGGGGTGGGGGAACTACTTCTAGACAAAAACGGGAACTGGCTACCCGAGCCAAAAGATCTGCTGCCAAATTTGCTTCTCGATATGTGACTTGGAGTTTCAGATCCACAAAAAGAGACACCATCTGACGGATATCAGACACTAGGGCCTGCGTCGTTTGAAAACGTGCCAAGTCCCTGTATAAACATTGAAACATGTAAACAGAGTCAGTATGAATTAATAATCGAGTAATATGCAAAGACACAACCAGCTGCAAACACGACCGGACAACCCATAACTCAACAGTATTATTATAAGATATGCCTATATAACAAGACAGAGCTTTTATGAAAACTCCCTTAGGATTGCGGAAAATACAACCCAAGCCACTATGTCCCGGTGAACCAAGTGCTGAGCCATCCGTGTGAGCACAGATGAACCCTTCTGGAGGAGGTTCCCATCTACAGATCATTTTAATTTTGATGGCTCTTTCAACAAGAAGGTTGGTGGGTACTAAGAACTTACGAACTTGTATAATCATTGCCACCTGATCTATCCTCTTATCCGCAAACAATACCTGATTCCTTTCCCTCCAAATAATCCAACAACCCACAGTACAAGAAAGTTGAGCTATGGAATTTTGGGGTAATGAGAAGAATACCTGGCCACAACTAGACTTACCCATGACCCCAGAAGGAGGAAAGATGGCTTGCCGGAATAGTCAGAATCTAGAACAGTCAAAGAAAATGTGTGGGAGTGTTTCCTGTTTTGATTGGCACATGTGACAAAAAGGATCAGGAATCACTTGTTGTCGCCATGATCTTTGACGTGTGCGTAATCTGTCATGAATTACCAACCAAGCAAAAATACGAATACGAGGTAAAGTATGTAAAGCCCAAAGTCGGTGCCAAGGCTAAGAGGGGTATCTCGTAGCATCCTGCACAATAGTATTATATGCACTTTTAATAGAAAACAGTCCCGAATTACTTCCGTCCCAATGCAACTGATCTGGGAAACTTCCACAGGCAATGGGAATCCCCTGAACTAGAGAAACTAAATGAGAAGGGAAATTTTGAAGTAATAAATTCCAATTCTAGAAGCCAGTGGAATAAAGGAGATCAGCTACTTTAAGGAAAGCAAACCGAAGAGGGATGGAAGTAAAATAATCACGAAGCGGAAAAGGAAACAACCAGCAATCATCCCAGCAGATATATTAGTCCCATCCCCAACTCTCCAAATTGACAAGTTGCAGAAATCCTGTTTTAGTCTAAGTTTTTCCAAAACCAGTTATGTTGTGGTTTAGTAGAAGCTAACCAGAATGAGGTAGTCAGAAAATACTTAGCTTTGTAAAGCCTAGTCCAAAGGGATTGCGGGTCAGAAATCAATTTCCAGAGAAGTTTAAATTGGAAATCCTTTTTTTTTTTTTTTTTAGAAATTGGAAATCCTTATTTAAACACTCCAAATTATGAATACCCAAACCCCCAATCCTTTTAGGCAAACAAATAGTTTCCAATTAATCTTAGCACGGCTTCTGCCAGAACGCTTAGCAAAGAGGTGTGGTGAGTTGTGATCAATAAGTATGCATCCTGCAGCGGATGTCACCGGTTCGAGTCTGCTTATCTCCAACTCATGAACTTAGCCAATACAAAGCTATATGATACCACCTAATTTTTCCGATTCAGCGGTTCGATTTATTATTTCTCATTCATGGACGTTGATAAAATCCATCCATTTAGCAGCACCTTAGGATGGCATAGTCTTATTAAGTTAAGGTAAGGGCGATAAGGGCGAGGTTCAAACGAGGAAAGGCTTATGCGGTGGATACCTAGGCACCCAGAGACGAGTGAATTACTTTGTGAGCAAGTAATAATCGTGGCAAGTTTGATTGATCAGCAGGTGTAATGTGTATATACTAATTATATTATTTAAACATTGAATAATTTCACCAGCAAACTTATTTCGGTTTTCACGAACACGTTTCAAATATCAAATAGGTCAAATAATCATTGTTAGAATGTCCCACATCACTTGTGAGTAGATCATGCAAACAACATATAAGTTGGATAACCTTTTCCCCTTAATAATTACTTTTAAGGGGATGATGACTCAACTTAATATGGTATCAGAGCAGGCTCAAGTTGGTGATGGGTGACCCAGCCGATGATAATTCTGGCTTGCCCAAAGAGTCTATTATGATTTCACGTGTAAAACCGACTAACCGTGGACTACCCGTGAGGGGGCATGTTAGAATATCAAATTAAAATTATTAACAAATCGGGCCTAAAATTATATAACAATTAAGTTCAGAGAGAGAGTTTCCTGCTTTTTTTTCGAAACTGGTTAACATTACTTCCAATGGATTACATATTATAAATGAGTTTGGTGGTGCGACCAATATACAAAAATTATATCACGATTAATTTCCATTGGTTAAAACCAATGCTGTCTACAATCTGCACCATCATTATTGTTTGTTGAGAATAATTCAAATTAGTGTTTAATTAAAATCCATTAAATCATGCGAGGTATAGGTGTATTCATCGAAGACAAATGCATATATTGACTTCAACTTCACATTAAAGAAATGTAGCAAAAGCTACGCATTGTGAACAAACATGCAATTGAAAGGTTTCCGGTGCATCCATTCATATTTGAATGTGAAAATTGTTGAAGAAATATTGTTGAACGAAAGTGAAATCACGTTTTCATTCCTTATATTTGCAAATATCAATCTCAACTTCGTCTTCTGGCTTCGGGTGGGAAAGATATAACATGGCAGCTTCTGGATTTACAAGATTCCATCTGGAAAATTATATAAAATAAACACAATTAGCTTTTGTTTTTTTTTAAATGTAGCTCAAAGTTAGATGAATTACTTGACCATTTGATGACAATGAGCTCGTTGCGTAAACAATTTACAGAATCTTAAAGGTAAAATATGATAAGCTAGACAATAAATTGTTAAATATGAAGCAAGTGAACTATGTTCTTGACTTTGACATGTAAATAGTGTTCGGTATATACATGGCCAGATTTGGTACCTGTTGTATTGAAATAATTTCTAGGAAATGTTAACACTTTCTAGATAGTAAATTTTGTGTCCAAATAATTGATAATGTAATAGTGTGCCACTAGCACTTTCTTTTAATCACAGATGATGCACAGTATTCTTATTGATATGACAGCGTCTCTCATCAGGTTAAGATATATGAAATTATTAAGGAGATGGTTGATAAATGTTCAAATAAGCCGTTATTTTTACTTACTTGTATCGTACAACCAGATGATGTAGTAAAAGACTGACTTGTAATCGTGCCATCATGTTTCCAGCACAAATTCTCGATCCTCCACCAAACACTAAATACGTACCCGGCTTTGCTGGAGCCTGACATTATAGATAAGATTGAGTGGATATATGGAAGAGCAGACCGTAAACATAATCCTATAATAATTTCACTTACTTTCCATCGATCGGGGTTAAAGCATAAAGGATCATCGAAATTTTCAGGATTTTCGTGCAGGTACCGAACCCAACATATGACATTCCAGCCTTTAGGGATTATATTACCTATTTTAAAAAGACATGTTTAATTAGAATTCAAAGAAGCAAACTATACTAAAATATCAAGTGGAGAGTATTAAAGTATGCTCATCGTGACAATGAGGAGTTTCTCGATTACAATTAAGATTTTTGGAATTCAAATTTGCATGTATCTCTGTCGTAAGTAAGCGTAATAATAGTAGAAATGATGATATCTACCTTTGTATTCAACGTCATTCTTAGTTGTTCGGAAGACAAATGCTGAAATATTGGCCAATCTAATTATTTCTTCAACAACCTATACTCATATAAAACTATTGCCATCAACAGTGGGATACATTGTAGAAACTCATTGTATTTAAGACCGAGCATATAACAAGCCTTCAATTTTTTTCCGATTGGATAATACGCACCTTTGCCGTGTAACTTAGTTTCACGATTTGATCATATGTTAAGACGTCTCCAGGCATTTTCTTAATTACCGTCAAATGCTCTTCCTGCAATTTCAATCTTTTCTCAGTTAAACATATGAAATAGAGAGATCAAAACAAGTTACTGTCATAAAGTCAATTTGGTTGTACCCGAAGCTTTTGGAGAACATCTGGATACTTGGCAAGATAATAGAATGCCCACATGATAGCAAGAGAAGTAGATGTATACCCTGCCACAACAAGGCTCACAATATTATCAAGCACCTCAATATCACTTAATCGTGTCCCTTCTTCATCATTAATGTTCATTAGCCCTTCCAGGAGGTCGTATTCTGCACTTGGTGACTCACGTTTCTTTCTCCTTTCTATCTCTTCCATAAATGTTGCACTTATTTTCTTTCGACACTGCCATTAAAGTAACAACTAATATATATCAGTCATACTGTGGTATGTCGTAAATTTCAATATATATATTGGGCTCCAACTTAGGTTGCTCCATAAAATTTGTAAATAGAAGACGTTTATATAGAGATAGTTAAATTAGATTAACTAGAAGTACTTTAATTTATCTTGTAGCTTGGTGTTAGCTTCTCGAATTATACTCTCCCGTTTCAACAACTTGGGTTCAATTCTTGTTATTAGCAATTTCTACTTTCGTTTCAATTTTCATCATCTTGAACCTTTGAGGGTGAATGTTTTCTAAAATTATTTTTCTTAAACTTTGATGGCATTTCATATTTTTCCCCACAGGAAACTAAATTTCCTTTTCTTCTTTTATTTAGTCACATAGAATAAAAAAATTCCTCTATTTTTTTCCAGTAAGTTATTGATGTTCTATTTCTTTTTATACTTGACAAGTAATTTCATCATTTTCATCCTCAACATATTTTTATCCTCTAATTTTTAAATACATAGTTTACTCTTTCTCTCATTTTTTTCTTTTATTGTGAAATATTAATGTTTCTCTTATTCTCTATGTTTTTTCATGTACAATTTATTTTTATTATATGCCCTTATTCGTCATTGTCATTCATTATTTCTTTTATTATCATCTTTTCACATATACTTGGATTGCTATCATTATCGTTTATTTTCTTATTTATTTTATTTAATATAAATTTTAGATTCATGATCTATATTTATCAATTTGTAACTTCCCAATCCATGATAAAATATATTAAAAATATGATTTGCCTCTCACTCAAATAATTTATGTGTCCGCTATATATAATCTATATATATGATAAAAGTGATGATCTAAATGGAAGAAGAGATGTGCCACGTAAACAAAAATCTTAGGTGGCAAAACCAAGCCAAGAAAAAATGAATTTTTAATCATTCTATATTTGAACTATTAGTTGAGTTATATTTTGAATTCCTTTCCATGGCACGGTCAATTCTCTGCGAATCAAATCATGGTTGTTATGTTTTCCTAATTATATGGGTTTTTAAAATTAAATATAGTTCAAATTGCCATCATTATCTACCCAAAAAACTAAGCAAATTGAATTCTGCAGCATAAAATAAGACTTCTCTATATTTAGACATTACATTTCATTAGAATCCCATTTTACTCACCTAACAGTTCGGTTGGTTACATATATAACTAAGAAGAGTTCCAATAAAATTCCTAAAATCTTGCAACTTTTCCGATTTATAACCTATAGAAGTATCATTATTAATTCACATGCTACATGTCAAAAAGAATATCACTATTTTTAGTAAATTCCTTCCATTCTCTGATTGACACCTAAATACACGCCTTTTTATACAGAACAAATCTTTATATTAATATAACGCCATTTTACACGGTATAATTGAACACATAAAACCTAAACTACCAAAATTATGACTCGAAGCTGTGTATAAATTCGTCTGAATCTAGGTCAACTGCATCTCAACTTCTGATTTTGAGAGACGATGAAGATGATGAAGATGCCCAAGGGTTTCTTCAATGCAGACATGCGACATATGAAGTAGGATTAGATTGATTCATAAATCAAGGTTCTTGATTCTAATATTTATATTGTTCTTGCTCAGCAGTTGCTACTCCAAAACAAGTCAGAGAGCTTATGCAAAGTTGATGGTCTCACGAACAATGAAGTAAAGAGTCATTTGCAAGTAAGTTTCGTCCATGCATTTCTTGAAACTTAGTTCATTCATCTAAGTTAAAAGGGATTTTCTATCGTCAGTGTCGCATTGACTAACTTAAGTCACTTATTTTGATCTATTAGATTATAAATTTAACGTTCAAGATTGAATTATCTGCCCAGGGCCTCAAATATTTACGGGCCCTCATTTCAGTATCATGGTAGTGATAATATATGATTTTGTTTGAAATAACACTTGCAATGTTACATTTTTAAAGTGATATATTATGTATATTATTTTATTAGGAAACAAAATTTGAATTTTATACTATATGAATTTTATACAATATGAATCTTTTATCATTTTGAAAATTTCACATGGGGCCTCAAAATCTTTGGACCGACCTGACCGAGCATTTGGCGAAACATCAAAGGCAAGCACATGTACACCAGAGTCTGGTTTCCATTGTGACTCTAGGCATGCCCGATGAATATAATGAGTGAGAGCTGCTTGAAAAATCATATTCACTTATGTGACTGAGAGATGATCCGTGGATAAATCATCCACCAAGAGTTTTGCAGATACAAAAAAATATATACATGGTGACAATAAAGCTATACATTACATATTCCTATAAACGATTTTGAGGAAGAGTTATGTAAATTAAGCTGTCTTACATTAACATTCAGATTCGGTTATCACTTATTCGGTAATTTACACATACTTTATATTCGCAAAGTATTGAAATACACGTGTATTAGTGATAGACCTGAAAGATGGATTGATGTTCTTTAAGTATGTTTATAGTGTTTTAAACAATATGAGTAATGTGTTTTTAAAGTAAACATTTTATATCATTTTTCATGTATAGATGTTTTTAATAAAACCTCTAATGTTTTTTTATATAACAATGTTTGTCCATCTATTTTAATCTTTCCATAAAACCGTCTCTTATGAGACTTACTTCTACTTTATACAATGTAAAATGGCAAGTTGAAAAGGAAAATAAACGGACTGAAAGAAGCAAAAGTGCGTGGCTCTAGATTTGTGTACATTCAATTGACTATTTGACAAATATTTATCTAATTGTTGGAATTACAAGTTCGGAGATGTTATCCATCGTGACTTTTGAGGTATTAGGAGGTGGGACGATTTATGTGTGGATTTTATGGTATTAGTGGTGTTTATAACTACTCGCACCATTTCACTAAAATTGTAACAATTGTGTTGAACATAAAAAAGATATATAAAAGTAATATATGTGGTCCTATAAGTATAAGTATGTTGTTAAGAATGAGTATAAAGTATTAATTGAGTGGAAAAGTACACGTGGCCCCAAATATGTATTGTTAAAATATGAATTTTATTATAAAAGTAATTTTCATAAAAGGAAATGTAACACTTTAATAGAAATGTCCATAACGAAAAATTGTAACACTTTTACTAAACGGATGGAGTATTTTATTATAATGTGTGGTGATATTTTCAATTAATTATTTTTGTGTATAAAGTAATTAGCTGAGTGTTTTACCCGAGTTGAAATTCGGAGTAGTTGAATAGTAACTCAACTGGAGTTAATTTTTTAAATTTCGTGTTTGATATTGAATTGTGATTTTTAAAAGGTTTATTAGCATATTTGAGTTCTGAAGATTTAAGTTATAGAGTTGATGAATAGTAAATCAACTCGAGTAGCGTAATGTAGAGTGGAGAAACAAATACGAAAATCTGGTAATAAACTCAACTCGAGTCTAGAGTATGTTTTATATAATAAATAAAATGGAGAAAATCAGACAAGCGAAATTCAAACCATGTACATTCTATTTAAGATTGACAAATGTCACACATTAGATTGGATTTTAATGAGTAAATTGAATTGATAAGATTTAAATTGAATATTACACTATTTGCATATAATACTATTTTAATACTCACTCCATTCCGGAAAACTTCATACATCAGGATTGTCGCGTGGTTTTAGGTGAAAGATTTTAATAAATGATAAAACATAAAAACGTCAATGTTAGTGCATATTGTTGCGATCATTCCTTCGACCATCTACACGATATGAAATTTCATTTCACTTATTGCATGGTAGATTTTGAAATTATTGCATGTCCCAAAAAAACGATAAAAAAGTCAGTCTTCTATTTTACTTCTTCCATATACGTACAACTATTCAATTATATTATCGATTGAATATCAGCTTACACTTTAATAATGAAATAAATAATATATTATGATTTCATTTGTCTGAAAGATGATATACATAGTTATTACTCCCTCAGTTTATGTAAAAGTGAAACAATTTTGATTTGCACAATTTTTAAGAAAAATATGATCCCCAAAAGTATGTGATTAAGAATGAGTTTGAGATATTAATTGAGTGGAAAAGTACACGTGAGCCCAAAAATATGTGGTTAAAAATGAATTGTATTATGGAAGTAATTTCCATAAAATGAAATGTAACACTTTAGTGAAATGCTCAAAACGGAAAATTGTTTCACTTATACAGAAACGGAGGGAGTATTATTATAAAGAAATTGAAAGGCTATTATAATAAATTGTATGTTCGTACAACTTATAACAATTGTAAGCCGTATAGTTACGGAATAATACCAAAATTTAGGCTATGTTCTATTCATCTGAACATAACTGAACTGAACAGATTTGAACTGGACTGAACCGAACTTATTTGTAATAAAATAACAACTAAGCAAATCTGAACTGAACTCGACTGAAATAAACTGAAATTAGTGAGTTTTCAGATGAAGAGAACAGAGCTCTCAGATATACCGTTGACTAATAATAATACTCTAATAAAAGTTAATGTGTGTTTGCAATACTTTTACCGGTGATTTTTTGCTTGACTTTTCTAAAAGTTTAATAAAGTTAATTTTAAGTAAAAGTTAATAGCGTTTAATATATTATTTTTGAAGTTGTAAAACATAAGTTTTATGAAGATGGACTCTGCTTTTTTTAATATCAAACTATCAATATTGACAACATAGACATGCATTTTAATTAAAACCATGAATGATTTGTTTAATAATATAGGTCGGTTTTTAAAAAAGTTGTATGAAAAAGGTCTTTGTAGACACGTTTGTTCTAAACTATCATATAACTCTGATGCTTTCTTTGTGTGGCTTAACATTTATAATTTATAATAGTTTCAAAAAATTATAAAAGAATAAAAAGTCTATAGGTGTGTAAGTTGATGACGCATATGAGTTTTAAATACTCTTTAAGTTATCCCGCATAATTTATTTATATATTAAGAAAATGGAAAACAAAAATATTTCATCGTGCATATATTAACAAGAAACAAATTTGAAAATATTCAACTGGATTATTTAGTGTATTTTTGAATAATGATTGAGTTTAAAAAAGAAAAAAAGTGCCCCATAAAGAAAGAGAAAAGGTACTCTAGCTAGGTCGAGACATTTTCAGTTTTAAGTGAGCAAAATTGGTATTGTCGGATCAGTTTATACTTGATTTATCAACCATACAATTAGGAGCTCCGACCCAAACATTAACAATTGTAAAGTTTAATTGGAACAAGTCTTCTAAAAACAATCACAAGTTTACGACCTAGAAAAGTAAAATTTCGATACCAATAAATATAACAACAACTATCCATTTACAATATTAAACCTACATATGTACAAGCCATTTAGTGTTTCTCTACGTCCTCTTTATACAGACGATTTGCACTTTGATACATCTTCGTGTACCATCAAACTTAGTTAGAAAAAATCATATACAATAAGTTATTAAATTTCACATCATATGTGGATAAATGATAAACAATTTCCTATTATTGATTCAAGAGTATACGTTTTTCTATACATGCTTACTAACAAGAGTCAGGGACACTGTTGAGGTCATATTGACCTATATCTTACTACACTGGTACCTACTACCAAAACAAATGCAACGAATATTATTGTGCTCCACCCAACGCAACCCGCCAACAAGTCAAGAGAATTTTAGCAGTATAATCCTGTTGTTTTACTTTTAAATGGGTCGACTTCTATCAAACCCGAATTCCATCCCGTTGGAAATAATGATGTTCGGGTACGATCTAACATATAGTCGAACCCGTTCAATACCTTCGTAACAAGATCTGAATCCACATCATTTTATGATTAAGTTAGTAAAAACTACATTTTCCCCCGGGGGTGGTATGCAAATACTCTATCTAGGCAGGGAAACTTTCTTCGATCTTCTCTCTACTTTCTTGATCCATAACAGGCCTGGGGGAGGATCTGATACTCTCTAGGTGGGGAAACTCTCTTCGGTCTTCTCTCTACTTTCTTAATCTCCATAACGGGCCCCGGGAAGGGGGGGGGGGTCATCTGATACTCTCCTTTGGTGGGGTGATAAATACCACCGCGGGGTTGTTGGGAACTGTAGAGCGCCGGGGGGGGGGGGGGGGACCGTAACATGTGAAATTATGTTGTATTTTTTTTTGTGTGTGTGTGTGGGGGTGACCATACCTGCATGAGGTTGTTGGCATCAACCCTATTGATTGTGTTCATCTTTTGTATTTTATTTGATTCGTTTGCATTCTAAAAACATGTACCGCTACTAATTAATTAGTGCAGTAGAGAACGATACAAAATATATATTATTAACTTGTCGGTGACGAGCAGTTAAAGTGAATCCAACCCCTTTCAAAGCATATCCGTCATCATGAGTCGTATTTTACATTTTTATAGTTAGCATAAATAAAAACTCAATGATATAATATTGGACGGGTGGAGAAGAATTAACGACACCACCCACGTTGTTCTGTGATTTCACTAACTTATTTTATCAATTAATTTATTTTATCCTCCCCCTTTCTATTTATTATTAAAGTAAACTATACCGTGGCATCGCCACGGGTTAGTACTAGTACTATAATTTATTATCATTATGTTGATAGGTGGGACCCAAAATAATATTTTTCCAGGACCCGCCCCGGATTGTAGCGGACACAAGCTGTCTCGATCAATGGTGAATAGTAAGAAAACTTACTTGGAGCGCATGGTGAAATCTGGTTCCAGGAAAATTTAGAGGATACACTCTAAATCCGCTAACCAATCCTTCAAATAACTTATCAAGATTGTCCAAAACAGGACCCGGCTCAAAACCTGCGAAGTACTTGCCAATGTTTGCAAATGTAACCTAACAATATGGAGATACGAAATATTACATTATATAAATTTGTTGTATTTTTGGTAAAAATTGATTGTTGTTGTTACTACCTTTTTGGCTTCTCTAAACACAGTAATCCTACCCTTTTGTGCCCATAATTCGAGTGCAGCAGTTATCCGTGGCTGAACCATGACAGCAATACGGCGCAGAGCATCGGGTTGATTGGTAGCCTTAACTACAACGCTTCTGACCCTGGCATGGGAAGCTCCCTCCACTGCTACAAGAGACTTCTCTCCTACGATTTCAAGGGAAGGCCACCTTACGGGGAAACTAGACTCTGTTTGGAGCACAAATTTGTTGGCTTCTGGAGAAAAAGCTATGATTGATGGTGAACCAAATAGGTGAGTTCTATACAGTCCTGATCCGTCGCCATACCTGATCATAATGATCAATATTATGATTATCATAACTATTTTAACATGTATTCAAGCAATGTGAATAGTACATGCCTGAGACGTTTTAACGTGTTATACCGACTCAAGAGTGCGCTAATGAGTACCGACTAGCCATGTATTTTGATCCATTTTAGTAAACTCATGCATGTGTTTGTAACATCTTATTTTATCTAAAAGTCGTGTTAAACATAATACTAACAGTTAGATACGCCTTAAATATTAGTAATAGCCATGTTTGTACCTGTTAGACGCATTCACTTAACTTGAATTCATCTAACATTTGGAAACCGTATAACACAAGTTACTATCGAAAAAGAAACATACTTGCGGCGCTTAGCATGGATGTAATCATCAGGACGACGGGCAATCTTAAAGTACCAAAGAAACTCCATCATCTCTCCGAAAAATGGAACTCCCATGTTGCCTGGCGGAAGTGTCGCACCAGTGGCTTTATGCCTGAGGCGTATTGACAGCGTATACCAAATTTCATTCCACCACCGGAGTAACGACACTACAGTTATAAGCAATGCCACCCACAAAGCTGAGGCATTTTCCATATTTAGTAGTTAGTTGAGATTCAGTACTCGCCAGAGTCCCAGAGCTAATTTATATACACTAGGTAGGATGTATATATGTGTATGTGATACTTCACTTACATTCACAAAAAAAAAAAAAAAAAAAAAAAAAAAAACTTAACTTACTCTAAATAAACTAACCAGATAGTAAGTATTGTTTGATACTTTGTAGATGCCATGCAATTATTCCCTCAAACTGAGACTAACTAAAGACAAAAAAGTTGCCGGATTGGGTATTTAGAACTTTCGTCCACCACAAAATAGCTCAAGAAATTGGCATCAGGATAAATCAAAGGCAATGACAGAGAACCAAGCTTGGGAGAGTAACAGCTCGGAATAACATTTTATGTTTGGTCCTAGTGTGATGTCCAAAAACAGTCATAGAACACCTATCTAGTTTCTCTATAGAATACTCTATCTTTGGGGAAAATCCGAAAAAGGTAAACTAAGTTGTGACATTTATGCTTTTGGTACCTTTGTTTGTGACGTCCGGTTTTGGTACCTTTAAATGCATTACTATCCAATTTAAATACCCTATGACACGTGGCGGCTTAGTAATGTGACACGTGCCACATTGCAAAATACTAAAATACGTTGGACTAAAATGCATATATGGTATATTTTTGTTAATTTCAAATAAATCCTATCTATTGGGAAAAAAAATCAGAATTACCTATAAAAGTATGGTCTACTTTCAAAATTTAAAAATAAAAAAATAATAAAAGAAAAAGAAAAAAATTACAGAAGAAGCCATGAAAGCTTCTTCTTCATCCATGTAGTCTGCCATGGAAGCTCAATTGGTGGAGCTTCCATTGCGGAATGGCAGATCCCCCAGATCCATGGAGCTTCAGGCGGCTAACCATGGCAGATCCGTCAGGAAGTACCACATGGAGCTTCCATGGTCAATACGAAAAATGAGGGTTGAGGACATGGCGATGGTGGAGGGAGGTGGCGGCGGGGGGGGGGGGGGGGGGAGGGGAGGGGGCGTTGGTGATGAAGCAACATGGCCATTGTCCATTGAAATCCAACCTTCAGTCCTTCACCATGGTCCATGGCCATGCATGGGGCTTCCAACCTGAAGCTTCATGGTGAAGCTTCTTCCATGGAAGCTTCAAGCAAGCTTCCATGGCAGAAATTGGTCTCTTTTTTTATGTTTCTTTTATTTATTTTTTAATTTTTTTCTACCTTTTTATTTTAATCTCATAATGGGATTTGCTGAAATTTATTTTGACAAAATGGGGTTAATTCATAATTATCGAAAACAATATGGTTCAATTGAAACAGACAAAATTTATTTTATTTACAATTTTACCCCTTAAAAATTTAAAATTGCAAGGCGACACATGTTGCTTAATTAAGCTGCCACGTGTCACAGGGGTACCGTATTGCGACATAATGTGAACTTAAGGTACCAAAATCGGACAGTCACAAACAAAGGTACCAAAAGCTGAAATGTCACAACTTAGGGTACCTTTTTCGGATTTCCCCCCTCTATCTTTGTTAAACTACCGTCCATACACAGATAATTAATTTCAATCTCCAATCATTTTGTATAGCTTTAGACGAGCTTGTTACTTTAAAATATATTGAATTGAGCTTGTCTAATCGAGTATCATTGAATCAAGCTTTACTTGGCTCGATGAGCAAACCAAACTCCTAATAAGGCCCGAGCTCGTTCGAACATCCGTATCGAATGGACCGGCCGAACTCGAGCCTATCAATGCGAGCTGAGTCGAGCTCTAGTTAAAGTTCGACTTTCGAAAGTACGCTATTACTGGGTGTATACAAGTACTCAATAAAATTTCTCCATATTGTAATCAATAATTGATATCAAGACAAAGTATGAAAAAAAGTGGTTTGATTAAAATGTGATTTGTCCAACTTCTTTTTTCTTTTCTTCCAAAGGTAATAGATGAATTTTGGAGTTAAAGGATTTAGTATGTGAATGGTATAAGTTAGTTTATGCTTTAAGTCGCGTTGATTTCACTAGAATATGGTGGTTTGGTAAGTATCTACATTACTTATTCAGTCACCTTAATTATAAAGTAGTTTAAGTAGTAATGCATTCCATGTAATTTATGCAAAAATAGGTTAGCTTATACGATTTCTTTATTCTTTAAATCAAATATCAGCTAACTTATCAATCAAAATTTGACATACACGTTGATTTAAATCAGCAGTCACAAACGTCAATTACCTTAGATATTTCCAGTCACCTTAGGCTCTGTTCTTTTAATGTGAAAACTCATTAATTTCGATTCGATTCGATTCATTCGATTCGAACTTAGTTGTTTTATCTACAATTCAATTGATTCGATTCGAACTTAGTTGTTTTTTATACTACAATTCAATTCGGTTCAGTTCAGATCATTTCAGTTCTATTCAGATGAATAGAACAGAGCCTTACTAGTATTCAATCAACTTATGAACTAGTTTCTCAATATAACCTTAAATGATATAGTGATAATAAAAGTGTAAAAAGTTCACTTCGCATTTATAACTCCAATCCAAACATAAACAACAAAAATCTCACAAATGGACATTTTATTAAATCCAGGTGAAGTATAAAATAAGATTAAGTTTTTAATTCGTGAATTAGTATGCCGTAGGTCGTCAATGTATGGACTGTAAATATTGACTGAACACCTATGGTCCACCTTAAGTCGCCAGAGGAAAGTAGAGAAAATTCGCGCGATCTAAGACTTTTTTCTCTTTGATTGAGCGCGATCTATGACTTGAGCCCTGAGTAACATTGCTTTGCAGCATCATCATCAATTCATCGTCATCATAGAGTAGTTCTGTAAATCTTCAGATCAAAAACTTCCGAGAATTAAACCTCTAAATCTTGCTTGGGTTCAATTCAATACAGGATTGTTTGCAGCGAGCTGAGAATTCGAAAATGGAGGTAGATGGAGGAGTTCCGTTGGATGACAAAGCCAAGAGAATGAGGGATCTGCTATCGAGTTTTTACTCGCCGGATTCTTCTCCTGCATCATCTCTTCCGCCCAACACTACCTCCAGATTTGCTACTCTCGATACCATCAATACGACCACCTTCGATGCTGATCAGTACATGAATCTCCTGGTACCTTCACATTTATAGAAATTTGATGTTTATTATTCAGCTTCGCATTTCTGTTGTGGAGAGATTATGAATGCCATACAAATACAATGTAATTGTGCCAGGACTTGATCTGGATGTGAATCGTTTTGTGTGCTTATGTTGATTTATGAAATTGAAGAAGATTCTACAGTTCTACTTATTGCTCTAGCTGTGAAATGTTTGAAATGTATCTTTATGCCAATGGAACTTAATCCTCCTACTATATGTAGTTGTTGCCTTCTCTTTAAACTCGGAGATGTATATACAGCACATCCATTTCTGAATTATGTTGCTCCCTAATCCTATTGATGGGAAATATTGTTGGTGTCTTGCCATTAGAGTGATTATTCCGAGTTATAGGTTCGATTGTTTATGTTAATTTGTCGATTTGACCTATTTTGAACACTACATTCTCAGTTAGTGGATTGCACTAGCTTTGAAAAGTCTGAAAAGTTTTGCATTGAACTATCCAGATTCGATCTGAAGAATGAGGAAGATTCTTAATGGTGAATGACCTATGCAATATTTTCATCTGATATCATCCGTTCTATGAATACATGTCTTTGCTCACTAGTCCCCCGTTTGTAGGTTATAGAGTCATCTTATTTATACCCATGGCAACATCTTATTTGATTACTAAATTTAAATGAGTATCAACTATTGTGTAGGTACAAAAAACGCCCTTGGAAGGACTTCTTCAGAAGCATGTAGAAATGGCTGCTGAGATAAAAAATCTTGATACTGACCTGCAAATGTTAGTTTATGAAAATTACAACAAGTTCATCAGTGCAACAGATACAATTAAAAGGTCAGTCTAATATGTACAATGTCACACAGGGACAAGATGAGTTACTTGTCCAACGTGTATGTAGCCTGGCAACTTTAAATTACTCAATGGCTAGTTAAAAAAATTGACTATTAATATCTGCTGATTGTCAATGTAACCATTTCCTTGTTTCTAGGATGAACAATAATATCGTCGGCATGGAAACCAACATGGAGCAGCTTCTTGAAAAGGTGTTTGGTAAAGATTCTTTTTGGTCAAAATGTAACAATATTCAGCACTAAATGTTGTGGCATGTGGAACAGAACAATATCATACGTTAGAATCTTGTAATTGTTCCAGATAATGTCTGTACAATCCAGAAGTGATGGGGTCAACACCTCTCTTTTTGAAAAGAGAGAACATATCGAGAAGTTGCACCGAACACGGAATCTCCTGCGAAAAGTTCAGGTAATACTTTGAAGCAGAATCCCCCACAGGTCCTTGATTTAGGCATGTATTCACCAAAACAATTTTTCGGACGACTCTTCCAGAAAGGACATGTAGCTAATGGTCTCAATACTATGGTTACAACTATTTTATTATCATTGATTAAGAATGTTGATTCTAAGATCATGAGAAAAATCTCTCTTTTGTTCTTTATTGTATAGTTCTTCCATTCAATAAAAGGTTCTCTGAAGCCTGAAGGTTTGATTCCCATTCATTAAATTCTTGGTAAACTTCCATGTGAGTTACATAGATTTTGAATTCATGGTTATGGGCAGTTTATTTACGACCTACCAACGAGGCTTGAGAGATGTATAAAATCAGAAGCATATGCTGATGCTGTCAAGTTCTATGTCGGTGCCATGCCTATTTTCAAGGTTGGCATCTTCCTAACTCAGTTATTTGGACCTAAAACTATTATTAATATTATCCTTTGATTTTTCATGCTTGTCATAGTCAAATTATTTTATGCCTCATAGTTATTTTGTCACTCACCAAGTTTGTTTTGCTTATAGGCATACGGGGATTCTTCATTTAAAGACTGTAAACGTGCATCTGAAGAGGCCGTGACTATAATTATTAAAAATTTACAGGCATGTTCTCTTTTCTTTTAAATTCTTTTATAATTATTAAAATTTACAGGCTTGGGTAGTGAAAAAAACATGGAAAGTGGAACGGTTGAAAATGAAATACACTTGTTATTACAGCATTGTATTTTCTCGGTCTCTTGTATTGCCACTTGTGCTTGGGTGCTAATACCTGTGGCTTGAAGTGTGGAATAAAATCATACCCTCTGTTCATTTTGTTTGTACCTTGTTAAGACAAACTTTCTGGACAACCTTACACCTGTAACTACCTTTTTCAGGGGAAGGTTTTCTCAGATACCAGTCTATACAAGCAAGAGCTGAGGCTGTCATGCTTCTTAAGCAGTTGGATTTCCGGTTCGTATCTCGGTGGCTTTTGTTTCTTAAAGACATGTTTTAACTTGTCCTTCATTGTGCATAAGAATATTTTCAACGGATTTGATTGTAAACATGTGATTTTGTGGATATCATTGCTATCCTGAGTACACAGTTCTGTGGAGAGAGCATTAAATGTGATCTCCAATATTTGTTGATACTTGATAATCCTTTATTTATATGGTCTCCCGTTGTTGAATAGGTTGAAAATCTGAAGGTTAAATTGTTTGAGAAATTGGAACAATTCCTTGTGGATCTGGATCTTGATTCTGAAGAACTAGCAAGGGCTTCATTGGAGATTAACGAGTCCCATGACCCTGGAAGGAATCCTGATACGGCTTCTGCACACGAGGTGAGGAAATGAGCTATCATTTCTTGAACTATTTTATCATTTTCAATTATTTTTATGATGCATCATCAGTTATCAGAATAAACTTGTGTCCGTGAAACTGTTATAAGCACCTCTAGCCTCTAGGTTGCGTTGAAGCTTGCATAGTAACCGGAGATCAGAATGCTTTTCATTGAATTTATTGTCTCCCAAGGAATTGAGAGAGTTGGTTACACATGCATGTCAGGAGCCAAGACATCAAACTTTTGGTTGCATATGCATGTCAGGAGCCAAGACACCAACTTTCTATTAAGTATGGCATAGTTTATGCTACACGTTTGATGAATTAAAATATTTCATTTTGGAAACGCTTCTTCTACTTCAGGCTTCAATTCGTGAGTTTGCGGAAGCAGTCCGAGCTTATAAAGTCATCTTTGTACATTCAGAATCACAACTATCTAAACTCGCTCAAGACCTTGTCGCTAAGTATGTTCTCTTATTCTCACTTCTGTCGACCCATTCTTTCGCTGCAAGTTGATTAAAAATCTAATATTCGCCTTTATAAATTTTTGTTGTGTAATCTTAGGCATTTTGATGCTGCTCATCAACGAATTAAGAAGCAAGTTGGCTCTGCAGATCTTCTGGCAACCTTTCGTAAGTTAATTTATTTAGCTAGAGTATCTCTACTGATGGCGGCCATCAAGTGCTAGACAGTAGACACTATTTCTTATACTTCTATTGATGTTGCCTGCAAGAAAAAGATTACAAAATGTCACTAGATTACCATGTATGTGCTAAAATATGAACTAGTAGATATTCCTTCCGTACCATAAACACAGGCAAGATTTCCATTTCTGTTTGTCCCACATTATGGACTTGTTTAGATTTCAGAATAATTAATTACGTTTTGCACAAATCTCTCTTAATTTTCCACAAATACAATGGTCATGTTTTCGAGTTCGACTCACTTATCTTATGCATGTGACTTCTCTCTGTGACCCAAAAGTCCGTTGCTTATAATAAAGCTGATCTTAGAGCGGCCTATACACATTTCTGTCTGATTTGTCTATGTTCTATGATTGACGTCATTATCTACTTCTCCATATTGTTTTTATTGAGGCATAGAGCTTTTTGCACCAAGCTGTTTTATGTCTCCTAAATAGTTTGATTCTTTAAGTAGGATTTAATGACATCTATGATAAATAGATATAACTTTCATGATGAACCTCTGATGTGGATGTTAATATGATAGTATTGTTTTATACGTTATACTTTCCAGGAGTTATTTGGACTGATGTGCATCTAATGGATGAAGTGCTACCTGACGCGTTTCTGCCAGAATTGGCTCTACAGGTCTCTGTTCATTGCTTATAATACAATATTTGGAAGTATTCCTCCATTTTATCCAGACATTCTGATTTATTGTTAACTAGACCAATATGAGGACATTAAACTCATCGATACTCTGTTTCAGGCTGCTCATGTTGCTGTCAAAGACTATATTTCCAGTGCATTCAGTCGTCTTTTACGTGATATTATAGGTCAGCTCCCGGCCCCTCTTGTATCAAATCAATAATTTGTAGCCCAATTTTTTTCATGTAGTTTAGCGTGTTATGGACCAAATAAAAACTCTTTATTACATACGACTCTATTGGTTGAG
Source organism: Plantago major (assembly GCA_026545765.1). NCBI lineage: Eukaryota > Viridiplantae > Streptophyta > Magnoliopsida > Lamiales > Plantaginaceae > Plantago > Plantago major. Next base: position 35,914,750 of record CM048839.1, read on the forward strand.
ACTATACTTGGGCATTGAAGCATTATGACTCTAGATTGACAAATAAATTTAGCGAAAAATATGAATGTTGAGTCCATATGAGTGTCAACAATCTTGGTACAGTACAAGCCACTACAAGGATCTTATCTCATATGAACTTTTATGTTTAGGATGGGTTTGTTTTGTGTTCTTTTAACCTTACATAAGTTGCAGTATAGGTTTGTCTATAATAGTCATCCTATTTCACACCTTTGCAATAAACTTAAATTTATGGAAAATTGGATTAATATTCAGAATAGTAATATAGTACATTTCTCAATATTTAATACTGCGCGCCTTCCGTTTCCAAACCGCGGAGCCAAAGACAGAGAACTTAGCGCAGAAGCTCTACTCCCTTTTCTAACAAAGAAAATAACCATTGGTTTCTTATGCTTTTAATATTAGAGCTAACTGCTGGTTTATTTTTCTCTGACAGACGCCCTTAAAAATTATCCCTTGCTGTCAGCCCTTGAGGCCAGCAAAAAGGCAGTGATCCAAGGCAGTATGGATGTCTTACTGGTAATCTGAAACCCTGAAAAAGTATCTTATTTGTATTTGGTGTTATCCTTTTGTTTTATGTTCAGTCAAATTTCCCTGGGTACCTTTCCCTATGTTTAATGCTACTTCTTATTTTGCTAACATGTTTGTATTAGAAATTTTATCATGGTATAGTATTCTGTCATCTAAATGTACCGAAACGATATTCTGGTAACCTTACTATTATTTACTCTCCCCTTCCCATTTGATTGTCAACGTTTCCACTTGTGGGAATTGCTACAAGTACATTTTTATTTTCAGGTCCACAAAATTTATCTGATAAACAATTATAGCTGGTACTTCACCAAACTCCCATAAATTACCACACTGAAACGAAATGTTAAGTATTCAGTGGGACATAGGGTATTAATTAGATGTGAAGTATGTGGTATCTGTTAATGAAAGTACACACCATAATTGCCTTTTGGTCCTCCAAGATATCTATATGAATGAGCCTTGGCACAATGATAAGTTACTCTTTTGACGACCTAGAAGTCACGGGTTCGACTTGAGTCGTAGTAACAGACTCTCTACAGAAATGCAATGTAATATTGCCTACGGCATAGGCCAACTTTCCCTTACCCACACATAGCTGGGAGCACGCTCCGGATCCTCGCCGTCTTTTCTTAAGCTATATGCCATATCTTTTGGATTTCAGGAATTCCGGAAGCTTCTTGATGAGAATATGGAAGTATTGCTCAAGTTGAGAGACGTAAGTATTGACTGGATCCAAGAGGGATTTCAAGATTTCTTCAAGAAACTTGATGGCTACTTTCTCTTGCTCTCTGGAAAGAATAATTCAGACAATCTAGGACTGGATTTGTTAGAAGGAATACCAAGCGATAAAATTACTGCTGGTCTTGTTCTTGTGCTGACTCAGTTATCTCTATTCATTGAGCAAAGTGCCATCCCAAGAATTGCTGAGGTAAGTAATCATATCAATTATAGTCTTGAAGATCTTTTTACTCAAGTAGGCCTGGGATCCGTGACACTTCTAATAAAATCTTCAGGAAATAACATCTTCCTTTTCTGGCGGTGGGGCACGAGGATATGAACACGGTCCAGCATTTGTTCCTGGAGAAATTTGTCGGAACTTTCGGTCATCCAGTGAAACATTTTTGCATCTTGTGAGCATTCCTACTTTCAGTCTCAAATTGTTTTTGCAATTTTTCATAACCTTATTACCATAATAAGAGGTAATGCGCTATTTTCCGATTCCAATTTAAATCTTATCCTTCCAATCTTGCTCATTGAATTATTATGTGGACCATACATTTGCCCTTGACTTGATTAATTTTTTTTCCCTGTAGCCACTATTGTTCACATTTACCTTTCTTTCATTTTTATTCTTCTCTTTTTTCCCTGTATGCCACCTTTTTCCTTAACTTTTGTTACTTTTATGTTTCAATATGTTAATCGTGTAATTTCATTTCCAGTTCTATTATGTTTTTATATTGTAGTAATTAAGCTTAAGACACAGTGTATTACATGAATGCTAGTGAATCTAATAATGGACAGAAAATCTAGTCTGTCTTTTAGTCAATGAGACTGTTGATTTCAACCCTCATCTTCTCAATTTTCCTTTTGGTGGTTGGGGCAACTTGGGGGTGTTTGACAAAATTATTTATAAATTTTAACATATCTATCATGTGGGAGGTGCACACGGACACTACCGAGAATGTCATTACTAAGGCTTCCTCTTGTTAATGTACTGTTTATAGCTATTGTCCTTGGTCTAATATGGTATCTTTTCCAGTACATAACAATGAGAACCCAGAAAATATCAGTTCTCTTGAAGAAAAGGTTTACAGCCCCGAACTGGATCAAGGTGAGTGCCTTACCAGTGATCTAGTTTTTTCTCTAAAATTCTGTAGATCTGAGATACACTTCATCGTGCATTTATATATTCTTTTGTTTACCCCCTTTTTTGTAGCACAAAGAGCCCAGAGAAGTGCATATGTTTGTGGATTTACTTCTTCAGCAGGTATCTTCTGAACCAATAACTTTTCATGCCTGGACTCTTTAACTAAATACTTCTTGGGTCAATTTACTGTTACCAGAGCATAAAATTTCTTCAAGTCCATGTTAACTCGGTCTATAATTTTTATCCACATGTGGATGTTTTTTGTTAAGCAAGCAAATGATTTGATAAACTAAGGTTTGTTTATCGGTTTCACATATCAGTTTGAAGAAATAAGAACTGAAGTAAAGCAAATCTTGCCTCAAGGTTTAGCCCGTAAACATCGTCGTACTGAGAGCAATGGCAGCACAACATCCTCACGCAGTAACCCACTGAGAGATGATAAACTGACCCGGTCAAATACCCAGAAGGCCAGAAGCCAACTTCTGGAAACTCATCTAGCTAAGCTCTTTAAGCAGAAAATGGAAATTTTCACAAAAACGGAACACACACAGGTTGGTCCCACTCAATGGACAGGAGTAAATGCGCATATCGTCGTTGTATCAGTGTATCGGAAAGTAATGTACATGCTTTGGTTTTTCAGGAATCTGTCGTAACAACAATTGTTAAGCTTTCGTTGAAGAGCCTGCAAGAATTTGTGCGGCTCCACACATTTAATCGTAGTGGATTTCAGCAAATTCAACTGGATATTCACTTCTTGAAGACTACTATAAAAGATATTGCCGAGGATGAAGCTGCTGTCGATTTCTTGCTTGATGAGGTAAGAAAGGCTTGTTTTAGAGCCATTGTGCTTAGTAGTTTTTACTCGTTTTCTGTGAGAAGCGTGTGGTGTTTTGAAAATTACTCCAGTGCATTCGTTTGGGAAACAGCAAGGAGTTCTCAGATTATTCTCTATTTATTTCTGGCCTAATGTCCAGGTGACATGCTTCACAAGAATTCTCAATCTTCTCTTTTAGAGGAAATTCAAATCAATCCACCGATATTACATACATGGCCTGCACCAACTTGCCTATGTTATTCTCATTGCACTAAACTGAAACTCCTCTTGGTTTTATAAAATTTAGATTGGAGTCCTTTCTTTTCAACTGACTATGTTTTGGTGAAAAATGTTACATATTTAGGGAACTGTAGGATTTGTTTCAAGTTGCATCAAATACATAATTTTACATGCCTATTATGTTTGTTCCCTGGCAAGAACAAGTGTTAAGTTCTTTTGTATCTTGACCGAGCAGGTTATTGTTGGCACCGCCGAGCGTTGTCTAGATCCAATTACATTGGAACCTCCCATCTTGGATAGACTTGTGCAGGCAAAATTAGCCAAGACTTCAGAGCAAAGCACAGTTCCTTAGAGATAGAAAAGGCATGGGTGGGGACTAGTGTTGCTGATGCAAGACATGCTGACATGCCTGTACTTTATTACAAGTTTTGAGCATCAGGCATTCTGTTTATAAATTAAATTGAGGGTGCTGTAAGATACTGGAAACAGAGCGCCACTGAACACAACGGATGGATCTCTAGGTGCGAGGTTGCGTCGTTACTGAGATTGTACTATATGTAAAAACTTTAGCCATACAAATGTATCTGTGTAATTCTAAATTGATCGATTCTATTTCTTCTCCAAAACTTGATGTGATATTATTTGCCTTGGTAAAATTGCTTTACCAGGGAGTCTGGAGAAAAACAATACTGCATGTTTGAGCGTTTCCTGCTCAATGCTCTTGATTGATTGGCTGTAATTAAGCTGGTGAACCCAGAAAAACAAAACAAAATTTGAAGCCATAATCTATGCACACTTGGACGTATATTTTTGGCCATATTCAGCCTGATTTCAAATGCTGCTATCAATACAAATTCTCCCAGTCATCATCGATCATACCTTTTGTCCCATGTTTTGTCTAGTGTTTTTGTTGGGCAAGATAAGAGCTCTATTTGTTGTGTATATTCTCCAACTGTAAAAGTTCACCAAGCTGCTTAGTGCTTATAAATGAATTTGAACGGCACAAATTTTACACACACACACACATACATACATATATACATATATATATATAATGTTGGGTGAATTTCACATATAGATGCGGGTGGGTAGTGTATCGAAGATGGATATCTGGAACACAACACAAAACAAAACAAAATGTTTATACTGCTGAGCAGAGGGTGGCCCTCGGTCCTTAAGACTTTATTTATCCCATCCCGCTCTGGTGCTCACGGTTTACGTAACAAATATTCTCCCAAGATAGAACAACGGTGATGAATTAGAGTTCTAGCACTGAACACTAACTCCGACGAATTACTACAATAATGAAAGAACTGAAGAACATCCAACACCCTACCATTCTCCTAAAAGAGAGTATGGACTTGGATGATATATTCAGATGTGTATCTTTAAAATGAAGTAGGGGAGACCTATATATAGATGTCCAAAGAATGGGAGGAAGGGACGCAATTGTTCGTCAATAATTGTCTGCGGCCGAACAGATATGTACCATTTTCGTTCATGACTCTCCATGAAATGGTTCATAGCTCAACTGGATGGGCACAACCCTTGGCAACCAACAGGTCCTTAGTTCTACACCTAATAGTTATAATTTTTGGAACAATTACAACATTTCATTCCACAACCTTTTGAGGTGTTCCATGAGTTACCAAGTTCAAACCTCTTCTTCCATACCTTTTTATCTATATATTTACATTTATATTGTCGGAATTTCACGCAACTTCATTGCGAATACTTTCGTATTAATAATTACAAGCGGTCTATTTGTGCATTAATTTCTCATTCATCTTCAATCCGAATTGAGTAATTAAAGACACTAAACACACTTTAATTAAAAAGTCCAACAATCCCCCACATGAATGAAAATTCATGCACACACGTGCTTCACACACTTCAGTTTTCCAGCGGAAAATCATATTGCATCGGGATCGATTGTCATTGACATTGAATCGTCCCTAGTAGAATACCATCGGATTTACTTGCCACACGGTGGACGTGGTGCCTTGAACCGGTCGGCGTTTTGTGTAAACCAAGACAATGATATCAACACAATAATTCTCCTTATTGCCTCATTCCTTTGTTTCATCCATTAAAGGCCTTGGACTCACTCGGATTCTTAAGTGTTGACGTTTGAAGCGGCCTAAACTTCACACTTAAATAGGTGACCTCGTTCTAAGAGCATCCTGCCAATGCTCCGCTCGTAAGCTAAAGAGATTAAGAATCTCTTCAGAGATCATTAAGAGTTCAGTGACTCAACCTCCGCCCGTTTCTACAGGAGCACTTAATGTCTTTCACGCGAATGGCGCAAATTGAGTGTAACTCCTAAGTGCTCTTACCTCGAAGTACAAAACTTCACGAGGCGCTTAACTGGTCCTTTACAACTTCATTTTCCACATTGAACCAAATTCTTGGGATCTCCAGTCAGTATGGTTGGGTTGCCGCTGTAAATTTCCTTTAATGAGTGGGTCTAAAGCCCATTCCCCTAGACAGGCAGATTATTTGATCTGCTAGGTGTAGCTTTGTTTAGCGGATCCGCATGTTATCCCTTGATTTCACATAATCAATAGTGATAACCCACCTATAGATCAATTGCCGAATGGTCTTATGTCTATGACGCAGAGTATATACTAACCATATGACATGTTGTGCTTTAACATATGCTCATGTGATTGTGTACATCAATCCACATGTTACTTCCACCTATGCTTCACTAACAATCTATGGTTTCTCCATGCCGACCTGAGAAAACTCATATGTTATGACAGCGATAAGGAAGTATTTCTTTGAGCCATCATGCTCATGCACTCAACATGTACCTTGTGCATAAGGATATGCATCTCCATAACTTAAAACCTCATGTTTCATAAGTCAATAATTTCTTTATTGTCTCCAACTATAGAGAATTCTTTTCAACTAGGTTTTACCTTCAGTAAACCACAAAGAATTCAGTTTAGACACATGAAATTCACTCGATTCCTTGCCACTACAATGGTTTTAATTGAAATCGTCATTCTTAAACCCGTAGTTCAAAAGATTAATTCCATACCGGTAACACGGTCTCATTTGGAAATCATCGCAATTTTGACCTACTATCCAACCAAAGTTCTTCAAGAAAATTTTCCCAATATTTTCTCCACCTCGAAACAACCACGAGGGAACATTCACAAGTATTCATACTTGCACAACTATATATTGGATACACCATGCTCTTGCGCTATCATGTGCCAAATGTTAGAAGTATTCCTTAAGAATTTTAATCCTTCCCACATTTATAGAACTTCAAGCCATTATATATTTAACGTGGTCTTAGCTTTCATGCCGAGAAACTAAATTTCCGCATTATGAGATCCACTTAAATAACACATGAATTCTAACAAGATTTAAAGATCAACATTTTCATGTGCATTAAAAACCGCCCCCCACATGAGAGATGAGTCTTTTAAATCTCAACTAGAGAACGCAAAGCTCTCCTCACCACATGAACGGGGATTCAAGACTTTACACATTTAATGTGGTCCTCTTCATATGCCCCGAAATAGAATTTCCGCATAACAAGACTCACTTAAATGATACTTGATTCCGATAAGCATGGACCAAAGGTCCCATTCACACTTCCAACACTATGGAAGAATTTCTCATGTACTTTTCATGCATAACAAGTGCACATGTATTGAATATGCCAACATACACAATTATCACACAATATTACATAAACGGAATGTAATAAACTCATCATACAAACAAACTTGACCACACATAGTTTGCATACTTTTGTATAATTGTAAAAAAGATGATTGAACTAAAACAAGCATATAATGCAACTTCACAATGCAATAACATGAGAACAAATATTGCTTTCAACTCTTCTCAAGTTTCAGGTTAAAATCACACCAAGTTTTCAACACGCACGTACTTTTAAAGTTTAGCAAGAAACAAGTACGTAAAAGTAAGGCCACAATGATGTATCAAAAGCAACTTCATGATACAAAATTAAAATTCCAATAAGAAATGGAAATTAACATGCCATACTTACAAATAAAACTTGTAAAATTAACCATAAACACATAATTGCGTAGCAAATAAATCGAGAGAAGAAGAAAGGTTTAAATTCAAACTTTCACAAAAGTGTCTCAGTGATTCGAGAACAACCATAAAAGAATGGGAAGGCTCGGTTCATGCACAGACACACCTTTTCCAATCAAACGACGAGTACCATTTCAATACTATTACTAAATTTGAAAATGCATCAAAATTGAATAGATAACCATGGAAATTAACACACTTTAATTTCCCAACAAGGCACAGAAACTAGTGCTCTAAAAACATAAACAGGCACTCGTGACAAAATTATCATCTCCACATGATCATCATATTTTCCAGAATGAAATAGGTAAGCAAATTACCAAACAAGTACACAGTGGATACTTACCTTAATTATTTGTAATTACTGGAGAGATTTTCCGTTTGTTCCATCACCATGACCAGTATCCAACATAGTTCCTTCCGTACCATCTTGAAAAACTCCCTCGAACATTAATTAAAGTCTTAAGTTGTTGGGTGAATTTCACATATAGATGCGGGTGGGTAGTGTATCGAAGATGGATATCTGGAACACAACACAAAACAAAACAAAATGTTTATACTGCTGAGCAGAGGGTGGCCCTCGGTCTTTAAGACTTTATTTGTCCCGCTCTGGTGATTACGGTTTACGTAACAAATAGTCTCCCAAGATAGAACAACAGTGATGAATTAGAGTTCTAGCACTGAACACTAACTCCGACGAATTACTACAATAATGAAAGAACTGAAGAACATCCAACACCCTACCATTCTCCTAAAAGAGAGTATGGACTTGGATGATATTAATTTTGGATGATATATTCGGATGTGTATCTTTAAAATGAAGTAGGGGAGACCTATATATAGATGTCCAAAGAATGGGAGGAAGGTACGCAATTGTTCGTCAATAATTGTCTGCGGCCGAACAGATATGTACCATTTTCGTTCATGACTTTCCATGAAATGGTTCATAGCTCAATTGGATGGGCACAACCCTTGGCAACCAACAAGTCCCTGGTTCTACACTCAATAGTTACAATTTTTGGAACAATTACAACATTTCATTCCACAACCTTTTGAGGTGTTCCATGAGTTACCAAGTTCAAACCTCTTCTTCCACACCTTTTTATCTATATATTTACATTTATATTGTCATAATTTCACGCAACTTCATTGCGAATACTTTCGTATTAATAATTACAAGCGGTCTATTTGGGCATTAATTTCTCATTTATCTTCAATCCGAATTAAGTAATTAAAGACACTAAACACACTTTAATTAAAAATTCCAACACTTTAATATATATATATATATATATATATATATATATATATATATATATATATATATATATATATATATATATATATATATATATATATATATATATATATATATATATATCCTAAAAAGTTCATATTCTGTTGAATACTCATTTTCTTGGTACCAAATGTGTATAAGGTGTAGGTTTTCTTTTTATTCTAACTTCTTCTCCTAAACTTAATCTATTAATACCACTAATTATTTTATCTAGATCGTTATCTATAGTCTGTGTACTTGGTGGTATCTTATTAATATTTTCTAATAATATATTTAATTTATCAATAATCTGTAATAACAAACTTATAATAAAATTAAATAGATTAGGATAAGTTTTATCAGCTCTACTTGTTCCTGTATAAACAGTGAAACCAGTAATTTCTTCTTTATTTTCTTCGGCTTTAAAAGTAGTAATCATCCTATAATATTACATTTAGAAAAAATAGGATTAATAGGAGAAGACATTATGAAATCAAGGGTTGCATATGAATGTAAATTTAAAATTAAAAACTCTGATATCACTATTAGAACAGCAAACATTGAATATAGTCCTTTAGATAAGGAAGAATTTAAACATCAGATTCCTGAAATGATAAAACAGAATTTAATAAGAAAATCAGAAAGTCCACATAGGTTAGCAGCATTTATTGTAAGAAATCACAGTGAAATTAAAAGAGGAAAGGCTAGAATAGTTTATAATTATAAAAGACTAAATGATAATACAGAGGATGATGGGTATAATATACCTAATAAAGATACTCTAATAAATTTAATTCAAAAGAAAAAGATTTTCTCAAAATTCGATTTAAAATCAGGTTACAATCAGCTTAAGTTATCAGAAGATTTCAAACCCTGGACAGCTTTTACATGCTCGGAAGGACAATTTGAATGGAATGTTTTAAGTTTTGGACTAAAAAACGCTCCTTCAATTTTTCAAAGATTTATGGATAACATATTTTTAAAATATGATTTTTGCATGGTATACATTGATGACATCCTAGTAGCTAGTGAATCAATTTATGAACATGAAAATCATTTGAAACAGGTATTTAGTGAAATCAAAAAACATAATATAGTAGTTTCAAAAAGAAAGATGGAACTTTTTAAAAGAAAATTTTCATTTCTAGGATTAGAAATCGGAAATGGAAAAATAGAATTACAACCCCATATTTCAACAAAAATTATTGATTTCCCTGAAAGATTTGAAAACCTAAAACAGATACAAGCATTTCTAGGATTAGTAAATTATGCTAGAAAATTTATTCCTAATTTATCAAAATTAGTAGGACCATTATACAGTAAAACAACAAAAAATGGTCAACGAAGATTTAATAAGGAAGATATTAAATTAGTTAAAGAAATAAAAGAAGTGGTTAAAAAGATTAAACCTTTAGAATTACCATTAGTAACAGACTACATCATCATAGAAACAGATGGTTGTAAAGAAGGATGGGGAGCTGTTCTTCTTTGCAAAACAAATAAATATTTACCAAGTAATAGTGAAAAAGTTTGCGCTTATACTAGTGGGAATTTTAATAAAACAGGATTAAACTGGACTAGTTTAGATTATGAAATACAGGCATTAATTAATGCATTAGAAAAATTTAAGATTTTCTTAAACAAAGAATTTACTGTCAGAACAGATTGTGAAGCCATAGTTAAATTCATTAAAAATGATCAAAGTAAAAAAGTAATAGGACTAGATGGATTAATTTACAAAACATAATACAAGGAAGTGGATATGTTATAAATTTTGAACATATTAAAGGAAACAATAATACTATTGCTGATATCTTATCAAGAAATTTGAACAGGTTATTTCATGGATAAAAATCAGAAAATGAGAAGGCTCATACATCCTCAACACACAGATAGAGACACAACAATGGACATTTCTGATGAAGAAAAAAGCAAGACAGAACAAGAAAGCCACAGCAAGAAACCCTGGCCAACAACAGTGTTCTGGCCAATGACAGTTTCAAACCAAAACCTTTCACAAACAGGGTCAAGTTCTTTTACACATTTTCCTAACAGAAAACTATTACTTTTGGCCCAAACACATTACCAGTCTGCACAGATGAAACCAAAAAATTTAGGCCCATGTCTGGGATAAATTTAACAGACAAACAACAGTGTCTTCTTGGCAATCTCTGGCACATACACACTTTCCCTACAGAGTCCACAAAGAAAGTCCAGATTTTAAACTCTCTGGGATATTTCTTTATGGAAACAGCTCAAAAAACCCCAGAAAAAACTAATATTAGGATATTTTCTCATTATATTATTTTTCGGGGCACAAAAGTTGAAATTTTCAACAAATGGGAAACAGTTGTAGATCACATACAGTGCACAAATCCTCTTTACAAAGGATTTTACAGTTTTTCAGAAGCCATGGCTATGGCCAGATAATATTTCGGACTCAGAGACTTCTTCATAGAACCTGAAGAAGTAAAAACATTTTCAGAAATCACACAGCAAATCCCTGAACAGATTTTCAAAAAACAGGTGGAGGAGATCGTTAGGCTTGAAAAACGTATTCTCCAAAAAGAAAAAAAGACATTCGACAAGAAATTACAGGTTGAAAATCAGAAATTAAAACAGCAGATTGTTACTCTTGAGAAAAGAGTAAAAAATACAGAGCCAATTTACAGAGATTTCAACAGCTTTAAAGCTCGCATTATCGACATTCCATGGAGACAGACTTTAAAGCCAGTATTAGACAGAATTGAAGGTCTCGATGATATTATATCCGATAAAATTTGTACAGGATTTCCTTTAGTCTTGTACAAATTACAGCAAAAAATTGTACAGATAGTGTTCCGGGAGTTAAAATATACCGGAATAAAAGTGATAGAAAGAATAAACAGAGACAGAAAAGATACAGGCATATTATTATTACAGATAGATTTGGGAGAAACAGACATGCCACAAGAATTGATTACTCAATTTTACCATTATGGTATGATTGATTACATCAAATTTAGTCTCACTGACATTACATAAAAAATTATTAACACTTTTGGTGAGAAGTTCACATTAGTAGCAGGAAATATTGCTTCTCATTCACAGACAGTAGGATGTAAGATTTTTGCATCCTTCCCGTATGCATGACCATACATACAGACCAGCCAGAAAAAGAATTTTCATCAGCAACAGACCTAATGATCAGGCATTGCTAGAAACAGCGGTGAAAATTGAAGATCACATTAATTTTTCAAGTCTTTATTGGCTCCATGAACCAAATCCTGATACAGTTTTAGGAGTTATAAAGGCACAACAGAAGACTCCAGCTCTTCCCATACATTTTCCTTGGTTTGAGTACAAGCTAATGGCTGAAGGACATTATACTCAAATATGGACAGCAACAAATTGGGACATGCTCCTTCCATTTGTGGGAGAAGGTAACACACTGGAACAACAGTACATAAATAACAATGAAGAGACACCATGGCCATTCTCAGGAGATGAAAACATGCAAGACAGCCAGTCTGATATGGACACCAACACTGTTCCTACAATCGACAGTAACTACAGGGACTTCTAGAAGAAAAAACAGATGAACGGTTTCAATGAAAGAGAAAAAACGTAAGCAATGACGTCAACAGAGATTTCTAGTAACAAAGATAGATGGACGGTTCCAATAAGAGAAAAAGCGCAAGCAATGACGTCAAGAAATATTCTTTTTGTTTCCCTATTTTATAAGCAGCCGGTCATAAAAACCGGTTTAGAAGGTTACCATTTGTAAGGCTATAAAAGCCAGTTATCCTTTCAGTTGTAAATACGAATCAATCACCCAGCAATCAATATACTTATTTTCAAACCAACTCATGGCAGCTTAAACTTTTAAGCCTATTCCCTTAGTATCATTACTTAAATCCGTCAAATACCTTCCGAACTTCATACTAAAGTCTTAAAAAAAAAAAAAAAGTATAATTCTCACGCTGTTCATTCTGCATCCGACGCTACTGCATCCGCTGTTACAAACTCACGTTGTTCATAAACCGCTCTTACCTTGTAAGTATTTTCTTATCTTATTAAAATTACAATTTTCTTTTAATTATGTTGTGTAAAAATTATGCACGTTTTTGGTTAACGGAGACCCTTAAAATCCGCCTACACCCCCCTTAATGGTATCAGAGCATGGTTGATCTTAAATCTAAAAGACTGGAACAAGCTTGATAAGTGGCAATTGTGTTGTAAGTCCACATTAAAAATCAAGAACCCTTCTAGGTGAAGATAAGGGATTAATTATGCTCAAAATATTGTTAAGATTCTTAGTTGGAATTTATTGGTCTATTATTTTGCATTTATTTTAGAAAAGTTAATTTAAGACTTTATGACTATCTTTTGAAGGATTTAAGGTATTAAGTAATGAACTAAGGGATAGGATTTTTCTCATCATAGATAATCTATCTTTAATTAATCTCACCTAGCTCCTTGAGTTAACTCGTGTTAATCATAAATCTCTAGCTAAAATAACTGAAAACTTAGACTATATTAAATATTTAAATACTCAAATCTTAGGAGAATTATGAAGTATTAATAAACATCTACCTACTAAACAGGACATTCGTCAGCTTGGTTTTTTATTAGAAGACTCAAAACTCCGACAGATTTTAGAAGCCAAAGATTTATTACATAAAGTAGAAAAACAGGTTATTAATTTAGAACACGTTATTAGTACTGTTAAAAATATAGTAGAAAGTTAAAACTGGAAAAAACAAAAGAATATATACAGGCTTTAACTGACGCTAAAAGGTATAAAGCCGAAGAAAATAAAGAAGAAATTACTGGTTTCACTGTTTATACAGGAACAAGTAGAGCTGATAAAACTTATCCTAATCTATTTAATTTTATTATAAGTTTGTTATTACAGATTATTGATAAATTAAATATATTATTAGAAAATATTAATAAGATACCACCAAGTACACAGACTATAGATTAACGATCTAGATAAAATAATTAGTGGTATTAATAGATTAAGTCTAGGAGAAGAAGTTAGAATAAAAAGAAAACCTACACCTTATACACATTGGGTACTAAGAAAATGAGTATTCAACAGAATAGGAACTTTTTAGGAAGAAGTAGGACATTACAAGAAGCTAGAAACTCAACTAGTAACATACAAAGTATTGTTACATCATCGATTTCTCAATGAATAATAAGAAGAGGATCAGGATCTACTAGTAATCAACAGATTATACAGTTAGAAGAAGAAATAAATTTAGATAGAAATATAGACTTATATAATCAACACCAATTAGATATATTAAATCCAAGAGTATTATATCAAACAGGATTTAGAAATATTAACACAGTTCTAATACGAAGTAGTAGAGAAGAAAGTCTCAGAGTTATTGACAAAACAGTAACTATAGATTTATTTTATCCAGAAACTATACAGAAAATAAAACAGTCTGGAAAACAATTTGCCCATATAGGATTAGTTATAATTGGCATAAAAGTTTTAGCAAGAAAAAACTTAGGTACTAAATTATTAGCATTATTATTAGACAAGTCATGGAAAACAGAGATGAAAAAAGCCATTATTTCAGGAATGGAAATAGATTTAAGCCAAAACACTGCTTTATTTTACTGTACACCAGGAATTTTAAAAGACATAAAAGATTTAAAAAATATAAAAATTTCACTACAAGCAAAAGGATTTGAAAATTATGAAGGAAATAATATTGTAATAAGTATAGGAACACTAGGAAAAGCTAGTAACAGGTCAGGAATGAAATACAAAGTTAATATTGATGGAATTGTTAATACAATTGCCTCAAAATCTATAAAGATGATAGATCCAATAAAAATAGATCCAGAAGAGTTAGCAGGACTTGAATGGTCATTAGGAGATTTACAAGAACCAGATAGCACAATACTAGAACCAAAAAAGAGTTATATTTATGAAGATGCTAAAGGAACACAAAGTTTAAGATTTGTAGATTTTAAAAAAGAAAATCAGCAGAATGAAGAAAATGAAACTGAGACAGAGTATACTTTTATGAATATAGAGTATGATACAGATCCTATATATGACACAGATACTGAAGATAATAAAGAAAATGAAATAATAATTGGATTTGATGAATTTGAACAAGAAGAAAATGATTTTAGTATAATCGATTATTTAGAAGGAGAACCTTCAACAGGGTTTAAAATTGAAGAAACTACTAAAACATTTGATGATATTATCAACAAAAAATTTACTGAGTTAAATATTCAAGAAGAAGTAGATGATATGATAATCGACTGTATTACAGAATTAGGATGGACTTATGAAGAAAGTTATAGTAAACTACAAGAATTCTATAATTTACCCCTAGTAGAAGATATACAACAAGGTAAAACAATGAATTCTGATTTTTATAAACAAGAAAAAGCTTTTATGGACCAAGATATGGCAAACATAAGAAAAAGAGCTAAAATGGAATGGACAGAACCAGGAACAAGTACAGAGGAAACCATAGGAAGAGAAAAATGGACTCCTCCATCACAACATTATACAGGAGAATCAAAATACGTTAGTCAAGGACCTAGATTACCATTAGGAAATCTTTATAGCGGAAATATGTTATTATTAGAAAAACAAAAACCACAACTCTGGGGAGATGAGATATTAGTATGGGAACAAACAGTGGTAAGATTATGGGAAACAAATAAACGAGATAGTATGGACATGTTTTCTTATTTAGAAACCACATTAGGCCCAATAGCCTTAGGCATATGGCAAAGTAAGAAAGCTCAAGACCCAGATGAAATAAACAGACTTAAAGCTATAGGTAATAACCCATATAACTTCACCAGCCAAATTAGAACACTAATACTAGGAGTAGACCCAGCAAAAAATACTACTCTTATACAAGATACAACTATTAGAAATTTAGAACAATTAAGTATAGCAGATATGAGATGTATAAATGAATTTACATTAGACTTTACTAGATTATTATCTCAAACAGGACAAGCTATGAATGATGATTTATGTGATAAATATTTTGTTAAATTACCAGGAGATTTAGGAAAAAATATTCATGAATCATGGAAACAACAGTTTAGTGAAAGAAAAAATTTAGGAATTGGACCTAGAATTACTTATACATTTACTATATTAGAAGATAAATGTAAGGAAGTAACTCTACAAGAACAGTTAAAAAAGAATGCTTATACATTTTGTAAAACAGCTATTTATACACCACAAGCATATGGTCAATATAGTACACCTAAGAAGAAACTAAGAAAAAGTACAACATATAGGAAAGAACTTAAACCATATAAAGGTAACAGATATGTTAAAAAACCTCAGACTAGAAAATGTAGATGTTTTATATGTGGGGATGAAAAACATTTAGCAAACAGATGTCCTAACAAGAATAAAAACGCAGAAAGAAGTAACTTAGTAGAACAGTTAGGAGAATATAAAATAGAACCTTTAGATATAAATGATTCGGATGATGAATCAATTTATAGTATTTACAGTAGTGATAACAATAATAACCAACTTACTAAAATTACTTATACTTATATGAATAAAGAAGAAGATTGTAAACATGAATGGATTAGTAAAAGAGGAAATAATTACATCAAATGCTTTAATTGCGGGTATTTTTCAAGCATTGAAAAAAGATCACAGTGTAATATATGCTTTAAAGAGATATGCTATTTATGTCTAAAATTATTATATAAACAAAATATGTCTATAGATAAAAAAACCATTAAAAGAACAAAGTGTGGAATTAATCACAGAAAAAATAGAAAAAATAGTTGTAACAAATGAATTACATAGTTTAAAAATTAAAAATTTAGAAGAAAAAGTTTTACATATAGAAGATAGGGTATATAAAAATAAGCAAAAAGAATCATTAGAAGATATAGATTTAACCAATATGTCTACTGAACTCACCTTAATACAAACTAGAAATATAACAAATATGATTAATTTACAATGTAGATTATGGCTAGATAATAATGAATATCTAGATCTTACAGCCCTTTTAGACACAGGAGCAACTAAAAGTGTAATTTCACATAGTATGGTACTTTTACAACACAAAAAAGAATTATCATACAAATTAGTCACCAGGACTATAGAAGACAGATTAATGACAATTACACATTACATAGACCCAATAGGAATACAATTTATAGATTTCTCAGAAAATTATAGTATGAAATACAATATCCCTCAAGTAAATATTAGTCCCGAGTATGTTAAATCTAAAGATTTTATTCTAGGACTTAATTTTATTCTAGCATTACAGGGTGCTATCACAATTGCAAAAAATTACATTACAATAAGTAAACATACCTATAGTATACCAACTTTAAGATATGCTCAAACATCAGAGTTGACACAGAAGCGTGGTGGACTAGGAAACTTAGAATTTTTTAAGCATCATTCAAAAACCAGTATAGAAAATGATACATTAAGACTACTCACAAACATGTTGACACATGAACTAGAAAAAGGAATAGATGTTACTAAAAGTAGTAATCATCCTATAATATTACATTTAGAAAAAATAGGATTAATAGGAGAAGAAATTATGAAATCAAGGGTTGCATATGAATGTAAATTTAAAATTAAAAACCCCGATATCACTATTAGAACAGCAAACATTGAATATAGTCCTTTAGATAAGGAAGAATATAAACATCAGATTCCTAAAATGATAAAACAGAATTTAATAAGAAAATCAGAAAGTCCACATAGGTCAGCATCATTTATTGTAAGAAATCATAGTGAAATTAAAAGAGGAAAGGCTAGAATAGTTTATAATTATAAAAGACTAAATGATAATACAGAGGATGATGGGTATAATATACCTAATAAAGATACTCTAATAAATTTAATTCAAAAGAAAAAGATTTTCTCAAAATTCGATTTAAAATCAGGTTACAATCAGCTTAAGTTATCAGAAGATTTCAAACCACGGATGCTTTTTACATGCTCGGAAGGACAATTTGAATGGAATGTTTTAAGTTTTGGACTAAAAAACGCTCCTTCAATTTTTCAAAGATTTATGGATAACATATTTTTAAAATATGATTTTTGCATGGTATAATTTATTTCTTCTTCTAACTGTATAATCTATTGATTACTAGTAGATCCTGATCCTCTTCTTATTATTCTGTTGAGAAAACTGTCTGATGTAACAATACTTTGTATGTTACTAGTTGAGTTTCTAGCTTCTTGTAATGTCCATTCAGAGACAGTAGGATGTAAGATTTTTGCATCCTTCCCAGAAGCATGACCATACATCTGAACCGGCCGGAAAAAGAATTTTCATCGAATTGAGACCTAATGATCAGGCATTGCTAGAAACAACGGTGAAAATTGAAGATCACATTAATTTTTCAAGTCTTTATTGGCTCCATGAACCAAATCCTGATACAGTTTTAGGAGTTATAAAGGCACAACAGAAGACTCCAGCTCTTCCCATACATTTTCCTTGGTTTGAGTACAAGCTAATGGCTGAAGGACATTATACTCAAATATGGACAGCAACAAATTGGGACATGCTCCTTCCATTTGTGGGAGAAGGTAACACACTGGAACAACAGCACATAAATAACAATGAAGAGACACCATGGCCATTCTCAGGAGATGAAAACATGCAAGACAGCCAGTCTGATATGGACACCAACACTATTCCTATAATCGACAGTAACTACAGGGACTTCTAGAAGAAAAAACAGATGAACGGTTTCAATGAAAGAGAAAAAACGTAAGCAATGACGTCAACAGAGATTTCTAGAAACAAAGACAGATGGACGGTTCCAATAAGAGAAAAAACGCAAGCAATGACGTCAAGAAATATTCTTTTCTTTACACGTATATAGATTCTTTCTGTTTCCCTATTTTATGACTATATATATATATATATATATATATATATATATATATATATATATATATATATATATATATATATATATATATATATGAAAACAGAGACATTTTCAAGCCTTGTGAATCCAGAATACTCTATTCTCATTGGTCCCGTTTGTGTGCAATTATGGCTGAATCTAGAATTCTCATTGGGCAATATATTATCATAATGAATGTTGATGTGTTATATACAATTTTGTAAAGATAGATTGTACATTCCGCAATTCACATCATTATTATTAGGATTAATTATTGTTACACCCCTTGTATTTTCTTACATTTCCCGATTGGTGCCTCCCAAATAGTAACTTCGTTTTTTTTTTTTTCATTTTCACCCCTGCCGTTAACAAAAAAAATTACATTCCGTTAAAAGTCAACGTTAGTCAATGGTCAACCGATCAACAAAAATATTTATGACGTCATTTTTTTTTTCAATACCCAAAGGGGTGGAAAAAGTAACAAGGGGATTCGAATGTAATATACTGAAGAAATAGAAGTAGAAGAGAGAGCAGTAGGAAGAAGGTAAATCATAGTATATGAAAGTATATAGAAAGTATAGTCAATCAAAGAAGTTAACTGATGTACAAATCAAAGAAGTTGTAAAGCAATAGGAAGAAGGTAATAAAAAGAAAAGGGAAAAGAAAGAAACATTCTTTGACCACAAAGTCTCATAAGAAACGGTCTTTAGTTAATTTATCTAGAAACGGGACTGTTTTGCAATTTACCATTAAACATATGTATTTAACCTATTTTCGATGATCCTCTTGCGGATCCGGATCAGTACCATTTTCATAGCGGGTCGAGTTTATAAGGCTCTTTTCTTTCTTTCTTTTTAGGTAGTTTCTTCACCTGTCACTGTTCTCTCCCATTTTATCTTATGTAACTGCTCTTTAGAGTGAGATCTTATTGCTCTCCTGCTCAAATATGTTAGAAACTTGTTTGTAAGTGTTTTGTTATAGTTATCGTTGTGTGATTTCATTTGTTTTTCAGTTTTTTGTGTTCTAGGGTTTTGTTCGAGTTCTTTTTTTCGCGATTTTTTTGTTGTCTGAGGCGTACTCGTGCTTGCATGTGAATTGAGCAATGTGTTCATTCAAAATCCGACCTCAATCATCAACTCAGATATGAAAAAATAAGATATACAATGTTTTTAAATTATTTCGTATATGACTATGTTCTCAACAATATTGCCCATGTTCTCTGGAATATGTCCTATGTTTTCATTTATATACTGACAGTCATTTTATGCTCTATTTTTTACAATATTACCTTGAGTTTTGGTCTTTACTGTATTTTCCTATGATCTTACGTATATGCACTATCTTCTCACCAATATACTCTATGTTCTAGGCAATATCCACTATGTTTGCGCATATGAACATCTTTTTTTTTTTTTTTTTTGCAGTGTAATCCATATTCTCTCCCACAAATGGAAGGAGCATGTCCCAATTTGTTGCTGTCCATATTTGAGTATAATGTCCTTCAGCCATTAGCTTGTACTCAAACCAAGGAAAATGTATGGGAAGAGCTGGAGTCTTCTGTTGTGCCTTTATAACTCCTAAAAGCAGACGATTTGGTTCATGCAGCCAATAAAGACTTGAAAAATTAATGTGATCTTCAATTTTCACCGCTGTTTCTAGCAATGCCTGATCATTAGGTCTGTTGCTGATGAAAATTCTTTTTCTGGCTGGTCTGTATGTATGGCTGTCTGCTTCTGGGAAGGATGCAAAAATCTTACATCCTACTGTCTGTGAATGAGAAGCAATATTTCCTGCTACTAATGTGAACTTCTCACCAAAAGTGTTAATAATTTTTTCTGTAATGTCAGTGAGACTAAATTTGATGTAATCAATCATACCATAATGGTAAAATTGAGTAATCAATTCTTGTGGCATGTCTGTTTCTCCCAAATCTATCTGTAATAATAATATGCCTGTATCTTTTCCGTCTCTGTTTATTCTTTCTATCACTTTTATTCCGGTATATTTTAACTCCCGGAACACTATCTGTACAATTTTTTGCTGTAATTTGTACAAGACTAAAGGAAATCCTGTACAAATTTTCTCGGATATAATATCATCGAGACCTTCAATTCTGTCTAATACTGGCTTTAAAGTCTGTCTCCATGGAATGTCGATAATGCGAGCTTTAAAGCTGTTGAAATCTCTGTAAATTGGCTCTGTATTTTTTACTCTTTTCTCAAGAGTAACAATCATTGCTTTAATTTCGATTTTCAACTTGTAATTTCTTTGTCGATAATGTTGGTTTTCTTTTCTTTTTTGGAGAATACGTTTTCAAACTTAACGATCTCCTCCACTGCTTTTTGAAAATCTGTCAGGATTTCTTGTGTGATTTGAAATGTTTTTACTTCTTGAGTTCTATGAAGAAGTCTCTGAGTCCGAAATATTGTCTGGCCATAGCCATGGCTTCTGAAAAACTGTAAAATCCTTTGTAAAGAGGATCTGTGCACTGTATGTGATCTACAACTGTTTCCCATTTGTTGAAAATTTCAACTTTTGTGCCCCTAAAAATAATATAATGAGAAAATATCCTAATATTAGTTTTTTCTGGGGTTTTTTGAGCTGTTTCCATAAAGAAATATCCCAGAGAGTTTAAAATCTGGACTTTCTTTGTGGACTCTGTAGGAAAAGTCTGTATGTGCCAGAGATTGTCAAGAAGACACTGTTGTTTGACTGTTAAATTTATCCCAGACATGGGCCTAAATTTTTTGGTTTCATCTGTGCAGACTGGTAATGTGTTTGGGCCAAAAGTAATAGTTTTCTGTTAGGAAAATGTGTAAAAGAACTTGACCCTGTTTGTGAAAGGTTTTGGTTTGAAACTGTCATTGGCCAGAACACTGTTGTTGGCCAGGGTTTCTTGCTGTGGCTTTCTTGTTCTGTCTTGCTTTTTTCTTCATCAGAAATGTCCATTGTTGTGTCTCTATCTGTGTGTTGAGGATGTATGAGCCTTCTCATTTTCTGATTTTTATCCATGAAATAACCTGTTCAAATTTCTTGATAAGATATCAGCAATAGTATTATTGTTTCCTTTAATATGTTCAAAATTTATAACATATCCACTTCCTTGTATTATGTTTTGTAAATTAATCCATCTAGTCCTATTACTTTTTTACTTTGATCATTTTTAATGAATTTAACTATGGCTTCACAATCTGTTCTGACAGTAAATTCTTTGTTTAAGAAAATCTTAAATTTTTCTAATGCATTAATTAATGCCTGTATTTCATAATCTAAACTAGTCCAGTTTAATCCTGTTTTATTAAAATTCCCACTAGTATAAGCGCAAACTTTTTCACTATTACTTGGTAAATATTTATTTGTTTTGCAAAGAAGAACAGCTCCCCATCCTTCTTTACAACCATCTGTTTCTATGATGATGTAGTCTGTTACTAATGGTAATTCTAAAGGTTTAATCTTTTTAACCACTTCTTTTATTTCTTTAACTAATTTAATATCTTCCTTATTAAATCTTCGTTGACCATTTTTTGTTGTTTTACTGTATAATGGTCCTACTAATTTTGATAAATTAGGAATAAATTTTCTAGCATAATTTACTAATCCTAGAAATGCTTGTATCTGTTTTAGGTTTTCAAATCTTTCAGGGAAATCAATAATTTTTGTTGAAATATGGGGTTGTAATTCTATTTTTCCATTTCCGATTTCTAATCCTAGAAATGAAAATTTTCTTTTAAAAAGTTCCATCTTTCTTTTTGAAACTACTATATTATGTTTTTTGATTTCACTAAATACCTGTTTCAAATGATTTTCATGTTCATAAATTGATTCACTAGCTACTAGGATGTCATCAATGTATACCATGCAAAAATCATATTTTAAAAATATGTTATCCATAAATCTTTGAAAATTTGAAGGAGCGTTTTTTAGTCCAAAACTTAAAACATTCCATTCAAATTGTCCTTCCGAGCATGTAAAAGTTGTCCAGGGTTTGAAATCTTCTGATAACTTAAGCTGATTGTAACCTGATTTTAAATCGAATTTTGAGAAAATCTTTTTCTTTTGAATTAAATTTATTAGAGTATCTTTATTAGGTATATTATACCCATCATCCTCTGAATTATCATTTAGTCTTTTATAATTATAAACTATTCTAGCCTTTCCTCTTTTAATTTCACTATGATTTCTTACAATAAATGCTGCTGACCTATGTGGACTTTCTGATTTTCTTATTAAATTATGTTTTATCATTTCAGGAATCTGATGTTTAAATTCTTCCTTATCTAAAGGACTATATTCAATGTTTGCTGTTCTAATAGTGATATCAGGGTTTTTAATTTTAAATTTACATTCATATGCAACCCTTGATTTCATAATTTCTTCTCCTATTAATCCTATTTTTTCTAAATGTAATATTATAGGATGATTACTACTTTTAAAGCCGAAGAAAATAAAGAAGAAATTACTGGTTTCACTGTTTATACAGGAACAAGTACAGCTGATAAAACTTATCCTAATCTATTTAATTTTATTATAAGTTTGTTATTACAAATTATTGATAAATTAAATATATTATTAGAAAATATTAATAAGATACCACCAAGTACACAGACTATAGATAACGATCTAGATAAAATAATTAGTGGTATTAATAGATTAAGTTTAGGAGAAGAAGTTAGAATAAAAAGAAAACCTACACCTTATACACATTGGGTACCAAGAAAATGAGTATTCAACAGAATAGGAACTTTTTAGGATATATATATATATATATATATATATATATATATATATATATATATATATATATATATATATATATATATATATATATATATATATTAAAGTGTTGGAATTTTTAATTAAAGTGTGTTTAGTGTCTTTAATTACTCAATTCGGATTGAAGATAAATGAGAAATTAATGCACAAATAGACCGCTTGTAATTATTAATACGAAAGTATTCGCAATGAAGTTGCGTGAAATTATGACAATATAAATGTAAATATATAGATAAAAAGGTGTGGAATAAGAGGTTTGAACTTGGTAACTCATGGAACACCTCAAAAGGTTGTGGAATGAAATGTTGTAATTGTTCCAAAAATTGTAACTATTGAGTGTAGAACCAGGGACTTGTTGGTTGCCAAGGGTTGTGCCCATCCAATTGAGCTATGAACCATTTCAAGGAGAGTCATGAACGAAAATGGTACATATCTGTTCGGCCGCAGACAATTATTGACGAACAATTGCGTCCCTTCCTCCCATTCTTTGGACATCTATATATAGGTCTCCCCTACTTCATTTTAAAGATACACATCCGAATATATCATCCAAAATTAATATCATCCAAGTCCATACTCTCTTTTAGGAGAATGGTAGGGTGTTGGATGTTCTTCAGTTCTTTCATTATTGTAGTAATTCGTCGGAGTTAGTGTTCAGTGCTAGAACTCTAATTCATCACTGTTGTTCTATCTTGGGAGACTATTTGTTACGTAAACCGTGATCACCAGAGCGGGACAAATAAAGTCTTAAAGACCGAGGGCCACCCTCTGCTCAGCAGTATAAACATTTTGTTTTGTTTTGTGTTGTGTTCCAGATATCCATCTTCGATACACTACCCACCCGCATCTATATGTGAAATTCACCCAACAACTTAAGAATTTAATTAATGTTCGAGGGAGTGTTCCAAGATGGTACGGAAGGAACTATGTTGGATACTGGTCATGGTGATGGAACAAACGGAAAATCTCTCCAGTAATTACAAATAATTAAGGTAAGTATCTACTGTGTACTTGTTTGGTAATTTGCTTACCTATTTCATTCTGGAAAATATGATGATCATGTGGAGATGATAATTTTGTCACGAGTGCCTGTTTATGTTTTTAGAGCACTAGTTTCTGTGCCTTGTTGGGAAATTAAAGTGTGTTAATTTCCATGGTTATCTATTCAATTTTGATGCATTTTCAAATTTAGTAATAGTATTGAAATGGTACTCGTCGTTTGATTGGAAAAGGTGTGTCTGTGCATGAACCGAGCCTTCCCATTCTTTTATGGTTGTTCTCGAATCACTGAGGCACTTTTGTGAAAGTTTGAATTTAAACCTTTCTTCTTCTCTCGATTTATTTGCTAAGCAATTATGTGTTTATGGTTAATTTTACAAGTTTTATTTGTAAGTATGGCATGTTAATTTCCATTTCTTATTGGAATTTTAATTTTGTATCATGAAGTTGCTTTTGATACATCATTGTGGCCTTACTTTTACGTACTTGTTTCTTGCTAAACTTTAAAAGTACGTGCGTGTTGAAAACTTGGTGTGATTTTAACTTGAAACTTGAGAAGAGTTGAAAGCAATATTTGTTCTCATGTTATTGCATTGTGAAGTTGCATTATATGCTTGTTTTAGTTCAATCATCTATTTTACAATTATACAAAAGTATGCAAACTATGTGTGGTCAAGTTTGTTTGTATGATGAGTTTATTACATTCCGTTTATGTAATATTGTGTGATAATTGTGTATGTTGGCATATTCAATACATGTGCACTTGTTATGCATGAAAAGTACATGAGAAATTCTTCCATAGTGTTGGAAGTGTGAATGGGACCTTTGGTCCATGCTTATCGGAATCAAGTATCATTTAAGTGAGTCTTGTTATGCGGAAATTCTATTTCGGGGCATATGAAGAGGACCACATTAAATGTGTAAAGTCTTGAATCCCCGTTCATGTGGTGAGGAGAGCTTATGTTCTCTAGTTGAGATTTAAAAGACTCATCTCTCATGTGGGGGGCGGTTTTTAATGCACATGAAAATGTTGATCTTTAAATCTTGTTAGAATTCAAGTGTTATTTAAGTGGATCTCATAATGCGGAAATTTAGTTTCTCGGCATGAAAGCTAAGACCACGTTAAATATATAATGGCTTGAAGTTCTATAAATGTGGGAAGGACGAAAATTCTTAAGGAATACTTCTAACATTTGGCACATGATAGCGCAAGAGCATGGTGTATCCAATATATAGTTGTGCAAGTATGAATACTTGTGAATGTTCCCTCGTGGTTGTTTCGAGGTGGAGAAAATATTGGGAAAATTTTCTTGAAGAACTTTGGTTGGATAGTAGGTCAAAATTGCGATGATTTCCAAATGAGACCGTGTTACCGGTATGGAATTAATCTTTTGAACTACGGGTTTAAGAATGACGATTTCAATTAAAACCATTGTAGTGGCAAGGAATCGAGTGAATTTCATGTGTCTAAACTGAATTCTTTGTGGTTTACTGAAGGTAAAACCTAGTTGAAAAGAATTCTCTATAGTTGGAGACAATAAAGAAATTATTGACTTATGAAACATGAGGTTTTAAGTTATGGAGATGCATATCCTTATGCACAAGGTACATGTTGAGTGCATGAGCATGATGGCTCAAAGAAATACTTCCTTATCGCTGTCATAACATATGAGTTTTCTCAGGTCGGCATGGAGAAACCATAGATTGTTAGTGAAGCATAGGTGGAAGTAACATGTGGATTGATGTACACAATCACATGAGCATATGTTAAAGCACAACATGTCATATGGTTAGTATATACTCTGCGTCATGTACATAAGACCATTCGCAATTGATCTATAGGTGGGTTATCACTATTGATTATGTGAAATCAAGGGATAACATGCGGATCCGCTAAACAAAGCTACACCTAGCAGATCAAATAATCTGCCTGTCTAGGGGAATGGGCTTTAGACCCACTCATTAAAGGAAATTTACAGCGGCAATCCAACCATACTGACTGGAGATCCCAAGAATTTGGTTCAATGTGGAAAATGAAGTTGTAAAGGACCAGTTAAGCGCCTCGTGAAGTTTTGTACTTCGAGGTAAGAGCACTTAGGAGTTACACTCAATTTGCGCCATTCGCGTGAAAGACATTAAGTGCTCCTGTAGAAACGGGCGGAGGTTGAGTCACTGAACTCTTAATGATCTCTGAAGAGATTCTTAATCTCTTTAGCTTACGAGCGGAGCATTGGCAGGATGCTCTTAGAACGAGGTCACCTATTTAAGTGTGAAGTTTAGGCCGCTTCAAACGTCAACACTTAAGAATCCGAGTGAGTCCAAGGCCTTTAATGGATGAAACAAAGGAATGAGGCAATAAGGAGAATTATTGTGTTGATATCATTGTCTTGGTTTACACAAAACGCCGACCGGTTCAAGGCACCACGTCCACCGTGGCAAGTAAATCCGATGGTATTCTACTAGGGACGATTCAATGTCAATGACAATCGATCCCGATGCAATATGATTTTCCGCTGGAAAACTGAAGTGTGTGAAGCACGTGTGCATGAATTTTCATTCATGTGGGGGATTGTTGGACTTTTTAATTAAAGTGTGTTTAGTGTCTTTAATTACTCAATTCGGATTGAAGATGAATGAGAAATTAATGCACAAATAGACCGCTTGTAATTATTAATACGAAAGTATTCGCAATGAAGTTGCGTGAAATTCCGACAATATAAATGTAAATATATAGATAAAAAGGTATGGAAGAAGAGGTTTGAACTTGGTAACTCATGGAACACCTCAAAAGGTTGTGGAATGAAATGTTGTAATTGTTCCAAAAATTATAACTATTAGGTGTAGAACTAAGGACCTGTTGGTTGCCAAGGGTTGTGCCCATCCAGTTGAGCTATGAACCATTTCATGGAGAGTCATGAACGAAAATGGTACATATCTGTTGACATGAGACAATTATTGATTTAACAAGTGCGTCCCTTCCTCCCATTCTTTGGACATCTATATATAGGTCTCCCCTACTTCATTTTAAAGATACACATCTGAATATATCATCCAAGTCCATACTCTCTTTTAGGAGAATGGTAGGGTGTTGGATGTTCTTCAGTTCTTTCATTATTGTAGTAATTCGTCGGAGTTAGTGTTCAGTGCTAGAACTCTAATTCATCACCGTTGTTCTATCTTGGGAGAATATTTGTTACGTAAACCGTGAGCACCAGAGCGGGATGGGATAAATAAAGTCTTAAGGACCGAGGGCCACCTCCGCCAAAGAAGATAAACATTTTGTTTTGTTTTGTGTTGTGTTCCAGATATCCATCTTCGATACACTACCCACCCGCATCTATATGTGAAATTCACCCAACATTATATATATATATGTATATATGTATGTATGTGTGTGTGTGTGTAAAATTTGTGCCGTTCAAATTCATTTATAAGCACTAAGCAGCTTGGTGAACTTTTACAGTTGGAGAATATACACAACAAATAGAGCTCTTATCTTGCCCAACAAAAACACTAGACAAAACATGGGACAAAAGGTATGATCGATGATGACTGGGAGAATTTGTATTGATAGCAGCATTTGAAATCAGGCTGAATATGGCCAAAAATATACGTCCAAGTGTGCATAGATTATGGCTTCAAATTTTGTTTTGTTTTTCTGGGTTCACCAGCTTAATTACAGCCAATCAATCAAGAGCATTGAGCAGGAAACGCTCAAACATGCAGTATTGTTTTTCTCCAGACTCCCTGGTAAAGCAATTTTACCAAGGCAAATAATATCACATCAAGTTTTGGAGAAGAAATAGAATCGATCAATTTAGAATTACACAGATACATTTGTATGGCTAAAGTTTTTACATATAGTACAATCTCAGTAACGACGCAACCTCGCACCTAGAGATCCATCCGTTGTGTTCAGTGGCGCTCTGTTTCCAGTATCTTACAGCACCCTCAATTTAATTTATAAACAGAATGCCTGATGCTCAAAACTTGTAATAAAGTACAGGCATGTCAGCATGTCTTGCATCAGCAACACTAGTCCCCACCCATGCCTTTTCTATCTCTAAGGAACTGTGCTTTGCTCTGAAGTCTTGGCTAATTTTGCCTGCACAAGTCTATCCAAGATGGGAGGTTCCAATGTAATTGGATCTAGACAACGCTCGGCGGTGCCAACAATAACCTGCTCGGTCAAGATACAAAAGAACTTAACACTTGTTCTTGCCAGGGAACAAACATAATAGGCATGTAAAATTATGTATTTGATGCAACTTGAAACAAATCCTACAGTTCCCTAAATATGTAACATTTTTCACCAAAACATAGTCAGTTGAAAAGAAAGGACTCCAATCTAAATTTTATAAAACCAAGAGGAGTTTCAGTTTAGTGCAATGAGAATAACATAGGCAAGTTGGTGCAGGCCATGTATGTAATATCGGTGGATTGATTTGAATTTCCTCTAAAAGAGAAGATTGAGAATTCTTGTGAAGCATGTCACCTGGACATTAGGCCAGAAATAAATAGAGAATAATCTGAGAACTCCTTGCTGTTTCCCAAACGAATGCACTGGAGTAATTTTCAAAACACCACACGCTTCTCACAGAAAACGAGTAAAAACTACTAAGCACAATGGCTCTAAAACAAGCCTTTCTTACCTCATCAAGCAAGAAATCGACAGCAGCTTCATCCTCGGCAATATCTTTTATAGTAGTCTTCAAGAAGTGAATATCCAGTTGAATTTGCTGAAATCCACTACGATTAAATGTGTGGAGCCGCACAAATTCTTGCAGGCTCTTCAACGAAAGCTTAACAATTGTTGTTACGACAGATTCCTGAAAAACCAAAGCATGTACATTACTTTCCGATACACTGATACAACGACGATATGCGCATTTACTCCTGTCCATTGAGTGGGACCAACCTGTGTGTGTTCCGTTTTTGTGAAAATTTCCATTTTCTGCTTAAAGAGCTTAGCTAGATGAGTTTCCAGAAGTTGGCTTCTGGCCTTCTGGGTATTTGACCGGGTCAGTTTATCATCTCTCAGTGGGTTACTGCGTGAGGATGTTGTGCTGCCATTGCTCTCAGTACGACGATGTTTACGGGCTAAACCTTGAGGCAAGATTTGCTTTACTTCAGTTCTTATTTCTTCAAACTGATATGTGAAACCGATAAACAAACCTTAGTTTATCAAATCATTTGCTTGCTTAACAAAAAACATCCACATGTGGATAAAAAATTATAGACCGAGTTAACATGGACTTGAAGAAATTTTATGCTCTGGTAACAGTAAATTGACCCAAGAAGTATTTAGTTAAAGAGTCCAGGCATGAAAAGTTATTGGTTCAGAAGATACCTGCTGAAGAAGTAAATCCACAAACATATGCACTTCTCTGGGCTCTTTGTGCTACAAAAAAGGGGGTAAACAAAAGAATATATAAATGCACGATGAAGTGTATCTCAGATCTACAGAATTTTAGAGAAAAAACTAGATCACTGGTAAGGCACTCACCTTGATCCAGTTCGGGGCTGTAAACCTTTTCTTCAAGAGAACTGATATTTTCTGGGTTCTCATTGTTATGTACTGGAAAAGATACCATATTAGACCAAGGACAATAGCTATAAACAGTACATTAACAAGAGGAAGCCTTAGTAATGACATTCTCGGTAGTGTCCGTGTGCACCTCCCACATGATAGATATGTTAAAATTTATAAATAATTTTGTCAAACACCCCCAAGTTGCCCCAACCACCAAAAGGAAAATTGAGAAGATGAGGGTTGAAATCAACAGTCTCATTGACTAAAAGACAGACTAGATTTTCTGTCCATTATTAGATTCACTAGCATTCATGTAATACACTGTGTCTTAAGCTTAATTACTACAATATAAAAACATAATAGAACTGGAAATGAAATTACACGATTAACATATTGAAACATAAAAGTAACAAAAGTTAAGGAAAAAGGTGGCATACAGGGAAAAAAGAGAAGAATAAAAATGAAAGAAAGGTAAATGTGAACAATAGTGGCTACAGGGAAAAAAAATTAATCAAGTCAAGGGCAAATGTATGGTCCACATAATAATTCAATGAGCAAGATTGGAAGGATAAGATTTAAATTGGAATCGGAAAATAGCGCATTACCTCTTATTATGGTAATAAGGTTATGAAAAATTGCAAAAACAATTTGAGACTGAAAGTAGGAATGCTCACAAGATGCAAAAATGTTTCACTGGATGACCGAAAGTTCCGACAAATTTCTCCAGGAACAAATGCTGGACCGTGTTCATATCCTCGTGCCCCACCGCCAGAAAAGGAAGATGTTATTTCCTGAAGATTTTATTAGAAGTGTCACGGATCCCAGGCCTACTTGAGTAAAAAGATCTTCAAGACTATAATTGATATGATTACTTACCTCAGCAATTCTTGGGATGGCACTTTGCTCAATGAATAGAGATAACTGAGTCAGCACAAGAACAAGACCAGCAGTAATTTTATCGCTTGGTATTCCTTCTAACAAATCCAGTCCTAGATTGTCTGAATTATTCTTTCCAGAGAGCAAGAGAAAGTAGCCATCAAGTTTCTTGAAGAAATCTTGAAATCCCTCTTGGATCCAGTCAATACTTACGTCTCTCAACTTGAGCAATACTTCCATATTCTCATCAAGAAGCTTCCGGAATTCCTGAAATCCAAAAGATATGGCATATAGCTTAAGAAAAAGACGGCGAGGATCCGGAGCGTGCTCCCAGCTATGTGTGGGTAAGGGGAAAGTTGGCCTATGCCGTAGGCAATATTACATTGCATTTCTGTAGAGAGTCTGTTACTACGACTCGAAGTCGAACCCGTGACTTCTAGGTCGTCAAAAGAGTAACTTATCATTGTGCCAAGGCTCATTCATATAGATATCTTGGAGGACCAAAAGGCAATTATGGTGTGTACTTTCATTAACAGATACCACATACTTCACATCTAATTAATACTCCCTATGTCCCACTGAATACTTAACATTTCGTTTCAGTGTGGTAATTTATGGGAGTTTGGTGAAGTACCAGCTATAATTGTTTATCAGATAAATTTTGTGGACCTGAAAATAAAAATGTACTTGTAGCAATTCCCACAAGTGGAAACGTTGACAATCAAATGGGAAGGGGAGAGTAAATAATAGTAAGGTTACCAGAATATCGTTTCGGTACATTTAGATGACAGAATACTATACCATGATAAAATTTCTAATACAAACATGTTAGCAAAATAAGAAGTAGCATTAAACATAGGGAAAGGTACCCAGGGAAATTTGACTGAACATAAAACAAAAGGATAACACCAAATACAAATAAGATACTTTTTCAGGGTTTCAGATTACCAGTAAGACATCCATACTGCCTTGGATCACTGCCTTTTTGCTGGCCTCAAGGGCTGACAGCAAGGGATAATTTTTAAGGGCGTCTGTCAGAGAAAAATAAACCAGCAGTTAGCTCTAATATTAAAAGCATAAGAAACCAATGGTTATTTTCTTTGTTAGAAAAGGGAGTAGAGCTTCTGCGCTAAGTTCTCTGTCTTTGGCTCCGCGGTTTGGAAACGGAAGGCGCGCAGTATTAAATATTGAGAAATGTACTATATTACTATTCTGAATATTAATCCAATTTTCCATAAATTTAAGTTTATTGCAAAGGTGTGAAATAGGATGACTATTATAGACAAACCTATACTGCAACTTATGTAAGGTTAAAAGAACACAAAACAAACCCATCCTAAACATAAAAGTTCATATGAGATAAGATCCTTGTAGTGGCTTGTACTGTACCAAGATTGTTGACACTCATATGGACTCAACATTCATATTTTTCGCTAAATTTATTTGTCAATCTAGAGTCATAATGCTTCAATGCCCAAGTATAGTCTCAACCAATAGAGTCGTATGTAATAAAGAGTTTTTATTTGGTCCATAACACGCTAAACTACATGAAAAAAATTGGGCTACAAATTATTGATTTGATACAAGAGGGGCCGGGAGCTGACCTATAATATCACGTAAAAGACGACTGAATGCACTGGAAATATAGTCTTTGACAGCAACATGAGCAGCCTGAAACAGAGTATCGATGAGTTTAATGTCCTCATATTGGTCTAGTTAACAATAAATCAGAATGTCTGGATAAAATGGAGGAATACTTCCAAATATTGTATTATAAGCAATGAACAGAGACCTGTAGAGCCAATTCTGGCAGAAACGCGTCAGGTAGCACTTCATCCATTAGATGCACATCAGTCCAAATAACTCCTGGAAAGTATAACGTATAAAACAATACTATCATATTAACATCCACATCAGAGGTTCATCATGAAAGTTATATCTATTTATCATAGATGTCATTAAATCCTACTTAAAGAATCAAACTATTTAGGAGACATAAAACAGCTTGGTGCAAAAAGCTCTATGCCTCAATAAAAACAATATGGAGAAGTAGATAATGACGTCAATCATAGAACATAGACAAATCAGACAGAAATGTGTATAGGCCGCTCTAAGATCAGCTTTATTATAAGCAACGGACTTTTGGGTCACAGAGAGAAGTCACATGCATAAGATAAGTGAGTCGAACTCGAAAACATGACCATTGTATTTGTGGAAAATTAAGAGATTTGTGCAAAACGTAATTAATTATTCTGAAATCTAAACAAGTCCATAATGTGGGACAAACAGAAATGGAAATCTTGCCTGTGTTTATGGTACGGAAGGAATATCTACTAGTTCATATTTTAGCACATACATGGTAATCTAGTGACATTTTGTAATCTTTTTCTTGCAGGCAACATCAATAGAAGTATAAGAAATAGTGTCTACTGTCTAGCACTTGATGGCCGCCATCAGTAGAGATACTCTAGCTAAATAAATTAACTTACGAAAGGTTGCCAGAAGATCTGCAGAGCCAACTTGCTTCTTAATTCGTTGATGAGCAGCATCAAAATGCCTAAGATTACACAACAAAAATTTATAAAGGCGAATATTAGATTTTTAATCAACTTGCAGCGAAAGAATGGGTACAGAAGTGAGAATAAGAGAACATACTTAGCGACAAGGTCTTGAGCGAGTTTAGA
Organism: Plantago major; assembly: GCA_026545765.1. Taxonomy (NCBI): domain Eukaryota; kingdom Viridiplantae; phylum Streptophyta; class Magnoliopsida; order Lamiales; family Plantaginaceae; genus Plantago; species Plantago major. The sequence goes on from CM048839.1 coordinate 35,948,344, forward strand.
TAGTTGTGATTCTGAATGTACAAAGATGACTTTATAAGCTCGGACTGCTTCCGCAAACTCACGAATTGAAGCCTGAAGTAGAAGAAGCGTTTCCAAAATGAAATATTTTAATTCATCAAACGTGTAGCATAAACTATGCCATACTTAATAGAAAGTTGGTGTCTTGGCTCCTGACATGCATATGCAACCAAAAGTTTGATGTCTTGGCTCCTGACATGCATGTGTAACCAACTCTCTCAATTCCTTGGGAGACAATAAATTCAATGAAAAGCATTCTGATCTCCGGTTACTATGCAAGCTTCAACGCAACCTAGAGGCTAGAGGTGCTTATAACAGTTTCACGGACACAAGTTTATTCTGATAACTGATGATGCATCATAAAAATAATTGAAAATGATAAAATAGTTCAAGAAATGATAGCTCATTTCCTCACCTCGTGTGCAGAAGCCGTATCAGGATTCCTTCCAGGGTCATGGGACTCGTTAATCTCCAATGAAGCCCTTGCTAGTTCTTCAGAATCAAGATCCAGATCCACAAGGAATTGTTCCAATTTCTCAAACAATTTAACCTTCAGATTTTCAACCTATTCAACAACGGGAGACCATATAAATAAAGGATTATCAAGTATCAACAAATATTGGAGATCACATTTAATGCTCTCTCCACAGAACTGTGTACTCAGGATAGCAATGATATCCACAAAATCACATGTTTACAATCAAATCCGTTGAAAATATTCTTATGCACAATGAAGGACAAGTTAAAACATGTCTTTAAGAAACAAAAGCCACCGAGATACGAACCGGGAAATCCAACTGCTTAAGAAGCATGACAGCCTCAGCTCTTGCTTGTATAGACTCGGTATCTGAGAAAACCTTCCCCTGAAAAAGGTAGTTACAGGTGTAAGGTTGTCCAGAAAGTTTGTCTTAACAAGGTACAAACAAAATGAACAGAGGGTATGATTTTATTCCACACTTCAAGCCACAGGTATTAGCACCCAAGCACAAGTGGCAATACAAGAGACCGAGAAAATACAATGCTGTAATAACAAGTGTATTTCATTTTCAACTTCGTCACTTTCCATGTTTTTTTCACTACCCAAGCCTGTAAATTTTTAATAATTATAAAAGAATTTAAAAGAAAAGAGAACATGCCTGTAAATTTTTAATAATTATAGTCACGGCCTCTTCAGATGCACGTTTACAGTCTTTAAATGAAGAATCCCCGTATGCCTATAAGCAAAACAAACTTGGTGAGTGACAAAATAACTATGAGGCATAAAATAATTTGACTATGACAAGCATGAAAAATCAAAGGATAATATTAATAATAGTTTTAGGTCCAAATAACTGAGTTAGGAAGATGCCAACCTTGAAAATAGGCATGGCACCGACATAGAACTTGACAGCATCAGCATATGCTTCTGATTTTATACATCTCTCAAGCCTCGTTGGTAGGTCGTAAATAAACTGCCCATAACCATGAATTCAAAATCTATGTAACTCACATGGAAGTTTACCAAGAATTTAATGAATGGGAATCAAACCTTCAGGCTTCAGAGAACCTTTTATTGAATGGAAGAACTATACAATAAAGAACAAAAGAGAGATTTTTCTCATGATCTTAGAATCAACATTCTTAATCAATGATAATAAAATAGTTGTAACCATAGTATTGAGACCATTAGCTACATGTCCTTTCTGGAAGAGTCGTCCGAAAAATTGTTTTGGTGAATACATGCCTAAATCAAGGACCTGTGGGGGATTCTGCTTCAAAGTATTACCTGAACTTTTCGCAGGAGATTCCGTGTTCGGTGCAACTTCTCGATATGTTCTCTCTTTTCAAAAAGAGAGGTGTTGACCCCATCACTTCTGGATTGTACAGACATTATCTGGAACAATTACAAGATTCTAACGTATGATATTGTTCTGTTCCACATGCCACAACATTTAGTCCTGAATATTGTTACATTTTGACCAAAAAGAATCTTTACCAAACACCTTTTCAAGAAGCTGCTCCATGTTGGTTTCCATGCCGACGATATTATTGTTCATCCTAGAAACAAGGAAATGGTTACATTGACAATCAGCAGATATTAATAGTCAATTTTTTTAACTAGCCATTGAGTAATTTAAAGTTGCCAGGCTACATACACGTTGGACAAGTAACTCATCTTGTCCCTGTGTGACATTGTACATATTAGACTGACCTTTTAATTGTATCTGTTGCACTGATGAACTTGTTGTAATTTTCATAAACTAACATTTGCAGGTCAGTATCAAGATTTTTTATCTCAGCAGCCATTTCTACATGCTTCTGAAGAAGTCCTTCCAAGGGCGTTTTTTGTACCTACACAATAGTTGATACTCATTTAAATTTAGTAATCAAATAAGATGTTGCCATGGGTATAAATAAGATGACTCTATAACCTACAAACGGGGGACTAGTGAGCAAAGACATGTATTCATAGAACGGATGATATCAGATGAAAATATTGCATAGGTCATTCACCATTAAGAATCTTCCTCATTCTTCAGATCGAATCTGGATAGTTCAATGCAAAACTTTTCAGACTTTTCAAAGCTAGTGCAATCCATTCCTGAAGAAAGTCAGAATCCTCACATTCCTGAAGAAAGTCAGAATCCTACCGAGAGCTGCTCCACCTTTCTAGTCAAGTCTATCGCAATTCGATGAAGAACCAGAAGAACCCAAATGGATCTTGATAGTAGTCGATCTTGATACCAATCTCTTGGCAGGACCCAAAACAAGAACCATACCGATTGTACCTTTGAAGATGTAGATCTTGTAGGTTTCAACTCTTCTTGTTTCCCCTCTTCTTCTTCTTCTTGTCTGCTGTTGCGGCTCCGCCTTCCTAGGGAAGCTTCTTTCCGGCCTTTGGCTTCTCAAAAGCATTTAACGTTGACTCACGGAAAATTTTGGACGGAAAGGGTCCATGTAAGATTTGAAAAATCTTTGGACCCATTGGTAGTTTCAAGATAATACGGGGGTGTAACGGTAATTAATCCTTATTATTACTTTGAATTAGGAGTATTAATAGATTTCTTAATATGGGTAGTAATCAATTTGATATCTTTAGTTAAACATCTTAATGTCTCAACAATTAGGAAATAACCGAATTACACTAATTCTGTATTAATTAGTCTATTTGAACACAATTGCAATTCTTAATTAATCACCTCTAATGTCTGGATACAACGACATTTTTCTTAACTTAAAATGTGCTGCACAAAATCGTTGCAAGCCTCGCGATGTCCACTTCTCATTTTCTTCAAAATTTCCATCTTTTTCAACATTTTATGAAAAGCAATACCATAAATTTCACTAGAAGTCTTCCTTATTTGTTCCTCATACTGTTTGGACCACAGTTTTGGTTTCTGTATCCTGGTGAATCAAAACATGCTCTTTAAGTCTGGTCTCAGTGCCCAAGTCGGTGGGAGTATGATCTCAGTACAACATGTGAATTTCAACCTGAGTTTATGGATGGACAAAACACTTTTTTAGGTACACTATAATATTACAATGCAAATTTAGGTACATCGGCTTGATAGTGTCCAATTTAGGTACAGAAAAACAACACCCCAACAAATTGAAGTACAATTTTGAATTTTCCGGTGAATTGGGTGACGTGGAAGCCGAAATTTCAATTTTAACCGTTCTTTGACTGTTGACTTGGACCAAATTAATAAAAATATTATATAAAATACTAAGGACACGTGTCACTCCCATAATGAATATGGGAACAAAATTTACAATAAAATCAAAGTGGAAAATGCAAAATAAAATAAAAAACTAATAAACAAAAATTAGCAATAAATTTGAAAAAAAGAAAGAAAGAAGAGGTAGCAAAAAACCTGAACAAACAAAAGTTAGCAAAAATCTAAACAATAAAATTCTTCAAATTTCCATGGCAGGAAGCCCGAATCGGAGCTTCCTACCATGGAAGCTCCAGATCCTCAGCTTCCATGAAAGCCAAACATAAAAAAATAGAAAAATAAAAAAAAAATTATTAAATGAAATATGGATTCAATATTCATTTTTGAGAATTTTGATACAAAAATATTTATTTCTTATTTTATGCTCATTTTGTATTACTAAAGTGATTTTATAACTTGAATTTTTTTTCCATTTTTAAAAACATTTTATATTTTTAACTTATTTATACAATATATTTTTATTTAAATGTTTTATTTTTAATATTGAATAGTTTTGAAATTAATTTGTATTTTTCAAACTTTTGTTTGAATTCTTAAAATCATTTTACATTTTTTTAAACAAACTAAACCTCATATGGAACGAGAGATCGACATGTATAATGTCAACTGTTCACTGCCGGCAAAATTGAAATTATGGTTGCCACGTCACCAATTCGCCAAAAAATTCAAAATTGTACTTTAATTTGTGTACATACTCTGACACTATAACTTAGTAGTGTTGTAAAAAAAAATTCTAGGTTAATTGATGATCATGGATGAGTTGTATAATAATGCTACTTCTTGGACCATTTCAATATCAGTTGGATGCAACAAATCATAAGCGGTAGTGATAAATAATTTCAAGAGAAAATATATATAAACCCTGCGTCCCAAAAAAATTGTCAATTTTTTACTTTTAACAGTCAACGTATTTTAACCCTAACTAGGAATTAATCTATACCATAATAGAAAGGTGTTCTGTATAATTATTTTAAGAAAATTGTGGATGTCATGTTTCATTATACAATTTGATTTAACATTTTAACATTGCAAATTAAGGTTAATTTATAGTCAAAATTGAAATTTTGTTGGTTTTAAGATTGATTGATTGGTTTAACTTTGTTAATATGAATAAAAAAGTAAGAGAGATAAAGAGAAGGGTAGAAGAGCAACATTTACTTTCAGTTGAGTTGGGATTATGTTATAGTAGTTAGTATGTAATTAATTTACTGATTCATTTGATGATTAGCGACGGATTAGGTAACCCGTATATGTATACACACGTTAATATAATTGGTACAAATTCAATCATTAGCGATGGATTAGGTCACCCGTACCCATTCCGTCGGACAGATCGGACACGGATAACCTAATCCCTCGCTAGAATTGAAGTCCATTTATTCCTTTTTTTAAATGAAGAAATATTAACGACAAATTAGAGACGACATGGACTTTCCTTCCCTATTTTAACGATGGATTAGCGACGGTTCAATCTTCTGCTACAAAATAGGACGGATTAGAGACGGGATTTGTCACGAATTAAGACGAACTCAAAGTCCGTCTTTAATCTGTCAAACCAAGTCACTCGCTGGTTCATCGCTGATTAGCGGTTTGTTTTTCCTTGCTATCTGGCAGAATTCATGTAGTGATACATGGTATATAAGTTGATCACCATTCTCAAATAGTACGAGGAATTCACTACTCATACCAACAAGGTGTACCTTTCTTTTCAAGAATCCATCCATAAGAACTAAAGAGTTAAACGTGCCTGCTCTAAAGCAATCTTATGATGGGTGACCAATTAGAAAGTTTTCCGCTGCGCATGAGTGAGGACAAAGTCCGCATGAAAGGACATTTGTAGGTACATTGGGGTCATCATATCACCCAAAGAGGCACAAGAATAATTGCGTCAGTCCAAAAGGTTGGGTCTCAATCGATTAGTGGTGGTGTCGTTACAAATGGAATTAGAGCATAGTCAACCCCTAACCCACAAGGGGTGTGGTAGGTTGGTTCGGACAAGGTGCGACGGAAACATCGCGCACAATTCAAGAAGGGGTGAATGTTATTCCCTAAAATTTCACAGAGCTTAAATGGGTTGATAATGATACTCATACAAATAAGGTGCGCCTTTATTTTAGAATGTCCATCTAGAAGAACTCCAGAGTTAAGAATGGGTGGCCAACTCGAAAGTATCCCAATGCGTGCATGAGTGGGGACGAAGTGTGCGGGAAAGACATGTGTCGATACAGTGGACCATCATATCGCCGGGATAGTAGTCAAGGAATAATTCCTGGCTAAGATGGTCAAGTCTCGATCGATTAGTGGTCGAGTCGATACAGATGGTATCGGACACCAATCCAAAACCCCCAAGGAATTGATGGTTGTTCCGAGCAAGGTGCACCGAGGACGTCACACAATTTAAGAGGGGGTGAATTAACGCCTCGAAGTTTAATTAGAGAGTTAAACGGGGCCGAGAACGCTACTCATATCAACAATGTGCACATTTCTTTTTCGAAAATCATCCATAATCAATATAGCTAAGCATGCTTGCTTTGGAGCAAGCTTAGAATGTGTGACCAATTGAAAAGTATTCTGGTGCTCGCACAAATGAGGATAAAGTACACATGAAAAGGCATATGTTGGTACAATTGGGCCAACATACCTGTAGACGGACGAAATTCGTCTACTCTAAAGTGACATTTAAAAATATATATTAGAAGGGCAAATACAATTTTCTAGCATTTTTTGAATTTTACTAAATTAAATTCTAAAATAAAATTGCTAGATTATTTTCTAATATATGTAATTTAAATTAAATTATGTCACATGGGCGAACGTGGAAATAAATCATGTAAATTGAGCTATATGTGAATAAATTGGGCGATATGTGGTAAACTGGGCTGTATGTGAATGGATTGGACTATATGTGAATGAGCCTTCTTCATATATGGAAATGGTTCTCTTCTAACTATTACAATTAGAGGAGCACCCTCTTTCATTTTCTCACACCAAGACACCATAAGCTGCAGAGCACGAGCAAGAGCAAGAGCCTAAAATCCTCTCATCCTCTCAAGATCCGCCTTGAAGTTCTAGCAAGCATTCAAGAAGTTCATCCGAAAACTGAAGAGAAGTCACTGTTTGATCCAAGAAGAAGCCCCTGCACACATGGAGAAACGTTATTGGAAGATCAACCACGACCAAAGGAAGATCAAATCCAAAAGCCCTGACGAAGCCCAGTCAACGTTCTTGAAGTTTTTCGCCAAAAACCACCGTTTGATTCAAGATTAAGCTGAGAAGCCCTTGAAGAAACGTTTCCCAAAGGCCAAACTTCCTCTAAAGAAGATCAAAGGCCAAATTCCGAGACGATTTAGAAGTGTTCTTCGTGGAGTTCATCCAATCCCGAAGGAGTTCGTCATCGTTCGCCTCAAACCACTCCTGAGTTCACGATTCGATCCGAGATCAAGCAAAGAAGCCCTCGAATCGACGTTTTCCTCGACTTTGAAGTCAAAATCCTAGAACGAAAACTTTGAAGATTCAAGTTCTCCACTTACGAAGACTAGAATCAGAGGATTTGTAATAGAGAATTTTACCCGCATTATCAACATAAATAAAATTATCATTTGTGCAGTTTTATTTGCTATAAATTTTTGGCACGTGATGCGCTCAAAATTAATACTTGTAAAATAACACAAGTAGTAAAGCGGTTGTCGTAGTACAACAATGCTTAAATCACATGGTCGTTCTCTCAAGAAATTGATTAAGCTAGTTCTAAGGTGTAGGCTCAAGGTGTGAGTTGTAAACATATAGTGTGGGTAAGGTTGATACTTCAAAACCCTACAACAAATTACAATTACAAGACAAGGTAATACCTAGATCATGCAATTTCTACAATTAAAACAAAGTTAGCTGATCTTTCAAAAGTGCTTACGCGATATAGCTAATGGTACACTGCCCGCAAATGCAACACTTTGCTATTGTAAAATCGAACCAGATACAGATTATAAGTACGTATGAGTTATGGCAAAAAGCTTGTCACTAGCTATGCCTCATCCGGATATATACTAATTAGAGGTAAAGATTGATGCAAGTTCACAACGATCAAGCATGCGTTCAACGATCAGATATCAATATGTCACAATACAAGTTATTAACATCAACCGCCTAACTCGTACGATTGAATACATGGGCGCCTATTGGTCTCTGCGATCGTCAGAAAGATCAATAATGCTTCTTCGAATTAAAAGAGATATTGAAATCTCTAAGTGTTTACAATGCTTGGAATTGAAAATAGAGAAAAAAAAAATTGCACTAATAACTTTTGCCCGTTTTTGAACTTGCCCCACAACCTTTTTTTTTAGCATTTCACACCAAAAAGTTTATAAAAATTTTAACATTACACAAAGGTTGGATGGCCGTTAACTTACCGTTAACTTATTTTTAAATTACACCAAAACCTTTGAAAAAACTTGTCTTCGCCACCAGAATCTTTCTATAAAGTAATAATTTATTCATTTTAAAATTTTTTAAATTTTATTCCAACAAAAAGAACAAAAGAAGTGTTCCGAAAAATAAGGATTACAATCCGAGTCACAAACCAACAACGACACTTTACTTTACAACCACAGAAGCTACATACCAAACCATATCCTATCCCTAAGAGAATAGAGAATGATCAACTCTTATCACTCACTCCATAAACATGATACACTAGTGTATTTTGTCTACTAAACACACTTTCTTTATTTGTTTGCTAAATATAACAATAAGTTTCTTTTATGATAGATATAACAATAAGATATGTATCTCATTTAATGTGAAATTCCATAGTACACGGATAAAAAATGATAAAATTTATTAGTATATTAATTGGCATACATTCTATCTATAAACTTAAGTGTTCGAACTCTCTTTACATTCCATCCCTCAATTAGTTGCTTCAATAAAATTACAAAAATGAAGGCACAAAATATATATGCTCGTTCCACATACATATAAGTAGCTTTGTGTCACTTTGTAGATCCAAACACAGGAAGATACACTATTGGCAGGGGTACATATGCAGTTCCTTAAATCACTACACTGAACCAACAAATTATATGAAGATTTTGATTGCAAAAGGCAAAAGTCATGGCAAATACGATGCATATTCCAACCATCACTAGACTAGCAACCCCAAACAATTCATGCGAACATATATTTTGATTACTCAAATCAATCAAGAAAGGTTCTGGTGTGATTTAAAAAACAAAAAAAGGTTTTGGTAGCGGGTGCAAATTTTTGAAAAGGTTTTGGTGTGATTTAAAATACAAACTTAACGGACGTCAATTTTTGGTGTAACGTCAAAATATTACTAAAAGTTTTGGTGTGAAATGCAAAAAAAAAAGTTTGTGGGGTAAGTTCAAAAACAGGCAAAAGTTATTAGTGCAAAAAAATTTTTACTCAATATGAAAGTAGAAGTAATGAAGATATATCCTAATGACTGATTCAAGGGTCCTATTTATAGACCAAGGAAGAAGAAACTAGAAATCATGGGAAAAAACTGCCAGAAATCGTGGGTTTGATTACAAGCAGTCCTCACCATGATGAGGGACCTTGCCGTTCAGTTCACATGGTCTACCCTTTCTGCCTTTATTGTACATGGTGAGGCTCCTTGTTGCAGGAGCTCACCGCGGTGAGCCTTATGTCCGGGAAAATCAACATTTTCCCACTTTCTCCTATTTTCTCTCCCTTTTCCAACCTCCATGTCACCTCTCTTGGAGTAGTGGCCCACTAACTTGGCCTTGTGGTGCTTCTAGAAGGTTTTGAAGTCTTCTTTGCACTTTGGTCCTCCATTTCCTTTCCAATGACGCTAAGACACCTAAAAATGCACAAAAACACACAAAAAACCCAAATGTGACACTGAACAAAAAAAATACTAAATAAAGGCTAAAAGATGCAACAAAATACGGAAAAAGGCACTAAATGAGTCGTTAAAATATCAACTCATCAGCACGCCCAGTGGGACATCTCTACCTCTCATCTCTAGTGAAGCACTATGCCTCTTAGGAAGATGATTAACTCTTCTCAAACCTCGGATGAAGCGCAGTCCAAGGGTGCTGAAGACCCGCAAACCATGGCTATCAAAGCCTATGAAGCTCTAGCTGCAACTGCCACCAAAAGAGATGGAGAAGAAACATCTGATGACGACGAGTCTTTGCCATCATCTCCTGAGAGAAGGGAAGTTCCTCCACAACTCACAGCAGGGGGTAATCCCTCACTTGATCAAATAGTGTTAGCTTTGACAAAATCCATGGAGTTTCTCATGAAGCGTAGTGAAGAACAAGACCGCAAGATTGCAAAGCTTATGGATCGAGAATCCACGCCCGAGAAGTTCTCGAGCAAGGAAACAGCTGAAACTAGCAAGGCGGGAGGAAAGCGCCATATGGAGTATGAAGAACCATCATACGCTAAGCCAATATCAAAACAAGGAGATGTGTCAATCAGCCCTAGTGGAATGATTCCAACCGATCAGTTGTAGGAATTTATCATGGGGACTTTGAAAGAAAAGCTTGATGAAAGCTCAAAATCATCCTTCACATATAGTAAGCCGTACACACGGAGGATCGATAGTTTGAGGATGCCAAGTGGTACCAACCGCCCAAGTTTCAACAGTTTGACGGCAAAGGGAGCCCAAAGCAACACATTGCACATTTTGTTGAAACATGCAACAACGCTGGGACCTATGGTGACCAACTACTGAAGCAATTTGTCCGCTCATTGAAAAACAACGCATTTGATTGGTACACTGACTTGGAGGCTGGATCCATATATAGTTGGGGTCAACTGGAGCAAGAATTCCTTAACCGGTTCTATAGCACATGAAGAACTGTTAGCATGATTGAGCTCACCAACACGCACCAGTGGAAGGAAGAAGCCGTCATGGATTACATCGATCGATGGAGGAATTTGAGTCTCAATTGCAAAGATCGGTTGTCCGAAGCTTCCGCAATGGAGATGTGTATACAAGGAATGCAATGGGGTCTTCAATATATTCTTCAAGGAATCATGCCACACTCATTCGAAGAACATAGCGACTCGAGCACACGACATGGAATTGAGTATAGCTGTATGTGGTATAGATGGACCTCCTATGCAAGAATCACATAGGGTTGACACCAAAAGGTGGGGCAAGACTCCATTGAAAGCCAAGGAAGCAATGGCTACAAGCGTTGCCAAGATCAAAGTATCAAGGGCAGTAAAGAACAAAGAAAAGGTGAACTATGCACCAAAAATCAACGCTCCATCAAAAGACGAGCAAAGAAGGTCGACTTTGAAAGAACTGATGGCAAAGCAGTATCCGTTCTTCGACTCTGATGTCCCTGGGATATTTGATGACTTGATGAAGAATAATTTGATCGAGTTACCTGAAATGAAGAGGCCTGAAGAAGAAGGTCATTCGGACGACCCTAAGTACTGCAAGTACCACCGTCTCGTGAGTCACCCAATACAAGATTGTTTCATCTTCAAGGAGAAGGTGATGAAATTGGATAATGAAGGCAATCATGAAGGCGCGGGATTTGGTGCTCCCGTCGCGCATCTGGCCGATGTCCTTGCTGGCCCCAAAGTTCCCCACCAGATTATTATATAAGGAGATACGAGGTGCTAAGCCAGAGGTAGGATGGAAAAAGTTTTTGTTTGGAAATAAAGCTCGACCACGAGCTATGTTCTGTACTTGGATGGCACTACATGGAAGATTGGCGACTCGGGACAAAGTTCGAAGATGGAGCAGTGGCATCGACTCATCCTGCCTATTTTGTCCCCAAGTTGAAACTCAACAGCACCTCCTATTTGAATGCCCCTATACTAACCGCATTTGGATCCGGGTGATGGGATGGCTGCAAATAAATCGAACCCCCTCAAGGATGGAATATGGAACTCAACATGATGTGTCGACGCTTTGGTGGGAAGCATTGGAAATCAAAGCTCCTCAAATGCGCATTTGCTGAAACTATCTATGCAATATGGATTGAACGGAACAATGTCCTCTTCCAACAGAAACCTGCAAACCCTCACCTGGAGGACAAGATTATTGATGTCGTAATTAATAGAGCTTGGATGGATACCCGTTTGAGGGAGCATTGTGCCCAGTTAATGTTAGCTTGATAGAATAGCAATTTTCTATTTGTTTCTACTAGTCACTTAGATTATACTGGATATTATTGCCTGGATCCTCGGATCGGCGTGTACTTAACAGATTGGAAGGAAATAAAAGTTTAATGTTAGTTCCAAAATTGGCCCTGGAAGGGGAAATTTCGCTAGATGAGGAAAATGCAAATGTCAACACCATCTCGTCAGGCAAAAATCACGTGGAAAAAGTTGACCAATCCTCATTAGACGAACATCCGAGCAAAACAGGTCTTCCCGCCAAAGAGACAAAACCCATCGACTGCATGATGACCATCTCCTTCAGCGATGAAGACCTTCTACTTGGATCTAAGCCCCACAATAGGCCATTGTTCGTGTCTGGATTTACTCATGAGCACAAGGTGAAAAGAATACTCATTGATGGTGGTTCTGCAGTCAACATTCTGCATCTACGTACCATGAGAGAAGTAGGAATGCCGGTAGAAGACCTTGCTAGCAGTCGATTGATGATACAAGGCTTCAACCAAGGGGAGCAAAGAGCAATAGGAATCATAAGATTGGGGTTGATGATTGACGATATGTCATCAACAACACTCTTCCATGTCATTGATGCCAAGACATCCTACAACATGCTTTTAGGAAGGCCCTGGATACATGAAAATGGTGTAGTCCCCTCAACTCTACATCAATGCTTCCAATATTGCCAAAATGGAGTAGTGAAAAAGGTGCTTGCAGATGGAAAACCGTTTACCGAGGTCGAGTCTTATTTCGCCGACTTTAAGTATTACAAGGAAAGGTCGGACTCGTCTAGCGATGGGTCGAAAGATGAGACAACCAAGCCAAGTGAGAAAGAGTTACCTCCACAAGCTTGCCATGATCTAGTCTCACACACAAAAGACGAAGGCTTGAAAGGACTCACTCTACCTTTGACAAAACTTAGTCTCGCCAATAAGGCTCAACCGCCCCTTAAGGGTTCGTCCAGTTCATGGAAGCTTTACTGAGCACGAGACCTCATCAAATGTAGTTGAACATTTTGGGCCAAACGCCTTCAAGCTTATGATAAAGGCAGGATATGATCCTAATAATGGTTCAACTTTGAAAGAACGCTCGCTAGGATCCACTAGAAAGGCCTCACATCAAACTGGAAAGGCTAGGGAAGGTATCGGATTCCCAAAACCTAACCCTGTTCACATCGCTATAAAAAGAGCCACTAGCAACTATGTAGGCGAAGACGATACCTTCCCAAGTGGCGAGAGACCATCACATAAATCTGCGCATCAAAGGTTGGGACCAACGAGAAGACCTGTGCACCAAAGATTGGGACAAATCAGGAAGCATGTCCACCAGAGATTGGGATCAACGAAAGTAAAAGGCATAGAGGGAGCCGACGAGTCATGTGTCTCAAGAAGACCGCAAAGTTTGATCAAGTCTCGTATGGTTCGCATTGAAGATGCTAAAGTCTCTTGTGATGAAACCTTCAAGACCAAGTGGGAGGCGGTAATCCATGTAAGAGTTCAAGAGATTGAAGAAGATGACAATGGAGCTATGGCGTCGTCATATCACATCAGCCTACAAGATTTTGGGGTCGTCGAAAAGGATGCCAATGGTGAATTCGTGAATCATCATTAGATGTAGTACTTTAAAAAAAAAGAGAAAAAAAAAACAAAAAAAAAATCGCAGGAGCCTCAAAATAAAGCAGGGGTGCTTAGACTAGTGATATAAAAAAATAATAAAAAAATAAAAAAAGGAAAGAAAAGAAAAAAAATCGCAGGAGCCCTAAAAACAAAGCAGGGGTGCTTAGATTAGTACGCTCCTGACCCGCATGAGTATAAACTGCGTACGGTAACCACCAATGGCATGACATGTGACTAAACTGTTAACTCGCCTCACCTCGTCTAAGGTGGCTAAGTAATAGATACTCCTGGCCCGCATGAGTATAAACTTTGCACGACACCCCCTCCTAATCATAAAGTCATCTTTGAACTACGTTTTAACTTCCTCTCTTATTGAGGTACGTAGGCAGCTTAGAAATTTCTAAGTTCAGTCAACACATGAGAAGGGAGTTTGTTACCCATGAAAATTGCATAGACGTACAAAAACAGAAAGATAGATCATGGCGTCTTGTTGCAATCTCTATCTTCTTCATGAGGTTGTACCTGTTCCTCAAGTTGATCAGAAGCAACTTGCCCAGGATAACACTCAAATTTTGAAGTGACACTCCGAGTTAATGATGCATGGATTGGTGTCTCGAAGTGGACGGTGTTGTGCCTCTTCGCGCGGTGGTCTTGGTCCGAAGTTGAGCAGCCATGTCTCGAAGTGGACGGTGTTGTGCCTCTTCGCGTGGTGGTCTTGGTCCGAAGTTGAGCAACCATGTCTCGAAGTGGATGGTGTTTTGCCTCTTCACGTCGCGGCCTTACTTGAGTGGATCCTCTAGTCAAAATTCTCATCAAAGAGTTGTTTCATGATTCAGCATCTCTCCATTCTATTGATCTTTGAGCCGGTAGTCAAATTTGATGTCCATCATCAAGTCAAGTGGTTGACTTCATTCCGTCAAGCGTAGGAAATTTGTCAATTGTGACCATCGACTTGCATTAAACAACATATCCAATTGCCTTCATCTCTGTGGGCTCATCTTCGCAACTGTCAGAATGCCTTCATCTCCATGGGCTCATCTTCGCAATTGTATATCTCCAATAATCGAGTGCAGTGTTGAAGTGGAGGTTAATTTATGAAGAACACAAATCTTGCAAAAATCCAGTGCAGCAACTACGAGACACTACAAATATTTGGAGATTCACAGGTTTCTATGGGGAACCGGACGCTAGTAAGAGAAAACGGACTTGGAGTCTTCTTAATTATTTAGGACGTCAATCTTACCGAGAATGGTTGGTGTTGGGTGACTTCAATGAAATATTATCTCATTCGGAGAAATTGGGTGGGCCACGTGTACCTGAGTGGCGACTTCGTGATTTTAGGGAAGTGTTGGCGGAAAACGATTTGGTTGATTTGGGCTTCAAAGGGTATCGATTTACATGGACAAATAATCGGGAGTATCCCAATAATACCCAACTACGGCTGGACAGAGCCGTTGCTTCTTCTGGCTGGGCTAGTCTTTATCCTACAGCCCAAGTCCACAACATATGCACTAGGCGTTCAGACCATGATGCCATAATAGTGAATACTTCTGGACCAGTGGTCCAAGCAAGTAAGCACAAGCACCGATATATGTTTGAATCCATGTGGATTAGGGCCGGTGGGTGTCAGCAAACAATTAATGAGTCTTGGGCTTCGGATCTGGACTTATTGGAGAATATAGAGCAGTGTAGAGTGGGCCTTGTGGACTGGAGTAGACGAAAATTTGGACACGTTAATACTACTGTGCGCAAGAAGAAATCAGAATACGAAGCTCTCAAGTCTCAGCCCTATACGCAAGCTACTAAATCCCGTATGGAAGAAATTCGAAAGGAACTGGATGAACTACTGGATCGGGAAGAAGCTATGTGGAAACAACATTCTAAAAAGCATTGGTTGGCAGAGGGAGATAGAAATACTCGGTTCTTCCATGCACAAGCCTCTAAGAGAGCCAACAGGAATGAAATACAGGGGCTTCGTGACTCTACTGGGCGTTGGCAGGATACAGTGGCGAGTATGTGTGATATAGCTTCAGAATATTTCCAATCTATTTTTACCACTCGTCAACCTTCAACGGAGGAGATCGAAGATGTCGTGAGAACTATGAGAAGAACAGTGGATCACTCTATCAACGAGGAACTCTCTCGTGCTTTCACTCCGGATGAGGTAAAAATAGCTCTCTTTGATATGTTTCCTACTAAATCTCCTGGTCTTGATGGTATGCCTGCCCTTTTTTATCAAAAATTTTGGCATATAGTTGGTCAGAGTGTTATTGTTTGTGTTCTGAATATTTTAAATAATCGCAATCTTGACGTTAGGATGAACTACACTCATATAATTCTAATCCATAAATGTCAAACACCAGAGATCATTACCCAGTTTCGACCCATAAGCCTTAGCAATGTCACTTTTAAAATAGCTTCCAAAGCTATTACAAATAGGTTAAAGCCTCATATGCACTCCATAATAGCCGAAACCCAATCAGCTTTTGTGCCTAATCGTCTAATTACTGATAATGTTTTAGTGGCTTATGAAATTAACCATTTTCTCAAAAGAAAAACTAAGGGCAAAGAGGTTTTCATGGCTTTAAAGCTAGATATGAGTAAAGCATATGACCGGGTTGAATGGCCTTTTCTTCAGTGTGTGCTAGAAAAGTTAGGTTTTGAGCATAACTTTATAGAATTAATTATGCTATGTGTGCAAACCGTTTCTTATACAATTTTATTGAACGGTGAAACCTCCACTCATATACAACCTAGCAGGGGGATTAGACAAGGGTGTTTCAAGTTGCCGGAATACTTGCTTCATGAAATTGAATCGATTATTTCTCGTTTTTGGTGGGGGATGCTAATTCTAGCAAAATTCACTGGGTTAATTGGGATACACTTTGCCTTAGTAAGAGAGATGGGGGGATGGAATTTCATGACCTCAGTTCTTTTAACATCGCTATGTTGCGGAAACAAATTTGGCGAGTAATCCATTATCCTGATTCTCTACTTAGTAGGGTGCTTAAGGCTAAGTATTTTTCTCATACTAGTATTCTGGAGGCCCAAGTTAATTCTAATTCCTCTTATACTTGGAAGAGTATTTGTTGTGCTTTAAATTTTGTTAGGCAGAGGGTTAGATGGAGGATTGGGAATGGGGTTGATGTGGATGTTTGGAGAGATAATTGGCTTCCTAGGAATTTCTACTTAAAACCTTGTACTCCTGACTTGTACTCCTTAGATGGCATTTCTGTAGCCAGCCTAATCGATCAAGATAGTGACATGTGGAATATGCACTTGCTTAATACCCTTTTCTGGGAGGAAGATATCAATATTATTTCACACATTCCTGTGGGTCCTGTAGGTAGTAGATAGGCCTGTATACGAACCGAACGGGCCGAGCATTACTCTAAACGAGCCTTGTTCGTGAACATTTCACTTATGTTCGTGTTCGTGTTCGAGATCAACGATCGTTTCAAGATCGAGCTCGGCTCGTGTTCGGTCCACTTCTGATTATGATCGCGAACGTTCGTGAACAGTTCGTTCGTTTATGTTCGTTTGTGTTCTGTTCGTTTGCGTTCGACAATTATGATCATTTATGTTCGAAAAAGCTCGTTAATGCTCAAAATTTGCTCATTTAGCTCGAAAAAGGTCAAATATATATCAATTTTCAAATCTAACATCCACTAAATGCATAAAATACTTCTATTTGTTACATTCGAAACACCAAGTTTCAAATTTCCATTACAAAATATGCGTTCCACAAATTCGAAACCAAAAATGAAGTTCACAGCTTCACATATACATTTTCGATGAAAATGTCTTCGCTTGCGTCACGGTATCTAGGAGGCAATCTTGCAATTAATATTCATCCATCTAAAGTCCTGAAAATATGATGAAATCAAACAACAAACAAGTCAGATAAATTCTAGCACTTTGGCCAATAAATACAATTCATTCATAACATTCTAATATGAATTTCAGTAACTTTTGCATTATTACTAAAATCGATCTCACCCATCTCTCTTAATTGAATAAACACATTCAATTATATCATGCACAATTATTGAAGCTAGGATTCAAAAGAAAGACATTACGTTGCATTGCATAATATAGAATTAGAAAGTTTAAGAAAGTGGTAAAACATGTCTGGAGCTTTTTGGAGAAGTCTTGGAACACTGTTAAAGCAGCATCAGTATTTAAGATTAATACCATACAACCAACAAGATCGGTCTGTCACGAACATAATAGTATCTTCATCCTTCACCTCAACATTTGCCGTATGTTCCTTTAGTTGTAATTAGGCTGAGTAATCAACTTGTTTCATAAAGTCATCTCTTAGCATTTGTATAAAACAAATTTGTGGAAGAAAAACAGATTAACTGTAAACAAACAGGACAAAGAATTCATAATATATACCATAACACTACCAGATCATAAAGTTAAAGCTTGAAATTTCAATGACAAATATCCAAAAAAATGAAAAACAAAACCACACAAACACATAAAAAGCTTCAAACTTTGAAATCAATAGCAGCTAAACCTTGTCTAATCCCATATAGAAATTACGAAACCAAGTCCAAGAAACAAGAGCAATATCCATAACACATCAATAATGATCAAACAAACACAATTCATAAACTCAAACAACACAATTCTAAGTAATATAGCTTGTTAGATTGGTCGCAATGAACTCACATTTATAACTTGAGTCGGGTAACTTATGGATCAGGTAGTGTAATCACAAATGGATATTCCATCTTTTGTAAAAGAAAAGGGTAAATATTAGTTTGCGAGTGGTAGTAGCCTAGTAAGAAAGAAAAATAATCAAGAATTAGCTACTAGGAAAGTTAGGAAGCATTTAATGGAACTAATACTATAAATTAGATAGTATGAAAGTATAAATATTAGTCTGCGAGTGGTAGTAGCCTAGTAGTAAAGAAAAATAATAAATAATTAACTAGTAGGAAAGTTAGGAAGCTTTTAATGGAACTAAGAAGACTATAAATTAGATAGTAGAAAAGTATAAATATTAGTTTGCGAGTGGTAGTAGCCTAGTAGGAAATAAAAATAATAAAGAATTAGCTAGTAGGAATGTTAGGAAGCTTTTAATGGAACTAATAAGACTATAAATTAGATAGTAGGAAAGTATAAATATTAGTTTGCGAGTGGTAGTAGCCTAATAGGAAAGAAAAATAATAAAGAATTAGCTAGTAGTAAAGTTAGGAAGCTTTTAATGGAACTAAAATTATAAATTAGATAGTAGGAAAGTATAAATATTAGTTTGCGAGTAGTAGTAGCCTAGTAGTAAAGAAAAATAATAAATAATTAACTAGTAGGAAAGTTAGGAAGCTTTTAATGGAACTAAGAAGACTATAAATTAGATAGTAGAGAAGTATAAATATTAGTTTGCGAGTGGTAGTAGCCTAGTAGGAAATAAAAATAATAAAGAATTAGCTAGTAGGAAAGTTAGGAATCTTTTAATGGAACTAATAAGACTATAAATTAGATAGTAGGAAAGTATAAATATTAGTTTGCGAGTGGTAGTAGCCTAATAGGAAAGAAAAATAATAAAGAATTAGCTAGTAGGAAAGTTAGGAAGCTTTTAATGGAACTAATAGGACTATAAATTAGATAGTAGGAAAGTATAAATATTAGTTTGTGAGTGGTAGTAGCCTAGTAGGAAAGAAAAATAATAAAGAATTAGCAAGTACGAAAGTTAGGAAGCTTTTTAATGGAAGTATAATAGAGCAGATAGTACATACATAGAAGAAAATTAACATTGCTCGACAGCTTTTGCAAATTCTAGGCGTCGTGCCTCTGTTTTGTTTATGTAATCCACCGCATCTCTTATTGTGCTAACTACAGTTTTAATCATGCTAAGACCATCCTTATCGCCCGAATCATCATCTTCGGTTCCCTCTTCATCCTCTTCACCACTACTTAACTGTTCATCTCCATCATCAACGGGCTGATTAATTTCAGCATTAGCCAGCTCTTCTCCAGTAATTAGTGACTCGGGATCAAGAATTTTAGGAGATGTAGCCATTTCAAAACCTTATAGCAAATATATCACAGTTATTTATGATTGTAAAATCAACCCCAAACTAATCAACATTTCTAATCCTATAACAAAATGCAATGAATATAAATGCAGAGAAAATACAATTTCTTCATCAGACGACGATACTTCATTGAAGTAAGAGTAATGGTTATTCTTATTCAGTTCATGAGCTTGCAGATTATAGTTTGCGCTCGTAAAAGAAGCTAGCTAATACCAAGCAAAATATACAACATATCTTACGACTTATGATCACAGGAATAGCCACATTTAACTACCAAATTCTTCTGATCATCCAGACTTCCCTAACAATCAATTATCTACAAGAGCAGCTGAAACCGGATTCAATTCAAGTCACTAAGAGCTACAATCACCACTATTCTTGTTCCAACTTCCAAATACAAAATCTTGCTACGACCTTTAATCATTTCTAGCATTAATGCCAACATACATATGATTATGAACACTCGTAAGGTAACTGTAAATTTCCTCCTTTTCACATTGAATTCAACTTCAAATTAGAAACAGAACTGAGAAAGGAAGTACTAACCTGCAGAGAAGAGCAGCAGATCGGAAGAGGAGATGCGGCGGAGTGGAATTGGAGCAGTGGAGCAGTGGAACAGAGTGCAGGTGGAACAGAGTGCGGGTGCGAAGAGAAGAGAAGACGAAAGAACAGAGTGCGGGTGCGGAGAGAAGAGAAGACGAAGGAACAGAGTGCGGAGAGAAGACAAAGGAAGAAGTCGATGAATCGGAGTGCGGCGGTGGAGAGTGGAGAGTGGAGACGACGGAGAAGAGTGGAGGAGACGATGGAGAAGTCCAGTGGAGGCTGTGGAGCGGAGTGTTTGTAATTGGATCTGGAATTGGAATTAGGTTTTAGGTATAATTGTTTTGTTTTATATAAATATAATTATAAAAATAATAATTAAATATATATACACCTATGTTCGCGAACCGTTCGCGAACACTCGAGCCATAACCAATTAAGCTCGAAACTCGTTCGATAATTACTCGAAACATGTTCGCGAACCGTTCGAGTTCGGTCAACTCGATAACGAACCGAGCGTTGACCGAGCTTTTTCGCGAACGTTCACGAACGGCTCTGTTCATTTACACCCCTGGTAGTAGAGATGTGCTAGTTTGGCACTATAGTCATTCTGGGTATTATTCTGTTAAAACTGCTTATCACTTGGCCAGACACATTAAACACCAGCAGAGACAAACACATTTAGTAAGTAGTAGTACAGAGCAGGTACATCGAAATTGGAACTATATTTGGCAGCTAAAAATATCGAATAAAGTTAAGATATTCAGTTGGAGATTATTGCGTAATGCTTTGCCTACTACTGTGAATCTGAAGCATCGTAAAATATTACCGGAGTTAAATGCATCCGTGTCAAGTCGAGTCGAATCGAGTCGGCATATCTTCTATGATTGTCACTATGCACGTTTGTTTTGGGCTTTATCGGCTATCATTTCTTGTCTGCAGATATCTGAGGAGGCGACATTTGGGATCGCAGGTCGAGTTGGTGAGATCTAGACTGGATTCTTGAAATTTGCACTATTTGTGATCTTTTCTTTGGTCGATCTGGAATAATCGAAATCGAATTTTACATGGGAAAAGGATCAAGATCCACAAGATCTTGTTAAACACGGAAAGAGTACTGGAAAGATTCAACGCTTGAACTCCATTTCGCACCTTCACAGACATCGAAGCTCGAGTAATGGCGCGAATCCTCCTCCATCCTTTGTCAAAATAAATGTCGATGCCTCTGTTTCAAAGCTTTCATGGATCGTGAGGTTTGGGCATGGTTGCAAGAAATGAATGGGGAAGTCTTGGCTTAGCAGCGAAGGATCCCGTTTATAACAAACCCTGAAGTGGCGGAATCCATGGCGGCAACAGCAGGTATAGATCTAGCACTGCAATTTGGCTGGAGAAATGTAATTATTGAAGGAGATTGCTTGGTGGTCATCAAAGCCCTCAAGGACTCAGCACTCAACTTATCTGCAACAGGCAATCATATTGATGAATGTAGGAGGAAATTGGATCTGTTCAATTCGGTGCAATTTGCACATATCAGAAGAAGTGGAAATGAAATTGCTCACCTGTTAGCCAAAGATGTGGATGGTGACAGTGATGGAGTAGGAGAATTGCCTTTTTAATTGTATTGTCTTGTACTGTACTTTGACTACCAAACCATGTCTGTTATTGTTTGATTAAATAAAAGTTACCTTCTTCTCAAAAAAAAAAAAAATCCAGTGCAGTGTTGAAGTGGAGGCTCATCTGTTGGAAGTTTTTGAAGAAAACTTGTTGTAAACTATGCCTTGTGGGGTATGTTTGCTAGGAGACCATTTCTTGATTATTTGTTGATTAAGAAAACTAAATATATAGTCGTAAGCTACTAAGTGAGAGCTTCGATTTGATATATGGTATGCCAAAAATGGACCTTGGATTAGTGAGGAATAGTTGCTCAAAGTTGGAAGGTAAAGTGGGATTGTCACACATTGCTAGCACATGGAAGTCATTACTAGTTTATAACCTATCAAACCATATTACTTGTTCAAGTGTGATGGTAAGGTTATGGAAGACTCTCTCTGTGGCGTAGGGGTGCAAATCTGCCGATTTGTCTTGAAACTAGTGGGGCGTGGAGTGCGGCGGTGCGTGCGACACTGCGAATGCCGGACCGAAATAGGCACAAGCGGCTAGCCCGCGTGAGCCAACGTTTTGCTACTTGGTCTGGTCGAAACCTTCCAGAAGTTTTGACTGTTTGTGTGACTTTGTAACTGTCAGGAGTTACAAATGAATCAATTCTGTCATTAGTTGAGAGATTTGATTTTTGTAATTAAACTCCATTATTCTTGAGCAGTTACAAAATTCAACAGTCATTTTCTCACTTATAAATTGGTCTCAGAATCAGTAAGGAGGAGTACACTGAAAGTGCCTTTCTCTTCTTCTTCTTCTTACTGTTCTTCCTCCTTCCCTTCCCTGTATTCGCATAAACCGAGCATCTGTTTCAGTTCACCGGAAATTGCTAGCTTGTGCGGCTAGTAATTTTAGTCAATCCTTGTATCCTGGGAGGCAAACGCTCAACGTCTCAAGCCCCATAGGTGAGAGGGCGTATTTACTTTAAGGAATCTGTGCAAGCACAGGCCTCGATTCCAATTACGAAAGGCGGTTTGATTAATTCTGTTTGCTTTATCTTTGAATGCATTTTATTCTGGCTAACAATCTTAAAGCAATTAACGTAATTTTTTCTCTTATATGTTCATTTGAGAATTTTTTCCTCTGTTAATTCAAAGATATTAACTTGCTCTGTTTTCTTCCATAGAAATGGCTACTGAATACTTGCCGCTTCGCTCTGACTCTTGCCCAAGCCTCTGGTTCGATGACTTCGATGCATCTTGGTTCCATGGTTCACACTCAGATGGCTGGATCGACCTTCTCGATTCCTGCTAGCCATGCTAAGAAACCTGAAAAGTTCAATGGGATGCACTTTAAGCGTTGGCAACAGAAAATGTTGTTCTACTTGACCACGTTGGGTCTTGCTACGTATCTCTCTAATGATGCTCCGAATGTGACTTTGGATGGGCCAAGTCAAGAGGAAAATCGTGAGAAGTTGACGGCTCTTGATGCATGGAATCACGCTGATTTCCTTTGCAGGAATTATGTGTTGAACGGGCTTTCTGATGCTCTGTACAACGTGTATGGACAAATTAAAACCGCCAAAGAACTGTGGGAGTCTTTGGATAAGAAATATAAGACTGAGGATGCTGGAGCCAAGAAATTCATTGTTGGAAAATTCTTGGATTTTGCAATGGTCGATTCTAAATCTGTGATCAGTCAGGTTCAGGAATTGCAAGTGATCTGTCATGAGATCGATGCTGAGGGCATGAAGCTGCCAGAAGCGTTTAAGGTAGCTGTTGTGATTGAAAAATTGCCACCGGCTTGGAAAGATTTCAAGAATTATCTGAAACACAAGCGAAAGGAGATGAACCTTGAAGAGTTGATCGTTCGGCTCAGAATTGAGGAAGATAATAGTGCTTTTGCCAAGGAGTCCGGATATGTTCCGAACTCTCCATGTTCGGAAGCTAGAGCTCATCTGGTTGAGCATGGAAAAGGCAAGAAGAAAGCTTCTTCAAATGGGTTCAAAATGAAACCAAGTGGTGGAGTTGAGAAAAAGAAGTTTACTGGGAAGTGCTTCAATTGTGGCACGGTTGGCCACAGGTCTGCTGATTGTCGCAAACCTAAAAAGAAGAATCAAGCTAACATGGTTGAAACTGTTGCTAAGGATGTGGCTGATTTGAACCTTTGTGCTGTGGTTTCTGAGGTGAATCTGGTTGATTCTCACCCTAGAGAATGGTTCATTGATACTGGAGCTACTAGGCATGTTTGCTTCAACAAGGATATGTTTTCTCAGCTTGATGAATCTGAGACTGGTGAAAAGCTGTACATGGGGAATTCTGCTACCTGCGATGTTAAGGGTCGTGGGACTGTGATTTTGAAGATGACATCTGGGCTCAAGCTGACTTTGAACAATGTGCTCTATGCTCCTGAGATTAGGAAGAATTTGGTTTCTAGTTCTCTTCTGATCCAGCATGGTTTTCGTATTGTTCTAGAGTCTAATAAGCTTACTATGACCAAGAATGGTCACTATGTTGGCCACGGTTATATAACCGAAGGCATGTTCAAAATCAATGTAATGGTTGTTAACACCAATGCTAATGGAAAAACTATGAATTCTGCGTACTTGCTTGAGTCTTTTAATTTGTGGCATAGTAGACTTGGCATGTTAATTATGATACTTTGCGTAAATTAATTAACTTAAAATGTTTGCCAACGTTTCATATTGATGCGTCACACAAATGTGAAACGTGTGTTGAAGCAAAGTTGACACGATCTTCTTTTAAATCAGTTGAAACAGAGACACAACCTCTTGATTTAATACATACCGATGTATGTGATTTGAAATCAACTCCAACTCGTGGAGGCAATAAGTTTTTCATAACTTTTATAGATGATAGCACTAAGTTCTGTTATGTGTATCTTCTTAAAAGTAAAGATGAAGCTATAGAGAAATTTGTTCTCTATAAGAATGAAGTTGAGAATCAACTTAACAAGCAGATCAAAGTGATAAGGAGTGATCGTGGTGGGGAATACGTTTCTCCACTTGAACAGGTGTGTGCCTCTAGTGGTATTAAACATGAGATAACTGGCATTGCGGAAAGAAAGAACTGTACATTGAAGGAAATGATGAATGCCATGTTAATCACTTTTGGAATGAATCAAGGAATGTGGGGTGAAGCTGTTTTGGAAGCTAACTACATCTTGAACAAAATTCCGAAAAAGAAGGTTGATAAGAGCCCCTATGAGTTGTGGCATGGACGAGCTCCTTCATATAAACACTTGCGAGTGTGGGGGTGTCTTGCTAAGGTGATGGTGCCTTTACCTAAGAAGGAGGCTGGATTCGGGGAAGAAGGAGAAGGCTGCTGGCGGCACTTGTGGAGGGAGACCTGACGTGCGGTGGAGGGGAGGCGACGCGCTGTTTGTTTAGCGGCGCTGAGAAGAAGGAGGCGATTCGTGGAGGGCCGGTGGACTGGAGATGGAGGTTGAGAGGCTGCGTTTGGTGATAGACGGTTTACAGTGGCAGAGCAGAAAGGTTGGTCCGACTTTACTTCTTGCTTGCTGCTCGCTTCCTTGCTCTCTTCGTCTGTGCTCTGAAGATGTGTGAACATAGTGTGCGAACCCATGGCCTCTTTTATAGCCTCAAGAACTAGCCTGAATTAGGGAAGCTCGATACTGGAAATCGTTATTTCTGTTATTTCGATTCTTGGAGACAAAGACTTGCCATTTCGAAGTGAAGCTAGATGCTGTGAATTTCCTAAATATGGAAATGAATTTTCGGAGTTGAGAATGGTATATTCGATTTCCAAGTATCAAATTTTAGTGTCATACCAAGAAGGAAATTTTCCAAGTATATCACCATTCGAAAATTAACAGGAGAATCTCAGTCAGACATCACAAGATCTTCCATCCTGCTGTTATGGAAATAATATAGGAGAACCAATTTAGAATGCTCTGTTTGAGAAGGACCGGAATCCATCCATCCATATATTATATAAAGCACGAATCCATATATATATTATATAAAGCACGAGGGTCTAAACCCCACCAAATTAATTCAATCCTACGTGGAATTTTGTGAAATTAGTTGTATTTTACCAAGTATATATTTCATTGTTATTTTTGGTATGTTGTCTATATATATAGTTTTTATTAAATCTAATATAACTTTATCTACAAAAATTCAAAAAATATTTTGAACATATATTTGAATTCGTCGTGACAAGACGAATCCATAGACACCAATCTTGAATAGTATTATTTCAAGAAATCATTTTATTCATTAAAATAAAATATAAATTTATTAAATAAGATAAAATGAATTAATGGAAGTTTAAAAATAGAGTATTTATTAAATAAATTAAATCTACGTGAAATTTTGTGGAATTAGTTGCATTTTCAACCAGTATATCTTCCACTATTTATTTTTTGTATGTTGGCTGAATATATAATTTTTATTAAATCTAATATAAATTTATTCTACAAAACTCCGAAAAATATTGTGAACATATATTTGAATTCACCGTGACAAGACGAATCTACAGACACCAATCTAGATTATTATTAATTAAAAAAATTATTTTATTAACTAAAATAAAATATATATTTATTAAAGAAGATAAAATGAAATAATGGAATTTAAAATATAGAGCATTTATTAAATATTTAATACTCCACTCATCTATTTAACAAGAAATTAATAGATATTTAGATTTTCAATTATAAATTTTGATTCTACGGTTGAGCAAAGTCCGAATAGGGGGGCGAGAATTTTAATTTGTCCATGATGTTTTGTCAGGTTAAACGTGAGGCTAATGTTTTAGCACTCAGATTATCAGTTGGGTGTTCTTATATAATATAACTAGAACGTGAGCGTGTCATTGTGGCATCTAATTACAAATAATAATAAAAGTATATGAAGGTTAGTGCAACCGTTGTTTCTGATAACGAATTGTCTTTTTTAGTTGAATTAAGATTTTGGATAGTGCGAATTGATATGTTCCAATTTGATTAAAGGAGATGGAGAAGAAATATTGGTTATCGTTGTTTTTTTTTTTCTTTAATGATGAATTGATTTTGTTGGAGTTCGCTTAGGGGGCGAGAATTTTAATTTGTTCCTTGATGTTTTGTCAGGTTAAACGTAAGGCTAATGTTTTAGCGCTCAGATTATCATTTGGGTGTTCTTATATAATATAACTAGAACGTGAGCGTGTCATTGTGGCATCTAATTACAAATAATAATAAAAGTATATGAAGGTTAGTGCAATCGTTGTTTCTGATAACAAATTGTCTTTTTTAGTTGAATTAAGATTTTGGATAGTGCGAATTGATATGTTCCAATTTGGTTAAAGAAGATGGAGAAGAAATATTGGTTATTGTTGTTTTTTTTTTTCTTTAATGATGAATTGATTTTGTTGGAGTTCGCTTAGGGTTTTGAATTTATTGGAGATGACATATTGAGATTTTTTAATGATGAATTGATTCTGTTGGGGTTGATTTAGGGCTTGAAATTTAATTAGAGAAGACAAATTGAGTTTTTTTAATGATGAATTGATTTTGTTGGAGTTGCGTTAGGACTTAGAATTAGAATGAATAAAACATATTGGTTTTTGTAATTAAAGTCTAATTTACATGCGTATCACAAATCGGTTCAATTTAACTTGAATTAAGTACTCAATTGCACAACTCTAATAGTTGTGCACTTATATATATATATATATATATATATATATATATATATATATATATATATATATATATATATATATATATATATATATATATATATATATACCAGCATTTACGTAACATACTACGTGTGTTAAGGGTTTTATATAAACCAATGAATACATGATTGAAAAAAAAAGAAAATATTGAAAATAATAAATAAAAGGAGAAACTTACATGATGGAATTGAACCTGCACCTTTCTTTGAAACAATAACAAATGTACGTGCAGTTGAATTGAATAAGTACGATCAACGGATGAGATTTAAATTGAATTACAAACTTAGCAACTTTTTGAATTATTATACTACTTAGAATATACTATCATATATAAAGTTGATGGGCTAAATCTACTAGATTCATTCAAATTTCAACCATCCTACGTGAAATGTTGATAGGGTTGAGCAGAGTTCGAATAGGGGGACGTATTAGTGTTGTTGCTAGGGATCATGAGGGCAACGTTATTGCTTGGTAATTTTTTTTTTTTTTTTTATGTTTTATGGTTGCTGAAAATGCGGAAGGTTGGCCAGCCAAATTAAGAACAAAATTTGTTCGAGATTTTGAGTGGCAACATGTAGTAATTGAAAGGGATTGTTCTTTGGTGATTAGATCTCTTAAATCGACAAATTTTAGCTTTGCCCCTTTAATTTATTTCACTTTTCAAAGAAATTCAGGTATTTGATGGAGAATTAAGCTTTACCAAGTTAAACGTGAGGGTAACGTTTTAGCACATATATTATCGGTGTTCTTATGATGATGTTGGTTTGGTATATTTGTATTATCCACACCAAGATCGTTTTAGCATATATTGTTATAGTGGTATATATGTTACTAGACATGTTTTTTCCAGTTCCAGGATATAGAAGAGATACACATGAGCTAATTGGTGGTGTGTTGATCTTTACATGTCTATCAACAACATTTTACACGTGAAGACTTTTAAGTTCCTTTTCTTTATGTATAAGATTCGATCGGGGGATGATGTATAAGGGTTCTCTTCTCTACGGTCTCTGTCCGGAAAGAGTGGTTCTATCCAACCCGAATTCAACCCAGTGCGAAATGATGAAGTTCAGGTCCGGTCTAGCATATACTCGAACCCGTTCCACACCTTTGTTACAAGACCCGAACGCAACATTTTATGATTAAGTTAGTAAAAATTACATTTTTCTCGGGGTTCATATACTCTCTGGCGGAAACTCTCTTCGATCTTTGCTCTACTTTCTTGATCCATAACGGGCCTGGGGAACTGATACTCTCTAGGTGGGGAAACTAAATTCGATCTTCTCTCTACTTTCTTGATCTCCATAACAAGCCGGGGAGGGGGATCATCTTATACTCTCTAGGTGGAGAAAATGTCTTTGATCTTCTCTGTACTTTATTGATCTCCATGACGGGCCAGCTGGGGAGGGGGGGGGGACAACCGTACCATGTGAAATTATGTTTGTAGAATAATAATTTTTGTGTCTTTGGTGGGGTGATACACCATCATGAGGTTGTTGAAGCAGGTGGGTTGGAAAAAAACAACCGTAATATGTGAAATTAAGTTTGTATAATTTTTGTGTGTGTGTGTTGTGGGGTGACCACATACCACCGCGGGGTTGTTTGGAACAACCCTATTGATTGTGTATACTTTTGTATTTTATTTTGGTTTCGTCTGAAGGATAATTTTTTTTAAAAAAACATGTTTTTATTTTTTGAATAAGTTAATTATATTATATGGGCTCACTCGTGATCGAACCTCTTGCATGTAAAAGTTTAAAAAAAACATGTGCCTGTTACTAATTAACAGGTCGGGTACGGTATGACCCTATTTTTACATTTTCTATAGTTAACATAAATAAACACTCAATGATATAATATTGAATGAAGAAGGACTACTGACCGACACCATGATTAACGTTATTCACATAAATTTAATTACTTTATCTTCTCGATTAATTTATTTTAACACTACATTTATTATTAAAAGTCATTTATCAAGTGGCGTATCGCCAGTTAATCTTAATTTGAAGTAAAAATAAAGGGAAGGGTCGAGGAGAAGGAAACCAGATGAGAAAGTACAAGAAAGGCCAAAAGAAATGGTTCACGTTGGTTATATAGCCCAAAGTCTAAATCCAACTATTCATTTGGGCCTAACGTGTATGGGCTGGTCTTGTTGGATGACTCCAAGATTATTGGACAAATTTACATGCCAAAACAAAGTCTAAAACCTCGTACTGGAACAAATGCGCGCACAAACAAAATTTGTGTATGCAATATAATCGTGTCGTGACTTGTTCACTCAAATTTACGTCTTCACGACATATTCACGAGGGGGCATTTGTAGACGGACGAAATTCATCTACTCTAAAGTGACATTTAAAAATATATATTAGAAGGCAAAATATAATTTTCTAGCATTTTTGGAATTTTACTAAATTAAATTCTAAAATAAAATTGCTAGATTATTTTCTAATATATATAATTTAAATTAAATTATGTCACATGGGCCAACGTGGAAATAAATCATGTAAATTGGGCTATATGTGAATAAATTGGGCTACATGTGGTAAACTGGGTTGCATGTGAATGGGCCTTCTTCATATATGAAAATGGTTCTATTCTAACAATTATAAATAGAGGAGCACCCTCATTCATTTTCACACACCAAGACACCAGAAGCTGCAGAGCAAGAGCACAAGTAAGAGCAAGAGCCTAAAATCCTCTCATCCTCTCAAGATCCGCCTTGAAGTTCTAGTAAGCATTCAAGAAGTTCATCCGGAAACTGAAGAGGAGTCACCGTTTGATCCAAGAAGAAGCCCCCTGCGTACTTGGAGAAACATTATTGGAAGATTAACCGCGACCAAAGGAAGATCATATCCAAATGCCCTGACAATGCCCAATCAACGTTCTTGAAGTTATTCACCAAAAACCACCGTTTAATTCAAGATTAAGCTGAGAAGCCCTGGAAGAAACGTTTCCCAAAGGTCAAACTTCCTCTAAAGAAGATCAAAGGCCAAATTCCGCGACGATTTAGAAGCGTTCTTCGTGGAGTTCATCCAATCCCCAGGGAGTTCGTCATCGTTCGCCTCAAACCACTCACGAGTTCACGATTCGATCCGAGATCAAGCCAAGAAGCCCTCGAATCGACGTTTTCCTCGACTTTGAAGTCAAAATCCTAGAACGAAGACTTTGAAGATTCAAGTTCGCCACTTACGAAGACTAGAATCAGATGATTTATAATAGAGAATTGTACCCGCATTATCAACATCAATAAAAATATCATTTATGCAATTTTATTTTCTACAATACCACATGCAAAGCAGTCCAAGAATAACTGCGCCTCCCAAAAGGTTGTGTCTCACGATGATGGAGGGTATATTAGTGGTTTCAAAAAGGTGAGTTTATGGTGATTTGCAAGTTTCCTACCGTCTTTTCAAAAAAATGTTGTTATCATGCAACATGTCGAGGCCTAAGGAAGTGTGGAACAAAACATGGAAGTTATTATCATACAACATTCTATACAATCAACAAAGGATGCAACAATCCAGGTACAACATTAAATACTATATGATCCATTCCTACATCCAATAACAATCCATTTAAATTTTATATGTAATTGTCATGTAACAAATAAAAAACATTGCTCTCGTGGATGTAGAGAAGTTATTGAAGAGGAACTGCAACAATATCATTTCATTTAACGGTTTACCCGTGCTCGACGAGTCTTTTATAGATAATGCGACAAATCCTATCATTTTGGATGAGATGTGTTATGATAGAGTTGCAACGAGAGCAGAGCACGATGGTTTGTACCCACGGTTGACGACTGATGAACAACGTGGCATATATTAGAAAATTATGTCTGTCGTCAATGACCGAAATGGTAGAGTATTCTTCTTATATGGCTATGGAGGGACCGAAAAAATCGTTATATGGAGAACATTGTGCTCTGGTTTGAGTTCTAGAGGATATATTGTACATCCAGTCGCATCCGGTGGGATTGCATTACTCCTTCTTCATAGGGGTAGGACGACGTATTCAAGATTCGGGATAACATTGCAAATTCACGAGGACTCAACATGCAATAAGCTCAAACATGATTCAAAGGTTACGATACTGCTCAAGGAGACTCGGCTTATCATTTTGGACGAGGCTCGATAAGAGTTCGAGAGATGTGAATAGCCGTCCAGATGAGCCATTTGGTGGGGTGGCTATTTCCTTCGGCGTGGTCTCTCGACAGATTTCCCCCGTTATTCAAGGAGGAAGTAGGTATGATATTGTGAACTCCACTCAATGTTCATCTAGGATATGGGATGCATGTGAGGTGTTTTGGCTTACAGAGAGCATGGGCTGGCAAGAAAATGTCATGTCGTATTTATACACCACGTATATGATGTGACAATGAAATGTGCGATATAGCATACTTTTATACCCTCATTTTTTTCCCTAGATGAAATTATGGTCAATTACCAACTTTGTGAGTTTTATGTAAGTCATGATCACGCTTTTGAGGATTTGCACGATTTCAGGCACCAAAACAGCATAATTGTGCCAAATCGGGACAGGGAAGCAAATACGCCGGATCAACCGTTGCACGGAGTTCGAGGAGTCAAAACATGTTATGCGACCAACCGATGTGAAGATAATTGAAGATGGAACAACTTTTTAGAAGACCACTTTTCGAAGAAACAAAGTTACAAAGTCCGAAATTGAAGAACAAAAGAAACAGATTCGAATCTGCAGGGACCGCATATGGCGGCTGCCAAGGGACCACAGAAGGCCCTACTGCGGTCCACAGGCGACCGCAGTCAGCCTCCTGTTTTCTCCTGGGCTGCTCTGCTGGCCTGTCAGGCTGAGGTCCGCCTTCCTAAACCTTCCTTATTGAAGAATGGCGGTTTGGATGTCGAAATTTCACCTATAAATAAGACCTCAGGGGTCTCATATTCCACACAGCTCACAAAGCAGCTCTCCTTGAAAGAGAACCAGTCCTCCGGGAAGTGAAACCCTAACCCGTTGGCAGTCAGACGCCCAGAAGGAGGAAACCCTAGAAGCAGCAACACGAAGACATAAGAGACTAAGCTTCTTCTTCTTCCTTTATTCTTAGATTTCGATTACTGTTCTTTGTTACTATGAGTAGCTAATTTCCTTTTGTAAAGGCGAACCGCCGTAACTTTGCTTTTGCTACTTCTTTACATATCGGGATATGTTAATGGAATAGTTATTTGACATAAATCGTGGTTATACAACTCTATACATCCTTCGTGGTGTGATGTTATGCTGAGTGACACAGTAGTTTCATTGAACTGAGTAGGGGTACTCGTGCCGACTGTGCCTTGAGCACCATAGTATTATGCCCTGCTGTCGTTAGAGGTAACTACGTAGGATTTTAACTAGGAAGTTGGGAGTAGCATAGCAGAGGGAGGTTGGGGAACCTTTAGGCCTATCAACTATTGATTTACAACAAAAGCAATTTAGGGTTTACTGCGAACTGATTATTCTGTATGAGATTAAAACTGTTTACTTTTTCTGCATTCAATTTCAAACACTATTTGCTTGTTCCTATGCTAAGTGTCCGTGGAGAACGACATCCCGAGTCAACTTTCCGCTATAAACTGTGGTTTTGAGGACTTCCGACTTATAAATTTAATCTTGATTGTATTTGGAGATTAGAGGTTCTACAACGGAAAACGAGATCTCTGAGTGCACATTAGTATACTCATTTCATATTCAAATTGTCATTTTCTAACGTCCAATTCAATCCTACGCAATATAATTCATCATCTTCCGAGCTTCAGGACACAAAAGAATTTGATGGGTATATACTACAAGTCGGTGATGACACTGCCGATAAAGCTAATGACGGTGAGGAGATCCCCGAAGATTTACTTATTCGAGAAGTAAGTCATCCAATTTCAACCATTGTCGATATTGCATATCCTTTGTTGTTCGATCACTTAGACGATCCATCACTTCACCTTGATTATTTTCATCACCAGGTTGTTCTTGCACCTACAAATGAATTTGTTGGTGAGATAAACCATTTTGTCAGGCTGAAGATGCCCGAAGATAGTGTTGAATATTTGAGCGCGAATAGCATTGCTAGGGAAGACGACTTTGAAAACGGTCTCGGAGATGTTTTCATCGTAGAAGTTTTAACATTAATTGCTCTGGATTGCCGAACCATAGGATGATCATGAAGGTTGGGTATGTGATAATGCTTCTGAGAAATATTGATCATGCTTTTGAGTTGTGCAATGGCACACGACTTATAGTTACTAATATTTGGAAGCATACATCGAGGCAAAGATGATATCTGAAATCAACGCGGGCTAAAAGGTTTCATTTCGAGGATGATGATGAGCCTATCCGATGAGACAAATTTCCCTATATGTTTTGATAGGGAACAGTTCCCCATATCCGTCTAATTTGCTATGAGTCTATGACCATCAACAAGAGTGAGGGACAATCTCTCACACGTCTTCCTCTACCTCCCCTCATCTGTATTTAGCCATGGTCAGTTATATGCTGCTCTCCGTATAGATGCTAGCGGGAAGGGATTGAAGGTATTGATTTGCGATGAAGAGGGTAATACATATGACACGACAACCAACGTGGTTTATAAAGAAGTTTTCGACAAGTTATGGGGTAAAATTATATTTTATGTGTATTAACTTTAGGATTTTTTTAACACCGACTAAATTTTACATATGTTCGTGTTCACTACACTAATTCACACATTATGCACTTTTTTACAGGTAGGGTAACTTCTGACGCAATGTTGAAGCGATTAGATCATGCAATTGTTATTCTATAATTTGTATATGTTTCTCAATTTTGACATGTTATCATACAATCTATTGATTTCTTATTTTGAGTTTTGTCTTCATACCCCGTCGAGTATCAACGGGCCATTGACTAGTCAAAAGAGAGAAAGAACAAAGAAATCCAGATGTCTGTGTAGAAATGAGCTGCAAGTAAGGAGACTTGTTTGCTAGTTAGGCTCTGTTCTCTTCAACTGAAAACTCATTCAGTTCAATTCAGTTCCACTTAGTTATATTTTATATTACAATTCAGTTCAGTTCAGTAAATTTCAGTTGAAAAGAATATAGACTTAGTGCATATAAAACACATGTCATCCAGGTAGAACTGAACCACAAGGAGACACATGAATGTGGCTCATTGGTTATTAAACTTGTTTGATACTTGGTGAATAAAATACTCATCATTCCAAGTAGATGATTTTTTTGAAGAACATATTATGGTTTAAGTTCACCATTTTTTTTCGGCATGTATGACTTTTGAATTTTGAAAGAATTATTTTCCCTGTCTCTTCTCATTCATCAATCGCATATATATACAAGTATGTATAGCTAGATATCAATAAGGAATCCTATTCCAATTATACTTCTAATTACCAACATTAAGGAATCATAATCCTATTATACTTCTAACACTCCCCCTCAGTCGAAACGGGAGGTTGATGAACGTTGAGACTGTTCCGAAAAACGTCAAACAATACTTGTGAAAGTCCTTTGGTGAAACGTCGACTCATAGTTAAGACTCGGCAGATTTCATCCATGACGTGCGACGTTGATGTTGTATGAGAGCAGGCGAGGCAAAAGGTCCAATAGCCCTATGGGCTTGCTGTGGGTGAGATCCAAGAAGACCAACTTGCTGAGATGGACCGGACGATGGGCAATACCAAGGGGCAGTCGGGTATGGACAAGGAGGATCCAAATTTGGGACCCAACCCCACTGAAGTGCTCGAGTCTGCAAGAGTCGAGTGAAAGGAGGTCGTAACCTCAGGCGAGGTACCAGAAGTCATGGCGACATAATCTGGGAGAGGCGCCACACGAGACGGGAAAGTTAGGAGAGGAGAAGAACGAGATGGGACAAAGAAGATGAGATGACAACGGAAGAAGAAAGAACTTAAGCACCCAGAGCAGACATATAGAGAGACACCCAGAATAGGTAGAGAGGATATAAGATTACACAGAAGCTGACGAAGATCCAACAACAACTTGAGCAGAAGAGGTTGATGACCAGAGAGGTTGGGCGGAATCATGGAGCGGCAGAGAGACAGCTATGGGTGCCATTTCTGTAGCCAAGAAAGAAGAAAGGAAACAGTTTTCGTATGTAGTAAACTGCACAACGCATTCATAGGAAAACGACGTTTCCCGCCAGCTCAGGCATTGGATCGTCCTGAGAATTTGAACACATATAGCTAACACATGAATCTACATTGTGGACGGTGGAGATCGGATTCCAAGTATATGAACCTTTCCAAACGTGCTGTCGAAGTCAGCTGTTGTTCTGGGAAGAAAGAAGAAGAAAAAGCAAATTGCTCGAGGAAGGCGACAACGCGTGGAGAAAACGCAGCAGTAGAGCTGCGGGAGAAGAAAGAGGATCAACCGCATAAGAAGAAGAGAAATCCGCTACGTAATCAAAGGAGGAAGACCTGGCCGGAGGAATTGTCCACCAGAGAAGAGAGCGGCCCAGCCGCGTGGAGGAGAAGAGATGCGCAAGAGCGCTTGAGAGAGGCACCCGGAACGGTGGAAGCCGTTGATGCGGCTTGGGAGGTGAACGAAGTAGGAGGCCGGAGAAGAGGCGGCGGCGCTAGGGTCCCCGTGGGGGGCAGTGGCTAGAGGAGCACGCGTGGAGGCGCTAGAGAGATAAGGAGAAAGGGGAGAAAAGAGAAGAAAGAGAGAATGGCAAGGGCAATCAGATTGATTGCATTGAGGGAAAAAAAATCAGAGAAATTTTAGGGCGGAAGAAAGAAAAGAGGAGAGGCAGGACCAATGCTCGTTGGAGACTTACATGGCTCTGATACCATGAAAGAATTATTTTCCCTGTCTCTTCTCATTCATCAATCGCATATATATACAAGTATGTATAGCTAGATATCAATAAGGAATCCTATTCCAATTATACTTCTAATTACCAACATTAAGGAATCATAATCCTATTATACTTCTAACAAATTTGAACTCTGATCTTGTGTGTGAAAGTGATGACCAATATGTTTAACTCCCGTAAAAGGTACATTTATCATGGCCGTTCGATTTTGGTACCTTTAAATGTATCATTGTTCAATTTAAATACCACATGACACGTGGCGGCTTCATTAAGTGCTACGTGTCTCTTTGCAAAATACCAAAAAAAAAAAAAAAAAAATTGGGACTAAAATGTAAATATGGAACATTTTAATTAATGTCAAAAGATCCAATTTTATGTTGAAAAATTCACTAATTACCTGTGAAACATTTCAAAACTTAATAAACATACTAAATAAAATATTAAAAGAAAAATAAAAAAATTATGTTGGAACAAAGCTTCCATGGTCATGGCTGTGAACGTTCCATGGTGGAGCTTTCATGGACGTATCCAAATCTGCCATGGAAGATGGAGTTCCCATGGCAAGTTCTTTTTTACTTTTTTCTAAATTTATTCTCTTGTTTTTCCTTTTGATCTAAATTTATTAAAGGGGTGGATTTTGAAAATTAATTTGACAACATGGGGTTTGTTCATAATTCATTGAAAACAATGTGGTTCAATTGAAATAAACTAAAACTATTTTATTTACAGTTTTGCCCATTAGAAATTTAAAATTACCAAATGACATGTGTCGGCTTAATGGTAACTAAATGGAACAATGATGCATTCAAAAGCACCAAAATGGGACAGTTACAAATAAATGTATCTTTTTCGGAAATGTCACAACTTAAGGTACATTTTTTGGATTTTTTCCAATAGTAGTACCATACGTTAATGTAACACTTTGGTGTCACTTGGAAGCCGTTTACACTATGAAAAATCACTCAATTTTGATTTGATACAATATCTTATTACTGACAGGGTGTAAATATAAGTTTGATCGTTGTAATTAAGTTGTAACACTATTTATGAGATTAAATTGCATGCTTTGTTGATCATCTAAGTTAAAGAACTAATGTTTGTAATGAATGTAATAGTTTATCGTCCTTGTTGAGGGTAAAGTCCCCAAAACACTTAATAAGTTCTTTCTAAATCTCTAAATCCAAATCACCGTAGAACGTCCACGTCCAAAACAAAGGTCCAAAGCTCTACAAAGTACCTATAGGTAAGAACCTGCACAAGTGTATTTTTTTTTGGGGGGGGGGGGGGGGGGGGGTTTAGAATCGTATACCCGGTTTGCTAAGTGTCAAACCGGGCAAGGACTTTACTTGAGAGAGACTGAGGATCTGCCCTGTATAGTAATCGGGGTTAGTTCGTAATGATGACTTACCGTTTGCATGGGAATCTGTGCCATATTTATAGGCTTCTCCCAAAATGGAAGGGCTTCACTAGATTGTGCCAAGTGTAAGCCTTAGATTATGCCAACAAGGTCTTTATAGTCCCATGACCCATCAAGAAGGCTTAACCCAATTCCCTTTTGGGCTTTTAGGGGCAGTATGGTCTTTCCAGAGAGACATGCCAGTTAATGTCCGTTCTGGACCTTCGTCCGTAGGTGTTAGTCCGAGGCAACAGTCCAAGTGGGATTCTCATAATGTAAGAGATCCTTACTAGACTTCACAAGTGGTTCGGATCGGACATGCATATCCTCGGACCGTACCTTGTCTCTTGAATCTAGTACACCTGGTTCCTTATGCGTTCAGGGTCGGATGTCCGAGTCGGAACATCATGGTCCCAGACCATGAGTAGGGTCGGACCGCCTGTCCCAAATCCGTAGTCTCTGGTGCTTCTTACAGAGAGGGTGACCTCAGAGGTACCTTGGGTCGGACCGTCTGTAATTGCCCTTGAGAGCTCGATATGCCTTAGTACGCGCTTCGAAGGCGTCTATGACGGATTGGACATATTTCAGTATCAACAGTCCTAAAAGATAACGCTTGTAACACATAAATCACATGCAATTTTCTCCAACAACCTAGTTTTCTTTTTCAATAGAATCATAAATTTCATTTCACCATAAAATTGTGAAAATAGTGATACATTAAATCAAATGAATCACACACATTTGAATATTAGATATCGACTAATTATGATCGTTAATTGGAACTTACGTAGATCTATTAAAAATATGAAACAACACATAAATAACTTTCCAATTGAGGTTTAGCATGAGATCTACGGAATACTAAACTAATTTCAATTCTACATGTTAATTGTGATCTTTTCATGTTAGGGGTGAGTGCGTGTGCAATCACCATACACAAATACAATATTACCACGTGTGGTATATTGCACACATCCATAGTTGAATTTACATTTTAACTGTCGTTTGTCATCTAAAAATGTATCCAAAAGCTTGAGGGGGGAGTCGAGTTCCTAAAGATTTTCAACTGAATTAATTTACTTTCTACTCTTCCAGATTGTTTCCGCATAAACAGACGAAACTACCCTGTGAAGCTCGACCATATCATCTCTCTATTTGTGCACCAAATAGTCATTTCCATATCTCTGATTATATTATGAATTAAATTAACTGATTTCGCTACCCCCTTTTCTTCTCTTCTTCCTCCTCCTACCCTTGTAGCACTGAGAAGAATCTCGGTGCCAAAGGTTGATTTAGAAGTATCATTTTGTTGCAATCTCTGCGCAGCATGTCATCTATTCAAGGTGAGTCCGGTATTTATTTATTTTTTAGGTTAATCTTCTGCTACTTGGTCTTTTTTGTTCCATTTAAGTGACGTGAAATTGGATTTTGGATCGCTGCCTAATAAAGCTTTGCTTTGAGGTAATTGGCAAGCTAGAATCGTGATCTGTTAGACTGTTTGATTGATTTTTGTAATTTGTTTCTGTTTGTTTAGCTTTGGTTGTGTTGGTTTCGGATTCTACTGGGTGATATGCATTAGTCGAAATCAAATTCAGGAGTTTGTGATTAATGGATTAAGCCACTGCTTGGATATTTTAGTTTGTTTAGCTGAAGAGACTGCTCAGTTTAAATCCCCATGGAGCTGTGATCGGATAGATATAGTTGGAAGCATTTTTTTTGGATGGTTTTATGTTATTGAAGCCGATGATATCCGCTCTCTAAAAGTCCTTAATATAACCGAGTCTCTTCATTGTTCCGTTGCTTCATTTTACAGATGATTGTTAAATTTTGTTATTTATTTATAAAAAAAAACTTTGCCTATGGAATATAGTGACTGCATTAATTGAGATGATGTGAACAGAAATAAAAGTAAAAAAGAGCATAGAGATGAATAGCTGGGCACATGAATTTTGAAAAGTATAAAGCCTATGTAAAGTTACTCAAATTTTATATTAAAGTGCGTAACCTACCACATATTAATATTACTATTTAGTTGAGTAATTCCAAGTTATTCCTACTATTTAGCTGAGTACTCAGAAGCTGGTTAGCGTTTATTTGACTGAAGAACCAAGGCTTTTCTTTTTGCTTGTGATAGTTTTGGTTTCGCTTTGCAGTTTACATGTTATTAGCGGTTTGTTCCTTTTCTGTATGCTATAGGGTGGTGTGATCAAATCCTAGTGTTCGTAATTTTAAAATTTAAGTGGAACATTCTCCTGACGCAGTCGGTAACAAAAACTTATTTCCTTACCGCTGCAGTTTTGTTAACATGCAGTTTCCATTGGCAGCGCACTATGCTGTTAGCCAGTTTTTAATTGAGTAATCTAATTTAATTGGGTTGCAAGTGTAAACATAGTATCTATCTAGATACGCCACCCCTTGAGGATGTGTAGAACCCTTTCATGGCCTGGTCCAGTATGGTATGAATTTATAGTCATGGAATCGACTTGGTGATCAGATTATAAGTTCATACACCTAGCCCATTCCCGTTCTTACTATTGATTATTTATGATTTAGGGTTTTCCAGGAGCCCATTTTCCAATTTTGGATAAAGCAGAATCCTAGCTTGCTACACCTTTGTTTTAAGAATAAGTTGGTTTCAATTGCCATGATGTTAAATACAACAATGTTGTAAGTTGTACTCCCTCAGTCCTGCTAATCCATAGTTGTTCTTCGGTGGTTTTTTTTAAGGAATATGAATAAAGAATGATAAAGTTGTTCAGTGGGTATTAAAGTAGGAGAGAGAAATGATAAAGAATGAAAAAAGTATGAGAGATAGATAATAAAGTGAGAAGAAGAGTAGTTAGTGGGGTTTACTTTTTTGCTATTTTTGGTATGGGTACTTATTAACTGGCGTCCATAAAAGTAATACATGTATTGATTAGCAGAACGGAGGTAGTATAATGAAAAATCTGTTTCTTTCTTTCTTTTTTGTAAAATTTTAACTGCATCTCAAGCAGCCAGTTTTTCTGTCGTAGTAGTTGCGTATCCCATCTTTCATGTCAAACTATCTATATCATTTATTGATTTTTTTTTTTTTTTTACATTGTTGATCATTTTTGTTGAATTTCTTTCGCTCTGTTAACAATGCTGCAACTACCCCCAAGAAACTGAAGAATGCTTTCATGCTGCTTCAGGTGTCATATAAATTATGGATCTTAGGAAGTGCACTACGTTTACTGATCCAAGCATTTCGTATAGGGGCTCCATGAACTTTCTAGATAGTGCACATGCAAAGATTCAACTGGAAGATCACGAAGAATCTGCGGATTTAAGTACTGCCATGGATGTTGATCATCGAGAAATTTATTTCTTGATAATGCACTTCCTATCAGCTGGCCCATGCCAA
This sequence comes from Plantago major, assembly GCA_026545765.1. Taxonomy (NCBI): domain Eukaryota; kingdom Viridiplantae; phylum Streptophyta; class Magnoliopsida; order Lamiales; family Plantaginaceae; genus Plantago; species Plantago major. The sequence continues at coordinate 35,989,322 of CM048839.1, forward strand.
AAAACATTTGGGCTACTTGCAGAGGAGCTTTTGGAACACAAACTTTTGCCTAGAAGATATCATGCATGGTACTCAAGATCTGGTGCAGTATGTGGGGGCGAAAGTGATAGGAATTCCTTTCATCTAAGTTATGACCATCTGGTTAAAAGGTAAGTGGAGAACTAATAGAATATTGTCCCACAGGACCAAAACTACAGTTGAAATGTTTGGTTATTGCATAACACTAACACTATTGAATTGTATTTCCATAATCCATTTCCATCTAATAATGCAATTCTGTATTTCTTTTGACAAAAAGGAAATTTATGCTTGCCTTACAAAGATAATAGACCATTCTCTCATTAACTCCAGACTTGTCAAATCCTAACCCCCCTTGTAAAATCTTTCTTTTCCTGTTTCTAATTGCTCACAAAGCTTATTTAGCTCTTATAAAACGAGTCAGGATCTCCTGAACAGAAACCTAGTAGTTTCCTTCTGTAGTTTTTATGTTACGAGCATGACTCTGCTTGGTATTTATCTATGCTTGCTATGAATAGCACATGCTGCTTTGACTGAATGGAGGATTCTGTCTCCATATTAAAGTGGTTTCTTCTGATGGGAATATCCTGCCTTTGGTTTTGTATTAGGTACCCGCATGTTGAAAAGAATCACTTGGTCAAACTGCTCAAACAGTTGATGCTGATGACATCTCCTCCATTACGGTGTATGGCTGCAAGCATGGGTCCTACTGCTGCCGATGTTCCTACGTTACTTGGAACTGATTCCTTTTCACTGTTGTCTGGTATGTGATGTTTTTCAGCTTGCTTACCTTTTAAACTCTCTAATGAACAATATGGTTTCCATTCTGCATAAGGGCCATAAGTTGGTAGACATTACATAGAGTACTTCAGTCTGTTAGTGTGACAATATGGCAAATCAGTCGGTTGTTTTCTACTTTTCTGTTATATGATAAATAGAGAGAACGACTTAGAATCTAGTAATATAATACATTCATTGATGAATTTTCTTTATCCTCAGACAATTGTGCATTCTCACTTATAAAATAAATAAATAAACCCACAACTTCTGTTTGGTATGTGTTTGTAATTTGTAGATACTAAAATAGGCAGGCCTACCAGTGCCTGTAACTTTAGTATTTATTAGCAAATATATATTTACTATATATTGCCTGCCCCAAATAGAACTTATATCTGGCGTGCTGTTGTGTTTCAGAATGTTAATCTAATTTAAATTCTGAAAGGAAATATATGAACCAAAAGATATGCTATTTAGTATATTAGATTACTAATCTCAAAGAGGTCATAAGGACTTGGATTTGGCTTTTAAAACGTTTAATTTCAACTATGTCACGCAATTCAGCTGGTCCTGAGTTAATTTATCATGTTAAGTTCTTATTCCAATCATGCACCTGAAAATATTTGCCCAAGCTGCTCTTTTTTGTGGACCCCATGATTAACTGCGGGGTTATGCCGCAATACCTGTGAATGATCGCAGTACTTTTTGTTCAGATTGGCTACATTTATTTTCATCTGGTTTCAATAGCACAATGTGTCTACAGTTTGAGATATATTTGCAAATTAAAAAAAAAAAAAGTGTTAGTGGAAGAACTAATGTATTGATGTTGTCAGTTGTCACAATGTCCCAGATATTTACTGTATCAGTATCCTGTGTGGCTCTGTGTACTGTAATAACATGCTATCTCTTTTGAATCTATCTGAATAATGAATATTCTAGAGTCAAGATGAAAATGCTGAGAACATTTAGGTACTTTGGAACGTGGCCAGTGCCATCTTGAGCCGTCACAGTTCAATGCATTCTGTAATCTGTACCATCCCACATTTAAACTCTGATATTCCCTCCACCCATTTACTTCTTTAAGTTCTCCCTTTGGTCCGGCCCACTCATTTCCTTACGTTACCTTGTTGCTACTTTTAATGGGCCCCTCCACTCAAACATATAATGCTACGCACTCCTACAAAAGCATGCGAAAATAAAAAATAAAGATAATTCGGATGGATACATTTTATTTAGCTGTTCAGTGGAAAAGGGATTTTATTGGGTATAATGGAAATGTAACTATGAGAGTTTAAATGGGTAAGGACTAAGGAGTGGTTCAATGGTTACACCTAAAGATTTTTAATAATGTGGAAATTTGGATTTTAGAACTGCATGAGATTATTATAACTCCAGAGATTATAATTTAAGAGTAAAGAAGGCTGGGGAATCTGTTGGTCATCATTTTTTGATCTGGAACTCCTTTTTGTTATCATATAATTTATCTTGGGCACTGCCAAGGGAATTAAGGATGATATTTGTGGGCCGGAAAGAAGGTTCAGAGATAAAGACTTAAAAATTCCTTGTAATGTGATCCCGGGGTGTGCTATATGGTGTCTTTGGAGGGGGAGGAACAATAGATACTTTGGAGGCATCTATTGTTCAGAGTTCAAGATAAGGATACTTTAGTTCAATGATGTAGCAAGGAACCCTATGTTAATAGTTCGTGATTATATGTCCTTTTAAATGCACTTTTTCTGTGTTATTTTTCTTCTCTTAAAAATATCTCAGATTACCTCTAAAATTTTTAAAAAATATCCAGGGTTAAGACACCAATTATGAAACTGTATGACAACCTTACACCATCTATGATATTTGGTGTAATCTACTACTGGCTATGATAACACACACTTCTTAACTTTATCCGAGTATAAAGTTTAATTATATCTCAGTTCATGTTACTTTTTGGTTTTAGTTTTATAAATGGTGTTTGTTGGGTATTTCAAATATGTCAGCTTGAGATAAGATTCAATTATGTTCGTCAAATGAGGGTTTATGTTTTTGGATTCAACTGAATAATTTCCGTAAGTGAGGGAGAGAAAACTGTTACAATAGGAAATTTTTAGAAATTAAAATGCAAATATTTGAATTGGGATAATTTCACTTTCACCATGACCCCCTTCGCCACCATGAGTCATTGTATACCTCTCAAACACACTCCATGTGCACCAATCCAACACCATTACTTGCACACTGATTCGACAAAATGTGTATATATACATCATTGACTTTATATGTAAAGACTACTCCCTCCAATTATATATTTAAGACGTCCAAGTATTTGCACAAATATTAAGAATCCAACTTGACCTTAAATCAAAGTTAATTAATTATGTAAAGCAACTAATGTACAAAACCAAGGAAGAGAGAGTCAGATAGCAAGATGGAACATTTATAGTTCCCAGGAAACAAAATGAGTTCAATTATAACAAAAGATGGACGTACACATTAATCAGTAAGGACAAATACACAAAACGTATTATATTAGTAAAGTATAGAGAATACTCAAAACGTCTTATAAACTAGATAGGAGGGACTAGCATTTTGTTACCATGTCACCCAATACATACTCTACTGCAACACCGAGAGAAAACAAGCAGTGTAAGTTGAAAAAATAAATCTGGAAAGGAATAAAAGGATAGAGGAAGCCTTGGTTTCACATTACAGTGGAGAATATGAACTGAAATAATATGGGGCACGGATGTAAGTAGAAGGGGAAGGAAGCTCAGAATGATGAATGATCAGAGAGAAGAGGTGACTTTAAATGAAAGCAACACCCGAGTAGCATCCAGCTGGGTAGAAGGGTGCTTCTTGGCGGTGTGCCACAGCTTCTATGTTTTTTTGGGGTTTCTGCAGTCAAAATGGTGTTATTAAAATTTTAAAAACAAAGCCTTGGTACTCAACCAAATTAGTTTTTACACTACAGATTTGTTTCCATATTCAAAGTCAGTTTATCTAGATTATCATAATAAGCGTAATTAGCCGTTAACCCTTGGAGTTTATTATAATTTTCATTTTCCCTTTATTAGCTTATACAGATATGTGCAATTGTATGAATCATGTTGCAATCCGCTGGTTGGGTACAATTCTAAATAGAGAAATATGCTATGCAGGTGAGAGGGATAAAGAAAATAAGAAAGCAAGCAATTTGCCATCTTACCTCCGTTGGCCTCATATGCAAGCTGACCAGGTCCGAGGGCTGAGATTGAGGGAAATCGGGGGTGGCTTTTCAAAACACCATCGGGCTCCATCAATTCGCTTTGCTTGTTATGCCATTGCTAAGCCATCAGTTTTGGTGCCGAAGATGCAAAACAAGAAGAAATTAAGAGGACACAGAGATGCTGTCTACTGTGGTATGCTCATATTTTTGCTTCTCTTAGTGTACTCATAGTCAATATTAGCACGTGCAGCGTTATAACACAGAACCTTTCTGGGGTTATAGTTCAACAATATCATAACTTTCAATCATTATAGACAAACTAAGCCTGAAGAGAACAACTTTTTATTTATATATTTATTTTTTGAAAAGTCATCAAGAAGGTTTTATTAAAAAAACTGATGATACACGGGAAGTGTACTACAGCAGGTCAGACAAAAAAGAAAAGAGACAAGCACTATCAGGTAATGGATTATCTGCAGCCCCATTAAACCAATACAGTAGCTAACCAAAGAAATTCCTCAAAATCTTCCAATCCGGGTTGGAAACATCCTTGAAGCATCTATTATTCCTTTCAATCCAAATACTCCAAATCAAACATCCTGGGATAAAATTCCAAAGAGTTTCCTTATCTTTATCTCTGAAATTCCTCCTCCAAGCCAAAAGCAAACCCATCACTTTGTTTGGCATGGCCCACGACAACTTGCATCTTCCCAAAACAGAATCCCAAAGCTTTCGTGCTAACTCACAATGAAGGAACTGGTGTTCAATTGATTCCCCATTAGACTTACACATGAAACACCATTCCAAAACGTAACAGCCCCGGCGCCGTAGATTATCGGTGGTTAACACCTTACCCAAAGTTACTGTCCAAAGTAAAAATGCCACCCGAGGTGGCAATTTGCTTCTCCAAATATGTTACCAAGGGAAATTTAATTCCGTAGGCAGCCCTAAGGATTTGTAGTAGCTCTTAACTGAGAAAACTCCATCTTTAGTCAGGATCCATTTGCATCGATCCAATTCTCCAAATCTGACCTGAACACCATATAATCGATCCAACAAAATATCTAACAACTCAACTTCCCAGTCAAATAAATCCCTTCTGAAAGTGACATTCCAGTAAATATCACTATTATTCAATTGCAACAATGGTAAACTGAATTAGCTTAGTTATAACTTAAAGCACAATTGCGTATGCTTTGCAATACATATCAGCAATGACATAATTCTCAACAGGATAAGGCTGAAGGCATAAAGAACTGTGAGTTAAGACTGAAGAGAGCAGCACCGTTTAGGCAAATTGAATTAGCACAGTTCAAATTTAAAAACTATATTTGGTATATATTACAAGTAATTACCGGACAGACATTCAAGTCATGAGGAATTCTGTGAGAAAGAAAGCCTCGAGGGACTTATCAAAACTTCACACTTGAACAGTGAAATAGAAAAAGGTAAAAGTTGTTATACCTAATAGTCATTGCTTTGGTACCAAAGCAAAATATTACTGTAGTCTGTAGATTGTTTATGCGTAAATAGAGTTTTCCACATCCGGAAAAGAAAAAGCAAAAAATAATATCATTAAAAAATTCAATATGTATAAATGTACATTGTCTGGTTAAAAGCTCAAGCCAACTATAAGGTATCTATGTAGGTGAGCTAACACACCGAAAAATTCAGCCATTTTTTGCAAATAACACTGGACCAGTATTTTACATTGTATTGTACTCAAGTCCCTTGCCATTTGAGCCAAAAATAGTTGATTGGACCTTAAAGAATCACTACTGTGTAACTTATTTCAATGTAGAGTTTATTCTTAATTACAAATTTTTGCTAGTTTCGATATGATTTTTTTTTGCTATATGGATTTTTTACCTATATAAAGTATTCCCATGGAGCTTTTATCACAGTTATTTACCAATCCTGTTGGCACAGAGACGTGTTTTGTCGAGTTATCCACTATAGCCCGAGCGATGTGCTTTTATGACTATACTTGTCTGGGGTACTACACTGAATGGTTATATTTATGTGGAAAACATTTATAATGCAGTGTCATGCACAAATTTTCATATGGACTTTATTGGATTTAAGTCAGTCGAGCCCTATATTCTACATTATTGTTTTTGGATGCTCCAATCATGTAATACATTAATTTAGTACTTACGTCCTTTGTGTCCTCTAGCAATATTTGATCGCTCTGGTCGCTATGTTATTACTGGATCGGATGATCGTTTGGTCAAGATATGGTCAATGGAAACTGCGTTTTGCCTTGCTAGCTGCCGCGGGCATGAAGTAAGGCCTCTAACTATGTTGACTTTTTTTTGCGCATCTCTAGACTTATTCTTATATTTTTCCTTTTTAAGATCTTATTGGCCTTGTTACAGTGTTCTGTCCTTGTTATTTTATCAGGGTGACATTACAGATTTGTCTGTAAGTTCCACTAATGTGTTGGTAGCGTCTGCATCAAATGATTATAGTATACGGGTTGTAAGATTCTGATACCCTTGAGCATGAGAATTTAATCTCTTTAGCTCTTCAAAGACTGAGTCATCACTTCTTTTGCAGTGGCGTCTGCCTGATGGGTTGCCAGTCTCTGTTCTCCGGGGACATACAGGAGCTGTAACTGCCATTGCCTTCTGTCCTAGGCCACATTCTACCTTTCAGCTCTTATCGTGAGTCTCATAACAATTGAACAATTGATCAATGTCAAGTATTATCCTGGTAGAGTACAATTTGTATATGTTAGTGTTGGTATGGAGACTCATCTAATATTTCTTCTAAATGAATAAGTGTACAACTTGTTTTTTTCATTATGAAGTCCACAGCATGCATGGTTAGGCCTTAATTCTTAGCAGCACAGGCGTATTCTGTACGGAAATAAGTGAACAGAAGAATATATATTTGTTTTTTCCCCGGCTTAACTGTAACCTCGATTTGACAAATGAACATCTGTTTAAATGGTGGCAATGAAGGATACCTTATATGGGAAAATGATGTTGGGGTATTCATACTCGTCTATGGTCATTAGCAGCACGTTCTGGAGCTATATGTGACGTGCGTGTTTTGGATTTAAAGTGCGTATATATACTTAGTAATGCAGGTTCGCGATATCATAACTTATTAAATTGATTTAGTAACATCATAACTGTCAGTAGACTCAATAGTTATAAAGCATAACCAACTATGCTTGCCAATAATAACATAAAAATCACTTTAATTAGTATTTAACAATTTCAAGAATATTCAGATACCAGTTAAAACCTCCAAGTTAGGAAATATTACAAAGGAAACAAAAGGCATAGATTCAAAGAAATATCATTTTTCTTGATAATTTAGTCAACTTTGAGAGGCACACTGCTGTATCAAGATAACAAGCACATTTGGCTGCATCAGATTCACTTTGACTTTAAATTCAATGGCACCCAGTCCGATACCATTTATGTTGATTTGTGGGAACTGTTCCTTTTACATGAACGAGATTTACTTTATTTCTCTGTTTATATCAATAGGTCATCCGATGATGGGACATGTCGACTCTGGGATGCTAGATACTCTCAGTGCAGTCCACGTGTTTACTTGCCAAAGCCCACAGATCTAACTGTTGGTTAGACGATGCTTCACCTGTACAGTCATTATCATTGCAGTTAATAAATGAGAATTAAAGCATATTTTCTTTTTTGCTTTAGGAAAGAGCAGCAGTATCCCCTCAACGGGTGCGCCATTGAGCACTGCTGCCCAACGTCATCAAATATTATGCTGTGCTTTCAATGCCAATGGGACTGTTTTTGTTACTGGGAGCTCCGACACTTTTGCAAGGGTATGTATAAACAGTTCCTATTTGTGTTATGTGCCTTGTCCCCTCATCTTGTAGGCGTATGATGAAAATTTCTCAAGTTTGTTCCTGTTTACTTCATCACATTTTATTAAGCAACTACACGCAGATTATTGGAGGATTAATATAAATGACTAGATTCTACACCTCTCTACAAGTTTGAGCTTGGCAACAAGTGCAGGGGAGTATTTGTAAATTAATATAAATGACTAGATTTCGCACTTCTCTACAAGCTTGAGCTTTTAGATGAGATGAAATTCTATCACAGATCCTTGTGTTTATATGTTGTATGATGTGGTGTAGTTCTACATCCTTGCATTTCAGTGATTCTCAGGCTTCTGCAAAATTTCAGCTGCTTGCTGCCGTCATTATGTTAGTAAATTAAGTGATGTTGTTCAATATGTGCAAGTATGACATGGCAGTGGTCACTTGGTTTATGATCTCTCAGTGCTTCTGTAAGTCTTGGGATAACAATAAATTAAGTATTTGACCCATGTGATAGATTATGGCAATTGGTAACTGCAGGTCTGGAATGCCTGTAAACCCAGCACAGATGATATTGGACAACCAAGTCATGAAATCGACATACTAGCTGGCCATGAGAATGACGTCAATTACGTCCAATTCAGGTTCGTGTGTCAACACTATAAATTACTGAACATTTATATTTGTGTGTGGACTCACCAGCTTTCTCCTTCTGTAGTGGCTGTGCAGTGGCCCCGCGATCTTCCCTAGCTGATACATCTGCTGAGGATAACTTCCCAAAATTCAAAAATTCCTGGTCTGTCTGCTCTTATTTAACTGTAGTGACTAGTATTCAGTAGTCAGTACGTTGACAGCCCTTTTTTTGTCTAAGACTCTATGCTTAAGTTGTGTTCATAACATGTCAATGACTTCCAGTCTTCCACTTCTTAAATCTGCTACAAATCTCAGGTTTAGTCATGACAGCATTGTTACGTGTTCGCGCGATGGGAGTGCAATTATTTGGATACCTAGATCACGAAGATCTCATGTTAGTTGTTTTTTCCAGTTGATATTTTATAAGCAGAGACATTCTAGATTCCCATGAATGCTTAAACTGAATTTTGTTTGCTACACATTCTATTTTCTTTTTCATCTTACTCTATCGCAATGCAACATATCTTAAAATTTATTTCTAAAAAATTGCCGGAAAAAATCCTCATCTCAGGGAAAAATTGGACGCTGGATCCGGGCTTATCATCTTAAAGTTCCTCCTCCACCTATGCCGCCTCAGCCTCCTCGTGGAGGTCCACGTCAGAGATTACTTCCAACTCCTCGTGGTGTTAACATGATAGTATGGAGCCTGGATAACCGTTTTGTGCTTGCTGCTATCATGGGTATCTTCTTTATGCTAAAAAACTTTTACTTCCCACATTTTTAGTTTATCTCTTTTACCTAAGCTTGCATTATGCTGTTATTTGCTGATTAATATTCTTTTCTCATTTTATGCAAGTATATTAGATGCAATATGGTCAGAATTTTTTTCCCTTTTATGAGGGCTCATTTTATTTATATGCAGTCATTCTGATATGCCTGTTGGGTTAATTTGTCTGCTGTTACTGCAATAATTGATGCCAGAACTGGCGGTGCGGGTCTGTTCATGTGAAAAATTACTTGGGACTGGCAGTACCTTAGTCCCAAGTTTGATTCCATCAGGCACCTTGGGATCTTGGGGTGGGGTAAGCTGTAGTAAAAGAAAAGTGGAGTCAATATCAGGTCTTTACAAGGGGTGTTCAGATCCTTGTAGGGCCGGGCACGGTTCGGATATTTCGGCCTCCTGATAATTCGGGTTCGGTTTGAGATCAGGTACCTGATTATGGGTATTGGGTATTTGAAATTTCTTATTTTCTTAAATAATTTTTTTTAATGCAAGAAACTGAAAAACAACCCATCGCTAAAGTGCTGACAAATAAGGTTTTCAACGAACCATTTCCTGCATCATTCCTCTCTTTGTTGTACCTCTACAGGTGTACTGTGGATTCATTAGGTCGAGCTGGTGCTGGTCTATTACACGAATTTATTAATAGGAGAAAAAAATTCACGGGGGTTTGTAGGACCCCGTAAACATTACAAAGCCAATCCTATTACAAGGAGTCACAACATAGCAAAAGACTAGAATAAAATATAAAACTAGCGAGATAAGGAGCTATGACTTAGGTAAGCCTTAATACACAACACAATCTCATAACTATCATAATTAAACCAACAATTTTTTTTGCCAAAGACTTGATTCGAGGAGATTCCGTGATTCGAGCAGGTTTGCTTTTGGCGCCTTTAAATCCTTCTCAAGTGTCATGTTGGTGTAGGAGAGTGAAAGCTTTCTTGCAGCCATCAATGACATTTTTTGGAGACATACATACCAGATTTCCTTTGGACAGATTTGAGGATAGGAAGAGAAGAAGAATAAGGTGTTTTACGCAAATTCTTAGCGGTTCTTCCAACCTTTTTTCAGGAGGGTGCGGAGTAGGGAGAGGAGACTCAATTAATTGTTTCTCAAAGGAAACAACCTGTGCCAACACTCCAACTTTTTTCTGAAACCGAATCAATGGTTTCCATCCTTGTAGTTTCAACAACATTACCGACGGTTGTTGGCTCAAGTGGTAAGGGACTTGCGTTCACTTAAGCAAGGTCTCGGGTTCGAGCCTTGTGGATGTAAAAAACACCGCTGGGAGAGCCGCCCCTTAAAAAAGGGCCCAACAGTGCTCGGCTGGATTAGTCGCATGTAGCGGATACCGGTGAGAAATCAAAAAAAAAAAAAAAAAAAGAAATTACGTTAGAATCTGACCGTCTCTTATCGGCCTTCCTAGACGGCTGCTGAGGAGATAAATCTCCTTCCGTCAAATCTCCATAAGGAAAGCAGTCAGGGGGAGAACTTGGTTAAAATCTTCAGAGGACCTTCGTCTGTTGTAAAGAAGAACGAGGGGCTCAAATTCTGGAACAGGATTAAGGGTCAAATCAAAGGAAGTAGAAGAGGGAAGAGAGAGTCCTCTAACCAACGGATAAGGAGGGGAGGCAACAGGGATCAAGGGAACCAAGGGAGATTCTTTGACAGCGGAAGAATCACTAATCAAAGATGATTGGACAAACTTGTTCCCCACTACAATAGTCGCTTCCACGAGAGAGGAGTTGACAAGGATGCTGAAATTATTTTGAAGAGCTAGAGAGTCTTGGACAAGATTCTCAGGCTTTTTTCTTGAAAAAGGATCAAAGGGTTAGGATAACCTACAGTAGTCCACTAATTATGAACGGGTGTTCTTGGAGATGAATTGGGACTCCACTTGGGCCAAGATGAATAATCATCAGAAGAGTTGGATTCTTTCTCAGAAGATCTGCTATCAATTTTTTCCTTTGCAATTTTCTGCAGTTCCTCCATGATAGGAATCACTCAGGGGGGATTTTCTTTTCGGGGGAGAGGATATGGTCTTTTTCAGGGTATTTAGCGAAGCAATTTTCCAAAATATGCCCCATTTTGCTACAGTTCAAGCAGAAAAGAGGAAGAGGTTCATGCTTTACACTGATTTTTAGCTTTTGCCCTTGTAGTTCGATAAGTATGGAGTCGGGAATCGGCTTAGAAATATCAATTCCAACTAAAATGCGAGCTTTCTCTAGTCTAGTGAAAGAAGTTGTTGCAGTATCAACTCTCAAAGGCTTTCCAAACGGCTTAACAAGTTCGAATAAAGCTTCTGGATTAAACATCAAAACAGGAAGGTGCCTCAGGAGATCCAAATAGGAACCAAGGGGGAATCTTTGGAATTATTATGAAAAGGAGACCATTTCACAATACGCATAGAAACAGACTTAACCGGCATAGATTTTTTGGACCAAAGCACATCATAGTCATCTTGCGTGGATAAACTAATTATCACACTTTTCTTGTTTAGAAACTCAACCGAGAACTTACTGGATAAACCAAGCTTGGCAACTGATGCTGAAATATCAGTAGCAACGAAGGTGAAGCAAGAAATTGACCCACTAAGGAGATTTGAAATTTCCTGCCCCGAGAAAGAAACCACCGGAACACCATTCGCAAGACTTGGGCGCTACCACTGGCCTTTGGGCAACTGAGGTTTTAGAGAAGAAATCCTTGGCAGAAAGAGTACTGGCTGGGTTGGGAAGATCAGATCCGGTAAAAAGCCCAGAGAAGGGTTTAAGAATAGGGGGGGGGGGGAGGAGGACGGAGGCGCAACCACGATCGACGACGGCTAAGCAGCTGAAGACAGAGGAGGCGGCGCCCTTGTCGACAGCGGAGGGGAGGGCAGAGCCATCCAAAATCAAAAAGATGCCATAGGACAGCGGCTCAGATCTGAGACAAACTTGGGCAGAGGGAAAATAGAAAAAGAAGGCGTTGCCAGGGACGAGAGGTCGCCGACGGGGAGGACTGAAGCGGAGGAGGCAAAGAGGAGGCGGCAAGGGTGGGTTTTAGGGTTTATCTTTTAGAGAGTGGAGGGAGAAAAACATTTTTAGAGAGAGAAAGCAGTTTAGTTGTGCCCTCACCAAAATGCAGGTATATTACACGAAGCTCTTGATTTCATAAACAAAATGCCAATTGAGCCTAACAGTGTGTATGATCATGGACATAATACATGTAGCGCCCTGATTTTTAAAAGACGAACTAAGAAAAATAAAACTCGCGCTAGTTCGTAAAAGCTTTGATACAAAGTTCTAAATACATGAAACTAAAAATGGTAAAGACGATTTTGGTAGTGATCACTGTTCCGGCAACACTCCACTCCAATAGCTCGACTTCAAACCTAAAATTGATAATTTTAGCAAGGGTCAGTCGTGACCACTGACTGAGCAAATTCCATGCACGTGCCATGACCTAATGTTCTATGTTCATGTCTTTTAAATCTTTTAGTCTTGATTAATGCGATGCAACCCTATGACCTGACTTGACCCGACTCTTAACACTTGAACTTGTTCTTGATTAACACTTGAACTTCTTGAAAATTAAACTTAAACTTTACTCTTAAACATGACTTGAAAATTAACATGATCGCGAGCTCACTTGGCATAGTAGGTTCCTATCCTGGCCATGGTGGCTATCTGTCGGCCTCAGGTCACTTTCATGGCCCTATCCGTTGAATAAATAAAATCTGACAGCCTCAGGACCTTAGTCCCTATCTGCTGAACATGAACTAATAACTGCGCCACAAATACCAAGATATTTCCCTACGAGCCCTTCACTTAACTTTAACCTTGAAATCCCTGTCTTCCTAAAAGCTTATTAACATGAATGCATGTTCCTAGACTCAACTCATGAAAGCATGGACTAATGTGTGCATAAACATCATATAACACCATGTCATGTCTTATATAAATATGCATAAGATTCTGGAAACATGAAGAATTATTAAACTGCACAAACTTATCATCATCATCATCATCATATATATGTAACCCCAATACGTAAGACTAACAAACTACCACAATTGCAGTTTACACCAAGGCATGACTAGTAACATGTTTGATGTACATACTAATAGGAATCGAGACCAACTAACAATTACCACTAGTCTGTCGTACATATATAGGATCAATTATCATCAGGTAACCATGTTAACTTGAATAAATCTAGAATACAAGTAGGAATATAATCATATAAACCTGGATGAACACTAGGGGAACTTGCATACAATAAGAGCAATAATTCAACAACAATCATATGAACGTGATGAAGCCTAAAGAAACTTACAAATATCATAACATAAATCACAATCAACCAAATAATCGTGAATGAGCCTTAGGGGAACTTGCCTTGAGAGAAACGAACAAGTGGGAAAATAATTGAAAACGGATTGGAAAACAACTCTCTGTTCGACACCAAATTCTGGATGATTAAAACATCAAAACGGAGATCCGTCCGGTGAAAGTTTAGAAAGATCTCATGGAAATCTTCTCTCCGAAATTCAGCTTGATCCGACGGTTAACGATCCGGGAATCGATTTTAGAAGATGACTGCGCAGTGCAGAAAATTTACGCGTGAAACAAAAATTTAGCTGAGGTTTTTTTTTTTACTGAAAATAACAGGGTTAAATGGGCTTGTTAATGAAAATGGACTTGGGTTTTAGATAAGTGATAGGCTGGGTAAGGTTACAAGGCACAAAACTGGGCCAACAACACTTTACGACTGCGCTTTGACGGTCGATTCGCTTTAAAACGCCTAAATCTGAATTACGAATTTTGGGCTGTTACTAGGGGTGTAAATGAAACGAACGTTCGTGAAAATTTCATGAAAATTTTCAGTCAACGCTCAGTTCGTGTTCGAGTTTGACCTAACGGAACAGTTCGCGAACATGTTCGTTAATAAACGAACACGAACATATAATTTATTGTTCGGTAGTTCGCGAATTGTTCGTGAACAAATTATATCTATAATAATTTTATATATGGAGTATTATTTTATATATAGAGTATAATATTTCCTAACATAATCTATCATTTCCATTTTCCACATAAGTTATAATACTTCCGCCGTCCCAAATTCATTTACCAGCAGGCCGGACACATATTTTAATATAAAAGTGAATAACGTAGGAAAAATGATATTAGAATAGGAAAAAAGATGACTAAAGTAGGAAAGATAGTGAATAAAATATGAAAGAGAATGAATAAAGTATTTAATGGGATTTTTCATTAAAGGAAGAAGTTCAAATTGGAACGTCCCAAACTGAAATACGGGAAGTTGAATTCGGGGCGGAGGTATTTTCTAACCTAACTTACACAAAACCTATAATAGTTCACGAACTGTTCGTGAACATGTTGAAACATTAACGAACTGAACATGAACAAGTGTTGAGATGTTCGACGAACATGAACACGTACATAACATATGTTAACGAACAAACGTTCGTTAAGGTCAATGTTCGGTTCGAAATACACCCCTAGCTGTTACAATACAACTCTTTTCTATCTCAAATTTAATCATAATGCCAATATCCGATTCTTTGTGCCCCCCCCCCCCCACACACACACACAATATAAACACCCACTATATATGTACGGTGAGCGGTGATGCATGAAAATCAAAAGCCAGCAATTACTTCTGAAATATAAACGGTCTGTTCTTGATATATACATGTCAAACCCTTTGTTATTCAGTCTTTAGATCACAGATTAACAAGTAAACAAGAAGTATCGAAGCAAGAAAAAATGACAATGAAAAGCAGAAAATTCAATATTATCCATTTTGTACCCAATGGGTACCCGAAACTTGATCTGGTAATTAAATGTGTACCCAAAACCCAAAATTTTCAAAATACCCAACCTGATCTACCCAAACCCAAATGGGTTGGATCAGGTACCCGTCCCAAAAGCTCCAGCCCTAGATCCTGAGGTAATGGAGGTTTTGAGATTGTATTGAAGAAAAGTGAATATCAGATAAGAGTGTTAGCAAATGTTTCTAGGAGGTGTTTTCGGGCTTCTGAGTGAAGATGATTGAAGTTGCATATTAGCAAAAGTATGAGGTGTTTGGTATGTACATGGCAACTTAAAGTAGTGGATTTTAGTATTTGGTTTAGTTCATAAAAAGCACCTTATTGAAGGTAAATTTAGTTTGTCATTGTAACAATATGCAACAAAGGAAATTTTGTTTTATAGGATTAAGGTTACAAGAAAATAGGTTTCCTAAAACTTGGGAGCTTTAAGCACCCAGTCATTAGATGCTTGTCTGCTACTCTGCTTTAAGCAATTAGCTGCTTGTTTTTCAGAAGCTACCAAAGAAGTTGGTGTACCAAACTCTAATGTTTTTTAAGCAGCCAGAGAAGCACTTTCCAAAACACTGCCTTCATAAGTAGTGATGACAGAAGTGCATGGGAGTAAGAAATGTAATGCATGTCCATTAATGATTAACAAGGTCTACTATATGCACACATATAACCTATCCATAGAAGTTTCTCTATATTATTCTATCTTTCCCTGGATACATTCACTTATTCCCTCAGTTCTTTTGATGGGTTTTATTATAGCTTCATTTATATCTAATCATGTTAAAAATCTATATTCTTATTGTTAAAGCTTGAGAGCATTGTGCTTTCCAGTACTGGTACTATTATCTTATGATCTCCTATATGTTATGCAGACAACAGAATTTGTGTTTGGAATGCTAATGATGGTAGCTTGGTGCATTCATTGGCTGGTCATACAGCATCTGTAAGTGCATCCAAACTTCTAATCTTGAGGCTTCTTTTTTTCACCTCAAATGGCTAGAGAATGAAGTTTTATTTGCTTTCTTCTCTTGTCGTTTTACTAAGATTTTTATATAGATGGCATATCATCACTTCCATGCATTAATTATGACATTAAGCTCAGCTGACAAGCCAACATATAAGTCCACAACCGCAACAATCAATGTCCTATCCAATAAGTGGGATAGGCTCTGTGGTCTGTAAAATGTGTCACACCAGGTCGAGTACGCGAGTCATGAGTCAGTGCCCCCCTCTTTCCTCTTTGTCAGCATATCCTCATAAGTCATATATCCCTCGATGCAGATGTAGGGAGACAAGAGTGACTCATTTCATGGCTATATACCGTCTAAAGTATATGTCTGTCAGTGCTTTCACGATGCCATCAGTTGTATCTTAAATAATTTTCATAATATGATTTTATTAAATCATCTTGCATTATAATAAATTGAAAATGGTTGACCGAAAAAAAATCGATGGGAAGTTCAGATTGGGATGGAGGGAGTATTTCATATCAGTCCCATGTTGTCAATTTCTATTTATCCTAACTTGCAGTATATGCTACTTGTTCCCTGGCATCATTAGCGCGTCAGTCTCTTGAACAACATATCATATATACATGAGATAGAATATAATGTTCAGGTTACTTAAGATATGTTCATTATATGCATGGACATCAATTCAACTTGAGATTATATAAATTTCACATTTGGATTGCCAGCTACAGGGAACATCCTATTAATTGTTTCTAAAGCTCTAGTGATAGCAAGTAATTGTTTGGACCTCTGTCACGACCTGTCCCTACACATGCAACATGCTTACATCACAATAGCCACCATACTTATATTTTGAATCGAGGTGCAATATCAACAATCAGAAGTCCTGATTTTGGGGAAGATGAGTTTTAAACTTCAAGGCATCTTCAGTTAAATTGAACAATTCTTACTATAAACGTACTTTAGCATCGCCAGACTATAATTTGAGTGTAAAGAATTAGGAGTGACCTTCCAGGAAAAAAATTTAAGAGTGACCTGAGTGCTTTCATTAAAGTTTGGTTTCACATTTATCAAAATCTAGCAGTCAATTCTAGAATCCGAAATAGTTTAGATTGGCATGATAGTTATAGTAAATCTGACCATTCTCATCACATTTTGGCTTGGATCTTACTTGAGTTGATTGCTGTAACACTTGCAATTCCACTCATAATCTTCTGTTGCAATCTGACAGACTTACGTTTTGGATGTTCACCCTTTCAACCCAAGAATTGCTATGAGTGCTGGGTATGATGGGAAAACCATATTGTGGGATGTAAGTTGGTTGTTCCTTAGTCCGACTGAAGTTCTGAATGCCGTCATTGTTTATTTGTTAATCTATCCTTGTGGTGTATTACAAGATATGGGAGGGTACCCCAATTCAAGTATATGAAATTGATGGGCGCTTTAAATTGGTCGATGGAAAGTTCTCACAGTATGTCTCTCTGAATCCTTTCTCATTCCGATGATTGGTAGTTCTAACAACTATGGTTCTGTTAATCCTTAATTCTGTAGCATCAAGTTTGAAATTTATATTCATAGATTCTTTATAGTTTTAACTTGAGTACAATGACTTTTATTTTCATTTTTATTATCTCAGATCCACAATATGCTTGTAATCTGATAATGATCTGCATTAGATTATGCCTGAATACATGTGGTTTTATATGTACCTTGATTTGGTGCTTAATTTTTGGATTCAAAGTGTTTTGAGTTATTAATGAGCATGCTAATTCTTGCTGGTCTAGGGATGGCACTTCAATTGTGCTTTCAGATGATGTGGGGCAAATTTATCTGCTAAACACTGGTGAAGGAGAGTCCCAGAAAGATGCTAAATATGATCAGGTTATGAATGATTGTTTCTCGGTTTTATACTCATGCTCTAGCCAATCTCGTGACAACTCTGACACTAAATTTGTGAACACAGTTTTTCCTTGGTGACTACCGTCCACTTACTCAGGATGCTTCTGGAAATGTTATTGATCAGGTGAATTGTCATTTTGTTGTATTATGTTCTCTTCCATTGGTTATGTATCCATCATTATTGCATCGTGCACACTCTTCCAATTTAATGCCTCTATCATATTACATTTTATGCTGTGTTAGTCCTTTTCCCTGTGGGTTCTCTAGACAATTTTTTTTTTTTCACAGTGAATTGCATACTTATCACCCCTGCAGCGCGTGTGATTGCCTGTAGAACACTGGCATAGGTCTTGCCCTATAGTACTCAACGGGCTCCAAGGTTTCTAATAGCGCACATGTTGCACTTGCTATTTGGTTCGCCCGTAGAGCAAAATACTGGGCCATTGATATGGCAGCTATAAGATCTTAGTTAAATTGTCTTTAGAGGGCCCAACCTTTGGTTCATTAAAAAGAATGCAACTGTATCTACATCCACATCACATTGAGAAGGAATCCGAGTTCAACTTTGATGTATAAACTGAAATGAGGATGTGAATGATGCTGAGCTATATAAAAGAATATGATGATTAATGTTATTACTAAGATGAGACTTAAGGGGGGTTAGATTGTTTCATCTTTCAAAGGTAATATGAGAGCAACTTAGACAACAGACTAGACTACTACTATGAGGCAGAGTGTCACCTGCTACCCCATTGAAACAGCAAATTAACAACCCAAAAGAATTGTTTACGGTCTGGGCATCTAAGAAACACCTATTGTTTCTCATTCTAAATGCACCAAACAACGCAATTGGGAATAATATTTCAGTCTAATCTTTATCTCTCAATTTCCTTCTCCAAGTCCTGAGCATATCCCCACCAGTTTGCTTGGCATTGGCCAATAAATTGTACAGCCCCAGTATAGAATCCCGCAGGGTCCGAGCCATTTTACAATGAATAAACAATTGGTCAATGGATTCTTCATCCGATTTGATTTACACATGAAACAGCACTCCAAGGAAAATGCACCTCGGTGTCTTAATTCATCTGTTGTCCACACCTTACCTAATGCCACTGTCCATATAAAAAGGGTGAATTATTTATTAGTGATCTTCCAATCTTTCTTACTCATAAATGATTAATATTTTTATTATTGTGAATTAGTGTCTACTAATATGATATTACGAAAGTAGCCATAATTAAATATAGAAATTACCAATTTACTTGAAATAAAACAAGCATCAATAAATTATCTCCCCCTAAAATTTTGTCAATAATAAATGAGATTTTGAAAATAATCCACGCATCAGACTTCAAAATCTTCTTCAGTTGAAAAGATAACAAGCATCCGTTATTACCAAGACTCTTTTGAAATCAACAAGGATCGTCATTATCTACAAACATATGATGCGTAGAGATGACTATTTTTAGTATTTTAAGATCAACAAGTATCAGCATCATCTACAAACATATTGACTAACATCAACATTATCTACAAGCATCGGCATCAACTTCCTGTGTAATGTGTATCTAGAGAATCAACGCATCTTAGTATTGCTACAATTGAGTTAGGTTTCTAGAGGTGCAATCCCATCGGTTATCTAAAGTTAAGGTTAGGAATATTCAAAATATTTTTTTTCTTCTAACATCCTTTTTTTTATCAAGGATCTTCTTGTTATGTTAGAATCATCATGGATTATGATAGTTTTGGCTTCTGATTTTCTCAAGCATCATAATTCTGTATATAGCTTATACACAACCAAGCATCATATTTCTAGTAGATAGATAGCATCATTTATGTAAGTATCGTGGATTAGTAGTTTTTGTATTATAACAGCTTATAAACAATCAAGCATCATATATCCTAGAAAAAAGCATCAATCAAAAATAAAATATCACTGGGTTTTATTTGATATTTATTATAGGTGGGAGTAAATTAAGGTGATCTATATTTGGTAGAATCTTGCTACATCACTAATGTGTAATAAGTAAATGACTCATTTTTAAGAATACAATTGTGTATCACTGATGTGCAAGAATTTTTTAAAATTTGAATTATAACATAATTTTTCCTAAAAAGAATGCCACTCGAGGGGGCACTTACCCTAAATGATTTTCCATAGGAACTTTAATTTTAAGTGAGCCCCCAGGGGGTTAAAGTAACTCTTTACTAAGAGAACCTTATATTTTAAAATCTACCATCTACTTCTATCCAACTCCCCAGATGGTCACTTTCAGAATACAGGACTTTCAAACATCCTGCCAGTTCACCAAATGAAGCTTGTAGCCATCCGTTCCCATCCCCAAGGCAAACCTCTTTGAATATATTCCAACAAGTTTGTCACAGGCGAAGGGATAGGGAATAAGTGGGTATTGTCGTAAATGTTGACTTAATATCTATGTTTTGAAACCTGCCAAGTCGACCCAGGCCGACCCAGTTTAACCGCTACTCGTAGCCCATGCCGGGCCGAAAACCTTATAATTCGCCAAAAACTCGGAACCCGGTGGAAACCGGATTAATTCTTTAAAAAAAAGGGTAAAAACTCCGGTTAAAACTGGGTTGACCCGGATTTAATTCAAAAAACAAAAAGAAGCCTGAGATAGAGAGGAATGTGTGGTCTTCTAGGACTAAAGACTCAGATTGCGAAAAAGATGGAGAGGAATGGACTAAGAGTTGTTGCAATCAATCTTGGGACTTCCATCTCTTCGTAATGAGTTAACTAAAACCTAGAAGTTGTGTTTACCTCGACTTGAAGACGGTCTAGAGCGTGAGATCGAGCAGAGATGGAAGCCGATAGGTTGAAGATGCCGCGCCGGAGATCGAGGAGATGGAAGTAGGCACTGAGAGTCTTAGAGTGAAAGATCTTCTGCAGTTTTACTTTTCTAGAATCCGTGGGTCAGGTACATTCCGCAGAAGAAATTTTTTGGGGAGGTGAGAACTGGGTTGCTTGGTTTTACTGTACAATTTTAGTAAATGAACTTCATGGCATTTATTAATAGAAACTTCTTTTTACCACGTTGCATTTTCTTTGTTTTTATTAATAGTCAAATTGTTCTAGGAAGTGCATTTTTTGGATAACATGCGCCTTAAGGAAAAAAAAAAGGATTGTGAAGATTCAAAGTTTTGTAAGTCGAGTATATATCATTATCAATTGTAGGTGAACAATATATATATATATATATATATATATATATATATATATATATATATATATATATATATATATATATGTTGAGTTCTTAGCATGTACATTATTTTAATTAAAAAAAATTATTAATAGGTTGACCCGAGTCGACCCGGTTGAACCTTTCTCGGTAGGTAGACCGGGTCTATCACCGGGTCCGTGTTTCAAAACATAGCTTAATATACGTAGCGCAAGAC
This sequence comes from Plantago major, assembly GCA_026545765.1. Lineage (NCBI taxonomy): Eukaryota > Viridiplantae > Streptophyta > Magnoliopsida > Lamiales > Plantaginaceae > Plantago > Plantago major. Next base: position 36,010,661 of record CM048839.1, read on the forward strand.
GTGATATGCAATTGCTCGTTGCTCCGGCGCACGCTTGCATGAAACTGTGCTATGAGCTATTTATAAGTATGGTGATTTTTTCAGAGGCCTACTTTTGACCATTTAATTTTTTTTAAACCAACCTCAAAAAACTAATTCTCTAAATTGCAACTTTGTTGCGGTCAGGTCTAAATATTAATTTGATATCCTAAAATTACTAACTAATAAAGTTATACTGTCAAGACCTAGAAATCATGTTTTCTTCATGGTGCACGTCTTCTTCTCAGCGTAGATCTTCTTTTTCTGCAATTGATCCCAGAACTGGTATCTGAGCGGTGGGTACAGAAGTGCGTGATGGCCATGAAGCGGGTGCTGTTGACCGGTTTGTTAGGTGGTGGCCGTGAGGTAGTTTTGTTGACAGAGTTGGCTGTTGGTTTTGCCTTCAGAGATGGCGGTGGCAGGGTTTTTATGACTGGAGCCGGGATTGTGGTTTTGGATTGAATTTAATTAGTATGCAAATAATAGTTATGGGGAACAATGTCATATTAGTTTATCTTAATCTTAATGTGCTTGGACCTCAGACCAAATGCATTTCACGAGTTCTCATATTATTTTGCATCTAACATTGGACCCCCTTAGTTCTCCTTTCTCAAATGTTAATTCCCAGTATATCCGTAGCTGGTCTCATAATTTTTACCTTGGAAGGAAATTAATCCACATCAAAGTAGAAAAGAAATTGAAAAAGGAAAAAGATTGAGGGGACTGCTTATAGGACTACAGTGGTGCCGCATCATGCTCAACCTTTCTGGGTACAATGGTGCCATTATTATCACGATCCAACATATCTAGGTATTCTATTTAGATAAAAGCATAAGGCATAAGTTTTAGAGTGAATGATGGGATGGATTCAAGCAAGTACAGTACATTATGAAGCAGCTAATGCTAAGATAATTCTTACAGTCACATTCAACGATTTCATGTACAAAACAAAGGAAAAGTGAAAAGAGAACAATATTAATTTACATATTAGAAGGATTTCTTTAAGTGGAAAAAACACATGAGGAGAATTAGTGACCTCTTTCTTGCATAAAAAAAAAGTAGCCGTTGCTTGTATCTTGTGGTGACTATTCCAAATTTCTGATTTGTGAGTATCTAGCATGAATATCCACCAATTTTATACAGTATAATGTATTTCTTAAAAGTTTGGAATATGGATACCTGACATCTTTATAGATTTATCTACTTGGTCCCAAATATTAAGGCTTTGTTCTCTTCATCTGAAAACTCATTAATTTCAGTTCAGTTCAGATTCATTCAGATCATTCAGTTTTGCTTGGTTGTTTTTTATACAACAATTCAGTTCAGATCAGTTCTGTTCAGACGAAGAGAACAGAGTCTAATTACTCTTTTGTTTGTTGAATCTCATGCAGGAGACACAGCTTGCTCCATACAGGAGGAATGTTCAAGATGTGTTGTGCGATTCAAGTATGTCATGGATTTCGTCGCATCACATATTTAGTATTTGTTTGTGTTCAAGTGCTCCATCTTTTCTTAGTCTTATTCATCTGACATTATCCCATTCAAATAATCAAATAAAATCTTTAGGAAAGAACTCTCTTCCATACTTCACGGATTTTATGTCAATTCTATCTATTTATAATACATACCTGGTGTATTGTCTTTTTTATTTTAATAAATTTGATATTAACTATAAAAAGAAAAATAATATTCTAATGCTCCAAGTATTATTTCTCTGAATTAAATATTCCAGGCATGCTTCCATACCCAGAACCTTATCAAAGCATGTACCAAAGACGTCGGCTTGGTGCTTTGGGTATCGAATGGCGTCCTACATCCATACAATTTGCAATCGGCACAGATATTGGGATAGGCCAAGAGTTCCCAATACTACCTGTGCCAGATTTGGACTTTCAGTTAGAGCCACTGCCAGATTATCTTGATGCTCTGTACTTGGAACCTGAAAATGATGCCATGAATGATGATAATGACTCGGAGTACAATGTCACAGAAGAATATATCAGTGACGAGCCAATTGACCATAGTGACAGTGCTTCCAGTGATTCAGAGTGTAGTGAAGATGACAAGGTCAGACGAAATCAGAAAGACAGTGCATGGCGGTCTAGAAAGAGGAAACCTGTATTTGAAGTAAGCTTGAGTTTAGAGTTGATTATGTTTCTGGTGTGCATTTTCTAAGTAGCATTTTCAATCTTTACAGCTTAATTTGATGACATCCTCTGGTAGACGACTGAAGAAGAGAACTTCGGATGAACGAGGCAAAGCTTTGTCTAGAAGTAAAAGATGTAAAAAATTGAAAGTTCGACCGGGATCTTCTAGAAAGAAGAGCACTGAAGCGAAGTTGTTGAGACCTCGTAGAGTTGCCGGACGCAGTGCAGTCAATAACTTTTCCCAGACGACAGATGATTTTACGGATGAAGATGATTCAGCAGGTTACTCATCAACTAGTGAATCAACTTTTGAGGAATCTTCCAGTCAAAGGAAAGGATATAATGACGACGTTAATGAGCAAAAAAGACACTCGGGCACTTTAAAAGCATCTCCTCATGGATCTGAAGATGTAGTCAGGCCCCTTAAAGACCACGATTTGCCAATGAACACTGGAAACAAAAAGAAGTTGGTGCTCAAACTGTCACTTAATAAACACCGCATAGTACCTTCGGGGCAGGAGCACCAATTTGAGAGCCACAGTAATGTTGCATCTTCTTCTATGATAGCTCATAAAGAAAACTCAAAAGCATCCATGAACCCAGGGTCGTCTTCTGCAAGCTTAGTTGCTAAGGAGCTTCCTGAGACATATAAAGAGCACTCCAGAGATGTTGAAAAATTAGCGGAATCTGAGAATGAGCTGAAGCCGGTTACAACTTGTGATACCAGTATAAGCTGGGGAAAAATAAAGTTGCGCACATCAAATGGCACACAGGTAGCAAAATTACCGCCATCACCTGTGAATAATACTGTGTTATCTCCTGTCTATGGTAACATGCCGATTTGCAATGAAGCTGGTGCGTCCAACAAACCAAAAATTGAGAATGAGGAAAAAGTCTCATCTAGTTTTCTTCATGCTGGATCTAGTAACGTTACTCTTGATCCAAACAATTGTGATCAGAATGGTTCCAAAAAGAAGGGAACTGTAATAAAAATAAAAACCATCAAATCTAGGTGTGACTCTTCCAGACCTCCAGTCCGGACGAGCTCACCTGCTTCATCAGGTGCTCATGGTGAAAGACTTTCTTCAGTTGGGGAAGCATCACTTCTAGACCATCCATTGGCTAGTAATAAACATGGAAAAACAGGTGAGATGCCACAACCCAATGCAAATTGTGACGACAATAACACAAATGGGGCCTTCCCTAACCACAGTATGGTAACAGATATGCCGGACTTGGATACGGATTCTGTCCGTAGGTCGAGATCCTTGAAGTTGAAGGCCCCTAAACAAGAGAATGTTGTAACTGATGCTTTTGGGATAGGCGTGGACTATTTACAACCATGTACATCAAGAAGTTCAGGAAAGTCTCAAAAGAAAGTTGTTGATCATTATGCTCAAGATGGATGGCTGTCTGCATCAAAACATACAGTAAGGCCAAGGTCCTCCCGGAAAAGGGGGGAAAGTTATTGGACTGGAAGTGGAAGTGGTTTAGTTACAGGAGTTTCAGAACAGGTGCCTGCAAAGGTGAATTGGTTGCTGTTGTTGCAACAGGAGGAGGGATATCGGTACATTCCGCAGATGGGAGATAAAGTGGCATACGTGAGACAGGTAGATGCCAATCTCTGATTCACTAGTAGTTCATTGTAGTGGCAAGATGCATAAGCTCTTAACGTGTTCCAACCATTATGCGCTATATCTGTGTTATTGTTACCACATGGAATCATTTGTGATTTTGTGTTTTTAAAATTATATGGCAAATTGCCCTGTCACTCCCCTTTCTTTGACCTGTAGATAGTTTTGGTGTAAATGAACTGGAGGAATGTGGAACAGAAGAATAAATAAAAATAAAAAATAAACTTTCTAAATTTGGAAAGGAAGGGTTTTGTTTTTGTTGCTAAGTTTTGAATAAATGAGCTTTCCTTGCAATAAAATGGCACAGGGGATTTACTGCAGTTTGCATTGGGAGCAGGGGTTTATGCCATTGCCCTCTTTATGGCATTTGCCTGACTCATGTAGTTGAATTTGAGTAACACATCATTGACCTTGTCAATTTTTGCAGGGTCATGAGGAGTGTAAGGTGCCTGGAATTCAACGGAATCCTCCTTGGGTATTGTTTGGTGATAACTTGAGTGCTGTTGAAATTTGTGAGGTCGAAAACCTCGAGTACACTATGCTCTCTGGTTCTGGCTGCTGTAAACTCTCCCTAAAATTTCTAGATTCTGCTCAGGGCCTGACTGGACAAAAGTTTAAACTAATACTGCCTGAATTAAATGAATCACCAGATTTTGTTGTTGAAAAGACATTGTATGATGCAGCCATGGTGAGAAAGTGGAGAATTAGGGATAAATGCATGGTGTGGTGGAGAGAGCCCGGAGGGGAGGGTGTGAACGCTGGTACTTGGTGGACTGGTGAGATTATTGATATCAAGGATACAGATGATAATTTCCCTGGAAGCCCATGGGAAAGATATGTCGTGAAATACGACAATGACACCGCACTTCACTGTCCCTGGGAACTATTCCATGAAGATAGTTCGTGGGTACAACCGCACATCATTGACAACGGAGTTAGTGGGAGAATCATGTCTTGTTTCACTCACTTGGTGCAGAAAGCTAGCAATAAGGTCTTTCTCTTTCCTTCCATTCGGTTTAATAGATAGTTATATACCTATGAAGGATGTCATAATTACACCTAAACACTAACTGTTTAGGATTGCATAGTGCATACTGATGAAGTATGTTTTTCTGTGTTACAGGATCGCTATGGGTTCTCAAAATTGAACGATATTGTAAAGAAGAAGGATTTTGAAAACAGGTACAAAACTTGTTACATTTTACACAATTCAAAAATAGATGTTAAGATCCTTGATGTATGCTATGCACTTTGCAGGTTCCCTGTGCCATTATCTCCTGATATAATCCTGGGGAGGTTGGAAAGCAATAAATATTACCGGAGAGTACAGGCAATTGGACATGACATAGATGTAATGTTGTCAAATGCTGAATCTTATTATGAGAACAATAGTGAGTACAAGAAAAAGACAAAGAGTCTATCAAAATGGTTGAAAAGAGAACTCTCCGAGTTGTGGAAGTAGACGACTACTGTGTATTTTGGCTATTCAGGTCCAGTTTTGGGGTATGGTCGTATGGATCTGTTGTCCATTGCCCAATCCGAAATTTGCAAATGTTTTTGTTCATTTGTTGTACGATAACTTGAAATTACAGGTCTATTTAAGACAATTAAAAGTGAAAAATACAGGTTCATATTTAAAACGTTATGGCATCCCATCCCATATAGTGTTCTTGGCCGGAGTTGATGCTTTTTGTTTGACAAGACATCATTTCTGGATCCTCTCTTTTTCTTCAATTTATTCCTTGAGTTTTCATGTTATGCAAAAGCTTGAAAGGATACACTAGGAAAGGTCGAAGACCCCCTGGTATACTAGTACTAGTATAGTCAAAAGGTCTTGTATCATAATCAAATATCGACAGTTTAAGAGCAATAGGAAACTCAAGATTTTACTCTACGATTAGTTACTAATTTATCTCATATACTATATGTGAGATGCATCTTTTCCACACCGTTGAGTAGACCACACTTCTTTTTGTAACTTGAAAATTTGAGCATTTTTATTATTTTAGCACTACTTTATCCTAAAATTTGGATAAAATTAGTTACTAATAAACATCATACAACTCGTGCTCTAGCACCAAATTTGAAGTTTCATACGGAGATTATAAATTTGGAACTTGCTAAGTACAACATGGATATTCTAACGTCAATATTAATTCCATTAACATATACGGTAATGCTACCCAATCATTTGGAATGCCCCAATCAATGACTAATTTTTTGGGTTATATTGATCTCGCAAAGTGTCTTCACAATTTTGATGTACTTTACTTTCGTGTAATTACTGAAAAACTTTTAAATGACTCCTTCGTACTAGTATTTCCTAAATTTGAACGTGCATAGTTTTGAATTTAGTTGTTGAATATATGGGGACCCTATATGCTTACTAGTAATCTAGCATCATTAAACTAATCCAAAGAGACTTAAAGGAATAAACAAATATTATTATGATTATGACTACATTGACTAGGAGCATTAGTGGATTTTATTAAAAAGAAACATTAGTAGTAGTACATTGACTAAAACATCCGCTACTTCATTGGCTTCGCGGTAAGACGTACGTCCTGGAACCCTTCAAGCTGGTGGCGCATCTCCTGGATCAAGTGTAGATGTACTCGTGTTGGGTCCTACATCCTGCACAGAAAAGAAAACAAATAGTGAGAATCAGTTTGGATAACAAGATGAGTTATACCTTCTTGGAGCGCCAGAGTGAGCCCCGTTCGTAACGCCACAAATTCGGCAACATTGTTATCCGTGCATCCTATGTAACCACTGGCAGCTTGGATGAAAGCCCCTGTCCGTGTGCTAAAAATACAACCTATACCCGTGCGACCCGGATTCCCAAGGGAAGACCCGTCCGTATTAAGGCAAACAAAATCTTCTGGAGGTGTGATCCAATGACAAGGTACCTCGGATTTGGGATGTGAAGAGGGGGCTAATTGAACGGTTAATTCTCGGTGCAACTGGAGGCATTTATGTTGTAGAGCTGGGATATTGATCTCCTGACCTCGGAAAAGCTTGTTATTACGTGAGTTCCAGATGACCCAAATGAGGATTATGTAACGAAGTTGGTGAATAGAGTTTAGCGGGAGTGTGAACAACAAGTCAGGTAGTGAACCTTGCGTCGTATGCCACAAAGGAGGTCGGTAGAGGGAATGTAATCGAGCAAACTTAGGACAGTGGAAGAAGATGATCCGGGGTCTCGTCTTTCACGTTGCACAAAGAACAGGTGGGATCACTGAGGATCGATTGTTGAACTAGCACAGAAGCGGTGGGTAATCGGTCATGTAACGCCATCCACAAAAAGAACCGAATACGAGGCAAGGTGCGGAGTTTCCAGATTTTGTGCCAAGGCCAAGAAGGTCCGAAGTCTTGAGGTGAGGTGAGGCGATTGTACGCCAATTTAATTGTAAAAACGCTCGACGAGTCATAGGGCCAGAACAGTTCGTCAACAGGCGCTTGCAGGATGGGTAGAGGAAGACCAATAATTTCATGCACCAGTTCAGAGGGTAGCACTCTTTCTAGTTCTTGGTGATTCCATTGGCCATTCGAAAGGAAGCTTGCTAACGGCACCCATGGCACCTCGTATGTAACATAATTCGCTAGTATTTTATTTGGGAGCCACTGGTCATGCCAGAGGTCGATGAGTGTCCCATTGCCGACCTGCCATTGAAGGAGTGAAGTGAGTAGATTACGATGCTTCACAAGAGTCTTCCACATCCAGCTATGATGCGGTCAAGTAGGGGCCTCAAGGAACGACGTTCTGGGAAAGTACTTTGCTTTATATGCACAAGCCCACAGTGAGGTAGGATCATGTAACATGCGCCACACTAATTTAAGCTGGAAAGCGGTATTAAGAGTGGAAAGGTTCCGGATTCCTAGCCCACATAATGCCTTCGGCCGACAAACTTTTCGCCAGCTTAGTCTGCCTCGTCGGAACCCTTCCTTGGTTGCGTTCCAGAGGAAGTGCTGATTGATTCCATTCAGCTTAGCAATACAAGTCGAAGGGAGCTTGGCGATGGACATACAATACATGGGAATGGTGTTCGTAACAGACTGAATCAGCGTGGCTTGACCCACGTAGGACAGGAAACGGGAATACCAGGTGTTGATTCGTGCTGTGGCGCAGTCAATGATGTGGTCGAACAGGTCGGATTTTTTCCTGCTGACTAGGAAGGGAACACAAAGATATTTATCTTTACATTTGTTCGGAGACACCCCAAGGGTAGAAATGGTATGGCGTTTAACGTCTGGTGGAGTGTTCGGCGAGAACAAGATACGGGATTTTTGCCAACATACCGTCGGCCGCAAAGATACTCTGGTGAAGGCGATCTTTGAAGCTTCGATGTGGATTGGTGGAAGCTTTACAAAAAACCATGCAATCATCCGCGAAACAGAGGATGGGCAGAGAAGGTCCGGATGAGCAAAGTCGGAGGCCTTGAAGCCGATGTGCACTTGTCTGACGCAGTAGCAGATGAACAAAAAGTTCCTGGCACAGGATGAAGAGGTAAGGTGACAGTGGGTCGCCCTGCCTGATGCCACAGGATGGTTTCCAGGTATCAGAAAGGTGATTATTAACTTTCACCTGGAAAGTGCAAGACGTAACGTAGGTCATGATCCACTCGATCAAAGAAGTAGGATGCAAATTAAATTTGGTTAAGGCGAAACGTAGGAAGGTCCACTCGAGACGATCATAATCCTTTTCTATGTCGAGCTTCAGACCAAAGTAGTACTGGCGAGAGGTCCGTTTACGGTTCATAGAATGAAGTAGTTCATGTGCAAGTAGCACATTGTCGCTGATAGCACGGCCCAGTACAAACGCATTCTGATAAGGTGAGATAAGCTTGTTGAGGAATGGACGGAGTGGATGAACCAGAATTTTTGAGATAATTTTGTAACTGACATTACACAAGCTAATTAGCCGAAATTGGCTCAGAAGTTTAGGGTTTTCTACCTTCGGGAGTAAGGCTATCTGGGTGTGATTGATGGTGGGAGGTATTGTGGAAGTTTGTAAAAAATAAAGGACCATCTGGCTCACCTCAGGGCCGACGATGTCCCAATAGTGCTAAAAGATTTTACCATTCAGCCCATCCGGGCCTGGTGTTTATCTGGTCCAATGGAACGTACCGGATTCCAAATCTCCTGGAGGGTGACAGGGGCGATCAGAGAGAGGTTATCGATTTCCTGGAGTTGGGGCGTAATTACATGGTTGAAGGGATCCGGAGAAGTATCCCTCGCTGTTCTTGATACTGGAATGAGATTATGTCTTCGGTGATGCGAGGCAAAGGCATGGAAGAATTTAGTATTGGCGTCCCCATGTTTGATCCAGTTCAGCCGTGCTCTTTGTGCCCAGTACTCGGTAATTTGCGCCCGGATGCGATTGATGTTAGAGCGCAGGTGATGTGCACTTAATTAGAGATCTCGTTTTTCGTTGTAGAACCTGTAATCTCCAAATACAATCAAGATTAAATTTATAAGTCGGAAGTCCTCAAATCCACAGTTTATAGTAGAAAGTTGACTCGGGATGTCGTTCTCCACGGACACTTAGCATAGGAACAAGCAAATAACGTTGTAATTGAATACAAGTAAACAGTTTCTTATCTCAAACATAATAATCAGTTCGCAGTAAACCCTAAATTGCTTTTGTTGTAAATCAATAGTTGACAGGCGTAAAGGTTCCCCAACCTTCCTCTGCTATGCTACTTCCAACTTCCTAGTTAAAATCCTACGCATTTACCTCTAACGACAGCATGGCATAATACTATGGTGCTCGAGGCGCAGTCGGCACGAGTACCCCTACTCAGTTCAATGAAACTACTGTGTCACTTAGCAGAACATCACACCACGAAGGATGTATAGAGTTTTATAACCACGATTTATGTCAAATAACTATTCCATTAACATATCTTGGTATGTAAAGAAGTAGCAAAAGCAGAGTTACGGCGGTCCGCCTTTACTAAACGAAATTATCTACTCATAGTAACAAAGAACATAAATTGAAATCTAAGAAGAAAGGAAGAAGAAGCTTAGTCTCTGATGTTCTTGATGTCTCCGTGTTGCTGTTTCTAGGGTTTCCTCCTTTTGAGTGCCTGATGGCCAGCGGGTTGGGGTTTCACTTCCCCCAGGACTGGTTCTCTCTCAAGGAGAGCTGCTTTGTGAGCTGTGTGGAATTTGAGACCCCTGAGGTCTTATTTATAGGTGAAATTTCGACCTCCAAACCGCCATTCTTCAATAAGGAAGGTTTAGGGCCTCAGCCTGACAGGCCAACAGCGACCAGAGAAATCGGAAGGTTCATCATGCTGGTGGCGCGATGACCCTCTTGATCCCCGGTGGCCGCCATCTTCGATTGTTGCAAATTCGAATATGTTTTCTTCATTCTTCAATTTTGGGCTTCATAACTTCGTTTCCTCGAAAAGTGGCATTGTACAAAGTTGTTCCCCCTTCAATTATCTTCGCATCGGTTGGTCACATGACATGTTTTGACTCCTCAAACTCCGTGCAACGGTCGATCCGGCATATTTGCTTCATTGTCCCGATTTGGCACAATTGTGCCGTTTTGGTGCCTGAAATCGTGCAAATCCTCAAAATCGCGATCATGACCTACATAAAACAGGCAAAGTTGGTAATTGACCATAAAACGACACAAATATTGCATCTAGGGCAAAAAACGAGGGTCTAAAAGTATGCTATATCGCACATTTCATTGTCACATCAGCAGGGTTTGCTCATAAGGGCCCAAAACCTCCGGATTAAAGGGTAGCTGGGAGTCTACACGGTTGAGCTGGGTCTGTAGATCTCGGAGTTTGGATTTTAGATGATGAAGCGTCGGCAAAGGCCACCGAGGTACTTCAAGGGCCAAATGATTGACAATGGTGTGGAAAGGGTGGGGACTACGCGAGCTGGTATGTTTTAACCAAAAAGGTTTGAGCAGGTCTCGGAATTTATTATCCTGGCACTAGCTATTTTCAAACTGGAAAAGTTTCAGAGGTCCGGGAAAAGCATCGCAGGTGTCAACAAGTAAGGGTTTATGATCATAGACACTCGACACCAAATGGCGAACAATGATATGAGGAAAAAGACGAGTCCAATCATGATCTGCGCAAGCCCATCTAACCGTCGCAAATAAAATGTCGACCAAAACTACGATTAGACCAAGTGAAAGCAGACCCATAAAACCTGAGGTCCTCCAAGTGGGCGTTGGCTAGGACGGATCTAAACTTATCAATGCGTGACCAATTAGCGATTCTGCCTCCTACTCTTTCAGACGGATGCAGTATAGAATTAAAATCGCCTACTACAAGCCAAGGACAATTAGTACAAGGACTAACATGTAATAAATCATTCCATACATGATCCTGAAGTGTCGGACGCGGATAGTTGTAGACCCCAGAAACCAAGACGGGAACAGGTTGTCGGGTCGCCTCCGGATTTAAAGCAGTCAGACGGAAATGAGCGGACCGGTCCAAGCGACGGGCATCCTCTTGGAGTTCCATATGTACTTCATCCCGATGCTAGAGAAACCAAATACCATCGGCCTAGGGTGTATCAACCGGGGGTGGAATGATGTGCCTGCCCGGCATCCGCAGGGAATTGATAGCTAAATCCGAAGCCTCCTGTCCCATCTTAGTATCCAAAACAATGGTTAGGAGAGGGTGGTGCTGCTGCATATAATCAGCTTAAGCGGTAATAACCTGCGGGTGATTAGCGCCGCGAACATTCCACGCAATGATCCGCATTGTATCACTGTGGTGAAGTGGGGGAACGATCCCCAGTGGCATCGGGTCTGCTACGTTTCCGAGAGGTATAGGTCGTACCCGTAGAGACCCTTCATTTCTCATAGGTAGAAAATGGAGCGAATGACGGGCAAGGGGCACCCCCCGAGTGAGGCCTAACGGTGCTCCAATAGCGCACTGAGATGGTTCCCGAGCTTGTCGGCACCAGAAACATGAGTGGAACATTGTAGAAGGCTTGAATCCGGAACAAGTGATTGCTTAATGGGACTAATCGGTCGTTGAAAGTCGTCTCCAGTTCGGCTGCTAACCTGATCAGGTCCGTCCCCGGTGGGATCGGTGTCATTGTCCCATCGGGCTGAAAACAAAAAACCTCGGCGCGCCGGTGGGTTGTCGAGGCATCGGGCTCGTGGGAAGCGGGCGGAGGACTGGCACGCCCATCACTGTGCCAACTAGAGGAGGCAGCGCGGTGGTCTGAGTGGTTGGCACTAGAATTGGCGGGCTGATGAGGATCATCCCTGGCGAAGGTGGCGGTGGAACCAACTGGTGTGGGAGGAAGACCGGCAGCTGCGGAGGAAAGGTTGGTCGGGTATCACACCCGACTAGTTCACAATCTGGGCTGCTTTTGCAGCCCAGATCCGGCCCGGATTTTTTTTTTCTTTTTCTTTAATTATGTATATAGTGTTTAAATATTTAGGTATTTTATAATTTTTTTATATATTTTTTTTAATTATTTTTTAATGATTTGCAAGTTTGTTAAAAACAGACATTGAATTACAGAACATGAAAATTGAAATACAACAACATTGAAAACATAAACTAGAACCTATGCCATTGACGTAGGCGAACGCCATAATGTGCTTCCCAGTGGCTTATTCTTGCCTCTCTAGTACCTCTCCAGGCCAACCATATTGGTGGAATTGGACATTCTGTTACCACGTGGATCCTGATCCAGTGATTGTTACCAATGTGAGCCATTGTCCACTCTTGAGCTGTTGATGGAGGGTCCGGAGCCGGTGAGTCCATTTGAGAACGACACTCCAATGGCAAGTATGTCATACTCCCTAACGGAGAATAACCGCATAAGACCCGTTGATACTTTGTTGCTACAAGACACCCCATATCTGGTAATGTGAAATACAATGGTTGTGTACACGCGCCATGAAACCAGTTTAGACGGATATTTATTTCATCTACCCGTGCTTCTGTCATTTCGTCGATATACATCTGCCTGTTGTAGTGCAACTCATCAATGAGGTCTTGCCTGACGTCTGCCCAACGCTCTTGTTGACCGTATTGGTATTGAGCTATGACCCTAAAACCGCAGTTTCCGTCGCCGATGACATCATTATGGCCTCTAATCCAGAATTGAGTTTGGGGTGGCATTTGACTTTGATATTTGAATGTTCTGCCAGTACTTGCTAGAGAACCTGAACCGTCATTGCTTGGGGCGGAATTCTTTTGAGATTGATTCGGTTTCCCACCTCGGTAGCCTTTTCCTATTGGTTTAGGTTTCCTTCCTCTCCGTTGTTCTGAATGGCTCGTCCCACGAACGATTGTGATGCATTTGAATTGTCAATCTGATCTCATTTCATCCTCCATGGCGATCTGGCCGCGTCGCCGCCAGTGAAGAAAGCGATCCTTTATACTCATTGTCTAGTCTCGGCGGTTCCCCATGAAGAGTTCTCGAACACGTTTACATCGTGAACCGGGTCGACGGTCCTCCTGTTTTGCAGCTTCACATGCAATTGACATGCGCACATTAATCCAAAAGTTGTAAACAGTATGTGATCGCAATCACTTGGATCATTGTCTATTTCTTTGACCAATTTCTCAATGGCGAGATGTGAAAGCACACCTCAAGTTTTTGAAGATCGGCATTGTTGATGTGGAATGAGGGACGATATTAAGAGATCTCTCAAGCGTATGCGGATTTCATCAAAATGCATTCGAAGTAGGCCATTTAGCTTCGGGAATAGACGGTGGAACTTCTGATTTGAAGGACCCAACCACAACTTGTACCTAGCGTGAGCACCTTCGACTCTGCAAATAATTTACATTGTTGAATGTCAGTTTCGGCATAACTGTAATTATAGGGTAGTTGTATATTACGAAATAAGCTAAACTAAGGTATGAGTGGTGGAATAAATGAAGGAATAACCTGTTAGCCGTGTTAGTTCCATAGTGTAGGATGTTCTTTGTCCACGCCTGGACAAATCGGTCACGGTATGGATCCAACCATTGGTTCCGTACATAGGCCATGCAACCTGGATGCCTTTGCCATGCCTCGCCATTTACGCAATGACCGCTCATAGAGTTCCTCGTTATTACGCATGCGATGTGATCCCATCTGGATTTGATTACGGGTTGATACTTAGTACCTACCATCTTGGATAAGTGAGCCTACACATCCTTTGAGATGTGTCTCCGACCTGATGGGTGTCTTTATACGGAAAGACAAGTTTAATCGCATTCATTTCCGCTAACTCTCTGTCGGTAACAAATACCCCCGGTGATACACCACATTCAGCAAACAACACCCGTAATTGTTTAAGCCCCCAAACGTAACTTGAAGTCCTTTCGTTGGATAGGAAAATGAAGGCTATGTGATAGTTTTGCCCAGTAGGTAAGACGCCAATGAGTTCCACCAAAGGCATGTCGTACAAATTCGTCTTGTACGTTGCATCCATCACGACAACTTGCGGGAACAAACGGATCAGCTCCCTTGTATTTGGATGAGATAAGAAAATTCCCTCCAATATGTTGGTACCCTCCACTTCTGAATGTGTATATATGTAATGGTTTCTTCTCAAGAGTTCCTCGAAATACACCATTGGGGCTAGGGATCCCATCTCCAAACGTTGATATTTCTGGTCAGCATTGTATATTTGTCGTAGGTTAGTACATGTGCCCGGAAAATCCTGCTTAACTTGATCGAGAATTTGTCTAGGTGCCATTCCGCACTTCAACATCTCAATCACCCGGTCGTACTTTTCGCCAGTGAGCTTGGTGGCAGACGTGTGCCCATGGGGGGAATTCCCAAGTGCATGATTGTGTTTCTCGTGGCCCTCTCTGAGAAACACTCTCCACACCCCCGGATACCTCTCGTGCAGCTTAACCTCAAATGGACACTTGACTTTCTTTGACCCAGCGGAACTTCTGGATTTTACTTCTGGATCAGTTGAAGCCGTGTTTCTGTATTCACCACCTCGCTCACAACCCATGTAAACGTGTCTTGCTTTCGAATGTGAGATCGTGAAAAATATATTGTTTTGGACACCAATATCTCGCACCCAAGTTTCTGCAGCTTCCCGAGTATCAAAAGTCTGATTATTTTGAAAAAATGAACTACAATCGGGGAATTCAGGTTCACCGTCGGATGAAATATATGAATCTGGGGCGTGACTCATTGTGTTTTTTAAGTGTTTAGAATATGATTAGTGTTTCGGGTTTCAAGTGTTTAGAATATGATTAGTCCAGGGGACCATTTGTTAGAGAAAAGAAGGGTGAATGAATTGAATATGATTAGGTAGGGGACCATTTTATAGAGAAAATGAATGAATTGAAAATGTACCTCAGTTGATTGTGTTAGTGTTGTGTTACTAGAAACATACCGTGAATCGAAAAAATGGGATATATTTGTCATTAAAACGGACAAAGCCAGAACAATTGCATACATGAATTGTCCCGGATGGGACAATTCATGCATGCTTTGTCCTTAAGGACAAAGCAAGCATCTTGCTTTGTCCTTAAAGACAAATTAAGGACAAAGCATGCCCATGCTTTGTCCTTGGACAAAGCATGGGTTGGAAGAGTATCCAAGGGTGATTTGACCCTTGGATACGGGTCGGGTCGGGTCGTTTTTCCCTATAAATACTCTACACCTTGTCAACAAATTTGCACCACACCATTCTCTTCTTTCTTCTTCACTTAAACATATTATTCTTCTTCACTTAAACACCACCAAATTCTTAAGCATCTAAATGGCAGGAATCTGGAAGGTAAAGATATGATAAAACATTAATAAACTGTATTAAGATATTTGATTGTTCATGTTTCTCGTCGAATTCTAATACTCCGATCATTCTTATTTGATTGTTTCAGCACTTCACTAAGGGCGGTTCATCCAAAGATCGCGGCGGTCCATAAAAAAGAAACGCCCCGGATATCCCACATGTGTCAGTCGACAAATATTCTGGACGATTGAAAGAGATTGATGGAAGGGAAAGAGGGCCAGTGGCTGCTTCAGCAAGAGCTCGAAGGTCGTATCGCATGGCGATCGATTTCGATTCGGATCGTGAGAACTTAATAAGGACTCAACCGAGTCACCCCGACCATTGACAACCAAACAAGGCGCACTTGAACGTGAAATGAATGAGCAGGGGTAACGAGTCACCCCGACCAATTCGTATCGCCAAATATAAATGTCGGCGACACCAATTCGGTACGGGCATCGACACATTTAACGACACCAATTGTTCCTATGCTTCGGCCAACATGGAGAGGAAGCTCGTAATGATCCCACCAATCAACCACAGGAAGAGCTAACACGTCTTTGTTGATGGAGGCCCGTCAGATCCGGAGTTACTCAAAGGATTTCTAGGCCACATTGCTCACTCCATATGGATTGGAAATGTAAGCCATTCCATTCCTGATCTTTAAAATCCGACGATTCATATTCATTATAGTTAACTCATTCTTATTTATTGTTTACTTTAAAATGTCGCAGGATCGCAATATTCTAGGGGGGTTTCATCAACACAAAAAATTGACCAAGTTCAAAGATTATTTGAATGACAATGTCAACAATGTTGTCAACAACAGCCTTCTCTCACACTTGCCCACCGTTATGCAACCAAAGATCAACATGCCTTTGATTAGTGCATTTGTTGAACGGTGGCATCCTGAAACTAATAGCTTTCACTTGCCATTCGGTGAGATGACTATAACTCTGTATGATGTCCATTTTCTATTAGGAATTCCCGGCAGGGTCGTGCGGTGAAGGTGGTGACTCACAGCCCAGAACAAATCAGGCACTTATTGTCAACTCATATGCAAATGAATGATGCATTTGGTGAGGGCCAACTACAAAAGTGCTGGGTTCAAGCGTAGCACAATTGAGGATGCTTTAAAAGCACAAACTCTACCACCCCATTCACATGCTGTCATGTACCTGTTGTGGTTGTTAGGCACATCGTTGTTTGTCGACAAGAGTAGTACTCGAGTACCAGCTGGATTTCTACCGTTCCTAAATCAGCTGGAAGAGGTTCAAACGTACGCATGGGGAGCTGCTGCACTTGCCAATCAGTATAGACAGTTGGGAATTGCATCACGTATTGACTGCAATCAAATAGATGGATGTCTCTCACTTGTGCAGGTTTGCTAGCTCTATATAATTTTTACATTTTATCATAACTTGAAAAGAGAATACATTTTTGTTGAAGTCTTTATATGATTTCAGATGTGGATCTACAAGCACTTTCCTTCTTTTGAATCATGGAACTTGGGAACCGTCCACCAAGATCAAGATGCTCTACATCTTGCATCTGTATGCCTTAGACAATATTGCTTCGAATGAAGTATGTCATCACATTTGTCACGCTTGTCTTCATTATGATTGAAACTATGTTAAAATTATTTAACATACTTACCTCTTATGTAATAGGTTATGTGGACACCATTCGGACGTGCAGCAGAGGAAGTAGTCCCCATTTCTCAATTTAGAGGAATTATTCATTGTTTAAAGATTACAGAGGCTTACATGCCGTGTTATCGCGATTCGGATATCCCCAACTAATTCCACAACCACTCATACAACCAATAGTTGTCTCAAGGCTACCACAACCGGCATTTTACAAATGTTCATATCCTGCTCAAGACTCCTTCGAGAACTTTCAAAACGTTCGATGTAATTTCCATAATCAAGCACTACGAGTGCATTACGGATATGAAAGTTTTCCAAACTACAACAAATGGTTTCACGCAAGGACGCATAGGCAAGTGACACGCCAACAAACCTTTACTCGAAGAGAACATTACCGACCATCCGACATGAATCCTACCGTGGTATGGTTCCTAAACATTCAATACATATACATTCACAACGTTAGCATTTCATCTCTCAATTCTTATTATGGGTCGTTTTTTATTTTGTAGAGGATACAATGGCTCGGTAGCCAACTTGCACGCATCACTGAGCCAAACAGGCGTTGTATGAGCCAAAATGACGTATTCGACATTCTCGATGAAATTTGTGAACACTTTAAAGATGTTATTCCATCATTACCTAGTCATGACATGTAATATTTTCGATTCAAGTTCGTTCGTCCGTGTTCAAGTTGTAATCTTTTATTCGAAAGAATTTCGATTCAAGTTTGAATATAATATTGAGAAATATATATACCGGTTTGAATATATATATATATTTAGAAAAAAAAAAGAAAAAAAAATTAGGACGGGCGGATCTGGGCTAAGCGGCCAGTTGTGAACTGCGGTGTGACACTGTCTGCATCCGCTATCCGAATTTTTTTCTTTTTTTTTTAATTATGTATATAGTGTTCAAATATTTAGGTATTTTATAATTTTGTTCCTATAAGCAAAGTTTGTTAAAAAATTTCGATGTTTTTAATTGTTGTAATTCGGGATGAATCGTGCATGTTAATGTTATTGTGTTCGCGTAAACGAGTTATTACGATTTTACGTTAATGTTATACGATTTTTTTAAGTTAGGGGCATTTTGGGCAAGTACTCAAATAATTGGTGCTGCGTTTAACAACTCTCATAAAAAAAATCCACTAATACTCCTAGCCAATGTAGTCATAATCATAATAATATTTGTTTATTCCTTTAAGTCTTTGGATTAGTGTAATGATGCTGGATTACTAGTAAGCATATAGGGTCCCATATATTCAACAATTAAATTCAAAACTATGCACGTTCAAATTTAGCTACATCGACACTTGATCCAGGAGATGCGCCACCAGCTTGAAGGGTTCCAGGACGTACGATTATCTTTTGTTTACCGCGAAGCCAATGAAGTAGCGTATGTTTTAGCTAAGCGGGGTAGTGTGACCGGTCTGTCAGATCGAACTAATACTAGCCTTCTATCTACTGTACATACTGTAGCTAGTGTTGACCCAGCTCGTCCTTTTTTGCTTGTTTGGGACAGCTGTCCGACTTGGTTAGGCCCTATGTTAGATGCTGATATGTGTATGTCCCGTTCTCGCCTCGTGTCCAATGCCTCGCACATAGACCCGAGCCGCTGTACTGTTTACTTATCGTAATGTATATATCTGTTGTGTTGCTAAAAATAAAAAAAAAAAAAAAAAAAAATTCACCACGAAATTTGTATTGTTTAAAATACAGGTACAATTCCACATTTAAAAAAAATTACACTTATGATCCAAGTTTCAAACTAAGCACTAAGCATACCTGCACTGCATATGGAATCGGAGAAGAGATGGTGATAATGAGGCCTGGGAATGGTAACTGGTAATGTTCCCGCCAAACCCTCGCGCCTATTCCCTCCATTTCCCGCCCTTTCTACTTCTCTTTCTTCTCCATATGTTTCCTATCTCTGTTAAAACCTTCCGTGCATAAACTTTCTTTCTCAGCTAGTTAATTAGCCACTTTCTCCATTTCCACTGTAAACTGTGAAGTACATTCGGAAATGGCTCCGTCGAAGAAAGCCAGCAATGGCCGATCACCACTGGTCAATCAACAGCGTCAGATTACCTCATTCTTCACCAAATCCCCTTCACCTTCACAATCACCGTCGCCATCGCCAATTCTTTCAAAATCAAAACTAAACCCTAACCCCAATCCAACCACCTCCAACCCTAGCCCTAGTCCGGTCACTCCTTCACCTGTACAATCCGGTCGGAAGAAGCCTCTGTTAGTCATCGGACCTTCTTCTTCTCCACCGAGTGCGGCCTCTGGTAAAAAGACTTTTGGGCCGGAAGTGATTGAGAGGAGTGTTAGGGTTTATTGGCCGTTGGATAAGTCGTGGTACGAGGGCTCGGTGAAATCGTTCGATAAGGTGTCCGGGAAGCACTTGGTGCAGTATGATGATGGGGAGGAGGAAATGTTGAATTTGTCCGAGGAGAAGGTTGTGTGGGTTGAAGAGGAGCGGCCGGCGAAGAAGCTGAGGAGGTTGCGGAAGGTGTCCGTTGTGGATGATGATGAGCTGGAGCTGGAGGCTGTTGAGAAAGTGGAGGATGATGATGATTCGGAGGATGAGGATTGGGGGAAAAGTGCAGGAAAGGAGGTGCTAGAGGATGAGGATGATGAGGAGGAGTTGGATTTGGAAGAAGAGGGGGAAGATGATGGTAAATGTAGTGCTAGGAAGAAGGTGGATGTTAAGAAAAGGAAGGTTGGTGCTGAAAGAATCGGTTCGGATTCTAATAAGAAGAGTAAAGTCGGTGGCGGTGGCAAAATTTCATTTGGTGTCAGCATGGAGACGCTTACTGAGCCTACTAAGAATAGTATTGATAGTAAGTGACTATGTTGAGGCATCTATTTTATCTTTATATGTTTCTCAACCTGATCATCATTGCATAACAAGGAAATGGTGATTGCATGATGCAAAATATCTTCATTGTTATTTGATTGAAGGTGTACGAGTTATTTGTTCAGTTAATTGAAGTATCTTTCATGTATGGTTGATTTATTTCCAGATTATGCACAATTCAGTTATATTGATGTCACTGATTAGCGATTTCCATTTTTACTATTAATTCGTATGATATATTGTATTCACTATTGATAATGTACTTTTTCCATGCGTAGATTATTTATTTTTATTGAATTCCAAGTACTACTTCATTGTAGGTGGGAAGGTATCTCTTGTGGATAATCATTTAGTAGGGGATGCAGCAGAAAGATTTGGTGCACGCGAAGCTAAGAAATTCAGCTTCCTTGATGTGTAAGTTACAGCTGATATTCTTACCTGATTGAAATTGAACTTGGAAATCTTGTCCATCTACTCCTTTCATATTTGTAGAAGTTTTTTCTTTCTTAAGTGGATATTCAAATTGGTTCCTTTGTAAGATATCAATTGGCACTCTGTTTTCTCTTAATAGGGACCGAAGGGATGCCAACAGAAGGCGCCCCGGGGATGAAAATTTTGACCCAAGGACTCTCCACCTCCCCCCAGACTTCTTGAAAAGTTTAACAGGTGGCCAGGTAATTTTATTTCTCAGTTTCTGGTTTAGCTGAATATGAATATGTCTTAAATTAGATTTGATTATGCACTTACTTCAGAGGCAATGGTGGGAGTTCAAGTCGAAGCATATGGACAAAGTTCTCTTTTTCAAGGTAACAGCATGGTTCATTCCTGTCTATATATTGACTATATGATTCGTAATTGTTTATATCCGAGCAAATCTTTTGTCTGAACCAGATGGGCAAGTTTTATGAACTTTACGAAATGGATGCACATGTTGGGGCTAAAGAACTTGGTTTGCAGTATATGAAGGTAGTGTGGACCCTGAGACTCGTATTCTTATGTTGTGTGAATATTATACTTGTTAATTGCCTGGATCAAAGAACGGTTCTGTATCTCATAGATTATTGTGCTGTCAGGGAGAACAACCTCACTGTGGATTTCCTGAGAAAATCTTCTCGTTGAATGTTGAGAAGTTGGCTAGGAAGGTAATCTATCGTGATAAACTATTCTAGCCCCAGTCTTGTCTGTACCATCATTCAAAAGATAGATTTATGTGTACTTTGGTTGACAGGGATATCGTGTTCTTGTTGTTGAGCAAACAGAGACACCCGATCAGCTTGAGATTCGTCGAAAAGAGAAAGGCTCGAAAGATAAGGTTAGTCCAATAGTTAAGAACTAAGAATTATGGCTTTATAGTATTTTACCTCGGGCTGAAACAATTTTCCAACTTGCACAAGGTCGTGAAACGTGAAATATGTGCAGTAGTTACAAGGGGAACTTTAACAGAGGGAGAAATGCTTTCAGCAGACCCTGCTGCGTCTTATATATTAGCAATTACTGAAAGCTGTCAAGTTTCGACAAACCAGGAAGGGGTTCATGTATTTGGCGTCTGCGTGGTTGACGTCTCAACGAGTAAAATAATCATTGGACAGGTAAGAAGGAATGTCTTATTCATCATAATAGATGCAAATGTACCTTGTCTTTAAATAGCAAAACACTGTTAAAGAATTCAATGGACCCAGTGGTGTCAACCTATGATGTGTCTATTCTTGTTTCCTATGTTGTGCATTTCCTTGTTTAGAAAGCCTTTTGGCGTGTGATTTTATGAATATATCACCCATCACTAAGGTGTGTGCTGTCTGCATGAGTAATTTTAATACATCAATCACTAGTGGGACTAAATATGTTTCCATTGCCAGTTCAATGATGATGCAGATTGCAATTCATTGTGCTGTTTATTATCTGAGCTAAGGCCAGTGGAAATTATCAAACCTGCTAAGCTGCTCTGTCCAGAGACTGAAAAAGCACTCTTTAGACATACAAGAAACCCCCTTGTAAATGAGTTGACTCCCTTCTCTGAATTTTGGGATGCTGAGAAAACTGTCCGTGAAGTGACAAGCATCTATGAAAGGTTTGGTGAAAATTCATGTGATTCCACTGCTAGTGAAACATCTGTGCATTTGAAGGATTCTTCAGTGGATAGTGGTTCTGCAAAGTGTGTGCCAGCTGTATTGTCCAGCCTTGTGAGTGCAGGTGAGGGTGGAAACCAAGCTCTCTCAGCCCTTGGTGGCACTCTTTTCTATCTCAGACAAGCTTTTCTTGATGAAACTCTGCTCAGATTTGCAAAGTTTGAGTTGCTTCCTTGCTCTAGTATTGGTGAAATCGCACGAAAGCCATATATGGTTCTTGATTCAGCTGCACTGGAAAATCTTGAGATATTTGAAAATAGTAGAAATGGAGACTCTTCTGGGTAAAAAAACTTCCTTGCTTGTTTGTTTGTTTGTTTGTTTGTTTGTTTGTTTTAGTTATTGGCTGATGTCATGTTTTGGCCTTCTTTTGGTCTCTGCAGGACACTATATGCTCAGCTGAACCATTGTGTTACAGCATTTGGCAAAAGGTTACTTAAAACATGGCTTGCGAGGCCTTTGTATCATCTGGAGTCTATCAAGGAACGTCAGGCTGCTGTTGCAGAGTTAAAGGTATGCTTGGCATTTCAAATTTGTTCCCGTGTATACTAGTTTGCCTGTGACTAGCTTCTTTTGGCCTCCGTATGTTTAACTTTATATTGTAGTATCCAGTTGAACTACAATTATGTGTTGTTAAACTGAGAAATGGAGTAAATGATAACAATTGGGGGAAAATTCTAATTTCCAGGTGTTTGGTGTCAAATTCAAAAGGGAAAAGAAATGATAAGACAGGAACTAACGGATGATGTCAAATCTTTAAAATTAAATTTACATACAGCATTTGTGCTTTTGATTGAGAAAGATTTCAAGAATCTTCCTGGAAGAATGAATTGATACCAAACCCAAGGAAAAATATGGATATTTTTTTATTTTCCTGAGGAATTTGATTTTCGTATAATTGTTTTTAATTTCCCCAACTTTCCAAGTTACTTAATGGAGCAGAAGCTGAAAATGTGGAAATTTGTGCTTGGGTAGTCAGTGTACATTTTTTTGTCTAGCAACGACACTTTTCTGTACGTTCAAATGTAATGTTTCGTCTATGTTTGGATCTTGGTGTAACTTTCTCTTTGCATGTCATTAGATCAATTATCAATTACGATTCCATAATTGTAATCTATGTGATCTATCACTCTCTTCCCATGTAGGGAGATAATAAATCAGCTGTTCTTGAGTTTAGAAAAGAATTATTCCGGCTTCCGGACATGGAACGCTTGCTTGCGCGTGTTTTTTCTGGCAGGTGAAGTCAGTGATTGCTGTACATTATTAACTTTTTGCAAATATAACCAACTACATTCTTGAATGATTTTCATATTTTCGATGGGTGCAGTGAAGCTAATGGCAGGAATGCGAGTAAGGTTGTTTTGTATGAGGACGCAGCAAAGAAACAGCTCCAAGAGTTCATTTCTGCTCTACGTGGATGTGAAATGATGACCAATGCTTGCTCTTTGCTTGGTGGTATTTTAGAAAATGTGGAGTCCAAGCTGTTACACCATCTATTGATGCCTGGTACAGACTTAATAAACTTTAGTACTTTATTATGTGTGGTTGTTTAGCATCTTATTATTACTTTCCTTGCAGGCTCCAGGGTTCCTGACATTAATTCGGTTTTGAGCCATTTCAAGGGTGCCTTTGATTGGGAGGAGGCAAATAATTCAGGGCGTATAATACCTCGGGAAGGGGCTGATATTGCCTATGATGCTGCATGCCAAATAGTCAGGGATATTGAATCCAATTTGAGCAAACATTTGAAGGAACAGCGCCGTATACTTGGAGATTCATCAGTAAGATCTCTCCCACTAGCCTCTGGTCTACAACTTTAAAGCGGCTGCTTAACCACATTTCTGGACTAACTTTCTTTTATCTACTTTTTAGATATCTTATGTAACAATTGGGAAGGATACATACCTTTTGGAGGTGCCTGAGAGTTTGTCAGAAAGCATTTCGGATGAATATGAGCTAAAATCATCGAAGAAGGTTAGAGATCTTTCTTTTGCCAACATCTATGTTGGTTAGTTTATGTTTGTATTTCTGCTGTGATGACATGTTTACACAAGTTGTAGAACTGTGATAGTTTTTTTGCCCAATAATCATTTGCAACTTGCAAGGATGATTATATAACTGCATTTTAAGTCAGGAGCAATATATCTGACTTGTTTTTATCTACGTGGAGTAAATCTTTTTATAGTAAATTGTCATGTTGCTTTCACTATCACTAAGTTTACAGTATTATTTTTACGTTTCTTCATTAGATTCCAATTTTACTGCCTACAGCACTGCTATATTAATCACTAATGATTTCCCTTTCCAATGTTGCTAACTTGTTCAGAAAGATCTTCTTGATGCATTCTGCTTAAATATAATCTAATTTCCTATTATTTTTATAGCTCATGATCTCTCCAAAAGGTTTGCTCTGATTATATTTATGATATTAGGGATACTTTTGTAGTTTTGTGTAGTTATATTTAATTCCTGTAAATTCAAGGATTGGCCCCCAAAATGACAATTGGTGTTTTATCCCTACTGCTGTTTGGAATACACAAATGTTATCAGAAATTACCAATTTCTGGTATAGCATACACATGATCTTCACTGTTATTCTTTTCCCCGTTTTGTATGCCCCAAAAATGATAGCTGGTGATTTATTCTTATTAGAAGTTACCTCTTTTGGCATTTACCTAAGTAACACGGAATGACACTTGTTATTGATTGCTTAACGGTTTAGCCCACCCCTCTATTTTCATATTAATTTTTTAAACTTGTAGGGTTTCCATCGGTACTGGACTCCAGTGATCAAAAAGTTAGTCGGGGAGCTGTCTCAAGCTGAATCCGAGAGAGAGTCAAAGCTGAAAAGCATTCTGCAGCGATTGGTTGGACGATTTTGCAAACATCACAGTAAATGGAGACTGCTTGTATCTACAATTGCAGGTACTGGTGAATTTTCTGATTCTGGAACATAGATTGGCCTATTCTCGGCCCTACAGCACATGGTTTGTGTATTTGGTTAGGTTTGCCAACATCAAGGAATTTGAAATCGACATTGGCATCACATTTGTACATTTTCTGTAGTGGCATAATGAAATGACTGATATATACAATCTAAACAGTAAACTAAAATATATTAAATATTACACTTGGCATCATCACAGGACTGTAGCATCTATAGTTTGACTGCAATTTACACGAGAATTGTTCAGAAAAGGGTCTGCGGTTATATAGAATTATTGTAAAATTGACTGCTGCAACTTTGCAGAACTGGATGTGTTAATCAGCTTGTCAGTTGCAAGTGAATACTATGAAGGAAGATCATGTCGTCCAACTCTGTCTTCATGCATTGATGAAGTGCCAATCCTTGGTGCTAAAAGTTTAGGCCATCCTGTTATTAGAAGTGATACTTTATCAGAGGGTACTTTCGTCTCCAATGATGTCACACTAGGTGGATCAGGTCACGGCAGATTTATACTTCTTACTGGTCCTAACATGGGCGGGAAGTCTACACTTCTGCGACAAATTTGCTTGGCTGTCATTTTGGCCCAGGTTAATTTAGACCCATTTTAGCAGCCCTACTGGCTCTATATTAATTATTCATGGCTCCTTTTTATTTATCTTAGGTGGGGGCGGACGTTCCTGCAACAAGTTTTGTTTTGTCACCTGTTGATAGGATTTTTGTTCGGATGGGTGCTAAGGATCAGATTATGGCTGGCCATAGCACATTCCTAACAGAGCTGTTGGAAACTGCATCTATGCTGGTAAGATGAACAGTCTAAATCCAAAACTAGTCCAGATATTTTTGGAGAATGCAGGATAGGAATGTCTTTCTCTTTGGCCCTAGTTCTTTACTCTGCCCTGTAATGACATAATTATCCTTTCCTGATCTTGAGCCGATGAAGTCTCTAACTTAAGAATTTGGTGATTATACCTCTGGTTGTATGGGTTTTGAAGAAATTAGTTTCTGAACTCGATTAGAAAAGGAGCCCTTTTCCTTTCTCATTTTCCTTCAGTTATTTTTTATAGCAAACTTTGTAGTTTATATTGCCCACTCCGGGGTTATTTAGTACCTGTCTTGTACATTTGATTTTGTTATCCATTTTTGCAATTCCATATTTTATCTTCTGAACCTCTTACTTTTGGAAAATGCAGTCTTCAGCAACCAGAAACTCACTTGTGGCACTGGATGAGTTGGGACGTGGGACGGCAACATCTGATGGGCAAGCCATTGCGTATGTGCAATATAGACTTTAAACTTTGTTTAAGTTTTGTTGCTTTAGGTTCGCGTAGTTTTTGAACTCTGGATACTCATGGATTAGCAATAATATGGATAAACTATCATTCCTATTTTCAACCATGAACACCCCACCCCCCACCCCACAACACAAGCACAAATCGTTGGTTGGAAAACTTTCAGATAGCATTACAGTTCTGGCGGAGAATCTTTTTTGGGTTGTGAACCGGAGGTTATTTATGTTTCTGAATATGTATAAATAATGAGCTGTGTCTATGCCCATGTCACTTTGACCGCGATGCACTTATTTTACCTGCTAGATGGAATTGAAGTTTCCATGGGCTCGTTTTCTCCTCAAGTCTCTTATGATTCTGTTTTGTTTTGCCAGGGCTTCGGTTCTTGAACATTTTGTCAGCACTGTACAATGCAGGGGAATGTTTTCAACTCATTATCATAGACTAGCCATTGATTATCAGAAAGATCCAAAGGTATGTTAATGTTCCTGTTTTCGTCTTGAGAGAATACATATGCGTTGACAGTTAACTCAAATTCATACAGACCAGTACTTTCCACCTCCATTCTGAAGTTACAATTACATCGATTAATGGTTTGCCCTGGCATATTCTAAATATCATTCTCGACCATGATTTGACTTCAAGCTGCATGATCTGAGGCTAATTCTTTTGTAAACGAAAAAGGAAAAGCATGTATTCTTTCTTATTAGTTTTAATCATGTTTGTTTAGTGTATCCTTTAGTTTCTTGCACCAACAGTCTGCTCGGAGAGAATTTGCAATGTTCTCTGGTCTCACTTTGTTGATTTTGGCAATTACAATGATTTTGATTTTTGACAAACATATCAATTTCCCAAGTTGATCTCATCTTGTGGTTTCAAACGTTCATATACAGGTATCTTTGTGTCATATGGCATGCCAAGTTGCAAAAGGAGTCTCAGGTTTGGAGGAAGTAATCTTTCTCTACAAATTGACACCTGGTGCATGTCCTAAAAGCTACGGTGTCAATGTCGCTCGATTAGCCGGTAAGCCAATGTAGATAGACTTGTAGTTTTTGAAGTATGTGAAATGCTCTCTTTTCACTGAGAAGATGTGCACGACACTATTCCGTTCATTCTTGTCTGGCTTAAGCATGCAATAAATTCTGCCCATCCAAAAATTACACAACATTAACAAATAACCTGTTCATTATGTATCAAGGGAAAAGAAGATATAGAATGAAAAACAGTGTTGATGCCTGTGATAATAGGGAAAAATCCATTTTTGGTACCTTAATTTGTGACAGTTATCGTTTTGGTACCTTAAGTTGTGACCGTCCAATTTTGGTACCTTAAGATGTGTATTTGTCCAATTTTGATACTCCGTTAGTAAAACATAACGGAACGTTAACTTTGACCGAATTAGTAAGAATTAGCGTGAATTAGTCGATTTTTCGTCAAGTCGGCGCGTGAACTACACGCGCTCTAATAAAATATTAATAAACTTTAATTAAAAAATGATTAATATTCAATTAATAGTAATATTTTTTATTAATATTATTCAATTTTCCATTGATCATGAAACTTTTTTATTAATATTAGTCGAATTTTCATTGATGATGAATTAATTTTTTTAATTAAAATTAATTAATATTAATAATTTTTTAATATTAGTCGATTTTCATTGATGATGAATTAACTTTTTTATTAAAATTTATTAATATTTTATTAACATTATATATTTTTTATCAATATTAGTCGATTTTCCATTTATCATAATTTAATTAAAATTTATCAATATTAATATTTTTTGGTTTATATTAGTTGATTTTTCATTGATCATGAATTAATTTTTTTTATTAATATTAATTGATTTTCCATTGATCATGAATTAATTTTTTAATTAAAACTCATTAATATTTTATTAAGGGCGTGTTTAATTCACGTGCCGACTTGACGGGAAATCGACTAATTCTTACTAATTCGGTCAAAATTAACGGTTCCGTTAAGTTTGATTAACGGAGTACTAAAATTGGACGAATACACAACTTAAGGTATCAAAATTGGACGGTCACAACTTAAGGTACCAAAACGATAACTGTCATAACTTAAGGTACCAAAAATGAATTTTCCCCAGTGATAATATGTTTGCAACATTTACAGGACTTCCAGAAGAAGTATTACAAAGAGCTGCTGCAAAGTCTGAGGAGTTTGAAGGAAGTTATGGCAAGAGATTAGGATACAATATATCCAATCTAACATGGGAAGATGGCGTGTCTTCGATCACCAGGAATTTGGTGAGGATAGCTGCTTCTGCTAGTGACTCCAACACACTAGCTAATACCAAGGCTATCAGCTCGTTGGCTCATATGCAGTACCAAGCAAAGTTACTTCTTAAACAACATTAATAATACTACCAACAGTAGATAATTCGATTCGTGCAAATTCGAGGTTGGAGAAGGCATATTGCATTTTGACCGAAGCAGTTAGCTGGATTAATGATTTCCCACATCGGTGTATATATTAACTGAAATCGTGATTTTGTTGGTGAGATATGACCCTGATCTGATTTCGTTGGTGAGATATGACCCTGATCTGAAATGTGTGTTCATAATAGTTTTGGATTTCAGCTGGGAGATTTAAGTCAGGGTCTTGTATATGAAGCTGAGCAATCTTTCTTCTTTACTTGCATGGGCAAGAAATTTTGGAATTTATAAAGATTGTTTAGAATTTGGGATGATCTTTGTTGAAAGAATTAGCTTGTTCTTTATGTTTCATTTGAGAAATGATAGGCACGGAAAAGTTCAATACACAATACAGTCATACAGGTACTCTAGAAAGAACAATTGCTAATTTGAATAAATTGTAATGTCATTGTCCTAATTGAGGTACACTACAATAACATTATGACTAATTTGTATACCATGGTATAATTTTTGTCAAAAAAATCTCAAGTGGCAGTCGGTGAGCGATGATTATACAATTTCCCCTCCATTTTTCACTTAATTTTCATAAGAAAAACTACTGTAGAATTTATTCATATCCGTTAAGTTTTTTTATAATGCGTCATCTTATGAATTATTTTACGGACTAGTATATCCTCCCTCCACATTAAACTTTGATCTCTAATTTTCATATACACACTCCCCTTTTTCCCAAATCTTCTCAGTTTCCACTTTAATCTTCGACTGGTCAATTATAATCAATTTTAACCACAAATTACTTTTAAAATATTTGATAAATATTTTAACAGAATTAAACAATGAAAATATAAACTACTTAATATTCATAATATAATTATATTAAGTATTAGACCACTATATTTTAATAGTAATTTGTAGTAAAAATTGACTATGATTGACCGGAGTCTGAAGAATAGTAAAGTGAAAAGTTTAAAAAAAAAATGAAGGTTGTAATATATTAATCTTTGTGTAATACATGGTACATATTTTCAATATTATCAGACTATTTGTTATAAGACTTTAATAGATCTGACTTTAACAGATGAATGGCAATTCGATTTCGTGTGATTGTAAATTTGTAATGTAACTTAATATAGTTTTCAAATTGTAGGTGATGTCTATATCTATTTTTTTTCTTTTTTTTTTTTTTTGAGAAAACTAACAACTATTTACATTACACAAAACGATACGTACAAACGCTTGTGGCGATGTGCAACGCATTAGCCACAAGTCTAGTTCGAGACGTACAAAGATCCAATACTAATAGAGGGGCTAGCCAGGCGGGGCAAGTATCTCAAACCAACAAAATTGGGGCAGCCTGGTCACTACTATCTAAACTATGCGCTGCAGACCTACAACTAGTAGTGTATACAGAAGATAAACTGGGTGAACTACCGCGTTTAGCTAGAACATCAGCAATGTCGTTCGCTTCACGGTACACAAAAGAAACCTGGACTTCCTGGAACCCGAGCAACTGCTGGTGTATGTCACTGATCAGGCGCTGGTGCACTCGTACTGGGTCCTGCGTCCTGCAAACACAAGCAAATAGATAGTGAGAATCAGTTTGGATAAACAATTTACATATACCCTGTTGTAGAGCGAGTGACAGTCTCGTCCGTAGAGCCTTAATCTCTGCCATATTGTTATATGTCCAACCTATGTACCCACACACTGCTTGTAAAAAAACACCAGTCGCGAATCTAAAAATACAACCGATCCCAGCTCGGCCTGGATTACCCAAGGCTGAGCCGTCAGTAGTAAGGCAGACGAAGTCGTCCGGGGGTGGTGTCCAGGCACATCGGAGCGGAGATTTAGGGGGGGGGAGGGGGGATGGATCGCTCAGACAATTCCTGATTTAGTTTCAAGCATCGTTGTTGTAGAGCCGAAAAGGTAATGCCATGACCTAGGAAAATTGTATGATTTCGCGATTGCCATATAACCCAGGTCAAAGTGATATACCTAAGCTGCGAGGGAGAGTTTAGCGGGAGATTGAAAAGCAGTTCGGCAAGTGAACCCTGTTGTGGTAGCCATTGTCGGGGCCAGTAGAGGGAACGAATTCGCATAAACCGGGAGCACGAGAAAAATAAATAGTTCGGTGTTTCCTCTTCTTGTCCGCACAGGGCGCACATTGGACTAGAGAGGATCGTTTGGTGATGCAATAGAGACGGTGGGCAGTCGATCGTGCAGGGCCAATCATAAGAAGAAACGAATTCGAGGCAGGGTTCTGAACTTCCAAATCTGGTGCCACGGCCATGCCGGACCTATAGCGCTAGGGGAGGCAAGATGGTATAGGCCGATTTAAGAGTAACGACCGGAAGGGTTTAACTGCCAAAATTGTTCGTCGGAAACTGTCCCAGAGGACGGTAGCGGGATGGCTATAATCTCACGCACTATGTCCAGGGGAAGGACCCGGCTAAGGTTGCCAGAATCCCACTTACCGTTACTGATAAAAGTTGCGAGGGGGTGCGGGTGGGGGACGGGGCCACATAGTCGACTAGACGTCTATTTGGCATCCACCTGTCATGCCAGAAATCAATACTTCTACCATCTCCTATCTGCCACTGCAGTTTTTGTAACAGGAAGTCATGGTGTTTAAGGAGCGTTTTCCACAGCCAACTATGGTGGGGCCTGGCCGCAGCTTGTAGCAAAGAGGTGGAAGGAAAATATTTAGCTTTGTAAGCTCGAGCCCACAAGGAATTTGGGTCATGAAAGATTCGCCAAGAGAGTTTTAGTTGGTACGCAGTATTAAGCGTTGTGAGATTTCGTATCCCTAGACCGCCCGTGGCTTTAGGTTGACAGACTGTCGACCAACGTAATCTGCCCCGCCTGGAGCCTTCCGGCTTGGCGTTCCAGAGGAACTGCTTATTGAGGGTGTCTAATTTAGTGATACACGTCGAAGGGAGCTTGGCAATAGACATACAATACGACGGAATCGCATTGGTGACAGATTGTATTAAAGTAGCGCGTCCTGCGTAAGACAGGAATCGAGAATACCACGTATTAATTCTTGTCGTTGCCTGATCAATGATGTGGTCAAAGAGATCTGACTTTCGTCATCCGATGAGGAAAGGAACTCCGAGGTATTTATCCTTGCATCTATTCTGGGTGACTCCAAGGGTGGTTATGATGTGTTGCTTAATGTCCAGGGGAGTATTCGGTGAAAAAAATGATGCGGAATTTTTGCCAACAGACAGACTGCCCCGAAGCCGCAACATAAGAAAGGAGGCAAGCTTTAAGCTCTGCTACCGCTGTGTGTGAAGCTTTACAGAACACCATGCAATCGTCGGCAAAGCAGAGAATAGGTATTGGTGGCCCCCTAGGGCAGGGGCGAAGCGGGTGTAAACTCTTGTTGTTTGCCTGACGGATTAAGAGATGAACAAATAACTCCTGACATAGGATGAACAAGTAAGGAGAGAGTGGGTCGCCCTGGCGCAGTCCTCGCGACGGGTACCAAGTATCCGACAGATGGTTATTTACTTTGACCTGAAAAGTGCAGTAGATAACACAAGCCATGATCCATCGTATTATTGTGGGGGTGGAAATGAAATTTCTCCAAAGTGAGACGTAAAAAATTCCATTCGAGGCGGTCGTAGGCTTTTTCAATATCCAACTTGAGAGCGGTATAATATTGTCGAGATCTGCGCTTGCGTCCCATGGTGTGAAGAAGCTCGTAAGCAAGAAGTACGTTATCACTAATTGCTCGCCCAGGGACGAACGCATTCTGGTAAGGTGAGATGAGTTTGTCTAGCAAAGGTCGGATACGGTGAACGAGTATCTTTGAAATAATTTTATAGATGACATTACACAAGCTGATTGGCCGGAACTGGGACGGGAGTCTGGGGTTCGTGGTCTTTGGGAGTAAAACTAGTTGCGTGTGATTAAGCGCAGGAGGTAAGGAGGCGGTTCGAAAGAAATCCCCGACCATCTGTTTGACAGAAGGCCCGACCGACTATGTCCCAGTATTGCTGGTAGAAATGCGCGTTGAAACCATCCGGCCCAGGAGCCTTGTTAGGACCAATGGATTTCACAGCGTCCCAAATTTCCTGACTCGTAACCGGGGCTACCAAGGATGTGTTATCCCCTTCGGAGAGTCGAGGCGTGGTGATTTGGCAGAATGCGCTGGTGGATGTGTGTTGGGATTGTGCTTGACTAATAAAGAAATCAAAGAAGACCTGGGTCATCTGGTGGGGGTGCACAACCCAATCTCCATCCCTAGTTTTAACATCGTGAATAAGATTCCTGCGCCGCCGATGCGATGCCGAGGCGTGGAAAAATTTAGTATTCGCATCACCGTACCGGATCCAGTTCATCCGTGAACGTTGTGCCCAATAAGTCGTGATTTTTCCCTTGATAAGATTGTACTCCGAGCGCAAAGATTGTTCCCGGGGTCCGTAAAAGGAAGGGTTACTGGTCAAAAGAAATTCCACAGCACTAAGACCACTCCCAATGGGAGTGGTCATGAGGCCGGCCGTGGTGCACGGCCAACCCTAGAATCAGCCTTAACAAAGGTTGATTAGGGTTTAGTCCAGTATTAAATGTGACCCCCCTTTAATTCTTTTTTTTTGATTTTTTAAAAATTAATTTATAAAGTAATATTAAATAAAAAATACATCAACGACTATATTTTTTCGAGATCTATAAATACAACTCATTCACAACCCATTTCACCACACCTCAATTTCCTCTCATCTTCCACTTCTTAAACTCAAAACGTCTCTAAACTCAAACACATATCCAAACATGTCTGCAATTAATCACTACATCAACAACTTATCATCTAGTTCCGATGATGATGAGTTCAGAGTTGATGCTGATTCCTCTTCTTCCTCTTCAAGCACCTGGTGATTACTATACTCGTGCTACCAAACTTCTTATTCAAGCCACTCCTCACATAATCAACCACTGCGAGCAACAAAATCCACGAAGGAGGTCGGGGTATACGCGTGAATACATTGATCGGAAGAGGGAATAATTTGTTGTTCTACTCGATAACGATTACTTTGTTGAACGTCCAACATGGGGAGCGGTCAAGTTCCGACGTCGATTTAGGATGCAAAGGCCATTGTTTCTCCGGATCGTCGAAGCTTTAGAGCAATACGATCCGTATTTTCAACAACGCCGGGATGCTCTGAGGAGGTTGGGTTTCTGGCAAAGCAATGCACATCTGCCATCCGACAACTTGCATATGGTGTATGTGCAGACATGGTGGATGAATACACTCGTGTAAGTCAAACGACTGGTCAAGAGGCATTGAAGGCCTTTTGTGATGGTGTTGTTGCGGTTTTTGGTCCTACATATATGAGGAGGGCCAATGCGGAGGATGTACGTCAATTAGTCCAGGTGAACACTAGTCGAGGTTTTCCCGGCATGCTTGGAAGTATCGATTGCATGCACTGGGAATGGAAGAACTGTCCGTCGGGTTGGAAAGGGCAGTTCCAAGGAAAAAACAAGAGAGCCACACTTGTTTTGGAGGCGGTTGCATCCCAAGATACTTGGATTTGGCATTCTTTCTTTGGTGTTTCAGGGAAGTTGAATTCGAACCATTGTGGAACGGTCACCGGTATTCGACGAATTACTAAGGGGAAAAGCTCCTGCTGTTAACTTCGAAGTAAATGGGAATCAATAAGACATGGGGTACTATCTAACTGACGGCATATATCCTATTTGGGCAACATTTGTGAAGTCAATTAAAGGTCCTATCAATCCAAAACAGGCCAAGTTCGCTATGCGGCAAGAGGCTTGCAGGAAAGATGTCGAACGTGCTTTCGGAGTTCTCCAAGCACGTTTCAAAGTGATTAAGGATCAAGCATTGGCCCATACCCGAGAAGACCTTGCTAGGATCATGAATTGTTGTATTTGTTTGCACAATATGATAGTGGAGGATGAGCGGCACTTATATCGCAACTACAAAGACGTGATAGCAGAATTCAATGATGGGGCTGTAGAATTAGGCATCCACAACGATGAGCTTAATGCCTACACACGCAGGGATTCCTATATAAATCAAATGGATGGCTATTTGAGCAAAAGGGCTGACCTCGAAAGTAAGGAGACCCATTTGTGGCTTCAAGAAGACATCATGAACCATGTTTGGTCTTTCAACCATGAGTAGTTCTTTTCATTGTAATGTGTTGTTGTTTATTTCATTTTTATGCATGTGTGCTGTTGGTTTGTTTCCTATGATTTGCATTGTAATGTTTGATGTATTGTTGTTTGCATTGTTTATCTTTCAACCATGTTTGCATTATAATGTTTGATGTATTGTTGTTTCTGAGTTGATTTCAACGAATATGCAAGTTCTTCATAATACGAATAGGCACCCCTTTTTATTTCATTGGAAATTAGACATTACAACATAGCACAAATACAACATAAAATAAAACCTAAGGATTTAATAAAACGTACAAACAACAAACACTAATTGAAAGACAAACAGACAATAAGGGGTGATTTATGTTGCTCAATTATCCCCTGCGGGAGAATCCCTCACCTTGTATTGGAATGTCTTTGAACACGGGTGGGGGGCATGCTGCATCTATCACCGGATCCTCACACTTACATTTCTTAAACAACACCTTTAGTTGTTCAAATAGTGGTTCATCTACCACGTAGTACCACTTAGCGTGACAGTCATAGCGCATTATCTCTGCCAAAACCTTCAAGTCGACTCGATTCCTACCACCACTGAAGCTAATGCAACCACGCCGTTTACAAGGCCAAGTGAGGAGCAAAAGTGCCTTGTATAGAGCTTCTCCACCTCAGCCTTCATGTCTTCCAACGTATAGTTGGCACCTTGCTCCGCAAGCTGGTTCTGCACCACCAGGAGGGCTTGCTCCTGCTTGTGAGGATAACACCACATCCCTAGCTGGGCACACTTCAACAGACTGTGAAGCATGAATACCACACTTTCCTTGGTCATCTTTCCATCGTATAAATGGAAGTCTTGATAGGTATGAGCAGCATTCTCTTGGGCTTCCGTCCATATTTGTGCATCAGGGATCACGTTCTACGGCTCACTAGAAGACATCTTGCAAAGAGTGTTTGAGTTGGATATTTGATCTGATATTGAGTTGTTGAGTGTGAGGTTTGGATGAATAAGTGTAGTCTATTTATAGTGAAACGAGCCAAAAGTCATGTTGGAATTGAGATTTCAAATTCAGATGAAATTGAGATTCACCTTAGAATTCAATCCTCGGAATGTGGTTTGATGTTGTGTAGTCAGGTATCCAATGGTACCTATCCTCATAAAGTGCAGATAACAATCCTTCAATGTCATTATCCATATCTTGTACTAGATTTGTTATGTTTTTTTCTCATTTTTTCATTCTGATTTCAATCTCAATAAATTATAAAACGAGTTTTAAGAATCCAATTTGAGTAATTTCAACTTCTAAACACTATTATAATATGTTAAGCAAGTTAAAAAAATATAAAAAAATTACGGAAAAAAAATTAAAAATCACTATTCACGGCCTTAGCACGACCCGTTGGACTTTTTTTACCTTCCGCAGTTACGTTAAATCAAATTTTATCTCGCATCGCCATTATTCACATTACTGACGCATTGGGAGTGGTCTAAGTTGGGATTGAATATCCCGCAAAAGGGTTTTTAGATGATGCAAAGTGGGTAGCGGCCACTTTGTTGCTTCGTGAGCTAGGTTTGCATGTCTAATTTTTTTAGTTGCATGTGATTATGTGATTTTTATTTTCAAATA
This sequence comes from Plantago major, assembly GCA_026545765.1. NCBI lineage: Eukaryota > Viridiplantae > Streptophyta > Magnoliopsida > Lamiales > Plantaginaceae > Plantago > Plantago major. The sequence continues at coordinate 36,047,208 of CM048839.1, forward strand.
TGCAATATTAATATGTTAATTTGGTATGTCGAAAATACAGCATCACGTAAAGTTGGATGGTGATAATATGAGCATGTGAAGGATAATTAGAAAAATTCTCGTGAAGTCGGGCCGCGTATTCATTAGACTTGTACAGCGTGGAAACAGTTGAACAAACAATTATTATACGATAGATAGATAGATACACCTTTCTCTCTCTCTCTTGACGAGACAAAGAAGCAGATGAAGTAGCATCTGGTTGCCAGCAAGGAACTATAAAACAAAGGACCCAACCTTTCTCACTACTCAAGCCTTCTTCTGGCTGTCAATAGACTCATAGCATTTCCTCCTCCTCTTAAAATCACTCTCTTCTCCTTTTTCCTCTCAGATTCCCAACCAATTCTCCCAAATCTCACTCCATGGTTGATTCTTCCAATCTCCCTCTCCCCGCCGCCGCACCGCCCTCTCTTTCCGGCGGCGAGAAGAAACACTGGTGGTTCACCAACAGAAAGGTACGCCAATCGATTCGTCAAATTTTCTTCGTGCTTACTTTATCGCAACCGATTGAATTGATTGTGAAATGTGTTGATGATGCAGATGGCTGAGAGGTATGTGAGAGAGGCGAGAACGATCGTCGCCACGCAGGACCGGACCGATATTTCTGCCGCGTTGGGGATTCTCGAGGCGGCGTTGGCTCTAGCACCGCGGATGGAAGCGGCGATTGAGCTGAAGGCACGGTGTTTGCTCTATCTCAGACGGTTCAAGGAGGTGGCCGATTTGCTGAAGGATTACATTCCGAGCTTGAAGGTGTCTGTTTCTGATGAGACGTCGTCGTTGTCCGGTGACTCGCTGAGTCAAGTGTCGAGGGAGCGAGTTAGGCTGCTTCCTGACTCAGTGAGTGAGGATGAGCCTGTTTTTGTGAAGTGTTTCTCTGTCTCGGATTTGAAGAAGAAGGTGATGGCTGGATTGAGTAAAATCGATGACAAACAAGGGCATTGGAGGTAATTTCATTTCTACAACTCTCATCTGTGTACTATGTTATTGACTAGTAGTTTCCAGTTTTCCATAGCTGCTTTTGTTGAAGCAAATTGTGAACTTTGTTGTTTGATTGGAATATTCATTGGCTTGTAGTCTACGCCAAATTGATGATACTTATTAATTATTGACCTAATATTCCTTACAAAAGTCAAATTCGCATTAAACAACTAGTACTACTACTATTAGTAAGTATAGTACTCCAATAATTGTATGCTTTGTTTCATTGTTGTGTGACAAATGGCAATCTGATATTCTGATAGCAATGCATGTGTGTTGTCAACAAACGAGTTGACTGAGTTGGATCGGGATTGACTCGTTCATTGATACAGGTACATGGTGTTAGGCCAAGCATGCTGCCATTTGGGCTTGATGGAAGATGCAATGGTGCTTCTACAGACCGGAAAACGCCTTGCCACCGCCGCATTACGCCGTGAAAGCAATTCTCGATCCCATGACATTGTTTCCTTCAACAAATTCCTCTCCGGCAACAACCAGCCTTCACAAGCCACTATGAAAACCGAGGCAGATAACATTTCAAACCTCATTGGCCACATCAAGCTCCTCCTCCGTAGAAAAACCGCTGCGATAGCAGCTGTAGAAGCAGGGTTATACGCTGAGGCTGTACGACATTTCTCCAAAATCCTTGGAAGCCGTAGAGGCGCTCCTCAGAGTTTCTTATCTGAGTGTTATGTGCTTCGTGCTGGAGCGTACAAGTCATTGGGGCGAATAGCAGAGGCATTGGCTGATTGCAATAGGGCATTAGCATTGGATACTTCCTGCATTGGAGCCCTCACGATTAGGGCTGCTCTTTTTGAATCAGTTAGGTGTTTGCCGGATAGTCTTCATGATTTAGAGCACTTGAAGATGTTGTATAATTCGATCTTACGTGATAGAAAGTTGCCTGGACCTGTCTGGAAGCGGCAGAACGTTCCGTACGATGAGGTTCCTGGAAAATTATGTTCCTTGTCTTCGAAAATCCAGCAGTTGAAGCAGAGAGTTGCCGCTGGTGAAACAGGAAATGTGGATTATTATATGTTGTTTGGATTAAGTAGGGGGAGTGTACGATCAGAATTGGATCGAGCTCATTTGCTATTGACATTGAGACATAAACCTGATAAGTCGTCGGGTTTTATTGAACGGTGTGAGTTTGCTGATGAGAAGGAAATTGATTTGGTGAGAGACAGGGCGAGGGCGTCAGCGTTGTTTTTGTATAGATTGATTCAGAGAGGATACACTAGCTTAATGGCAACAATTTTAGATGAAGAGGCAGTCGAGAAGGAAAGGAAGAAGGTAGCAGCTGCCATAAGAGTCGAGTCTTTTTCGGTAGCGATTAAAGAAGCAGTGAGTTGTAATAGTAGGACCGGAAGCAAGACACCTATCACAACACCTCCGGCATCAGCATTTCAAGGAGTGTTCTGCCGGGATCTTACTGTTGTTGGGAATTTGCTTTCGCAGGCAAGGTTCAGTAATCCAATATCTGTGAACTACGAAGCGTTGAGCTGTTAGTGAATGTCGATGATTATGGAATTATCAAGAACTTGAGGAGATGCAAAATGCAAGTGGGTTTTGAATTTTCACAAGGTCAATAGACAGATTGTCTAGAAGAAATCAGGTTTTGGTGGCTTGTACAAATTGGAAAGACTCCTGGCTGGCGGGGAAATTTTGTTGATGGTACCATCTTAGTTTTCTTTCTTAATTTAATCTTTTCCTTAGTTTTTTGTTGTCCTCTTTGTTCAAGTACAAAATTGAGCTTAGTCTTGTATTGAATAATTTTTGATGCTTCACTGGTGTCTGCAAGTCATATTCATCAACAGTTGTATATGGAAATAAATGCTGTGATGGAAATGGAGTGGGGTGGTGGGGAAGTAGATGGGGATATATGTATGTTAATAATGTAATGGTGCAATTTAAAGGTAAGGTAGGGCACATGTTTAAGTGCGCCTTTTGGCTTCTATCTCGTGTCTTTTTGTGAATTATTATTTCATGTCACCTTCTTTACACCAAACATCTGCTAAGAGAACCTGACAGCCTATTTACAACCCCCTTGCCACACTTCTGTCTTGATATTTACTTGCCCTGGAGGAACTCATTATTGCAGCTTGCTGCTTAATTCTGTATTTCTATGCTTGCACAATAATACATGGTTTGCCTTTGCCCAGTGATTTTCAAATTTGTTTTGTTTGAAATCTCTCAAGTGTTATGAAACAAGATGTTTATTCAGAGACATTATTAATTATTAAATATTGTGATAGTCAGGATAATTAATGTTGAAACAAATGATATATAAAGGTTTAAATAACGTTTAAAAACCTAATATATTTTGCTACAAACATAAAATGTTATCTTTAAGAAGATTGTGTACACATGCATTCGTGAAATGAAATGTGATTTTTTTTTTCAAAGTAAATATGCAACGCCCTTTCAAGTCAAGTCTAAAAAGCTTAAAGGGATCGAGAACGCTACTCCTACCAACAAGGTGCACCTTTCTTTTCGGGAATACATCTATAAAAACTCCAGAGTTAAGCTCTTGCTCTAGAGCAATCTTAGGATGAGTGACCAAGTAAGCCTTAGCAGTGATGAGAAAGTGTCTTGAGGAAAATACGTGTGTTGGAAAAGTAGGCAAGTATATCGGAGAAATGTGAAATGTACATGTTTGAATCAGGGCTCACATGGCGAACTTGGGGCACCAATATCAAATTATCAATCACTCCAGTCCGGGGCAACCATGTTCATATATGGTCTAGGCAAAATGGGAAGTTACAAGACATGTTAGGCAAAATGGGAAGTTACAAGACATGTTGGAGATCGTTGAACTGGTATTGTTACTCAGATTGTGTGGTTTGCTAACAAGACAATTTCATCAAGGACCACATTCTGGAATTTTTTTATAACCGTGTTTTGTAAAGGGTATGCTGGTGGCTCGTTATTGTTTTGAAATGAACTTCTAACTTCTAAGGATGTAAATAAATAAACGTTCGTGAGAATTTCACAAAAAAGTTATGTCGACGCTCATGTTCGAGTTTGATCGAACCGTATAGTGCGTGATCATGTTCGTTATATACACTAACACAAACATATATATGATTTATTGTTTGGTAGTCTGTGGATCTATTCGTAAATAATGGTATTTATTGATCATTTTATAATAATTATCATTTGACAACAATTTTCATACTCTCACACTATCACACACAAGGACAATTCACATTTCACACACTCAGTCGTTGTTGACGCCAGTAGCTTCCCACCACGGTACCACTATCGTGACGCGTGAGTGTCTCACAATATTCCTTGCCTAAAGGAATATTTTTAGACACTTTTACAAAAATTTTATTTTTGTAATATTATTGTTTTAACTTTTGACTTTTTTTTTTTTTTTTTTTTTGTATTTTCGAACGCAAACGAACAACAAACTGAACTATTCGAATACAATCGAACTGAACACGAGTAAGTGAATTGAATTCGGCGAATACCAACACGGACCGAATATATCATACTGATATGTACCTTTAAGTCCGCGCTCCCGAACTGACCGAATCAAGACGACTTGAGACACCTTATAATTCGTCTCATTCGCAGAGTTCGTCCCAGAATACTATGGTCCGACGCCTGGTAACATCATCACAAAGATCACCAGATAAAAGACCGACATAGGTACTGGAGAGGTCCGACCCCCATCACCCTATTCTCGGACACAGTTACATGAGAGGGATAATTACCCTATCCTAGCTACATGATATCTAAAGTTCGACCTCCAAGCAGGTCCGACCCCAAGACACTGATGGGCCACCTCGGGACACGTCATATGTTTGGGCGTGACCCAAACTCGCCCCCCAACTCCGAGACCACGTGCCATCATCTCGCTAGATCGACCAAGCTCCGACGTGTCAGAGGACTGTCCCCAGAGCTTCTCCACTATAAATAGGAGCGCATTTACTCATCATAATGGTAAGCAACTACTTCTCAATATTCCACTCCCTAAGTTTAGAGGTCCGAGCCCCAGCTTGACCAGCCTCCTAAACGAGTTGAATCATAGTTTGGTTTGTCTTAGGCAAACCGGCCCAAAAAAGTCTAACCCCTTCTTCTCATATTTCAGATAAACACACAAGCCCATTACTGACGGACCGTTGCTACCGACGGATCCATACTGGAGACAGACCTGAGTTGACGAAGGACCACTTGACCTACATCACTGACTGAAGGACTTTGACGAACTACTACTCCGTTCCGAAACTCTAAGACAGACTGATTGCGACCTTGACTTGGACTATTAATTTATTCATTTTTATACCATATAACATACATCAAATGAACATAAGTTTGTCAAGTTCAATGTTTTCATTTTGTTCGGTTCCAAATGCAGACCTTAATCACTTCCCTCTTGGAACAAAATATTTATTTTATGTTTGTGGAGACAAAATTTGAAAATACATACTCCAGTATAAATTGATATTTTTATAATCGCAGTTTCATAAAGGGTCGAGAGAAAGGATGCAATGACTCGATGTTGTCAGCGCTCAAAACGAGAGGCAAAGCAAGTGATACATATTTTTATAACTTTCTTTCTTTCTTTTTTTTCTTTTTATAGCCATCATTGCTTACTTTTGTCCACACCGGGTATTTGTCGGCCCTTCTTCTAGGAGTACGGATTTCTTGTATTCTTTGCGTGCTTTCCCAAATTTTTTAGGGAAAAGTACTTTTATTGTAAAGGTCAAGATTCGTGACCTCTTTCAATTCCTCATATTTATTAGGAGTGAAATTGTTACCTCAGTGACATGCTAGATCATCAATATTGTGCAAGTAAATAAACACTACGATTCGTTTCTTCATAACTAATGCCATTCTTGAGGAATGTAATGCTCTGCCTTGGGTAAACCCTAAGGCCGCCGCCCCCGTCGGAATTCTCGATTCCGGTGACTTCCCACATCTTCTCTTCCCCTCTTCGACAATGTCTCTCGATCTACATACTCAGAAACGACCCCGACCGATTGAAGAAAGTCCAATTACAGTGGACACTGATATGGATGCTGATCTGATCGGAACCAAGGATGATGATACACCCTTGGATCCAAAACATACCTATGCTAGCAAAGTAACAACCTTTAAGGCCAAGCCAAAGGCCGTCAGAATTGATGAGAAGAAGACTTCAGAGGAAAAGAAACACATCCTGATTTCTGACCCCACACGGAGATACCCTTTAAGCAAGTAAGCTTTGGAGAGGACTTTCATAAGTTAATGGTGGATCCATGGATGAATACTATTCTGATTAAGGTGGTGGGTAAGCCATGGTTTTACCCTACGCTGCTAGCTAAGCTGGAAACACTATGGTCGCTGCAAGGCCATCTGTTTGAACTCATGGATCTAGGCAATAACTGTTATTGTTTGAAAGGACTGACTGATGAGAAACGTCAATTTATCCTCACTGAGGGACCCTGGCAACTGGCCGGTAGTTTCCTATGCATTCGCAAATGGATACCGAATTTTCGATCTGATAAGGACAAAATTGAGAGTACAATAACTTGGGTCAGGATTCTCAACTTGCCGGTTGAGATGTTTAGACCACTCCCAGTGAAACCGGCCGTGCATCACGGCCGGTCGTCGGTGCTCCAATGGAGCACCACGGCCGGCCGTGGTGCACGGCCAACCCAAAATTCGGCCTTAACAAGGCCGAATTTTGGGGTTGGTCGTCCCGACCGTTGGATTGGGCCCCAGCCCAACGGACCGGACGACCGGGTGGGCCTACCCCTTTTTTTATTTTTTTTATTTTTTGAAATTAATTTATAAAGTAATATTAAATAAAAAAATACCCCAACGGCTATATTTTTTCGAGATCTATAAATACAACTCATTCACAACTCATTTCACCACACCTCAATTTCCTCTCATCTTCCATTTCTTAAACTCAAACACATATCCAAACATGTTTGCAATTAATCACTACATCAACAACTTATCATCATTTAGTTCCGATGATGATGAGTTTGCACAATATGCTGATTCCTCTTCTTCCTCTTCAAGCACACAAACTGATTACTATACCCGTGCATTCTTTGTCTTTCATGTCTTTGTTTGCAATGTAATGTTTGATGTATTTGCATTGTAATGTTTATTCTGTCTTGTTCTCATTTTGTTCATTCTGATTTCATCTCAATAAATTATAAAACGAGTTTTAAGAATCCAATTTGAGTAATTTCAACTTCTAAACACTCTTATATAATATGTTAAGCAAGTTAAAAAAATAATAAATAAATAAACGAAAAAAATATATAAAAACACTATTCACGGTCGTCCGACGACCTGTTGGACAGTTTTTTTCCTGCAGTGGTCGTTAAATCAGTCGTCGCTCACGACCGCAACTATTCACGGTCTTAACTCACGACCCATTGGGAGTGGTCTTAGGGAATCGGTGATAGAGTCCCTAGCTGCCTGCATTGGAGATCCGATTATGATCGATGGTAACACTTACTCTGCAAAGAGAGGCCGCTTCGCACGATTCTGTGTTGAAGTTAAAATCAACAAACCACTGGAGTTGGGTTTATACATCTGTGGGAAAGTGTATCAGGTTGTGTATGAGAATCTTCCGTCGCTCTGCCATAGCTGCGGGAAGGTAGGACATACGACGATTGGTGAATGCTTAGGAAAGAAAAACACAGTTGTGGAATCTAACACTGAGAATCAGGCTCTGCACAATTTCGACCGTAACTGAACCAAAAATCAGAACCTGGATGAAGATTCGAGTTGGCTAACTGAGAAGGCCAAAAATAAAGAATTTGGCGATTGGATGTTGGTAGAACGACGAAAGAAAAAGGCTCCAGCTGCTGGTGGGCGAAACCAGACCATTGCCCCGGTGGCACAGAGGAGGCAACCGGCTGGCCAGTATAACCCTCAGGCAAGTCGCAAGCAGGCAACTTTTGCCCAAGGATCAGGCCCTAGCACATCTGGACAAAAGAACAGGCTAAGGAAAACTTCGGGGAGACAAACAGAAACCCGTGAGATGCATTCCCAGTCTGGGAAGGAAATTGTCGAGCCATAGGCCCAACAACAGCGCTCTTGGGCATTACCAAATTCGACTGGAATTAGGATTCAAGAACCTAACCCTATGAATACATTCTGCAACAATCTGTTTCACATACTTACGCCTGATTCAACGGGAGACACGAATCTAGAAACAGAGAATGGACAACGACATGGAGATCAACCCGGAAGACTTGGAAATCAACTTCAACAACGGGAACATGGTGGTTCATTGGATACAGAATCCGGTGATCGCAACACATCACCACCAGTTTCAAGGGCCTTGGCAGATATTACGAACGATTCGGGGAGAACGAGTGGTCAATGTAATGGAAATCCCAGCAACAATCTGGGAAATCGAGGTGGACACGCACATCCTGTTTTCGGAAGGCAATTAGCGAACGGGATGGCAGAGCTTTTGGCCGAGTGTATGGGAGCGAGTACGTCAGAACGTGCTGATAGTAGAGGCGATTCGTCAATTCTTTGCGATATGGAGGGGGTCGGATATTGATTATCCCCTCATTCCACCCCAACTTTATATGGTTAATATGAAGATCGTCTCTTGGAATTGTCAAGGAGCCGGCAGTGAAAATTTTCGTAGGAATTTTTGAGAACTAGTTAGATCACATAACCCTTTAGTGGTCTTTTTGCTAGAGACTAGAGTTTCACAAGAAACTGCATATGAAATTGCACCCTTTCTAGGGTATTCTAATTATGAGATAGCACCAACGGAGGGAATGGCAGGAGGTGTTTGGATGCTATGGAACGAAAGAGAGGTCGATGTTGAGATCTTGAATGTGGAAGACCAAGGAATACATGCTGTTATCGGTCTTAGAAGGCAGGATAAATGGATGGTTTCTGGAATTTACGCGAAGCCTCGTAAACAGGATAAGGTCAGAATCTTCAAAAGCATGGAGGAACTTTCGAAATCTACAACCCTTCCCTGGCTCGTCACAGGGGATTTTAATGAGGTTGGGTTCTCTCATGAAAAACAAGGGGGGCGTGTTGCGTCTGTAAGCAGACTTGTTGGTCCAGATAACGACAAAGTAAAAGACTAGAGGGGGGGGGGGGGTGAATAGTCTTTTAAAAACTTTTGTTGATAACAACTATTTCTCAGATATCTGAATAGATATCTGATACTTAGAATCAGAGCGCGGAAGACTTAATAAAGATAAGTGCAGAAACAGTTAATGTGTGTGTGTGTGTCAAGAGTAAATACGTAAAGGTAAATAACAGTTAGTATAGTGGTAGTGGAGGTGGCGTAATCCTCCAACTAATCCACTTGATTCTATCGAGACCTAGAATTCACTAGAATGATAATTGAGTTCTCCTTACAATAATCCTATTCTAAGATTCTTAACAATTGGTTCCAACCAAATGTTCCCCTGAGTTGTTCCCGGCTTTCACAAACAAGTACTTCATACTCGAAACCTTTGAGTTATTCCCTAGCTTCCCAAGCTAAGTACTTCCTATACTCAATAACCTTTGAGTTATTCCTTAGTTTCTCAAATCAAGTACTTCCTATACTCCGGTAACCTTGGAGTTATTCCCTGATTTTTCAAACTAAGTACTTCCTGTACTCCACGCCAGTTATGGTGTTGGTTTTTGGTTTGAGTTGTCAGATGAGCTTCTTTAATAACTTATTCAGTTATTCAGAGAGCTCTGTGAATCAAGGTACTTAATACACTTTACAGCGTATGGTATCTTGTTCGATTTTACTGACCCAAGTCTTATGATATCTGTTCAAGAGAATGAATCTCAGATAGTTGATCTTTTGATTCAACTCCTTCACAGATAGCTTTGCTTGTTTAGGATCAGGACACTTAGAACTTCAGTGTTACTCAAGATCAAAAGCTTTGGTCGCAACAGAAAGCTTTGTGAGTAAGTAAGTTGCTTTGAGAGAGTAAGACGTTCAACGTTTGTATGCAGTTCAAGGTGTGTCGTAGGTGTCTTCTCAAGCAGTCTAAGTGTTGATATTTATAGATGAATTTGAGTGCCGTTTGAATAGTATCCGTTAGGCTCAAATTCAAACTATCGATATCTGTGTATAGTACTGTAGCAGGTTTTGTCTTCTTCTCAGAAGCTGCCGTTGCTTTTATTCAGACATCTTTGTCCGTGCATTAAATGCATTGTACTATACTTTTGTCCTGTAGTGTCAACGGAACTATGCTTTGTATCAGAGACTAGTGTTATCTGATTCTTTGCACGTTCTTATCTTCAATCTTCAGATACCACTTGTATTTATTGAAACAACTTTGTTTGCAATATACATTTCTTTTTCAGAAACGTGGTTAAAGCTCAAGGTATCTGAGAATAGATATCTGTGGACACTTTCCTTGTTTTCAGATATGTCTTTTATTTCTCAGATATCTCTTGTGACTGATTTGTTAGAAACTATTCGTGTCTTCAAGATATCTGGCTAAGATATCTGAACAACAGATTCAGTAATCTTGTGCAGTTTTCTTCAAGTCTTCAATGTCGTTGAGCTTGTTCTGCTTGGATGTCTTCTTCTTGGTCTTCTCTTCATAAAATAAAAATTACATTTTGAGACGTAACATCATATACAAGATTAGCTAGACTATCATATTTAGTGGGTTTCCTCTTTAACAATGTTCAAGTGAACCAAGAGTACTAATCACCTTTCTGAGACTAAGATAAGTCATCATGTTGCTGATCAAAACTAAACAGATATTCTTTACAAAATATCTAACAAAATTCCTAACAAATTTCTCAAGAAATTTCCCAACAAATTTCCCAACAAATTTCCCCCTTTTTGATCAGTCAACGATGACTATCTTCCCTATTACAAATCTGGATGAGGAAACAATCCACCACTTAATCATTTCTTATGATCTTTCAATTCATATAATTAAGTGCAGAAAGTAAACATCAACCAAATCACAAGGTGTGATCTTTGCTGACAAGTTATCTTTTATAGAATACTATCTGAGAGTAAGTTCTTCAGATAAGTTACAAATAAAGATTACAGATAACTTCAATACATGATATAGTTAAGCTCAGTCAGCAAAAATACAAAAACTACATAGTAAATTAGGACAACAGGAGTAACCAAGCTCCAAGTTAACATCCTAATTGACTAGTCTTCAAGTCTTCAATCTTCAAGTCTTCAACAGTATTTCTATGGATCAGTCTGCAAATTTCCTATCTCCAAACCTTTTGATGTCATCAGAATAATCATAGAGAAGAGTTCTGACGAGTATCTCTGTGTCTCTGGCAAATCCACAGACCTCTTTGTAGGTTTTGGTAGGATTTTTCTTGACAAAATGCTTGACCCATAGGTACTTTCCCCACTTCCAGGCATGCTCTATTCTGATATCTGATGTCACCCTTGTATTGATCTTCTGTCAGATAGAACGACTCATAGGGTTCCACAGCAAGTCTTGGTCTTGTGCCTGTTCCTGTGATATTCAGAATTTTGTGCACATCATCTGGCTTTCCATATGGACAATCATCAGAGAGGTCCTTCTTCATGGCTTCAGTTCTCTTGACAACTTCAAAATCCAACCATGCTTTGATGTGATTGGTGTTGATCAAGGTAGGTTTATCCTTTCTCCATGCCATGAGTTGTTTATGGATTGGTTCTGAAAATCTTGAATTTACCAATAGATGCTTAAGTTCCAGAATCCAATATCCATTCTTTTGATGATGCACCTGTAGACAGAGAAATCATTGTCATACTTCACATACTCTATTTTGGCTTCTTCTGGCCTGAGTGGAAGTTGACTTTGTCTTTGCTCAGCTCTCAGTCTGTTCCTTCTCTGTCTTGAATTCTCTTTGGGGTTGTTGCTTGAAGAACCACCATCCTGGATAGACTTGGTATTTCCAGAGGGTGTTTTAGCTGCTAGTGGCTTTGCAAATGGGCTCGATTAGCTTTCAATTTTCCTTTTTCTGTGAAGAGGAGCTTCATCTTCATCAGTTTCCTCATCATCATCAAGATTAGATCTTGTGAGAGTTTTACAGCCTTCTTCATTGCCCTGGGACTTGTTTTGACCTTCTTCTTCTTCTTCAGAAGATTCATCAATCCCTCTAACTTGTCTTCTCCTTGGAGCCTTGGTACTCCTTGGAGGTTTCTGTGCCATGGCCCTTGTTATCATCTTGGTTCCTTCAGTAGGTTTCTGGGAAGTAGCTACTGTTTGCAAAGCAGCTTGGCTTGAGGAGGGTTCATTGATTCTGAGTGGTGGTGGAAGTTTTCTTCTTCCTTTTCGAGCCGCACTTGACTCAGATTTCTTCTTGTTTTCATCTCCTTCTTCCCATTCCCCGACTTTGAGGTCCAGATTTGTACTTTCTTTCCCCTTAGTCATTGTCATCGACTACCTCATAAAGGAACTGAGAGAGTTAAAATGCCCTTGTAAATAATTATAGGCAGTGACCAACTTCTGAAGTTCGGTTTTGAGCTCCTGATTTTGCTTGATAAGTCCGTTGTCCTTATCAGTGAGCTCTGCCAATGGGCCTAGGATGGCATATGCTTTTCCAGCAGTGTAACTTGCCTCTTGAAGAGCTTTTTCAGCTAAAGACACATCATCGTCCCTTATCATTCCCAGATCTTTCTGAGAAATGACTATGCTAGTTGTTCTCTGAGTGATGAGCTCAGTGAACTTTCTCATTTCGAGAGGGGACGAGGCAATTACTTCCTTGTTCGTGAAGACATCTCCTTTTAAGTTGTGTCGATTGACACTGTTCATGTATTCATGGAGTGGACGTTTGGCGCTTTGAATATTGTCGGAGCAATCAGCTTCCTTTTCAAGTGAGAAACCGCTAAATGTTCATTGCGGTGTTCTCGCCAAAGTCTTGTCTTCTTCATCATCGAGTGATCGCAAAGGATCTTCATCCTCTTGGACATTTTCATCGATTGTATCGAGTCCAAGAACCATCTCGTAGATTGGTTTCTTTCCTTCGGGAGGAGGATGGTACTTCTTTTGAAGATGATGCAGCCTTAGCATCATGCTTGACTTCGATACTTCTTGATGTCGAGATCTTTGGTGATATCATGCCTGAGATCCCGTAGCTCTTTAACCTCAGAGTAAGCAATCATTTCTTCTAAGTATAGATCTTGTAGTTGATCAATCTTATCTCTGGATTTAGCTATTTGGTCTTCCAGTTGAAGATGGAGCTGTTGTTCTTCTTCCAATAGTTGTCTGAGTTGAGCACTTCTGGTTTGAGTTTTTAAGATTTTCTGATTAGTTTCTTCAGAAAGCTCAACTACTTGTTCAGTAGTAACTGCATGTGGGTTAGAAGATGGATGAGTAGATTTCTGAGGTGATGAAGACGGAGATTTCTGTGAAGTCTTCTCAGTTTGCTTTTCAGCAGCTGAGGCATTGTTTCTCTGTGAAATTCCTCCGGTCCCTGGTGCAGGGGCATCATCATCATCCCTTTTGTCATTATCATCCTTTTGGTGATGGACAGTGGGAGGTTCATCAAAGTAATTTTCATTCATTTCTTCCTCCTCATCATCTTCAGATACAAGATTGATCACTTCCGGGATAGTGATCTTCTGCCCATTAACTTCTTGTTCAGAAGGTATAAACTGCAGAGTCTGGGGCAGGACTGGCTTGAATGCCATCTGTAATCTTGTCTGACCATCTGCCTGTTCAAAGGCATGTATCAACCTATGCGCCACTTCTCTGGAAAAGTCCTTATGTAGTAGAGTCGCAACTGTGTATTGTTCTGTAGGGAACATTGCTTGGACATATGTTTCCAGGTCAAGAGCTCGTGCTCGTCTGGTTGGTTGATCAGTGATTCTCAATATTTCAGAGAGATCAGAGCACCTTAACTTCTGCCATTTCTTGAAGCATTGAATATGCTTTGGCAGGGTGTGAGCTTTGAAGAAGTGAAGTAGGTCCCTTGTCTCTTCAATGGGAACCTGCTTTGCATCTGTTTGAGCCTGAGTAAGTACTTCAGGCTTAGAGACTTGTTCTACTGAGACAATTGGTGTCTCAGATATCTTGTTGTGAGGTGGAGACTTTGAAGTCTGGTTCTCAGCAACCTTTCTTTCTTGAACTTCCTCAAAAGGAAGCTCAGATTCATTTTTCTCAGAAATTTGTGCAGTTTCTGGTGTTCTTTCGAGTGATGCTGCCTTGGGGGCTTCATCAATTTCCATTGATGCAGGGGAAGTCGCAACTTTATCCCCTTGCATTTCTACTTATGAAATAGCCTTCATGTTTGAAGGCTCAATGATGTATTCTTCAGAAACCTTGTTGGTCTCTGGATTTTTCTCTGGCATTTCTGCCTTATCTTCTTCCATCTCAGTTGGAGCCTGTTAGAAACATTTAATCATGAATAAGCACATAAACATTTTTACTGAAAAATTAGTTCTCTTTAAGAATCATTTACCTGTGGCACAGGCTCAGATTTCTCAAGAGTTGAGGTTGAAGGGACCTCTTTTTCAGTAGTTGAGGCAAGCTTCTCAGCTTCCTCTTGTTTCTGCGTTTCTAACTCAGCCTGTAACAAAGAAATTCTTATGAGGTAACAAGATTTATAAGTATAAGATTTTTCACAAGGTAAGAGTTAAACCAGTCATTTACCTGAGCAGTTTCAGGCTGATTGGTCTCTGGAACTTGTGACCTTTCTATACATTAGTCGTCTTGTCCCAGTGTAGTTTCTTTGTTTGAAGTTTCTGGTACTTCACACCTTTCCTGAGTATGCAACTCAGTTGCCTCCCCTGGTTGATCATTCTGAGTAGATGTCTCCTTGATCCTCTCGATGAGTTGGGAACCCGCTCATTTGCAGGATTTTCTTCAAAGATCTTGTATTCTTTGGTAATTCAAATGGAGTTCATTTACCATTTCATCAACCACTTGTGGCTGTGTGGTTGTTGTGTTTGTGGTTGTTGTGGTGTCTGGAAGCGTAAGATTGATCAAGAGAATGTTCTTCCGATTTTTAGATGTGCGTTCCATCAAGATCTTCCAAAGATTAAAATACCACTCATCGTGGCTTTTTGAAGTTGTTCAAGAGAAGCATTCTCGATGATGTGTTTGCAACAAGCTTTGCTATAGTCTCAAAGAACTTTGTAGTGCGAGTTCTTCTTGAGATACCTTATCACCGCCATCGTTCAAAGAACCTTAGCCCTCTTTGTTCTTTCTAGGACTTGAGAGATGACTAGTTCATCATCTTCATCGTCGAGATCTCATCAAGATTGGAACCGATTGGTCCATTATTCCTGCGGTTTCTGCAGATGGGGCTTGTGCTTTTCACCACTTTTGGCAAAGATTTATGAGTTCATCCAGGCTTTTGCATTAGTCGCAACATTTCGAAAGCACTTTCTCTCTTTGAGTCTACTTGTTCAAGAGTTGATAACTCTTTTGCGGCATTGATGAGTTCATCCGCCTTTATTAGTTCATCGGCAATGCCCGCAGATATCCGAGAATTGACAACCTCTTTGGTGTGTCATCCGATTTGCCAGACTTCTTTCTTGAAGTTCAGGCTTCTGGTCGCAACCTTTTCTTCGATATCTTTTCGACTTTCGCTTCTTAGGACCTTTCGAGACCCAAGAACCTTTTTCATCAAATTTGTCTACTCATATTTATAGAAGTAAATTCTTGGCTATTTCAAATTGCCTCTCGAGCTCAATGCCAAGATTTTCCAGCAAGTAGCATATCTTCAGACCATATCCTACAGTGGCCTTTGGCTCAGCTAGTCCTTTGACAATTTTAGGCTCGAAGCCTTGAATCTTCTTCACGAATTTCATGAAGGCGTACTTTCCCCACTTAAATGGGTTTTCCAGCCTTTTGTCTTGTTGATTCAGCAAGAACATCATGATCCATCGTTCTTGGCTTATCTGGTCAGCACCTCCTTGTAGACCATCAAAGCATCTGTGAAGAATGCAAGCCAAGACATCCCAAAGTGAACCAACAGATGTCCGTCTGGATGTCGACAAGTTTGAACTCAAAGGTGTATCGATTTTTCAAGATCACACACGCCATCAGAAAGTTCTTTAACACCTTCAAGGAGTTCCTCATCCTTGGTGTTTATTTCAAAATCCTTTCCAAGATTTTGAAATTCAAACAATTTACAGAAAGTTGTTAAGTCCAGAAGGATTTCCTTTCCTTGGACTGAGGTTTTGATAGACACTATTTCAGTGCCTTCAGAAACACATGAAATAATCTCGAGTTGTTGTAAAATTCCAACACATCGAGTGATGAAATTCCACTTGGTGATAGAAAACCCTTGATTTGTGCCTTTTAAGCATGTCAAGAATCAATTTTCTATCGGTTTGGTTCTATTGCAAGAGAGAGGTATTCCTCAACCATGGCACCACCCCAAATCATTACGTGACTTGAAGTCCAATGGTCGATTAAAAACTCCTACCAAATGATTGTTTACAATAATCAACTCTGGTGCTTGCTTTTCAAATAGCGGTGGAGGATTGGAATTTCGTGTTGAAGTGTTCTTGAGGCCATCTCTTTATATAGTGTAGGGATTTGAAATTGGTGTTTGAAAGAGATTTGATTCGGTGATTCTTTTCGTAAAAAACTTAATCTTGATTTGCGAGATTGTAGAGGTTTGCAGAGAATCAAGAGAAGGATTTGCTATTTTGTGCAAGATGAAATTTGGATTAGGCAAAAGTGATTTCATTTGCCAAAATCCTATATATATAGCGTTGAATCCCAATGCATAAATACATACAAATTGATTTTGTGTGTACGATTCGTGATTTGCAAACAGCGTGAGCAAAAGCTAGTTCGCATTAAATGCTTAGTGGGCCATGTCCAATTTCAAGATCCACTATTTACTGTGAATTAATTTCCACCGTACATATCAATCGCTTAATTTCATCGAGGGTCACCATTGCTTCTTCTGCAATGATCACAATCAACAAGTGTAATTGTGCCCATTTAATGAATTTTGGCGACTTGCTATCTGAATCACAATGCAGTATGACCAAGGACACCGCTCGATCTGAATCATCTTATACTTAGGATTTTTCCAAGTTTTTCATCAAGATAGAAATAATGCGAGTTTCAAGAGAGTAGTTGACCAGATAGTTATACTATTCTCTTTTGTGTTCTGCTTATAGAGTGATTCGATATCTGAGTTCCGCCTCGTAGATCTTAAGCTATCTTTTGCTCTTTAGCCTTTTGACTTACGGATACCTGTTCCAGCTTTCTCTTTCTCTTTTACGGATACCTGTTCCATACCTCTTCTCTGGATGTCCGTTCAGATACGAACTCTTCGGTTCATTGGTAGTTCCATTAGTCCAAGACTATGTCTTAAGGCTAAGAATCTACTTTCTTGTAGTGGCTTAGTGAAGATATCCGCAAGTTGATCTTGATGCCAATCTTGAGTATCTCTATATTGCCCTTTTCAACATGGTCTCCGATGAAGTGATGTCTAACATCAATGTGCTTTGTTACGCATGAAATTTAGGATTACGTAATCGCAATAGCACTTGTGTTATCACAGAAAATGGGAGTCTTCTTCTCATCGAGTCCATAGTATTTAAGTTGTTGTTGTATCCACAGAATTTGTGTTGCACAACAACCAGCAGCAATATATTTAGCCTCTGTGGTAGAAGTTGCAATTGAGTTTTGCTTCTTGCTAGACCATGAGATAAGTCTAGTACCCAGAAACTGGCAAGTTCCTGAGGTGCTTTTCCTATCAAGCAGTGATCTAGCATAATCGATTCGAGTACCCATTAAACTCAATCCACTTTCTTTAGGATACCACAATCCTACATCTATTGTACCCTTTACATACCTTAATATTTTCATAGCAATGTTGTAGTGTGTTTGCATTGGATTTGTTTGAAATCTAGCACATACTCCAACGGCATATTGAATATCAGGTCTACTTGCAGTGAGGTAAAGTAGTGAACCTATCAATTTCCTATACTTATGTTCTTCAACACTCTTGTCTGATTCAGTATAGGTCATTTTGGTTCCAATGCTCATAGGTATCTTAGCATTCTTTTCAGAAGGCTTAAGATTGAATTTTGTGAGCATATCTTTTGCATACTTTGTTTGACTAATGAATATTCCATCATTGAGTTGCTTGACTTGCAATCCTAGGAAATAATTCATTTCTCCCATCATGCCCATCTCAAACTTGCTTTTCATGAGATTTGCAAAGTCATTACAAAGTTGCTTGTCCTTAGATCCAAATATGATGTCATCAACATATACTTGAACTAAGAGTAGTTTCCCATCATGATTTAAGGTAAATAAAGTTTTATCAACTTCACCTTTCTTGAAACCACTTTCCAGAAGGTACTTGGCCAAAGTGTCATACCATGCTCTTGGAGCTGTTTGATCCATCTGAGCTTTACGTAGTTTATAGACCATTCTACTTTCTGAGGGAAACTTCAAAGCCAGGTGGTTGCTCAACATAAACTTCTTCTGCAAGTTCACCGTTTAAGAATGCACTTTTGACATCCATCTGATAAACTTTGAAATCTTTATGAGCTGCAAAGGCTAGAAAGAGTCTTATTGCATCCAATCTGGCAACTGGTGCATATGACTCGTCAAAATCTAAGCCTTCAGTCTGAGTAAATCCCTTGGCAACCAATCTTGCTTTGTTTCTGGTTATTTCACCAGATTCATTCATCTTGTTTCTGAAAACCCATTTAGTTCCAATCACAAATATTCCTTCTATAAATGGAACTAGTTTCCAGACTTTGTTTCTCTCAAATTGATCCAACTCTTCTTGCATTGCAGAGATCCAGTCTTGGTCTCCTAATGCTTCTTCTATATTTTTAGGTTCAATATTCGAGATGAAACATCCAAAGAGAGAGTTAGCATTTTCAGCTATTGCTCTCCTAGTCCTAACACCCTGATTAATTTGTCCAATTATATCCTTTGTAGGATGATCTTTGATCCATCTCATCATAGGTTTAGTGCTAGTAGGATCAATATCCAAGTGATCTGAATGTGAATCACTAAGATTTTGATTTGATACTTTTTCAGTATCTGAGATATCTGACATATGGGAAATGTCATGGATATCTGACACTTTTTCAGTTTTAGAGATATCTGGAACTTGCATTTCAGCAGTCTCATTTTCAGATACCTCTTCATGATGAAGGTTCTCAGTAACCTGTTCCATTTCTGGAAGTTTCTTAGGAAATTCTTCATCATGTCTGTGAGTCATCTGGTTGTTACTAGGCATTTCATGCTTTTCTACGTCAGAGTCATCCTCACTTTCCATAATGATGTTTTTCCTTTCTGAGGATTCTTCTTTAGAATCCCTCAGTAATAATTCTTTGAACCTTTCTGAGAGTTCATCAATAGGAGGTGTTTTCTTACTTCCTTCATAGAATACAACATGAACTGATTCTTCAATTTTCTTTGTTCTTTTGTTGTAAACTCAGAAGCTTTCTTGTTTGTGGAATAGCCAAGAAAAACACCTTCATCCGCCTTTAGTTGAAATGTTCTCGGATAATCTTTCCCATTGTTTAGAACAAAACATCTACAACCAAATACTCTCGGATGTTTGATATTAGGGGTCTACCAACCAAGATTTCATAGGGGTCTTGTCATGGTGTTTGTTTATCAAACATCTGCTCGAGTGTAGCAGTGTTTACTTTCAACCCAATAAATTTCACTTATTTCGGTGTCATTAGCATTGTCCTTGCGGCTTCTTTAAGGGTTCTTTTTCCTTTCGCAACACCATTTTGTTGAGGTGTTCTTACAGAGGAAAGTTGGTGTTGTATACCTTTGCGTACAAAACTCCTTTATGTCTTGGTTGACAAACTCAAGTACCATGGTCTGCTACGATTGCAGATACCTTGTCATTTTCATGACTTCAAGCTTTTTCAAGAAGTTTGGTATCTCCACCGGCATCGATTTGTGTTTGGAAAGACAACCCAAGTGAATCTTGAGAAGTCATCTACAACAACCATACTTCTTTCCTCGCATAACTAGTTCTGAGATGATTCAAAAGATCCATGTGTAATAGCAGTTGGTCTAACACTAGAGTGTCTGATTTTGGACTTGAAAGAGATTTTAGATTGTTTCCCCATCTGACAGGCAGAACAGATACCATCCTTTCTGAAAGATGTTCTGGGAAGGCCAACCACTAACTCTTTCTTGGCAAGTCTATTCAGAGTTTTGAAGTTCAAGTGACTCATTCTTTTGTGCCATAACCTGCTCTTACGTGACCAGATTGACTCACCATGAGACATTCTTGATTGTGGCAGATGCCCAATCGAACATAAAGACCTTTTCGCCGACCAACTAAGACATGCCTTTGACTCATTGTCAATTAGTTTGCGATTTAGCTTTGAATTTTATAGTAAAACCCTTCGCAAACTGGCTCATGCTAAATAGATTATATTTCAAATCCTTAACATGTAATACGTCAGTGATTGTTAAAGTCCCCAATTTGACGTTGCCAAATCCCAGAGAGGGATTTAATCCTCCTCCAGCAAATTTGATATCTGGTCCTGTGTTGCAAGCTTTGTAATCAACCAGATTTGCTTTGTTTCCTATCATGTGCTTTCCGCATCCACTATCAAATAGCCATTGTGCTTTAGTCCAGGAAGCATTCTGCACCTGACAGAAACAGGAGATTAGTTCTCATATCTTTGATGGAACCTGAATTAAAAGTTCTTCCAGTAGGAATCCATTTTTGTATGAATTTCTTTGAAATATGCTTTTGTCTGACAGGAACGTAAGGAGGAATTCTATTTGAATGAATGTTATCATTAGTAAGAATTATTTTCTTCCTTGGTGTGTTCCTAGGTGCTCCATAAGATGCTTTCAGATACCTGTCAGGTTTCTGAGTTTGCTTTTCAGCAAACTTAGCCTTTCTTGCTGATTTCTTCTAGCCCGGCATTGATTTTCATGGCTTGATTTAACTTCCACTTCGATAATTGCTTTGAGCAATTCTAGCTTTCAACCATCGTTCTTGCTCACCGCTTGTACTCATGAGCAAGTTGTTTTCCGATGCCTTTGTAGCAATACCGTTTGAGCACTTGAAGCTATCTCGAGATCTTTTCTCCAGACTTTGCTAGTCTCTGGTTGGTCCAATTTCTTTCCGAAAAAGTGACATGGGAGAATTTGCGACTCGCAATTCTTCCTTTTGAGAGACATAGCACTGGGTGTTTACACTTTTCGGTTATGCTTTCTTTCGAGACGTACCCAACAGCTTTGTTTTTGACTTGTTTTTCCCACAAAGGTTTAGTCGAATTGCCGCTTTCCTTTGTCAACAATCTTTGTCTTCTCACCGATACTATAGATTGCATGGGAACCGTCTTCTTTGAGTACTTACAAATGTTCTTCTTTCCTTACTCTTATTCAGTGGTAGAACAATCTGCATGTATTCACCAAGTCCTTTCTTTTTCGAAGGATCTCTTAAGTAAGATTGTACTTGAAAGAAGAGTGTCACTAGCTTTGGCATAAGATTGAAAAGATACTTCTTTCTTCTTGAGTTCCTTGTTTTCGTAAAGAAGATCTTCATATTTCTTTAGTAGCTCGACCATTGCTACATTATGTGACTTTTCGGTCTCGGATATCCGAGCTTTGAGAAATGCATTTTCATCCTTTTCCTTATTCTTTAATTTTTTTTTTTTCTTTTTTAGAAAAATCTTTTCCTCTTCGAGAGATTTTCGACTCTAGCTCGGATCATTAGAAATTCTCTCTCATAGATGTCAAGTTCTTTCACGAGATTTTCTAGATTTTTATTTCCTCTTCATCACTTTCATAAGTATAACAAGAAGTATGTGTTACCTCATCGCCATAAGATGCTTTTCTATGTTGGAGATGTCCGGACCAATTTCAAAGAACTCCACACATTTCATTCTTCTTGAGGCCGAAGTCGATTATATCATGAGTAACTCCACATAATTCTGGTGATGGTAAAGTTGAATCATCTGAATTGTCATCTTCAGAATCTGTCTCAACGTCTAGAGCATCCAGTTGAATTTGGATTTTCTTTCTTTCTTCAGTTAATAAAGCTTTCTGGCTTCTTCTGAAGATTCTTCTATCTTTCTTGTCACCTGTCCTTAGTTTGTTGAAGGCGGGACAATCCTTCTTGAAGTGGCCAGGTTTCTGACAATAGAAACAGATATCGTTTCCAATTTCTGCTTCCTCAGTACATGATGCTTTCTGAGCTGGCTTGTTCAGCGAGCTTTGCATATTTTTGTACTGGTGATAGTTTGAGCCTAGATGCTTTTTCAGCTTCTCTTTGGCTTTTCTTCTCTCAATTTCTCGACTGACAAATTTGCTCATTTGCTTTGCAGCAAGAGCATCTTCAGTTTCTTCCTTGCTTTTCTTCTTTTCAGAAGTTCCTTGAGTTACTAGAGCAACATTTTGCAACTTTTCAGTTGTTTGTTCTCTCTGAGTTGTCTCATAATCAACCGTAGCAAGATGAGAGAAAAGTTCCACTGGAGTGATATTTGGCATACCTTGGTTAAAATAAAAGAATTTAGTATGCTCCCAGTTGTGGTTAAGACTTCTGACAATAGTCTTAATCTTCTCTGACTGGGAGTATCTGTTGCTTTCCCCAAGTGCCGCCATATCACTCATGAGAGTGGTAAACCTGAAATCAAGTTCTTCCAGAGTTTCAGTGGGACCTTGTTTGAAATTTTGAAATTTCAACTTTAGAACTTCGAACTTGTTTTCCTTGGTTTTCTCAGTTCCGGCATAGATTTCTTCAATCAGTTGCCAGGCAACTTTCGCCGTTTTAGCACCCACGCTTTAATCAGATGTGCTCCGTGTCGATCGATGATGATGTTACGAGCTTGACCATCCATCGATTCCTCTTGGCATCTTCCGATGTCGAGTTCTCTGGGCTTTGGTTCGTAAATAACTTGACCAGTAGATCTTCCACTAGTTGACGCATCTGTTTGTGAAGATCCTTCGCTTTGATCTCTGTCTCTTCCACTCGAAACCTCCATGACTTGCTTAAGTTGTTGAATTACTATTGGGCCATTCTTTATTACTTCGATCATCTCGTCACTTATGGCTTCAAGGTGGAGCATCATGTTATTTTTCCATTTCTCGTAGTTCTCTGGTTTGAGAATGGGTGCATCACTCAGAGACATACCTGCACACTTAACACACAAATTAAATAGTCCTCAATAGTGGACAAAGTTTCTTCACCTATCTGGGGATCTAGGTTCAGTGCAGAAGGCTGGTGAACCTCCAGCTCTGATACCACTTGTTGGTCCAGATAACGGCAAAGTAAAAGACTGGAGGGGGGGGGGTGAATAGTCTTTTAAAAACTTTTGTCGATAACAACTATTTCTCAGATATCTGAATAGATATCTGATACTTAGAATCAGAGCGCGGAAGACTTAATAAAGATAAGTGCAGAAACAGTTAATGTGTGTGTGTGTGTGTTGCTGAAGAGTAAATACAAAAAGGTAAATAACACAGCAAGTATAGTGGTATCTGGAGGTGGCGTAGTCCTCCAACTAATCCACTTCGGTCTATCAGAGACCTAGAATTCACTAGAACAGATAATTGAGTTCTCCTTACAATAATCCTATTCTAAGATTCTTAACAATTGGTTCCCAACCAAATGTTCCCCCTGAGTTGTTCTGGCTTTCACGCCCAAGTACTTCTGTACTCGAAACCTTTGAGTTATTCCTAGCTTCCAAGCTAAGTACTTCCTATACTCAATAACCTTGAGTTATTCCTTAGTTTCTCAAATCAAGTACTTCCTATACTCAGAACCTTGAGTTATTCCCGATTTTTCAAACTAAGTACTTCCTGCACTACGCTTGATTATGGTGTTGGTTTTTGGTTTGAGTTGTCGATGAGCTTCTTTAATAACTTATTCGGTTATTCAGAGCTGTGAATCAAGGTACTCAATACACTTTACAACAGTATGGTATCTTGTTCGATTTCTTGACTAAGTCTTATGATATCTGCTCAAGAGAATGAATCTCGGATAGTTGATCTTTTGATTCAACTCCTTCACGATAGCTTTGCTTGTTTAGGATCAGGACTCTTAGAACTTGATGTTACTCAAGATCAAAAGCTTTCGCAATGTAAAAGCTTTGTGAGTAAGTAAGTTGCTTTGAGAGAGTAAGACATTCAACGTTTGTATGCAGTTCAAGGTGTGTCGTAGGTGTCTTCTCAAGCAGTCTAAGTGTTGATATTTATAGATGAATTTGAGTGCCGTTTGAATAGTATCCGTTAGGCTCAAATTCAAACTATCGATATCTGTGTATAATCTTAGAGTTTTGTCTTCTTCTCGAAAGTCGCCGTTGCTTTTATTCAGACATCTTTGTCCGTGCATTAAATGCATTGTACTATACTTTTGTCCTGTAGTGTCAACGGAACTATGCTTTGTATCAGAGACTAGTGTTATCTGATTCTTTGCACGTTCTTATCTTCAATCTTCAGATACCACTTGTATTTATTGAAACAACTTTGTTTGCAATATACATTTCTTTTTCAGAAACGTGGTTAAAGCTCAAGGTATCTGAGAATAGATATCTGTGGACACTTTCCTTGTTTTCAGATATGTCTTTTATTTCTCAGATATCTCTTGTGACACAGTTTGTTAGAAACTATTCGTGTCTTCAAGATATCTGGCTAAGATATCTGAACAACAGATTCAGTAATCTTGTGCAGTTTTCTTCAAGTCTGCAATGTCGTTGAGCTTGTTCTGCTTGGATGTCTTCTTCTTGGTCTTCTCTTCATAAAATAAAAATTACATTTTGAGACCTAACATCCTATACAAGATTAGCTAGACTATCATACTTAGTGGGTTTCCTCTTTAACAATGTTCAAGTGAACCAAGAGTACTAATCACCTTTCTGAGACTAAGATAAGTCATAATGTTGCTGATCAAAACTAAACAGATATTCTTTACAAAATATCTAACAAAATTCCTAACAAATTTCTCAAGAAATTTCCCAACAAATTTCCCAACAAGACTCATGTTCTTTCAAACTTGCATGATGGCTTGTGGTTTACAGGACCTGGGATACCATGGCCCTCGTTTCACTTGGACTAACAAGCAGGATTCGGGAAGGGTTATAAGAGAACGGATAGACAGAGCTATGGCCAACTCCCAATGGCTTGATAAATTCCCGGATAACATTGTTATACATCTCCCACGTACCAAGTCGGATCATCATCCGATCATGACCAGCTGTTACGGTATGGAGCAATGCCCCGAAAACCGGCCTTTCCATTTTGAGGCGGCATGGTTTTCGCATCCTGACTGTGAACCGATCCTGCGGAATGTATGGGCAACTAGTGCATATATCGTGAGTGCTATAGCTAGAGTTTCGGACACGATGATCCCATGGAATAAAGAGCACTTCGGTAACATATTTAAGCGCAAAAAGAAGGTGCTAGCAAGACTTGCAGGCACACAAAAAAGTCTAGCTGAGAGGCACAATGATTTTCTTCATAATCTGGAGATGGAACTGATCCAAGAATATAATCAAATCCTATATCAAGAGGAGATGCTTTGGTTTCAAAAATCGAGGGTTAAATGGATGGTGGAAGGGGAACGGAACACTAAGTTTTTCCACAAGTCCACGATTATGAGAAGACGAAGGAACAAGATAATGATGCTAAAGGTAAATGGGGAATGGGTCAAGCATGAAGAGACCCTTCGACAACACGCCTGGAACCATTTTTCGAATATATTTAGAGAAACTGGAAGCACCTCGAGGAGGGTTCATTCCATTGATATATCTAGGTTCCAGATTACTCTCACGGCTGAAGAGCAAGCCAAGCTCGGTCAGATTGTGGAACTCAAGGAACTGAAATCTGTGGTGTGGGCAACCAATCCGTTCAAGGCTCCAGGACCCGATGGACTTCAAGGAATTTTTTTCCATAAAGGATGGACGTGGATCTCGGATTCGCTTCTGAAATTTATACAGGCAGCCTTTGAAACATGAAGGTTCGAAACGCAATTGTGTGAGGCACATCTCTGACTTATTCCAAAGATACCACATCCGGAGCTTATCTCTCAATTCAGGCCAATATCACTATGCAACGTGATCTACAAGCTCGTAACTAAGTGTATTACTATGCGCCTAAAGCTCCTAATGCCAAATCTGATTGCGCCGACCCAATCTAGCTTTATTAAAGGGCGTAGTACGCAAGATAATATATTTGTACTCCAGGAAATCCTCCACTCCTTGCGTACTAAGAAGAAGAACAAAGTGGGATGTATGGTTATGAAACTGGATCTCGAAAAAGTCTATGACAAGGTAAACTGGAATTTCTTGGAGGACACACTAAGGGCTTTCAGATTTCCGGAGCAGCTAGTGAAGTTGATTATGTTTTGTGTCCGCAATGCGTCTACAAAAATCCTCTGGAACGGGGAACCCCTAGAGGCTTTCCAGCATTCTTGCGGCCTTCGCCAAGGAGACCCCTTATCTCCGTATTTGTTTGTACTTTGCGTGGAAAGGCTCTCGTACCTAATTAATGAAGCAGTGGATAGGAAACGACGGAAACCAATCGTCCCTTGTAGAGCAGGGCCTAAGTTATCACATCTTTTCTTTGCGGATGATTTAATCCTTATGGGGAAGGCTACCTTAGCAAACGCGAGAACCATTCAGCGTGTGATGGACAGATTTTGTAAAGCCTCGGGACTGAGACTAAATCCATCAAAATCAAAGGTGTTTTTCTCGAATTCTGGAGGGGCTACTTTGAAAAGATTAATCAGCGAGGTCCTTGGTTTTGAACAAACAACCAATCTGGGGAAGTATCAGGGAATCCATTTAACCCATGGGAGGGTTAATCGACAGGTCTACGCAGAAACTTTCGACAGGGTGATATCCAAGATGAACGGATGGAAGCATAAGCTTCTTTCTCTTGCAGGCCGTACGACTCTCATTAAGTCAGTTGCTGCCGCCATTCCTATTTATACTATGCAGTCAAGCTGGCTCCCTGAATTTGTTTGCGATAAACTTGACAAAATCAACCGTGATTTCTTATGGTCTAGTGATCCGGCAAAATGCAAACTACATCCAGTTGGATGGCAAAAGGTGATCCTGCCCAAGGATAGAGGTGGACTCGGTATCCGCACAGCTCGTGAAAGTAACGAAGCTCTCTTAGCCAAGATAGCATGGAAGATTATGCAACAGGAGAACACAATTTGAATGCCTTTGATTCAAGCCAAGTATCTAAAATCCAGTGGTATTCTAAACTGTAAAGCGAAATCGAGTGATGGTGCAATCTGGAAGGGAATACTTCGATGTATTGAGATTATTAAACCGTTCCTGCGCTGGAAAGTGAATGACGGCACAACAACCTCCCTATGGTACGATAATTGGTTGGGCAGTGGTCCTATTAGCAACATGAGGGTGGTGATACGAGATGATGAAAAGCACCTCAAAGTTGCGGATGTTAGGATGGATTCGGGTGCTTGGGACTTGGACAGTATACTCTCTTGTATTCCTCAAGATGTGCGAGAGGAAATTCACAAGGTCCAATAGGAGATGCAGAGGGCCCTGATGTCGTGATCTGGAATGAAACGACGAATGGCAACTTTACGTGCCAATTGGCCTATCGAGCAATTCAAAGACAGTATGGTGATTTGCCTTCTCCGAGCACTAACTGGAAGTGGATATGGAAGTCTAAGTTCAGTAATAAATTACAACACTTTCTATGGCTTGCGTTACATGGACGCTTGGCCACCAACCATCTACGCAAGAACCGCAAAATTGTGGACTCGGCGAAGTGTCCACTGTGCCCGTGTGAGGACGAAACCATATCTCATTGTTTGAGAGATTGTCCTGCGGCTGTCAAAGTCTGGAGGAGATTAATACCTTCTGACAATCTGCAAACATTTCTTATGCTGCCGGAATCACTTTGGCTTGAACTGAATGTGACGGATATTAAGTTCCCCTGCCCATTCTCGACAGACACACCCTGATGCTTTATCTTCATTGCAGTATTTGGCATATTTGGAAATCCCAAAACCAGTCAGTTTTCAGGGGCTCCTTGAAGGATCTTGAACCAATGATGTTCCATATCAAACAGTTAAGCTCCGAGTTACACATTCATCTCAATAAAAAGAAAGGCAACACTGTGCGTGTCAAGTGGGCAAAACCATCGGAAGGATGGGTGAAATTAAACACGGATGGAAGTGTTTTTCCGGCATCAAACAGCGGAGGAGCTGGAGGAGTGGTACGTGATACCAATGGAAGCTGGATTTGGGGATTCTCCGAGCATATCCGAGCACCGACTGTTCTGGAAGCCGAATTGCCGGCTTTGAAACTGGGTCTATCAGAGGCGTGGGAAAGACGCTATGAGAAAATAGAGGTCGAAATAGATTCACTTGATAGCCTGAAGTTGATTAACGGAGAGCTGGAGACTGATCAGCAGCCGATCATCACTCTGATTGAAGAATGCCAAGGCCTAATACACAAACCTTGGAATATTGAGCTGAAATGGATTCGTAGAGAGTCGAATTTAGTAGCTGATAAGCTTGCAAAGATAGCTAGTTCGGGTATGGATGGCAAAATCCTTTGGTATACTCCACCGACCCAAGTTGTATCATTTTTCAACTTTGACTTAGTCTAAGGAATTGAATGTCTTTTCATTACCAAAAAAAAAAAAAAGAAATTGTTACCTTAGTCCCGCAACCAGGTACGTATAAAACCTATATAAAATAATGATATTTTTAGTAATTAGTTTATAGTCTTATCCGAGCTATATGTTAGATTACTTTTACATCAACTTTAAATCTTTCGACTATAATTTATATGAAGAACTTGTTGGATGTAAAAACATCAAGAAATTACCTCAAAAGATTCAACCTATGGATTTAAAAACATCATTGGAGAGCCGCCTAAAAAGTGTCAAGCCGATCTTTAGATTAATACATATAACTGATCTGGGTGAAATTAGAAAAAAAAAAAAGATTTGAGGAAGGTATCAATTTTTAATTATCCCTTTATAAAATTATCATTTGTATTTTGAGAAATCAAAAAACCTTTGGAAGGATATGGCACTCTTAACAATTCTAAACATAGTTCTAGACCCAAATTGTAGTCATTATCTTGAGAGTAGTCACATTCGTTATGCAGCAAAAAATTGTAAATCACCCAATCTGCCTCGTGTTCCACGGTAAGTCAAGGGTAACAAAGTCAATTAACTCTATGCTTGCAGCTTCTGGAAGCAGTTGTAACCGGCTGGTAGGTAGAAAGTGAGTGATAAAATCATAAAATTCACGCATTTCGGTTGAGTATTCTTCGAGCTCATCAACAAACCAATCTTAAACATGGCGTGGATCACAAGATTTCTCACCGCTGTAACGTTTTTGGCCGTCGGTATTGTTTTCTCGCCTGTAAACTTCGGATCGAACGGTGACAAATCGCCGTTGCTCATCACTGGACTCAAATTGGCTCACCTCCTTTGCTTCTCAACCGCCTGGGGTGCAGCTCTGTGGGTTACCTTCATCGGCGGTATCATCATGTTCAAGTAATCTTCCTCTTCTTCCGTATTTTCGTTTCTTCTAGGGTTTATCAGTTGTTCGCATCTGTTCTACGTTTGATTTGCAGGTTTGGTAGTTTGTATTGAAAAGGTGCTTGTAAGTTGCAACTGTGTTTGTTGATCAAGTTATTAGCTATTGTTTGTTGGATTGTGTTTTGATCGGTATTACTGGAATTATCTGTTTGTGATGAAGCCTGTGAAATGATCTGATATAGTGCATTTGCTACTCGAAGTAGTAATTGGTAAAATGCTCTCATGTATAATCTTTCAAATGTGTTAATTTCTATACATTTTGTGGATCAATTAGATAGGTGATGTCAAAACCTGTATGAGTATCGTAAACAGTAGAACGAGCTAATATATTTCAGCTTTTTTGATTTCTTATTAGCATTGATGTCTAGCTAAAAACATTTCTCTTCTGTGGACTATCAGCTGACGCTTATCTGGTAGTCTGCTTAAGTGATTGGGAATTTTGTCTATGATGAAGGTGTATCTGATAGCAAATTTGCAGCTGTGTTAATTTCTATACCTGATATGTTTAGAACTGTGATTCGAACTTACTAGAGATCCCGGATAGTATTGTAAATAGTAGAAATATAATTGATGTATCTCAATTATTGTGATTTCTTCCTAGCATCATGTTCTGGTAAAATGTTTCTCTTCTAGGATTAGCAGCTGACCGTTTTAGCCCACAGTTTCTTTTTTTGCATTCATGGCTATAGGAATGAGATATGTATGCCAGTGTGGGAAATTTCCATTGTTTGGGGATGATATGAAGCTGGATAAATTATCATAAGCATGTTTGGGGATGTTATTTTGTGTCTTTCGATGACTCATACAGGTTTTGATAATCTTTAAGAAGCTCTTGTAGTTATCAGATTGCATATGGCAGTATTGTGATTTTAGGTTTATTGTTGGATTGTGTCTCAATCGGTATAAAATTTAATTACTGGAATTGTCTACTTGTGATGAAGCCTGTGAAATGATCTGACAGTGCATTTATTACTCGAAGTAATTGATTAAATGTTCTCATGTAAAATCTTTCAGTTATGTTAATTTCTATACATTTTGTGGATCAATTTAGATAGGTGATATAAAAACCTGTATGACTATCTGAAACACTACAACGAGATGGTATAACTCAATTTTTGTGATTTCTTCTTAGTATCCATGTCCAGCTAAAAGCATTTCTTTTCTGTGGACTATCAGCTGACGCTTATCGGGTAGTCTGCTAAAGTAATTGGGAATTTTTGTTTGTGATGAAGCTGTATCTGGTAGCATTTTTGCAGTTGTGTTAATTTCTATACCTGGTATATTGGAACCATGTTTAAAACTTACTAGAGATCCCGGATAGTATTGTAAACAGTAGAAATATACTTGTTGTATCTCAATTATTGTAATTTCTTCCTAGCATCGTTATGTTCTGCCATTCTGGTAACATGTTTTTCTTCTAGGATTAGCAGCTGACTGTTTTAGCCCACAGTCTTCTTCTTTCCATTCATGGCTATAGGAACAAGATATTGTATGCAAGCATTGGAAATTTAATTGTTGTTTTAGCCCAGTCTTCTTTTTTTCCATTCATGGCTATAGGAACAAGATATTGTATGAAAGTATTGGAAATTTAATTGTTTGGGGAGGATATGAAGCTGGATAAATTATCATAAGCATTTTTGGCGATGTTCTTTTGTTTGTATCAATGACTTTTCATGCTTAGTGGCGATGGGAAGTTAGAGTTGAGACTTCAGAGTTTTATTTCTGTGGTCGAGGCAAGTGCAATCTTTAGAGAAGCTCTTGTAGTAATCAGATTGCATATGGCAGTATTATTTTTGTAGGTTTATTGTTGGAATCTGCTGAAGTTTACACTGTTAGTTGAGGATACATGGAAAATGCAGTCATATAAATGACCTGTGAAAGTGATGTAAAACTGGATCTGCTGAAGTTTACACTGTTAGTTGAGGATACATGGAAAATGCAGTCATATAAATGACCTGTGAAAGTGATGTAAAACTGGATCTATCTGAAATTCATTATATTTGTAGGAACTTGCCGAGGCATCAATTTGGGAACTTGCAGAGTAAGATGTTTCCTGCATACTTCTCCATGGTGGGTGTTTGCTGTGCGGTTGCTGTAGGGTCTTTTGGGTACTTGCATCCATGGAAAACTGCAGGAGTTACTGAAAAGTACCAGCTAGGGTTCCTGCTGGCTGCCTTTGCTTTCAATCTCAGCAATCTTGTCATCTTTACACCCATGACTATTGAGGTAACAAATCATGTAGCATTGTTTGTTATTTTTCTCAGTATCGTTTTGAATTTGTTTCTCAAAGTAGCTCGACTCTGCTCGCTTATTCTACAACAACAGGCCTTTTTTTGTATTCATTTGAATTCATGCTGTTGTTTTGTCACTGTATGGTGTTCTGTTGGGATTATAGGAGTTCATCTGATGCCCTCGGGCAAATATGATCTAGGTACTTTTAGGAACTATCTTCTCTTGTATGACATGGGGTGTGTCACTGGGAAATATTCATTGATTGTTTCCTCTTACCCTCTGAAGCGCATCTTTGAGTTTCAGTCTGACTTTGAAAACTACATTCAAATATTTCCATGGTAAAGTACATTACAGGAAATCGCTATGCTCTTTGTATGGTTTTTCTGTCCGTATTAGCAAGCTGATGAAGTTTTTTTATTTTTATTTTTTTGTAATCGAGCAGATGATGAAACAGAGGCACAAGATAGAAAGAGAAGCAAACATTGGAGAAGAAGTTGGCTGGACCAAGAACAAAGCAGAAGCAAAGAAAAACCCAAAGCTTGCTGCCATGAACAAGAAATTTGGGATGATTCACGGTTTATCTTCTCTTGCTAATATCTTTTCATTTGGTAGCCTTGCCATGCATTCGTGGTATTTAGCTGGTAAGATTGACTTGTAGATCCAGATGCATACGTTCTTCACTGTGAATCTCTGTGTTGTAATTTTGTTAGGAATTGAACATATATTACTTTCCAAGTCCAGGATTGTGTATTACCAGGAACCATGCAAATAAAACTAATACTTGTCAATCCCGGCAAGTTTGACTGTTGCCACAATGTTATGCTTTCTATGATGTAAGTATACTTCATGAATGCGTTCTTCAGATCACCAGGATCCATACCCGAAACAGATCATGAAGACAACGTTTAGAAGTTTATCTTAATTCTAAATAGTATAATCTAGAGGGTGAGTTTGTCTAGTGATAGTAGCAATTCAAGTTGGTCACAGACTCTGGCTCATGTTTGCCTAACCTGATATATTGATGATCAGGATGGCCATATGTCTTGTAGCAGTACCAAAGACTAGAGTGAACAGATGCTTACTAAAATACTACTACTACTACTAAGAAAGAATGAACAAGGAGAGCATCGACTGGCGTCAGTAAGAGTATAGTATAACTGTATAAGCTTGTGTGATCAAGAGCTGAAGGCTCGAAGTTAGTTGTCAAAATATGAAAATATGATCAAGTTATCATACATATGTAACATAATGAAATGTAAGCACATGAATCCATACACTAGGCCACAGAGATTTCACGGTTTAATCTATTCAACATTATCCCCAATTGTATGATGATCGTCTGTGTTGTACATGTAAAACACTCGATACAAGTGTGGTACAACACATTAAGGTATGATGATGAGTCACAGACTCAATAGTGTACTGTGACATACTCCCTACGAATTCACACTTTCCATTTTTTGTTGTCCTCAATCTTAACTTCTCATACTTTAAATGAAAACATATTTTATAACTTTATTCACTATCTCACATACTTTATTCACTACCCCTCATAGTTTTATCCACTCTATAAATCTTTTATAAATTATTTATATAATTTAGTCTTAAAATTTGTTCCCGGACCCACGAGAAGTTAAGAGTACAAAATTAAATCTCACGAATGTCTCCTCGATGCTTTAGTCGGGGCATTTGGATCAGTGTGGAGTCAACTTCCACATTTGATTTTCTGCATCATTTTTTTTATAGGGATTGTTTTGTTGAACTTGAACGAGACACGGAAGGTTAGTGAAAGTGCAATGTTTGCTGCACTATTTACGCAGTGTAGGGATAACATTGCACGCACCGCTGAATTTTTGCACATTTGATCATTTAGATCATTTAGTGTATGTTTGGCATGAGATTAAATTTTTTAAAAAATGGTTAAAAATAATTAAATTTTTACTTAATTCAAGATTTTAACTCTATATTACTCTCTCCGTCCTAGAGAACTTCATAGATTAGGATGATGCGTAGTTTTAGGTTAATAGTTAAAGTAATGATAATATATAAAAAAAAAGTGGGAAAAAATATACTTTTAGCAAAATGTGCAATTTTTGTGTAAAGTTGAGATTGTTTATTATTTATTGTGGTGGGGTAGCTTCTTTTTTTACTAATGTATGGAGTTTTGTTTCACGGCTAAAACTGTCAAATATATGAAGTTCTGCGGGACAGAGAGGGTATCTTTTTATGAGTTTAATTTGTCTTTAGGGATTATTACATAGGACTACCCATTTAGAACGGCATTTCTCATATTCGTGCTACTTAGTCGGACAATTACAGTTTAGTCCAAAAATCCATAATTTTCGTTGACCAGCTTAATTGAGCTATTCAATTCCATCACAACCAAACATGGCCTTATGGAATTTTAAATAAACAAAATAAAATTAAAAAAAAAAAAACCATCTTCTTCTTCCTCCATCTTCAACAACATACAGTACTTCTCCTTCCTCCATCTTCTCAAACTTCCTTCTCTTCTTATTAACTTCTTCTCCGGCGAATTTCTTCCTCTTTCTTGTTATCTTTCTTCTTCTAATAAAGCCTCCTGTAGCAGCTCCGATTGGAACTGTTGCAGCTCCAAATCGGAATTGTAGTAGCTCCGATTTAGAGCTGCTATAGAGCCCCGATTTAGAACTGTGATAAAGTCCAATCGGAGTTGTTATGCTCCGATTTCGATTAAATGTTTCGATTGTGTTTTTGGATTTCGATTTTGATGTTCAAAGTATAGATTTGATCTAGGATTGAAGTTGGAGATAATTTACAAATTGAAATAGAAGTTTGGGGGCTTATTTGAGTTTTTTCGGAATCTTATGGTCACATATATAAAAAATTAGATATCCTGGACTTGAATTACAATTTGTCAAATGTGTTATTGTTTGGCAACCTTCAAAATCCAATAATCTCAGAGGTGCAAAATTGACTTTTCCAGGTTTTAATTCGAATTTGGTCAAATTCGTGGACTAAAGTGTAATTGTTCGACTAAGTGATACTAATGTGTAATTACGACATCTAAATGGGGTCTGGATGTAATTCGCCCTTGTCTTTATTCACCTATTAATCAGGTTCCACAATTTTAGTTCCTCTGTCCCGTTCCGTCTCAAGTTTTCCATTCTGATAATTGGTCGACAAAATACATAAATGGAAGGTTGAATATTATTTAAATTATAAAATAAAGAATTAATATAAATTGATAGTGGGTTTATTAAGCTCAAAGTTGAGTATTATTTAAATGAAGAATGGATTAAAAAAACTAGATGGTGGGTTGGTAAAGTTCTAAATATGAGTATATTGTGAGGGTAATATTAATGTGAGGGTATAAAGTTTAATTGTTCGAAAATGAAAATGAGAAGTTTTGAATGAGACGGTACAAATGGCATGAAAAATTTGTGACGGGAGGAAGGAAGTATGTTTCATAGGTTAAAGAGTCCAGGGGTGTCAAAGGTCTACATATATATGCTTTCAATAAAGTTGCATTTTACGACTTGTAAGCAGATCTGAACTTTGTTTACATATGCAAATCTTCCTTGGACGTGGTTAGCATACGAAGGATATTATAAAAGTTCTATATGAACTACTTTACCCGTCCCTAGGGGTGTATTTCGAACCGAACGAGCCGAACCATTAAGGTAATGGACGTTCGTTCGTTCGATAAGTCGTCTGTTCGGTTCGTGTTCATTACAACCTTTTGCTCGTGTTCGGTTCGTTAACATTTCAAAACGTTCGCGTTCGATTGTTCGGTTCGTCAAAGACATAAAATCAAATATAATTAATATTGATATGTACCTTTAAGTCCTACTCCCAAACTAAGAAGACTTAATCATATCGGGACAATGCTATCAAGGGAATTCGACCTCACCAAAGTTAAAGGTCCACCTACACCAAAATCAAGAGGCCGACCCTCTAATACTTCAACCTTCGGACTACAATCCAAGCCTCATCAACTTAAATGGGCCAAGCCCATTAAAGGCCCATGAGCCCAACTTCTAGCATGGACGAATCTGGACCGTACACTTGGCACTCATCTAAGAGAGGATGATAACAAATCTTGCCTATAAATACAAGGCCTCTACTACTCATAAACGGTAAGCAACTACTTCCGAAAATCTACTATCGAAGTTTTTAAGTCCTAGATTGAAAAGTCGACCGACTTATTAACTAGTTGAATCTAAGTACCGGGTTGTCCTAGGCAAACCGGCCCAAAAGGGTCTAACCCTTTATTTTCTTGTCACAGATCAACGACGGACACCACCGAGGATCGACAGACGCAACAGAGGACCGACGGACTCGACCTCGGTCCACTTTTTCATTCACACACTTTTCGACCTTCGCGAAGTCACGAATTTAATCAAAGTAAAGGCGACTTGAACCAAGGACTATTCGACTTCCGCTAACTAATATCATAGTTCGAGCAAGAACTACATCCATCTGGGGCGTCGACGAACTAACTAGCGACTTATCCATTTTTACCCCACATCATATTGGCGCCGTCTGTGGGAATCACTTAGTACAAAAAGCCATGGCTCCAGCTAGAAGACGTACTAGAAGGATGACTCAAAGAATCCTTAGATCAACAACTTCTGATGTTGGGCCCCGAAGTCAAGTCCGCAACCGCACCCCACGGGAAGTCAATCCTTTCACAGGAAATCAACGGATCAATGAACATGATGATAGGGATGGCCTCGAAGCTTCTCTTTCCACCACGGAACGCAATGACAAAGAACGCCCCGATCCACCAACTCCGACACCCGTAGACGCAATGACTGTTATACGCAGGTCACTGCCGACGGTCTACTGGCCGGATACAATGAAGCTCAAATTCAACTTTTGCAAGCCGCCCTGTTACTAAGGACCCAACCTCAATTAGGGCCAGGCTTGAACCTCCCAGCCAACTCTAACCACGCACCACGAAGAAGCGCTCCCGTATTGCCAATCCAGAATCAACCCCAAGTAACAACAGATCATGTGGTAGAATCCAGAGGACCCCCGAACTCTCGAAATACCGATCGGTCCGAAAGTCTCAGAGCCTCAAGCCATAGAGCCCCAGGAGACTTACGAAACATGCTAAATCGCCGGGCTCGGAGTAATTTGCACTCGAGAAACAATCGGAGGACAGGTAGAGAGGAGAACATGGGAGTCGACGAGAGAACACGTCATGACCCAACTCCTTCTCGAACCACCGCGCGAAATTGGCAACGTCAAGATGATGGGAGAAGGGACCACGGGGATCAATACGACGAGGAGAACGAAACTCTCAACGGGTACCGGGGCGACACTCCACCCCAAAACCATCCCCGCCATGGACGATTCCGTAATGAAAGAATACAGTCGCCAACCAGATGACTAGGAATGATGATTATCGAGACCACAGGAGGGGAAGCCGAGATAGGGGAAGGGAACATCATCGAAACCGAACCAGGTCAAGGTCTGCCAGGACTCATAGGGGGGACAGGCACATGGATGAAACCGAACAAATTAAAGAACAAGTTAGGATCCATGAAGCTGCCCTAGAATTGGAACGGTCAAAGCTAGAAACACTTACCCATGCAAGAGATATCATGAAATATGGAAAAAGCCTGAATCCTCTTTGCCAAGCTATGAGGGACACCGAACTCCCTCCGGGGAGGAGTGCCCCGAGTTATAAGGAAACATTTGAGGGAATCACATGCCCAATAGATCACCGAATTCGTTTTGAGGCATCCCTGGGAGGCATGGGAGTACCGGACAATGTAAAGGCACAGTTATTTCCCAACACCCTCTACGGACCCGCCATGACTTGGTGGAAGCACCTCCGGCCTAACAATATAACATCCTGGGACCAGATGATCGCCAAATTCACTCTGCGATTCGAGAACTTCCTCGAAACAGCTCGTCCAGTCAGCTACCTGGCAGAAATTGTGCAAAAGGAACATGAAAGCTTGAGATCGTTTGTCAAAAGGTTTGAACAAGCAGTTGTCCTCGTTGAGTCACACCCCATCAAAGATCGAGTATTCCACATGGGCGAGAACACCAACAACGCTTCATTCCGCTACACGATTGTTGATGCAGGAATAACCATCGAACGAGAGTTGAATGAAGTAATCAAAAAATTCTTGAGCACACACGAAACCCTCGACAAAATGGTAGTGAGAGCCGAGGTCAAGAAGGCAAAACCAGTACCAGATAACACAAGGTTGTGAAACCAACATTTCGAGCAAAAGCGGAAAGGTGATAGAAGAGGAAGGGTTGAGGAAAGAAGAAGATCTCCCCGAAAAGTTTACATAAACTACGCTGATCTAAAAGCCCCCAAGTAACAAATCTTGACCATCATGCAAAGTCAAGGCTTCCCAATCCAATGCCCCCCCAAGCACAGGGAAACCAGGTTCACCAGGAACTCGAACGAGTACTGTCACTTCCACCAACAGACGGGACACTCCACCAGAAAATGCACGCACCTCAGGCAGGAAATCCAAAGGTTGATCGAAATGGGATATTTACAAGAATACATCATGAGGAAGCCCGAGGGCACCGACCAACGCGAAGCCGGACGAAGGTACCAGTCCAATGAGCCGCGTGGTGCAAGGGACCGGAGAAATGCATCTCCCCGTCGTTCTCCTCCCAGAGGTGAAAGGCCCGTTCCGATCAAGAGACGCTCTTTTAGCCCAAGAAGACAATCAGTGTTACCCGGACCACCGAGCCAGAGAGGACGCCGAGAGGCCAGGAGATCCCAAAGTCCCCGGCAAGAGCGAGAAAATAGGAGATCCCCAAGTCCGGCACGAGTGAACGGGAGGGTAGCATACATCGAAACTCAACCGGATTACGTGGATGATAACCCAGTCCGTTTTGGGAGAATACTTAGCATTGCCGGAGGACCTACTGGAGGAGACAGTAGGAATGCTAGGGAAGCCATGGCAAGATCACTGAGAAATTCGGATGAGAAATCCGTCAATATGGTGGCTCCCGGCACCAACGTGATCACCTTTGACGAATCTGAAGCACCCCCTCCATGCAAGGGAGAAGGATTGGTCCATGACCTGGATGTCCCCTTGGTGGTGGAAATGGACATAGCAGGTTATGAGATCACCAAGGTATTAATCGATACCGGTGCCTCCTCTAACATCCTCTTCATGAGCACTGTCCGAAAAATAGAAATGAGTTTAAGAGGATTGTTACCGGTGACAACGGACCTCGTTGGCTTTGGAGGAAACCGGATCAGGCCAAGAGGAATCCTGTATCTCTCGGTTTCCATGGAAAAGCTCCACTCAGGGTTACTCACCAAGTCCCTTTTGTTGTCACCGAGGCAGGTTGCGAATACAACATAATTATGGGGAGACCGGCTCTAAATCAATTCAAAGTAGTGGTGTCAACCTTCCACCTAAGGATGAAGTTTCCCACCGCAGCAGGCATCGGATCCCTTAGTGGAGATCGGAGAAGAGCATGGGAATGCTACACTCTCTCTACTAAAAGGGCGTCGCGACCTTTTAGGAGTGAACATGATATAAGGAGAGAAGAAGATTACCGAAGGACAAAGAAACAGTGCCTCTTTATCCAACAAGAAAGCCGAAGGAAGAGGCGAGAAAGACCTCCCGGGAAAGGAATTAACTGGTTGAAAATGGGCGTAGAGAAAAAGAAAATGGCCGCAACGGCCAAGGAGTGCGAGGATAGAATCGATGAATATCAAGTCATTCCCACTGAACCACCTGGTGAAACGCCGACCAAAAGCTTCTTTCATGAGAATCGGATGGCCCCCCATGAAGACGTCTTAGAAATCCCAATTGAAGAAGGATATCCCGAAAAAACAGTGAAAATCGGCTCGGAAATGGACGCAGAAACAACCATCAAAATGATTGCCTTCTTAAGAAAGAATGCCGATGTTTTTGCCTGGGGAACTGGAGATCTGAGCGGAATAGATCCTCGAGTCATGGTACACGAACTCCACGTTGATCCAAATGTCCGACCCATTCGACAGAAGAAGAGAGACCATGGTCCCATCCACAACAAGATCATCGCAAATGAGGTAGAACGACTACTCAAGGCAGGACACATTGAGGAGGTTCATTACTCTGATTGGATATGCAATGTGGTCCTAGTAGAGAAAAGTCCGGGAAAATGGAGGATGTGCAATGACTTCACCAGTCTCAACCGTTTCTGCCCAAAGGATCCCTATCCCCTGCCAAGAATTGATCAATTGGTAGACTCAACTGCCGGGTGTGCACTGTTGAGTTTCATGGATGCTTTTCAAGGCTTCTATCAGATCAAGATGGCCGAGCATGATATCGAAAAGACCGCTTTTATCACTGCAGGGGGAGTATACTGTTTCAAGGTCATGCCATTCGGCCTACGAAATGCTGGCGCCACCTACCAAAGATTGGTGAACCAAATGTTCAAAGAAGAGATTGGCAAATCAATGGAGGTTTATGTAGATGACATGCTAGTAAAAAGCAAGGAGACATCTGATCACATCCCCCATCTGGAAAGATGTTTTGCCATAGTAAGAAAATACGGAATGAAACTCAATCCAGCCAAATGCACATTTGGAGTAACTGGAGGAAAATTCTTGGGGTACATGGTGACACAGAGAGGGATCGAGGCAAACCCAGAAAAGATAAAAGCCATATTGGAGCTTCCACATCCGGAGAAACTCAGGGACGTTCAGAGACTCATAGGGAAGGTTATATCCCTTAGCCGCTTCATTTCCAGATCAGCTGAAAAGAACCTCCCTTTTTTCAAAATCCTAAGGAAAACGGACAAGTTTGAATGGAACAATGAGTGCAAGGAGGCATTTGAGAACTTGAAGCTCTATTTATCCTCCCGCCTACTTTCCAAACCAGAAGAAGGAGAGCCCTTGTACATCTATCTCGCCATCACTCCTGAAGTGGTGAGTTCCGTCCTGGTACGCATACAGAAGAACGAACACCTTCCGGTGTACTACCTGAGCAAAGTACTGGGAACGGCGGAGAAAAATTACAAGGAAATAGAGAAGTATGCCTATTGTCTGGTAGAGGCCTCCAGGAAGCTCAAGCCATACTTCCGTTCCCACAAGATAGTGGTCCTCACGAACCAGCCCCTGAAATAAGTCTTAGGTGAGGCTTCGAAGTCAGGAAGGTTGGCTAAATGGACAATTGAGTTAGGAGATCATACGATCGAGTATCAAGCTCCATCTGCCAAAAAAGCCCAGGTCCTAGCTGATTTCCTAGCCGAATATCCGGGGAACATGGAACCTCAAAAAGATAAAGATGAGCAAGCCCCCAGTGAAGCCCCAAAAGACATTTCACCAACAAGCCAGGTTTTGACATTAACAACGGAAGTGG
This sequence comes from Plantago major, assembly GCA_026545765.1. Taxonomy (NCBI): domain Eukaryota; kingdom Viridiplantae; phylum Streptophyta; class Magnoliopsida; order Lamiales; family Plantaginaceae; genus Plantago; species Plantago major. The sequence continues at coordinate 36,088,195 of CM048839.1, forward strand.
CTGGATTGGATAATCAAAAAAATCAAGAAATCGATCCCGTGGCAGAATGGATTATCGCTGAAAAAGAAAGTCCTAGCTTACCTCCCCCACCAGAAGGAGAGCCGCCCGTGACCGCCCTAAAACATAAACCGACCCTACGAGTGGCTTTTATCCCGAAAGAACTCGATCCGGAAGAAAAGGACATATGGGAACTTTATGTGGACGGTTCATCGGCCGCTCATGCGGGTGGAACGAGGTTATTACTGATCAGCCCAGAAAGAGCCCAGATGGAATATGCTATCCGCTTAACATTTCCAGTAACAAACAATGAAGCTGAGTATGAGGCTCTGATAGCAGGAATGAAGATGGAAAAGTCAGTCATGGCCAAAAAACTCAAAGCTTACTAGTCACGGAACAGTACTCGGGCAAATTTATGACAAAAAGTGCTTCAATGATCAAATATCTAAAGGTAGTTAAAGAGTTAGAAAAAGCGTTCGACATGTTTAGTCTGATCAAGATAAACCGATCAAAAAACACCATTGCCGACGGATTATCAAAATGGGCTACGGCCTCCGGAGCTGTTGACACCCGTACGGTGGTCCTTATGACTGCCAATGAATCAGCCCTCACTGCCAACGAGGTCATAATGAACATGGGCGTCATATCTGACGACAACACTTGGATGAGCGACATCGTGAATTATCTACAGAACGGGATTCTACCCCGTGATTCAACTGAATCTAGAAGAGTCCAACGAAGATCCCAACGCTACTTCCTCTCCGATGCACTATATAGAAAGTCCTATGATGGAACTCACCTCCGTCTCGAGGCCAAGACAAGATGTTGAAGGAGATCCATTTAGGAAGTTGCGGAAACCATTCAGGAGGAAGAGCCTTGGCCCAGAAAATTCAGAGAAATGGCTATTATTGGCCGGCAATGCAAGAGGAAGCTGGAAGATTCTCACGATCATGCTCGGAATGTCAAAGGTTCGCAAGGATCCCCCATCGGCCTACCATACCAATGATACCATCAACTATCCCATGTCCATTCGATCTGTGGGGCATGGACGTCGAGACCTTTCAGAGGGACTCAAGGAAAAAATTTCTCATTGTGGCCGTAGAATACTTCTCAAAATGGGTAGAAGCCGAGGCAACGGCCTCCATTTCAGAAAATAAGGTCATGGACTTCCTTTGAAAATTATCGTGTCGATTTGGCCTACCACGAATACTAGTTGCGGACAATGGTCGACAGTTCTCCGGGTACAAGCTCAAAGATTGGTGCGAAGAAATGGGGATCGAACAGCGTTTCACTTCCATTGGGTATCCTCAAGCCAACGGACAAACTGAGGTAACCAATCGTACCATCGTCGACAATCTTTAGAAGAGATTGGGAGACGCAAAGAAAGATTGGGTCGATGAATTGGAAGGAGTACTATGGGCTTATCGTACCACGGCAAGAACGGCCACACAGGAAACTCCGTTCAGTTTGGTGTATGGATCCGTCGTAATCCCGTCCGAAATCTCAATCAACACCTTCCGGATCCAAGGGTACGTTCCCTCGGACAACCACGACAAAAGAGTGTATGACCTCAACATGCTCGAGACCAAAAGAAGTACGGCCCTAGCTCGAACCTTAGGATACCAAGCTATCATGGCAAGGGCCTACAACAAACATGTGAAAAGTAGGGACCTCCAGATTGGAGACTTGGTGCTACGAAAGGCTGATATACTAAAACCAACCAGAAAACTCGAACCCAACTGGGAAGGTCCCTACAGAGTCACAAGGGCAAGTATCAATGGGAGCTACGCTTTGGAAAGCATGGACGGCAAACCGCTCAAGCGTACTTTGAACGCCAAGAATCTGCAGAAGTACTATGCCTAGATCAATTGTAATAGGATCTTTTGAAATATGTCATCTTTTGGCTACCATGTAATCCTACCGTTCGATTATAATGAAGCATTTATTTTTCTGTCAACTATTTGCAAGAAGAACCGTACGCGCCACTAAGGGCAGACATTATCTTAAAGTTCCTCGGACCCAAAGTGTCAGAGAGAAACTCCCTAAGAAACAAAGATTGAGGTGCGGATTGTCTCGGACCCAAAGTGACCGACGTATACCGACGCTCGACTAAAAAATTATCTTAAAGTTCCTCGGACCCAAAGTGTCAGAGAGAAACTCCCTAAGAAACAAAGATTGAGGTGCGGATTATCTCGGACCGAAAGTGTCCGAAGTATACCGACGCTCGACTAAAAAATTATCTTAAAGTTTCTCGGACCCAAATTGTCAGAAAGAAACTCCCTAAGAAACAAAGATTGAGGTGCGGATTGTCTCGGACCCAAAGTGTCCAAGGTATACCGACGCTCAACTAAAAAATTATCTTAAAAATCCTCGAACCAAAAGCATCCAAGACCAAGCATTGGAAGAACCCAACATTGACGAATTTTGCACGAAAAATGCAACTCCCGGAGTCTAGGACCCAAAGAGTCTTAGAAAAATCAAGGACCAACACCACGAGACTGAATCTCGACCCAATCTGAGCCTCGGACCAATATTCAATTTGTTTGATTTTCGGGCCATTAGTTCAACGTTTGAATAGAAGCTATAAAACCATGAAGTTTGAATATCACGATAACGCAAGGTATGGATCCGAAGATCAACAAGATAACAAGAATGAAGACATGCGTACAAACATTCAAGATGGACGAAAATAAAACCCAAGTCTATTGCATTAAAATCGGTCACTCCTGGATCAACAAAAGTTACAGCTAAAACCCAAAAGTACGAGGGATGATCCAGGCATGACCGATGAGAGGTGTCAAATGTTGGTACGAGTTTAACCCTCACAAGCCAAGGGGATAGCTAGTCAAAATATTACCAAAGTCATAATAAGTGTTCAAATAAGTCAGACACTCTACAAAAATACGCAAGGGCATACCCTTGGATCGAATCAAGTCTAGACCTCGGACCTCTTCCAGAAGCGGCGAGTAACTTTCTTGCCTTCAACCTCCTCCAAAAATGTAGCCGGCTCATGATCAAGAATGGGACCCGGGAGATCCATCCACTTAGAATTGTAGTTGGAGGATTGCCCGCCACCAATCTTAGAGGCGTAAAAGACATCAGATAACCAAGAGGGGTAGACCGGAGATTCATCTACGGTAAAATCCGCCAAAGGAGCAACCACGGACCAAAACTCATCCGAAGCAAGAGCGTCGAGGGACTTCAATTTGGGATCAAAGACTGTCTCCCCATCACAATTCTCCATTATCTTGAGGTTCGTGTCTTGGCTCGTAATGGAGTCATTCAAAAATCCGGCGTCCTTCAACTGGCTCACACAATCAAAAAAGGCGTCCCCCCTAACGTCGCCCTCTCGCATCTTACTAAGGAAATAGTAGGAGTCAGACTTAAGGAAATTTTTCACGGCATCAGTACGAGTGGTCTTCGCTTTGGAGACAAGTGCCTCGGCCATCTTAGCCCGAGTGGACGTGATTAGGGACAATGCTTTTGTTGATACGGAAATATGTCCAATCCGTCATAAAGGACCTAGGAACGAATCCTAAGACGTCCTAAGTCATCCAAAGGATCCGAGGCACTTAGGTCCGAGCCAATGGTCCGATCCGGGCAGACCATCTATGGTCCGACCCACCCTAAGAGAAGGGGACAAATGATTTGGACCTGCAAGGCCCGACCCGGAACCCTAGGTCTGACCCACCTTGGTCCGAGCCTCCCTGGGAAAGGAGCATAGTGCTAAGTCAGTACCCTCTCCGACCCAAGGACTCCGATACGGATGTCGACTCGGATCCAGCATGACCATCTCATAAAGCTACCAAGCAAGTGGGCACCAAAGAGTGAGATGTCCAAACCCAGAAGCTCCGAATCGGAAGAGTTGGACAGGCAGGAGAACTTCCTCAGCTGACAACCAGGTATTGTCCGGATCAGACATCCGGACCAACCTCTCGAACACAGGATCTCGCCAGATCATCACATCCTCAAAAACTCTTCCAATAATGACCAAACTACCCCTAAAGCCCAAGATGGCATGGGCTAAAGCTTCATTATTGGGCTATGGGCCTCATCTTAGCATTGGTGGCTCAATCCTAGCCGTACACATGGCGCAATCCTAGCAAGGCCTTCCATTTCAATGGTTGCCTATAAATAAGGCACATATCCCAATAAGCAAGGGACATCAAGTAAGTCACTTCGAACAAGTCTTCTCGCTAGTCACATCACGAACAGTATACAGAGTTGAACCCCAGTCACTCTCGAGTAAAGTCTCATCCCGGTTTGACACTTAGCAAACTGGGCACTAACCCCCCCCCCCCCACTCAAGTGTGCAGGTCCTTACCAGAGTAGTTGGCAGCTGGTTCTTACGCTTCGGTCCTCACCTAGCAAGGAGCCTCTTACCTTGGCACCATTTGGAAGAGTCAAACAAATCTAAGTGATTGGGGAGTTACACCTCAAAGATTTTGGCGCCTGTGGGAATCTTTACAAAAGTCCCGTTCTTCAAGAATGGCAAGAACAAGAAGGTCCGCAAGAACCAACGCCACTACCATTGGTACGCCAGCTCCGAGACAAAGGGGGAGACCTCCCACTAGAAGAGGAGGAGTAACAAGAGTCTCGACAAGAGAAGTGGTAAACAATCCAAGTGATGGCCATACCGCTAGTCTTTTTTCTGACGAGGAGAGAGCCATTAATCCACCAAGGTGGTTCAAACACTGGGATGAAGGACAGTTCCTCCGCCAGAACACATGGTCCTCCCTGTGTAGAAACTTTACCCTCCCAAATGGATGATCATTCGTCCGAGTGAATTTGGAATGACTGAGACTCAGTTGGGCCTCGTACTCACCACTATTCAAGGGTGTTTGGGATCAAACAACCTCCAGCCTCCTCACCACCCCACGCCATCCCCGAGGCAAGTCAACCCGCTCAATCGAGAAATGAGCACCGTCCGATCCAACAAAGGTTGGGGAGAAAGCTCAACCGTAAGATCGAGACACCTTCTCAATAGAAGAGCACCGCTTCACGAACAACGAGGAGAAGTCCAGTGCCGCGAGTAGGCGGGAACCAAATACGAGGAGCTCAAGAACAAGTGCCTAGGGATCAAATGGCGAAGCACCCGATTGTTCCAATCAATGATCTCCTCCAGATGTAGCCATCAACCCTGTGGATCGGTGAAAGATTGACAATGGTGGCAGATCTACCTCCAACAAGGCCTTGAAACACAAATTGCCACCTTGAAGGTGATGGTCAAAGCACATGAGAAGGTGGTAGTTAAAACTCCCAACCCTTTAAAGCGATGAGATCGAAAAGAAAGAAAGCGCCGATTGTGTTATCCCAAACCTTGAGCATTACTATGGAGATACTTGCTCAGTAGGGCATCTTACTAAAATGAAAGTAAGATGGAAAGCAATGGACTCAACGACAACATGAAAGCTCTCAACTTTTCCACCACACTCTTTGGAGAAGCAATGGATTGGTGGACCTCACTACCCAATGGTTCCATCAAATCATATATGACGTCGCCTCCCTTTTCCTAAAAAGGTTTGAGAAGGCGAAAAGAAGGAAGAGATCAGTTGAGCACCTGGCTGGCATAATCCAGAGAGAGCATGAGGATCTCAAAACCTTCCTTGATCGCTTCAACGCTGAAGTACGACAGGTAGAACCTCATAGCATCAAAGAGCGGGTCCGACACCTCTATGCCAACACTTATAATGATGAGCTTAGAAGGAATCTTTCTAACGAAGAAATCACCACTGAAAAGTACTTGGAAGAAATCTGCGAAGGAGTCTTGTATGGAGAAGATTACCGAAGGAATGTCCCGATAAGAGCAGGGATCAAGAAGGGAAAAGAACAAGTACGACAGGAACTCCCTCCTCGTCAAGGAAAGTTTGAGCAAAAAAGAGATCTCAGAGACAGAAAAGAACTTCACAGAGAAAGAACTCCACCCAGAAGGTTTGCCGAGTATACTCGCCTCAACAGACCAAGATCCGACATCTTGGCTTCTATTGTTGAGAAGGACTTGGATATACAATGGCCTAAACCAGTCAAGAGCAGCAAGAAGAGTAAATTCTCTAAAGACTACTGTAGGTTCCACATACAGAAAGGTCACCCAACTGAGGATTGCATCCAGTTGAAGACAGAAATTGAAAGGCTAGTGAGAAGTGGGAAGTTGAAAGAACCACCAGTTGAAGATGAGCCCTCCAGGCATAGAAGGAATGAGCAAAGAAGAGAGGAGCGTAGTTCTGAACCTCCGACAGGATCTTTACCACCACCTCCCGCCGAAATCCCACCTCGGCAGGCCCAAAGATATCGAGGTTACCGTGAAGAGACAGAAATGGAGAATCTCCCTTACAGTGGAGTTATCAACGCCATTGCGGGAGGACCAACAGGGGGAGATTGCAGAAATGCAAGGGAAAGGACCGCGCAACACTTGAGAAACAACGACAGGGCTTACGGCCCACCAGCTTTGAAAGGCACAAATGCAATCACCTTTGACGATAGCGAGATCCCCCCACCAACGTCTGGCGGAGGAGATCTCAAGGACCCCGATGTCCCTTTGGTTGTCTCTCTAGCGATTGCCACTTACAAAGTCAACAAGGTGCTAATTGACACAGGAAGCTCCTCCAATGTCCTATCCAAAAGGACTGTCGAGCAAATGCATCTGGGGCAAATACAATATGGACGAGTATATACCTCATTAGTAGGTTTTGGAGGGTCTGTAGTACGTCCCATTAGAAGTATACCACTGCAAGTCTCCATGGGCACTTTTCCGGCAAGAGTGACCCAGACTATCCTCTTTGTGGTAGTAGATAATACCTTCGACTATAACGCGATCTTGGGCCGCCCGGGACTTAACCAATTCAGAGCAATCGCTTCTCCCCTACACAACAGGGTGAAGTTTCCAACCCCGAACGGCGTAGGGGAAGAGATGGGCAACATCAGAGAAGCCTGGGAGTGCTACATCATGTCAACCAGAGGAGCCACAGAACCTGTCCTTTCGGTCGCTAAGGGCCCTCTTAGCCATTCTTCCAAAACTCTGACACCACCAAAGGAAGAGATCGGTATCGGATCGTTCAGAGAAAAGTTCCCCAAGACAGCTAGGATAGAATCCCATGAAGCCTTGAAAGAGGTCCAACTGGTCGAAGGAAATCCGGAGAAAACAACTCGGATTGGAACAGAGATAAGTGCGGAAGTAGAGCGAAAGCTCATCACCTGCCTTCGGGACAATCGCGACATCTTTGCTTGGAGCAGATGACCAGGGATAGACCTGTGATCACCGTTCACCGTCTGAACATGGATCCTACGGTCAAGCACATTCGTCAAAAGAAAAAAGACTTTGGGCCAGTTGAGGATGCTATCATAGCAGGGGAGGTTGACAAATTGATGAAAGTAGGTCATATCGAAGAAGTCAGATACTCTGATTGGGTCTGCAACGTGGTCCTCGTCGAAAAAGCTCCAGGAAAGTGGAGAATGTGCAATGACTTCACCAGACTCAACAAGTTTTGTCCAAAAGATCCCTATCCATTGCCACGCATAGACCAAATTGGTTGATTCCATCGGGATGTGCACTTCTAAGCTTCATGGATGCATACCAAGGCTTCTACCAAATTAGGATGGCTCAAGAAGACATCAAGAAAATGGCATTCTTTGCGGCCGGAGGAGTCTATTGCTTCAAGGTCATGCCCTTTGGCCTCAAGAATGCAGGAGCCACTTACCAACGGCTGATAAATAAGATGTTCAAAGAAGAATTGGGAAAAACCATGGAAGTCTATGTGGATGATATGCTCGTGAAAAGCAAGACTGAAGAGGAGCACATCGAACACCTCAACAATTGCTTTTCTATTCTCCGGAAATATGGAATGAAGCTGAACCCTGAAAAGTGCACTTTCGGGGTAAAAGGAGGAAAATTCCTTGGCTACATGGTCACAGAAAGAGGCATCCGTGCTAACCCAGAGAAGATAAAGGCAATCATAGATCTGCCACAGCCCAAGACCATCAATGAAGTTCAGAAGCTTCTAGAAAAGGTGATGGCGTTGAGCCGATTTATCTCCAGGTCCGCCGAGAAGAACCTTCCCTTCTTTAAGATCTTACGAAAAGGAAATAAGTTCGAGTGGACAAAGGAATGCGAAGAGGCCCTGGAAAACTTGAAAAAGTATCTCCTCGCCGCCTCTTCCGCCTAAACCTGTGGAGGACGAAACCCTTTACCTTTATTTGGCCACCACTGATGAAGCAATGAGTTCTGTACTGGTACGGCTACAAGACAACGAGCATTTACCAATTTACTATTTGAGCAAAGCTCTTGTAGGCTCCGAAGCCAGATATGTCAAGGTTGAAAAGCTCGCCTTCGCATTGGTTTGATCGCACGGCGACTGAAGCCTTACTTCAAGTCGCATCGGATTGTGGTCCTTACAAATGAGCCACTCAAACATGTCTTGGAAAAACCGGATCAGTCAGGACGCCTATCCAAATGGGCTATTGAGCTAAGTGAATATGATATTAGCTACCAAGCCCCATCCGCCAAGAAAGCACAAGTCCTAGCCGACTTCCTGGTAGATTATCCAGAGAAAGCAGAAAAGGAGAACGAAAACTCCCAAGAAAAGGCTAGTCATGTGGTGATAGCCCAGATCAAGGAATCAAGTGGAGAGAAAGAAGCTGAAGAGACACAAAGAGGTAGCATCCAGCCTATGACTCAGTATCACCAACCTATGGATGATTCACTGAGAGTGAGGTACATGTTTCTTTTGGACGAAGAACAAAATATCTCGACAACTGCATCTTCCGACAAGAAGCAGAAGGTTGAGAAAGCACCCACTCCCACTTTAGGAGGAAAGGAAGGAAACAAAGAATGTTGGACATTACAAGTCGATGGATCATCAACCGGACGGTTGGGAGGAATAGGAATTTTCCTTGAAAGTCCTGAAGGAGCCAAGCTCGAGTACGCCATCACCCTCAACTTTAAGGTGACGAACAACGAGGCCGAGTATGAAGCACTTATCACAGGCCTAAGAATGGCGAAAGCCCTTCAGGTGAAAAGAATCAAAGCCTACATGACTCGCATTGCATACAATCCAGCTTCTCCGGGTCCTTTACCACCAAAGGACCTAACATGATCAAATACTTGGAGCTCCTCAAAAAAGAGGTTGAGCACTTTGAAGAATTTACTCTCGACCAATTCCACAGAGAGTGGAATGAAAAAGCCGACGCTCTCTCCAAGTACGCCTCAGCCTTAGGAGCTTTGGACACAAGGAGTGTCATCCTAATGACCCGCGCAGAATCCTCCCTGGCAAACCCCAATGGAAAGATGTTCCTTGTGAGCACAGAAAGAAACTGGATGACCGATATATTCCGTTACCTCAAGGATGGTACTTTACCTGTGGATCCTAGAGAGGCCAGGAAGATTCAATGTCGAGCTAACAGATACTTTATTTTGGGAGAAGATCTCTACAAAAGATCCTACAATGAACTCACTTGAGATGCCTAGATCCTCAAGAGGTAAATCGCGATGGAAGAGATCCACGGAAGTTGTGGAAGCCATTCGGAGGAAGGACTTTGGCACAAAAGATCATAAGGCAAGGATACTATCACAACCATCGACATGGATGTCGCCAACACCGCCACCGTGAAGACTGCCAATACTATGCCAACATACCACACCGTCCGACCAACCCTATGATTCCGTCAATCATAGCTTGCCCATTTGATCAATGGAGCATAGACATCGTTGGTCCCTTTCCACGAGGAACGCATCAGAAGAAGTTCTTGATAGTGGCAGTAGAGTACTTCACTAAGTGGGTCGAAGCTGAAGCAGTGTCAACCATCACCGAAAGCAGAGTTCGGACATTCATCTGGAAGAACATCATCTGCCGGTTTGGACTCCCACGAGTGTTAGTTTCAGACAATGGAGCACAATTTTCTGGGTCAAGGCTGAAGGAGTGGCTTCAGTCCTTCAAAATAGAACAACGCTTTACTTCCGTTGGCCACCCCCAAGCCAATGGTCAGGTGGAAGCCACCAACAAGACCATAGTCAAAATTCTGGAGAAAAGGTTGAGAACTTCCCAAGACAATTAGGCGGATGATCTTGACGCGACCCTTTGGGCGCATCGAACGACAGCCCGAACTGCCACACAAGAAACACCTTTCTCCTTGGTCTATGGATCCGAGGCGGTCATCCCTTCAGAGACAGTGGTGGCAACTCAGAGAATCCAGCAATACAACCCAGCTGATAATGAGCTCGCAAGGATCTATGACCTTGAGCTCCTTGAAGACAAGCGCGATAAGGCATTTGCCAACATCCTTCGGTACCAAGCCATGACTGCTCGAGCCTATAATAAACGTGTCTTTCCCAAGGACATACAAGTTGGAGACTTAGTCCTTAGAAGAGCTGATATACTAGGTCATGTGGGGAAACTAAAACCCAAGTGGGAAGGACCGTACAAGGTTACTGGGGCAAGAGTTAATGGAAGCTTTGAGCTAGAAGGTGAACAAGGGCGGGCCTTGAAGAGAACTTGGAACGCCAAGAATCTCCAAAAGTTTTACACTTAGAGAAGTATGGCAACGTCTGTCACCTTCCTCTATCTTGTCGACCTGTTTTTTGTGTTTGTTTTTTGAAAAAAGGCCTTGAAGCCCTCAAGTTGTAAGTCGATTTCCGTCAAATCAATACAACTGCGATTTCATAAACATTGTTGATAATCATGTCCTCGAAGATATTTAACTACTCGATCCAAATCTAGATCATACATTGATCCGGATCGGACTGACACAATCAAGCAGTGTCCGACCTTCACAAAGGCAAATACGCTTTTATTAAAATAGTGCAGGTTTACAAGGTCAGGGTCCGAAGAGCCCTAATCAAGCTTACAAAAACAAGCTCCTACTCTCTCTTTTCTACTATTACAACGAAGCTTCCTAATTAACCCTGAGCTACCAAACCAAACCCCATCCGAACACTGTCAGCTGCATCTATAGGCGCCCCGAAGGAAGAAGGAACTATACCATCCGAACTTTGATTGCTTATGGGCAGAGGTTTCAAAGCCCCTTCGGACTATCCAAAGTTTAACAGCACCCGGACTATGTAACCTAGGCCATTCATTGATTCCAGAAAGGATACTTCATCACTCAATGATGAAAGTCAAAACATCGACCATCCGGATCGCATCATACCAAATACTATGAACACACCCGATTCAACAGATTTGAGAGCGATCACCGGATTGTCGGTTCAACACAAGTCACTCCGGAGGCTCCGTTGGTCCGAGTCCCAACAAGACCGGCATTGTGGGGACTCCGTTCGAATGTAAGTCGCTCCTCGAGCCTTCAATTACGAACAAAGCCACGACAAAACCAAGTCGCCGGACGAAAGACCTTGGGTGCATGACAAACGAGTCACCAAAAAGGTTACTTCCGAAGGTCCTCAATGATCCGACTCCAAACAAACTCCGCATTGTTAGGGACCCCATTCCAAAATTGCAAATAGCTCCCTCGAGCCTTCAATCATGGAAATGCAATCACCAACAAAACCAAACCGCTCGGATACACATCCTCAAGGACGAGCTAATAGACTTACTCAGGGTGATACTTCTCCCTCTATCCGAGAAACGAGCAACTAGACACAACAGGATTGGTAGAAAGCCTTCCAACATTTCGGACGGTTTCTTACGACCGAACCACGAAATACTGGAAGGGATTCTATCAAACCAATTGTCGCCTCAAGCGCATAACCAGAGCGGATTGCCTGGACGCATTGAGATTCAAAACCATTTGAAGATCCCCGAACCATCCAGCTAATCTACCTCTCCGGGGCTAAAAGTCACGAATATAGACCACAACCCCGGAGAAAGAAGATTAGCCTGACGATCAAAGGAATTGATTGGCAAAAACTTTAGGCCTCACTCGGTACGGACCATATCTTCGAAGATCCGAAGCTGGCTCTCCGAGCAAACTAATTTCCACGACTCTCACCGAAGAACCAGCCCGGGTAGACTTCCGAAGCATCGGAGAAACCCTTGGGACGAGATCACGGCGAGTAATGGCATAAACATGCTCACCGCCGGACTCGAGCTCGGACCTTTGATTACTATAAAAGGCGCGATGTCTTAATCAAAAGCCGACAAAGGGAGTATATATAGAAAGAGAAGACCAATTGAAGCGGACACGTGCCCCATATTCACGAGATGGGCTTGGCACATGGGCCTCTCTTGACTTCCATCGCCCAACCCAACAATCCATCCACACGGTTGAGCATACCGACTATGCTACTCACTCGGATGTACCAAGCTCGGGGCTAACATAACAACATCCGAACAATCGTGATTCGCAGAGACACAGCACTTGATAATCGATCGATTTTCACTATCTCACAAGTCTGCATGACTCGGAAAGACACACCAAGTCAACGTCCGAATCGTCTTAACTTATCACGATACAAGGAGGTTCTTGTTCTCGAAAGCCTGACCACTCTAAGACGTGGCTCCGGACCGTTCGTGATCCAGTTCATTTCTATTATAGCTTCCGATTCGGATGGGAACAACGATTGATCGTCCCCCAAGACCCGCAAAGGCAAATTTGAATCAGGCAAACTAATGTCCTGGCGGTATGGATCTCAAAGGTCCGAACCCACTATCCGAGTCTACGAGTTGATGAGTTACTAAGCAAATACTGAAATTAAACGTGCAAGGATGGAAACAAAGAACAATAGTATATCAAGAATAAAATAGTTCCGAGCCATCAAAGGACCCGAACCAATACCATTCATCAAAGATAAGTATGTTTGTACAAACAAAAGATGATGGGCAAAAACGACAAACATTTCTTTTTGGCCCGGAGGCACCCTATTACAAAAATCCGGGGCATACCCCGTCTTCACCGCCGCTCCGGACGAACTAGGTTCGGCGAGAGGGCCGCCAGTATCCTTCTCGGAGGCGCTGACCTTCTTTGGGCTATCCTCCGTGCTCTCCGAGCCTCAACCTCTTTCAGGAAGGCTGGACACTCCTCCATCAGGTCGAGGTCGCGATCAAAGCCTTGGACAGGCCCGGGCAAAGTCAGCCAGTCTCGGTTGTGCTCCAAATGGTCCTCCAAAGGAACGAAAACACTAGACATGAGCACCCGAGGGACGAAGGATGGGAGATACGGACCGTGATTGTACTTCTTGCCCTCCGACTCGTCGCAAACCAGCTCCACAAATTCACATTTGAGCAAATCTTCGTCCAAAACACCCTCCGGAGCGAAGTCCGAGCCATCTCCATTTTTAAAGGCGGATACCCCCTCAGCCTCCAAGTTACAATCGTCCGGTACCCAACCTTTCATCCGGCACTGCTCCACAGCTGCATCAAACCCATCTTGCCGGGCCTCATCATACTTTGACTCGAGCAAGAACTTGTAGGAGTCCGAATCAAGGAAATCTTGATGCCTTGTCCGACTCCAAGCTCTTCAAAGATCTTATCCTTGAAAGTCCGAGAGACGGCCACGAAATCGTCCAAACTATCTTGGTGCACTTTTAAATCAGCCTCCAAAGACAGAATGGCACTTTTCATCTTGGCCGTCTCCGACTCGGCCTCTTGTTTAGCAGCTATAGCCTTCTTCAGGCGCCCGGTCAGGTAACCGGACGCTTCGATCGCCTCGGCCTCACTGCTAGATCTTCTTCCGTGGTAGCCTCCGAAAGTACCAAGGAGCATGCTTCAACAGCAGTAGCAAGCTAAAAACAAAAACGGAACATCGGAAGCGTTAGATACCTCCGAATCACAGAAAGATGCGAAACCAACAGGAAGCTTAAACTCACTTTGCGCTGAGCGGCAGTTAACTCCGCAATCCGCTCTAGCTCCGAAGCAGCAACCAACCGAGCCACTTCAGCATCCGACTCCAGCTCCGGAGCCTCGCCCACCTTTCCTTTGCCCTTCTTGGAGGGAGGATTCGGACCTTCGGAGGAGCGCTTTTTCGGAGCTGCAGCGCTTGATCCGCTTGCGGGAGGATCTCGCGACACGGATCTCGGAGGCTTCTTCGAGCCCTTAGTTGCGACCACCTTACCCTTGTCTGGAGTAGGGATGGTTTGGGCGTCTTCGCCCGCAGCAGCTCTCCGAGACTCCTCCACTCGGAACAGAGCAGCATTTCTGGGCTCGTTCATCGGAAGAACGGTGGAGGTCTTGATGATCTGCGTCCGACAACCCTCTGCCAACTCCTTCCTTGCCAGCTGCTCGTTGACGCTCCCCGCATGGTCGACATCGTATACTCGAACCAGAAAGCTGCACATCCGAATCACAATAAGTTGCAAGATACAAAAGAATCTACAATTGATAATCATATAGTCGACAAACAGACAACCGACTCGGACAACCAATCAGAGGTAGAGAGAAACCACTTACACAAATCCTCCATGTTGTCACAAAAACTTGGCTCGGACAAGCCGGCCAAGAAAGGCAGAGGCTTACATATCAGACCTCGGAAGAAGTACTTCTCCGGCTCCTGACTACGATGGAACGCTTGCATCCACAAGGGGATGAAAAAAGGGGTCCGGATCTCCTGTGGGAATGATTTGGATCCAAAACCAAAAAAAGTTGTACTGCGCTCTCCAAGTGTGCTTGTTTCCGAGCCGGTGGCTTCCAATCTGGCAGTTGGCCCCGGAAGAACTTCTTCTCAAAATGCCACGTGGGCCTCTCCGCTTCGGATTGCCTGGGCTTCAGAGCCGGACGGACAAAAATGTACCTCTTGAACCATTGGATTCCCAACGAGGACAAGGGATCAACAAAAAATGTGTATGCCTGGCGACATACGAATGTATAGAACCAAGTGTTCTTACTACTTACACTAATGTTAAACAATTTACGGAAATTGTCGAAGGTGAGCGGGATGCCTTTATATTTACATAACACTCCGAAGCACATCAAATTTCCGAGGGAGTTGGGGATGATCTGGTGCGGACTCAAACCCATGCTGTTCAAAATCTCCAAAAACTCGGACGATACTGGTAGCCGCCACCCGCAATGGAGACTTATCTCATAGACCGACATATAGCCCGGAGGCGGATTATAAAAAGCATGAGATTCGTCCGGGATGAGAATCTCCACACAATCCGGAATCTCATATCTTCTCCGGAGCTCATCTACTTCATCGGCTCGGATGGTTGAGGCACAAGTAGGCAGTGTACCATCTTCATTCATCTCACCCTCCGGATCGGGGTGAGTGACCTGGTCCCTGGACCGAGGGAACTTCACTTGGAAAACGTCCTTGCCCTTCCTCAGCCTCTCCGGACGCTCTTCCTCAACCACCGACTCGCCCCGCTGCCTAGCAGCTTTCTACACGAGCACATTAGCGGATGGCTCGCACCCTCTTTCTCTTCGAACGAATCTTGGCCCCGCACATCTTCCTCTGCCTCATCTTCCCCGGATGAGGACGCTAACTCAACAACAGTCCGAATAGGCGCAGCAACTTGCACACGATCCTCCTCACCCTCTTCGAAGATACTCAAATTGGGAGGTGCTTCCGAAGTATCATGCACTTCCTCGATAGTTGGCGTCATGATCCGAACGAACGGACTCGATTAGGATTACTCCTAAAGTTATAACCTAGGTGCGAATTAAAGTACGGATCTCTACCAAGTTCGGATTCTGGCCACCGACCGGCGACGAGCTCCTATAACTCGTGAGCTTGTCTCTTGAGCCGCTACAATAACCTGCACATGCGACACTCGCAGGTAATCCGGACGCCTCGGAGGACCAGAATCTGGAACAACTAACCGAAGTAAGGAACTTACCTCGGGCTCTTCCCGACTCGGATGGGGCGCTTGCTCCACCTCCAGTACGTCATCATCCATGATCTCAATCTCCTCGGAGCTATCGCTTAAGGATATCGCCTCGGAGTCATATCCCTCAGCCTCGGATCGATTTTGGCTATCACTCTCGGACATCCTAGGGAAAGGAGAAAGCAATATCGTAAGCTTTAAGATGGCAGTCCGAGAGGTCGTTTATGTATATTAAAGTGGCCAACTCAAAGCCAAAACTAGCAGCTTACTCGGCACAGTTAGTTCGGAGTCAGTACTACACTTATTCGGTGTTAGTCAACATCAAATACGTATTGGTTATCAACTATACTACACATCATAAGCATACATCCGAGTAACTTGAAGATGAAAGACAACAGAGATGATTTAATCATAAGACGAGACAAGTAAACTTACTTGGACTCGGATGATTAGAAAGAAGTGACTTGACTCTGAACAAGATCACGCGCTTCGAACCGCTCCTTGCTCGCTTGGCCGGGTAGTTGCTTGGATGTACTTGGAATGCAAAAATTATCTCTAAACGATGAGAAATGAATCGCCAACCCTCTATTTATAGAGGGCCATATTGGGAACTCCAACCGTCGCGATTTTTCGGATTTAATCTCCACCGTCGATCAAGAACCATCCAACGGTATAGTACAATTATATCAAGTGAAATGACGAATGGGTACAGCAAATTTACCTCTTGGATAGATGAATACAACAACTCTCCCTCTCTCGGGCGTCAGACAACACGAGAGCTCCGGAGTATCATCTTCTCGGACGCCTAACGGCTTTCCAGTCCCATATACTTTGTCCACACAAGGAACCTCATATACTCGAGCGATTACCCTTCGGACCTTCCCGCAACCACAGAGCCTGGTTCGAACAGGACACACACCTACGGTCCGCCACCGTAGCTCATCAAAGGTACACTACCGATGTTCGGAGCCTAAACTTAGTCTCCATTACAAATACCCTTTTTTCTTTTTTCTTCACCTCGTTGCCCTTCGGACCTTTTCCCTCGGATGGCAACGATGTTTTAGAAAATGAAAAAAGGCGGGGGGGGGGGGGGAGAGAGACTAAGTCAATGGCCACACGAAGTACGGAGTACATCTTTTTTTTTAACGAGATCGAAACGGATTGGACTGAAGAACGGATTCTTTCCCTCAAAACAACTTCCCAAACCAATAGTTCCACAACTATCTTCTACTAAGATACTTGGAAACTAGGGGGACATATGTTGATACGGAAATATGTCCAATCCGTCATAAAGGACCTAGGAACGAATCCTAAGGCGTCCTAAGTCATCCAAAGGATCCGAGGCACTTAGGTCCGAGCCAATGGTCCGATCCGGGCAGACCATCTATGGTCCGACCCACCCTAAGAGAAGGGGACAAATGATTTGGACCTGCAAGGCCCGACCCGGAACCCTAGGTCCGACCCACCTTGGTCCGAGCCTCCCTGGGAAAGGAGCATAGTGCTAAGTCAGTACCCTCTCCGACCCAAGGACTCCGATACGGATGTCGACTCGGATCCAGCATGACCATCTCATAAAGCTACCAAGCAAGTGGGCACCAAAGAGTGAGATGTCCGAACCCAGAAGCTCCAAATCGGAAGAGTTGGATGCGGAGAACTTCCTCACCGACACCAGTCTTGTCCGGATCGGACATCCGGACCAACCTCTCGAACACAGGATCTCGCCAGACTCTGTCACATCCTCAAAAACTCTTCCAATAATGACCAAACTACCCCTAAATCCCAAGATGGCATGGGCTAAAGCTTCATTATTGGGCTATGGGCCTCATCTTAGCATTGGTGGCTCAATCCTAGCCGTACACATGGCGCAATCCTAGCAAGGCCTTCCATTTCAATGGTTGCCTATAAATAAGGCACATATCCCAATAAGCAAGGGACATCAAGTAAGTCACTTCGAACAAGTCTTCTCGCTAGTCACATCACGAGCGATTATCTGAGTTGAACCCGGTCACTCTCGAGTAAAGTCTCATCGGTTTGACACTTAGCAACCTGGCACTAACCCCCCCACTCAAGTGTGCAGGTCCTTACCAGAGTAGTTGGCAGCTGGTTCTTACGCTTCGGTCCTCACCTAGCAAGGAGCCTCTTACCTTGGCACCATTTGGAAGAGTCAAACAAATCTAAGTGATTGGGGAGTTACACCCTCAGCAGCTTTCTCGGTCTTGCCATGAGCAATCTTCTCCTTTTCGAGCTTTTTGTCCGACAAAACTCTCTCGGACTTGAGTTTGGCAATCTCGGCCTCATGAGCAACCAACTTCGCATTCGAAGCCTCAATCTCCTCCTTCAGTCGGGTAGTATCGGACTCTTCTAAATCCAAAAAGGCTGCGACATGACCGGTGACCTAAGAAAGGAAGTAAGAAGTTACTTACGAATCAAGGATGGTCATTAAGATAGAAAAATTAGAAATGAAGCGCGACAAGTGAGAAAAATGCAATATATACAAAAAGTTACTTACATCATCGGCATGATTCTTGATAAGTCCCGACAAAGACTTGAGGCTCCCCACAAGGTCGACCCTAGACATACCACGAAGCGCGGAGGTATCATTCACATTGGCACCATTGGATCCCGTCACAACTCGGATCCTCTTAGAAGGAGCCCTGTCCTTATCCGCCAGTGCATTCCCTTTCCTCTTGGCCACATCACCTTCACTTCGAGCCACAATACTCACTTGCTCCTGAAAAACGAACTTTCGTTAGGTACAACAAATTGAGAAAAAGAAGGCACAATAAAAATAGAAGAACAAAAAGATCGAGAATTGAGACCGAGGTACCTGCAGATTAGGGACTGATGAACCACCTGGGACCAAGGAACCACCTAAGACCGGCGGCTGAATCACAGAAGCATGATTAAATCGGCTCGTAGGATCTTCTTGGAGAGTACTTCTTCTTCTTGCCGGCCCTCAGCTTCTCTCGAGCTTCCAACTTCTCGGCATTATGTTGCTCAAACAATTTCGTGGCGGACTCCATGATCCAGTAACCTGCGAGGAAATAACATCAGAACGAAAGCTGAGAATAAAAAAAAGCATTCTACCAAGTATATGATCTACTCACGCAAATTGGGCCTGTCGTTACAATAAACCGGCACACTAGTCAATCCGGCCAACCACAAGTGAGGTTGCACAACCAAACCATACGGATAATAAAGTGTTGGATCTTTCCCAACAACCCCAAAAATGGCGGCCTTCTCTAAAAAAAGTCCGGGATCGGTATCATGATATAAAGTGGTGCACCCTCTTGTCCCTATGAGCGGAATGTAGGTCTTTCCCCCCTCGGACTCCGCAACAATCAGCCTAAGGGATTCTAACCAAGCAGGCACTCTCCTAAGTTTTGTGGTCGGAAACTTCTTTCTACAAAAGTAGCTAGGTAATCTCCAATCACCGGAAGGATGCTTGACATAAAAATATTTAGGCCACCACTTGGAAGAATGGGATGACTCATACCCATCTAGGAATTTATAATCTCGTCGAGCCGTGAAGTAAAAGAATGCCGTTCCGGGGCTAAGGGCTATGTTGAAAGCCGCTAGAAACTTTTGATACGAGAAAGCCTCCCCCTTCAAAGCCAAGATCACTCCAAAACACATAATGGTACCTAAAGCATTAGGAAGAATCTGTGTAGGACATAAACCCGTCTCCCTAAACAACTCCTCTATCTCGGGTATCATCGGGAGCCTCCACCCACACTTGAAAGCTCGAACGTGAAATGCCATATAACCCGCGGGTGGGTTGTACGTAGTCTGAGTCGACGAAGGGATCATAATCTCATAATCATCCGGGATCTCAAAACGGCGACAAAGTCTAGAGATGATCGACACAGAAAGAGTCGTCGAACAAGTAGGAATGATTTGATCCTCATTGGCCTCGGCGTCAGCCCTCAAATCGCCAATGAGATCAACACGGGTCGTCTTATACTCAATTGCCGTCTTAATGGGCTTCCTTTTATTCCTACGACCTTTGGACCCCGAAGCATCAAGAGCAACAACAATGGCGCGCTCAGGATTCTCGAACACCGGAACCTCACTCCCTCGGTCTGAATCCTCACCCTCGGAACCTGTGATGTCAACATCCTCATCCGACTCACCTCTGTTACCACCACTCGCCCCCTCACTCAAATCCGTCCCATCATTCGGAGCACTCCCATCCTCACCAGAATCTCCCTCAGACGAACTTCCATCACTATCACTATCACTATCTCCGGACGAAGAAGACGAAGAGCCAGAACTAGAAGGATCATTCACCGCGACGTCCTCGGGCTCGGGGGATGATAAAACCGTCTGAGTTCCATAAATCAAGCTCGGATTCCTAGGGGGCGGATTGGAGTCAAAAGACAAAGGAGACTCGGGCTCTCCTATCGGGACGGCCTCAACATGATCATCTATCTCTATAGGACTCGATTACAAGGAAGAGTCCCGAAAGACCCGACAACCTCGGGATCCGCCATTGGAAAGGATGATAAAGGCATCGGCTAAAAAACAGGAACCCTATAACCATAACCCAAAGATGCAGCATACATAGGCGGAAGTTCCACCTGACAAGGAAGCAAGACCTCGGACCTAACAACACGGGAATGAGATAGACGGACCAAACTCCTAGTACCCACTTGACGAGGAGACCTACGGGTTACCAACTGTACTTCAGACTCATCCATATCAGACGATTGGTCGGAATCCGTCAGAACTACCATATTGTCACGAGGCGGCCGAACCTCTTCCCCGTCGCCCAAGTAAACCTCACCAAGATCGTTACTCACCCCAGACATGTTTTTCTTTTAATTTTTGGATCCGAGCCGGGGAATCTACATACATCAAAGACAAAGGAATTCACCCAAGTTAAAAAAGTTTTCACCCCAGACTCGGATACCAATTAAAGTAGAAGAAGTGGAGAACATTTTTTCGGCCAAGCAAACTCCAAGAAATGCAAAGTTCGGAACAACGAGGCAAAATAGACCGATCAACCAAGCAAGTTCAAGATAGATAAAATCATCAACAAAAGACCGATCCACCAAGCAAGTTCGGGATAAATAAATATCAACAAAAGACCGATCAACCACAAAGACCGAGCAACCATGAAGCATACCGATGGAATAAATGAAAAGGCAGAACAAGAAGCTTGCTTCCACAATCTGCCTTCCTTCTTGAATCTCGAAAACGATCAAAATCACGGGATCTCGGCCTACAATCTGGGTCTCTCTCAAACCTCGGTCTCTCCCAATATCGGTCCCGTCCTGGAATCACCCAACGACGGCCGCCTTCAAAACTCGGTCTACCTCGAATCTCGGAATAGATCAACTCTCGATTTTCTCCTCCTATCCTCCTCGAATTCGCAATGGTGGCAGCCTTGAATCTCGGAAGTCTAAAGTCGAACAACAGCCTCCAATAATCAAACCTTGGTCCAAATCTGGCTAAAACCTGAAAGTGAATCAGGCGCACGTAAGAATGGCAAGTGACATCATAACAATATTTTGCTATTGGAACAGAAAGATCGATTCATCTTCTCGAGGCATTGCGTATGAAGGTGCGTCTAGTGTTGTAAAAAAAAAAAAATTAGTTCTCAGTTGGCAGAAGAAAATATGGTTCAAGATAAAGACAATGATAATATAAAGTCGGTTTTAAAGAGCAAGATGGAGCATACAGAGTAGTCCTCATTTGCCAGAAGATAAGATGGTTCAAGATAAATACAATAATAATATAAAGTCGGGTTTAAAGAGCAAGATGGAGCATAGATGGAACATACATGGAGCATACATTGTAAAAAAAAAAATTGATGAATTGTAAAATCGGAATAGTACCGATCTTCAGCTCGTGTGCTCCAATGTCGGTTTGGCCTCCAATGTCAGTCTGCTTCTCTTCTCTTTTTTCGGCCTCCAATGTCGGTCTCCAATATTGGCCTCCAATGTCGGTCTCCAATGTCGTCCGCCCTCTTTTCTTCACGTCGGTCTGCTCTCTTTTCTTCCATGGTCATTGCTCTCTCCTTCGTCGTTTGCTCTCTCCGTTCACGGTTTGTTCTCTTTTCTTTTGTCGACTCCTTTTTCCGTTCCGCCGGTCTACTCTCTTTTTCCGCCAAATGTCGGTCTGCTCTCTTTTCTTTCTCGGTCTGTCTGCGTCTTACTTCTTCTCGGTCTCTTCTTTCAATCTCGGTCTTGGTTCTTTTCTACAGTCACTTTTCTATGGCTCGGTGAAAAAATTGTGAGGTAAATGGAGGGTAAAAACCCATTTATATAGAAGTAAAATGGGCCGAAAGAACTAGCCCACACATCAAGATTTGAGCGACCGGTATAAATGACGAATCGAGAATATGGTTCAATCGCAAAATTTCACAATTATCTTTTTACTAAGATATTTGAAAACTCGGGGGACGAGGAAGATGGATGAATAAACGAGAGCGTCGAAATTATTTTGTGTCGGTACAGACGAGGAAAACAAGAGTAAAACGAGAGCGTCAAAATTATTTTGTGTCGGTACAAAATGTTTGATATAAAAATCGGATCGAAAAAGTTTGACACATATAAATTATCTCAAACCTCACTTTGCCGAGTCTCGGTCTCGTCTAAGGCGTGCCCATATCTTCGACGGAACCAAGAAACAAAGAAAATAAGAGAACTAAGAGACAAAGAAGATGTACATATGTATAGTCCACAAGAACCAATCAGATGGCGCCACGTAAGCGGAGCGAGAAAACCCATTTACGAGCATGGGCTTGAGCTTGGGCCTGAGAACAAAAAATTTGGGGACATGAAATAGGCCCAGAACAAGAAGCCCATTTTGACAAGATCATGACCACCAGAATTGAGATATGTCAGACTTCAACTCGAAAAATTTCACAACTATCTTTTTACTAAGATACATTGAAACTGGGGGGACTTATGATATGTACCTTTAAGTCCTACTCCCGAACTAAGAAGACTTAATTATATCGGGACAATGCTATCAAGGGAATTCGACCTCACCAAAGTTAAAGGTCCAACTACACCAAAATCAAGAGTCAGACAATATAATACTTCAACCTTCGGACTACAATCCAAGCCTCATCAACTTAAATGGGCCAAGCCCATTAAAGGCCCATGAGCCCAACTTCTAGCATGGACGAATCCGGACCGTACACTTGGCACTCATCCAAGAGAGGATGATAACAAATCTTGCCTATAAATACAAGGCCTCTACTCCTCATAAACGGTAAGCAACTACTTCCGAAAAGCTACTATCGAAGTTTTTAAGTCCTAGATTGAAAAGTCGACCGACTTATTAACTAGTTGAATATAAGTACCGGGTTGTCCTAGGCAAACCGGCCCAAAAGGGTCTAACCCCTTATTTTCTTGTCACAGATCAACGACGGACACCACCGAGGATCGACAGACGCAACAGAGGACCGACGGACTCGACCTCGGTCCACTTTTTCGTCCGCACACTTTTCGACCTTCGCGAAGTCACGAATTTAATCAAAGTAAAGGCGACTTGAACCAATGACTATTTGACTTCCGCTAACTAATACTCCCTCAATTTCAGAAAAAGTGTTACATTTTGACTTTGACCGGTCAACTGTCTTCGAGTTTGACCACAAATTACTCATAAATGATAATAGTAAATAATTTAATAAAATCATATAATAAAAATTTAATTACTAAATTTTCATTATATAATTTTAATAATTTATTTATTAATATCGTTTAAGAGTAAATTAATAATCAACGAAGAAGATAATTAACCATGATAATAAAATGTAACACTTTTTCCGAAATGAAAGAGTATCATCGTTCGAAGCTACATTAAATACAGGCGTTAACTAGCAACTTATCCATTTTTACCCCACATCAAATATAATTAAAAAACATCTAGTTAAAATGTGATAAAACCATTTAAAAAAATCACAATAACATTTCATAAGTATTTTCATAATTTTTATAACTCACATATTATGTATTGCATAAGTATTAATAATTATATAAATATAATTACTAATAGTTATATAATGTTAATGCTAAAGTCTTAGAAAATGAAAGATTTTCCCTAAAACTCGAAAAATCAACATTTCTCATTGTTTTGGGCATTTTATGGTCTGACCGGAATTAAGTTTCCTTCCTGAACATTCCTTAACACTCACTAAAACCTAGAGACTCTTCATATGAACAGTCTTTTCCGATTTCTCTCTATTTTCTCTCAATTTTTCTCTCTTCTTTCTTCATTCTTCTGGTTTTGAAGCAGTTTCTTCCTTTTCAAATTGCGAAGTAGTAGTTTCTTGAAATTCCCAATTATATAAATTGAACGATTCCTTTCAGTTTTAAGTAGGAAAAATTAAGATAGGGTTTCGTTTTCCCTTGTTAAAACTTCCTTAAGTGTTTTTTGAACATTAACTAGTATGACGAAGAAGAGATCTCAGAAGAAAGTTGATTCCGATGACCTCGAAGTTCCGGCGAAGAGGTTGAAGCCGACGGGTACTGCGGAAACCCAATGTAAGTTTCTAAACTTGTTTGTTTGTTTCTTTCTTTCTTTTGAATTTTTTGTTCCTGTACTTGCTTTTTGTGATGTGTTTTTGTTTTCGATTTTTTTGCATGCGCGCGTTTCCGCCCCCCCCCCCCCCCCCGATCTGGTAAGTTTTTTCAAATGTTGTTCTGTTAGTTTTGTGCCTTTACATTTTAAAGTCATGTTAGTGTGGGTTTTAGTTATTTTGTGAAAGTTTCAACGGGTTTGTAAACGTTTTTGTTTGTGTTTCTTAATTTTTCATGTTATAATGCTATGTTTTTGTGAAAGTTTTATGTGTATGATGTTATGGTTTTAAGTGTTGTAGTTTTTATCTTTTTTGATAAGGTTTTTTTGTGGTTTAATTTGATGGGTTTTAGTTTGTCTTTTGCTGAAATATTAAATGTATGACTTATGTTTTTAAGGGTCTATGTTGTGAATCCATGTTGTGTTTGTAAGAATGCATGTTGTTATTTGTTTTTTTGTGATGCTGATTTTTGTT
The DNA here is from genome assembly GCA_026545765.1 of Plantago major. Classification (NCBI taxonomy): domain Eukaryota; kingdom Viridiplantae; phylum Streptophyta; class Magnoliopsida; order Lamiales; family Plantaginaceae; genus Plantago; species Plantago major. The sequence goes on from CM048839.1 coordinate 36,112,908, forward strand.
AATGTTTTATGTTATAGTTTTAAAGTTTCTTGTTATGTTTTTTAGCTATCTTATGAAGGTTTTAAGTTGGTGTAATTTGACTGTTTTTTTGTGTTGCTGATTTTTGTTAATGTTTTATGTTATAGTTTTAAAGTTTTCTGTTATGTTTTTTAGCTATCTTATGAAGGTTTTAAGTTGGTGTAATTTGACTATTTTTTGTGTTGCTGATTTTTGTTAATGTTTTATGTTATAGATTTAAAGTTTCCTATTATGTTTTTAATACATATCTTTATGGTTTTAAGGTTTGTTACTGATGTTTTTCTTCTTTTCTGCAGCATCAGATTCTTCTGAGAATGAAGAACAAGAAGAAATGAATTGTGCACAACCTTCACCAATTGTGGTTGTGAATCAACCTACTCCAACTGAGGTGGTTGGTACTGAGACGACAGAGGTACTGCCTAATACCGCTACTGAGGTTCTTGGTAGCACTATTGTGTCTCAGGGAGGCACACTTATTGGTAGCAGTACAGGAATTTCCCAGGGTGTTGGCAAGAGCAAGAAGGCTGAAGGTGTTGTGGTGAAGGGTAAAAAAGCTAAGCCTGGTGATAAAAATGAAGTTGGGAAGGAAGTGAAACTTCGTAACTGTGGGAAGAAGAACATAGTTATTGATGAATCTGGTCAGGAGAAGAAGTTTGCACACACCATGAGCTTTAACCTTTGTAAGTTAGATCTCTCTGAGAAGCAAAAGCAGGATGTCATCGATATCGGGTTTGGTGGATTGCTGCAGATGGATATTAAAGGAATGCCAGGTGGTATTTTACCAATTCTGGTAAATAAATTTGAGTCTGTGTGTATTCAGAACATTGGTGATGATAAGTCTGACAGTAGTGCTTATAGCAGTAGGGATATTCAAGATATCTTTCTTCTCCCTAGATGCATTGGTAAGAAGATATCGTTGTCGCATGACCAGACTAGAAAGGAAGAGTTTAAGGATAAATATCCTGCTTTGGATGATAATAAGGAGAAGAAGGCCATCAAGTTGGATGGCACATACTGTGCAACACTTCCCCGCTACATGGAAGAAATGAAGGATGGTGGTGATGAATTCAAACGCTTGTTTGTTCTGTATGCATGTGGTTGCATACTTTCTTCTAATGCTAATTATACTGTTGATTATGGTTTGCTCCCATTGTTGCAAGATGTTGGAAAGGTGAGGGAGATGGACTGGTGTGGGTATGTGTTGGATAAGCTGGATAAGGGGATTCAAAGTTACTTGAGTAATCCCAACACAACGTCTGTTAGTGGTTGCGTTCTTGTTCTGCTGATCTGCTATCTTCACAGGTACATTTATGCTTTTATTCAATGTTGTTACAGTTTTATCTGATTATATCATTATTTTTAATGGTGTTTTCTGTAAAACAGTTTTTTTTTAATTTTTCATGTTACAGTTTTAAGGCTTTTAATTATTGTTTTAAGTGTTTGTGTTATGGTTTTAATGATTTTCTTTATCCACAGGTATCCTTTTAAGGGAGAGTTGGAATCAACTGAATTGTCCTTGATTAAACATTGGCCCAATGAGAGATTGTTGTTGATGGTGAATCAAGAAGCTGGCAATTATTATAGGGGTCTGCAGTTGAAGAACGTCTATCCAATTAGTCGTTATGAAGAGGGCCTTACTGTTGCTACTAAAGCAGTTAAATTTGAAAGCAAAGTTGAGAGTCAAGTAGACATGTTGTTGAATGTTGCAGCTGCCATATCACCACGAGGGCAGCAGGAAAATGTTGAAGTGCAGCAGGGAAATGTTGAAGCATCGACCAAGGCGGACGATGATGAAATTTTTTTGACCTTGAGGCTTCCAATCCCAGTTGGTGTTCCAAAGGACAGTGAATTCAGGAAGATGGGTTATTCTGTAAGTTTTTTATAGTTTTAAGTGATAATGTTATGTTTTTAACAAATGATGTTATTGTTTTTAGTTGTTCTAAGTGGTGATGCTATGTGTTTATGTTATCATGTAATAGTTTTAATTTGTCATGTTATGTTTTTAAGTTGTCATGTTATGTTTTTAAGGTGTGATGTTATGGATTTAAGTTGTTATATTATGGTTTTTAAGGTATCCTGTTTTGGTTTTAAGTTTTCATGTTATCTGTTTTTAGTTGTTGTAAGTGGTGATGATGTTATGTGTTTAAGTTATCATGATATGGTTTTTAATAGATGATGTTATGGTTTTATGTTTTGATGTTTATGTTTTAAGTTGTTATGTTATTGTTTTTAAGTTATCATGTTATGTTTTTATGGGATAATGTTATGTTTTTTAGTTATCATGTTTTGGTCTTAAGTTCTGATGTTATGGTTTTAAGTTATTATGTTGTGTTTTTACTTTGTTTTTTTGGTGTTTTTAAAATCATAATGTTACTGTTTTATTTATTGTAGCCTGAAGTTGAGAAATTGGCAATCTGGAAGCGTAACTTCACAGTTTTTATTCAATCTCAAATTGAACTTCTAACTATAGATGATCTCGTTGTGCCTAAAGATGGTGATGCTGCTCATGTGTCTGAGGCTGGTACATCATCTGGTGTTGCCCCCCCTGCTGCTGATGTTAATGTATTTGAGCTGAATAAGGAAAGATATCATGCACAGTGGGATAGGATGCATGGCTCTCCTTCAGCCGAAAGTCAAACTTTCTATAGCAATCCTGATGTGTTGCCAATGCTGGATTTCATGGTTGATGAAACACTGAAAAAGAGAAAAGAGGTTGTTGAAGCCCCGATAAGAAGAAAGAAGTACTTTATGGAGGGTGTTCCTTCATTTGACTTGGGTTGTAACTTTGGTACTCCAAGTTATTTTGACCCTTCGCATCATTTTGGTTCCGTTCTTGTTGAGCCCAAGGCTTCCGCTGATGCTTCAGAAGATGTGGACAATATTAATCTTAGAACTGATGATGACATCAGTCAACGGTTGTTGATTTAAACATTCTATCTGATATCGCTGATTTCTTGGGTGATATTGATCCTAGTGATGGTATGGGATGCAACATTCAGTGCGGAGTGGCCGGGGTTGATTATGATGTCGTCTCAGACTTCATGACATCAAACAAGAGCATAGTAACTGGAATGAAACTGTTGAGGAAGCAGGTTGCTGATTATCTATTTTCTGATTATGTGAAGAAAGTCGACAGGTACATTCTATCTTTTTAATGATTTTATTGTTTTAGTACACTAGCTTGTTGTTTTAGGTTATAATGTTATTGTTTTAATTTATGATTTTAAGTGTTGGCATGAATGTTGGTATGAGTGTTTTAAGCATGGTTGTTGCACTTTTAAGTTATATGGTTGTGGTTTTAAGATTCTTACTTATGGTTTTAATGGGTATTACTGAGCAGTTTTAACATATTTTCTTATTATGTTTTTAAGCATGTTCATATTAATGTTTTTAAGGCATTATGTTATGGTTTTAAAGTGATAATACTATAACTTATGATTTTTTATTTTTTTGGGGGGATGGTTCGATTGTAGCTTTTGTTGATGGTTTAATATTTTCTATGAAGATATTGCCAGTCTGAATGTGAAACATATGGTGAAGAGTTCTGTTATTGACAGCTGGGCTTTTTTGCTGAACTTTGTTGAGAAAAACAAAGAGAAAATGGAGCGATTTGTGTTCAGTACAATTGTTTGCTCTGATTGGGTTAATTGTGTTTCAAATAAAACTGATAGTGCTGCTCAAACTGAGTTCTTGAATGCCTTGGAGGCATGTCTAGTAATGTGTGTTGATTCCATTTCTACGCAGCAGTTGTAACAAGTGAAATGGGTAATTATATATTTTTTGTGCAATTTTGTTATGTTTTTAAGTTGTTACTTTGTTATATATATTTATTTGTTTTTCTTTTTGTTTGCAGTTCATTTTTTGTACTCCATGCATCTGAGCACTACACAATTTATGTTGTGAATATGGAAGTGAATGTTGTGTAGCATATGGACAATATGAAAATGATAGAGGAGAAGCTTGCTATTGAACGTGCTTACTTTTTGTATGGAAGAAGAGGTTTTTTTTTTTTTTTTTTTTTTTTACATCATTAGTTGATATAATTGTTTTTATTCAATGTTCATTTTTGCATAAATCTGCATTTTCAAAGGTTCTTCAGAAGAAGGGACACAGTCAAGCACTTGAGGTTGAATCATTCCCCTTCAATCATGTCAAAATGCCTTTCGACTTAGAGGAACCTGATGATAACAATGAATGTGCATTGTATGTAATGCATGAGATGAAAGAATTCCGAGGAGTCGCATACAATGCTGACAATTTGAATCTGGTATGTGTCTTTTGAATTTGTTATGGTTTTAACTGTTTGTATTAGTGTTTTAATATAAGGCCTTATGGTTTTAATATACAACATTTTTTTATTGCTGACCTATTTTTTTTTTTCAAGTTCATATTAGTGAATGTTTTTAGTCTTTTTGTGTTATAGTTTTATGAGAGCCTGTTATTGTTTTAAACGTTCATATGATAGTTTTTAAGATATAGAATTGTTTTGTTTTTGTATGTTGCAGATTTAATTGTTTCCATTTTTAGTGATTGTTTTAAGATGTTAAGTTATTGTGCTAAGAGTTCCTGTTATAGCTTTTAAGTGTTTGTTCTGATTGTGTTTTAGTCTTTTTATATATAGAATTTGACTGTTTTAGTAATGTTACTGATTTAATGGAGTAAATTAGTTTTAAGTGTGGGTATTATAGTTTTTAAGTACTTATTTGATAAATCATTAATTTATAGTATTTTTTCTTTTCAGCTTTCGGGCGTATTCTGTTTAGAGCTGAAATTTTGGCTACTCTTGTTCTGGCTGACATCAACTCTAAGAGAGCAGAGGTGTTGAATTTGGTTGAGAAATTTTCAGCCAACAAACATGATATGATAAAGGAGTTGCTAGATGAAGAAGCTGAGGAACAAAAGAAAATGGTTGATGATGCAGTTGTTCAAGAAGTGGAGAATGAACCTGCGTAGGAACAGGGAAATGTTATTGTTCCCGAGGGCAAAGTGGAATCGAGAGCTGCTGCAAGGACTAGAGCTGTTGCAGAGAGGAAGGCCAAAGCAGCTGAAGATAAGCGTTTAAAAGAGCTTGAAAAGGAAAAGAAGAAACATGAGAAGGAAAAGGAAAAGCGGGAGAAAGAAAAGCTTAAACAGACAAAAGAAATGGAAAAGAGGACAAAGAAGCAACATGATGCCCCTGCTGAAGCTGATGATACTGATAAAGATAGCACCATTGACAAGAAGTTGGCTTCTTTGAAAATTAAGTTGAAGAAGTAGAATGTGATTTGAACAAGAAGTATTACTTGTGTATGTTTTTAAACAGTTTAGTAGTTGTTTTTATGTAGGATGGTTTATAATGTGTAACTAGTAGTTTCTGATTTGAACAAGTGTTATTGTAGCATGTTGTGAACAAGTTTAACTAAAAGTTTTTATGTAAGATGTGATTAAGAGTTATATTATGGTTTTAGCTTGATCTTTCACGCATTTAAGCAATTAAGTTGAGGTTTTTAAGAGACTCGCTTTTTTGAGTTTTAAATGACAATGACAAAATTCTTGTAAGACATTAACAAGTATTGAACACGATTAAGTGTTCCATTATGGTTTTAGCTTGATCTTTGATGCATTTAAGTAATTAAGTTGAGGTTTTAAGAGAATTTTTTTTTGAGTTTTTTTATGTCTTGAATATTTTGTTGTTTAAACCATAACTTAATGTTTCATTTGTTGATACGGAAATATGTCCAATCCGTCAGATTAAAAGACGTCTAAGAAGCGTGTCACCATTGTCAACTAGCCAATTCAAGATCTTGGTCCGACCTCACTTGGTCCGCCCAAAGTGAATCGACCAGTACGCCGAAGTCACTACATCCCCACAGCTAGTCCGAGCTGGCTAAGGAAAAAACTTGTAAACCTGACCAGGTCAGTACAGAGATGCCTAACGGACCGTACGAGAGAACCTCGGATGCCACCATTACTATAAGACCAAATGTATGTAACAGAACCACTGAGATACTTCCGTGAGACTCTTGGCTCGGACATCCAAAGTCACCCAAGGGCAGAACAACCAAGCAGACAGATCTATCCGAGGGACTAACACGGACCCAACGGTGACAAGACTCTCGGAGGAAAAGGTCCAAAATACCCTCGGGCCCACTTATCGGTATTGGACTCTTTCACTAATGGGCCGTGGGCGAAAAGTAGCATTGGTGTCAATTGGATCGTACACTTGGCATCATCTTATGAGCCACCTCATGAGTATATGATAACTATAAATACATCTGTTCGAGTTGAGCGCAGGGTAAGTAAAAGAGAGAGTCATAAAGTGTTCTCGAGCATAATAATCTTCCTCATAACTATTACATTGAGAGCTTACAACTCTCTTGAGTAAAATCTCTTACCGGATTGACATGCAATCAAGGCATCGATTCTAACCCACTTAGTCGTTTGGTGCCCTAGTTGGACGGTACTCCTTGGACTTCAAGTAGGAGGCGGGCTATGGAGTTACTTGTAATAGTTTAGTTAGTTAGTGTTGAGGTTTACTCCTCAACATTTTGGCGCCGTCTGGAAACTTACAAAAGCATCGTGTTTCGAGTGAACCAATGGCAAGAACAAGGCGAACAACGAGAGTTGGTACTCTGATAAGAACTCCACCACCGCGCCCATGGGACGCCCGTCCGGGGACGCAGGTCGCAACTGTAAGAGGAAGATATCCGAGCGAGGACGCCTGGTCCTTCCTCGGAAGAAGGTGCGTCCGAGCTTCTCGACAGAGCTCAAGGCCCACCCAGACGATTCACGATACGATGGATGCATTGTCGCACTAACGACCTTGGATTGAGCGAGGTGCGGTTTGACAGTCGCTAACGATCATCCAAGGTGCACGATCCAACAATGCTCCTGACAACAACCACTCCGCCCGGTGGCCACACCTCCTCGGCGAGCGGCTTTGTCTAAGAGCGGACAACGTCCAATCCGAAGATTAGGAGATCAAGAACCGGGAGGATTTGCGAGATCTATTGGACAGGCGGGCCTCAGCCTCACAGATCCGAGGGGAAGGAAGCCATCAAATAAGGAGAGAGCACCAGGACGCGAACAATAGACAACCAGAAGTTCCACTCCCAGTGCCTTCGAGGGACAGGGATCAAGTGGCGGAAACAATTCCAAGAGCCCACATGAACGGACTTCCAGCGGATGTGGCCATGCATCCGAGGACAGGGGAGATCATGACGGCAGACGAGATCTATGCCCAGCAAAAGGCTCTAGAAGCTCAGATTCAAAGCCTCGGACGCCTCGTAAAAGATCACGAGCAGATAACTACCAGCTCGCCAAATCCCCTCTGTGATGATCATGAGAGAAGGAGAAAGCAGAATTCGGACCAAGTGATTCCAAACTTGGAATACTACTATGGGGACGCTTGTCCCGTGGGTCACCTGACACGCTTCAACAGCAAGATGGATTCCAAAGGAATGAGTGACAACACCAAAGCCCTCACTTTCTCGTCCACTCTCTTCGGAGCTGCCATGGATTGGTACACCTCTTTGCCGAATAAATCGATACAGTCGTACGCGGATCTGTCTTCTAAATTCTTGGCTCGATTCGGCAAATCCAAGAGGAGAAAACGTACCGTGGAGCATCTAGCAGGCGTTATACAGGGAGTACACGAGGATCTAAGGACTTTCTTAGATCGATTTCACACGGAGGTTCTTCGGGTTGAGCCACACAGTATTAAAGAACGGGTCCGACACCTGTATGCTAATACTCTCAACTCGGAACTCCGAAGAAAACTCTCAAGTCAAGAAGTAAGAAGCGAAAAGTACTTAGAAGACATCTGTGAGGAAGTGATGTACGGAGAAGATTACAGAAGGAATGTTCCAGTGAGGGCCAGCTCCAAGAAAGCGAAGGATCCGGCGAAGCAAGACCAACGCCCGGCAAAGTTCGATTCAAGAAGGGATCAAAGAGACAGAGGTTTTCACAGGGAGAGAAGTCCGCCAAGATGATATGCGGACTATACCCGGCTCAACAGACCAAGATCCGACATCTTGGCAACTATTTTGAGAAGAAGCTGGACGTCCAATGGCCGAAGCCCCCTCACGGTGGCCGTAAGAATAAGAACGCAAAAGGCTATTGCAAGTTTCATAAGTGTCGCGGACACGAAACGGACGAATGCATTCAGCTGAAGACAGAAGTGGAACACCTGATAAGGGATGGAAAATTGAAGGAGCATATCTATAAGGACGAACCTGTACGACAAGATAGAACAGAGCAAAGGAGAGAGGAGAGGATGACGGAACCACCGCCCCACTCACTGCCTTTACCACCTCCGCCAACCAACTATCCACCCCATCTGGACCAACGCTCTTACCGATACGCTGACGATATCGAAATGGAAAATGCCCCATCTGTGGGGTGATCAACACTATCGGGAGGACCAACGGGGAGATAGCGAGAACGCAAGGGGCGCCGCGCAAAACCTCCGAAACAACGACCGAGCATATGCTAGTCCGGCAATTCCAGGTACTAACGCCATATCATTCGAAGACAGTGAAATTCCTCCTCCTACGGCAGGGGGAGAAGACATCGAAAACCCAGATGTCCCACTGGTGGTCTCTTTGACCATTGCAACCTACCGAGTGAATAAGATCTTGGTTGACACCGGAAGCTCCTCGAACATCATCTCTAAAAGGACACTGGATCAGATGGCATTGGGTAGAGTCCGATATGGCAGAGTGCACACCTCCATATTAGGATTGAAGGAGGAACTGACGACCCTCGGAAGTATCATGTTACATGTTTCTCTCGGTACCTTTCCGCAAGGTGACCTGAGAGGTCCGCTTTGTGGTGGTCGAACAAACTTTCGACTCTGATTGCCATCTTCGGACGCTTGAGCCTCGGCGTTCAGTGTTTCATCTACTCTCCACAACAGGATGAAGTTCCCAACGGCCTTCGGAGTCGGACAAGAGCTCGGAAATGTCAGAGAAGCTTGGGAATGCTATATCATGTCCACAAGAAGGGCGTCTGCGCCCGTGTTAACAGTCACAGTGACTCCCGACGCGCCTACTGTCCTCCCACCCAGAAAGGAGGACTCACAAGTCGGCATAGGAAGCCAGAAGGAAAAATTTCCTAGAACAACGCGAATCGAGCCCCATGAGACACTTAAATCAAAATTATTGCTGGCGATCCCGAGAAGAAAACAAGGATCGGGACCGAAATGAATGTGGAAGTAGAAATGAAGCTCGTCACTTGCCTCCGAGAAAACAGCGATGTGTTCGCCTGGAGTACCGACACGAAGGGATTGACCGGGTTCTGATTCACCGTCTGAACGTGGATCCTTCGGTCAAATACATCCTACAGAAAAGGAAAGACTTTGGCCCCATCAAGGATGCCATCATATCCGCCGAAGTCGATCGACTCCTAAAGGCAGGACACATCGAGGAAGTCCGCTACTCTGACTGGGTTTGCAACGTCGTTCTGGTCGAAAAGTCGCCAGGCAAGTGGCGAATGTGTAATGACTTCACAAGGTTGAACAAGTTTTGTCCCAAGGATCCGTATCCATTGCCACGGATAGATCAACTGGTTGACTCTACCTCCGGATCTTGTGGTGAGCTTCATGGACGCATACCAAGGCTTCTACCAAATTCGGATGGCGGGGAGGATGTTAAGAAACGGCCTTCTTGGCGGCAGAGGAGTATCTCGCTTCAAGGTGATGCCATTCGGATTTGAAGAACGCGAGCCACCTACCGGTCGGTAAATCAAATGTTCAAAAACGAGATCGGAAAAACGATGGAAGTCTACGTAGACGACATGCTCGTTAAAAGTAAGACTGAGGAAGAGCATATTGAGCATCTCAACAATTGCTTTTCCATCCTGCGGAAGTATGGGATGAAACTGAATCCGGAAAAATGCACTTTTGGAGTGAAGGGAGGAAAATTCCTCGGATACATGGTTACGGAAAGGGGAATCAACGCCAATCCCGAGAAAATCAAGGCGATCCTAGATCTGCCACACCCGAAAACCCTCAATGAGGTACAGCGGCTCATAGGAAGTCTCATGTCCTTAAGTCGTTTTATTTCCCGGTCAGCTGAGAAAAATCTTCCGTTCTTCAAAACCCTCCGGAAAGGAGAGAACTTTGTGTGGACAACGGAATGTTTTGAGGCTTTCGAAAAATTGAAAGAATACCTCCATTCTCCCCCACTGCTCTCCAAGCCCGTTGAGGGAGAACCACTCTACCTCTAACTAGCAATTACGGAAGAGGCAATGAGTTCCGTCCTAATATGGATTCAAGCTAACGAGCATTTGCTGATCTACTATCTTAGCAAAGCCCTTGCTGGGGCGGAGACAAGATACGTGAAGATCGAGAAACTCGCATACGCTTTAGTTTATACCGCCAGACGGTTAAAACCTTACTTCAAATCTCACAAAATAGTGGTACTAACTACGGAGCCTTTGAAACAGGTCCTAGGAAAGCCCGACCAATCTGGATGACTCTCTAAGTGGGCGATCGAGCTTAGCGAATACGACATTTGCTACCAGGCTCCGTCAGCCAAAAAGGCTCAGGTCCTCGCCGACTTCTTGGCGGATTACCCAGAGAAAGATTCAGAGAAAGTCCCTGACAAGCCAGTGTTCGAGTGCTTAATCACCAAACATATAGTCCGAAATCCAGCCCCTCCGAGGTTCAACCCAGAAAACCTTGAGGAAGCCCAGTTCATCAATCGACCCCTCCCTCAGTCAGAGGGAGAAACTCGGGTCAACCAAATGTTTCTACTTGCTGATGATCCCAGAGACCCCAATTCGGACAGCATCAGAACGAAAATCACTGAAGGGAATGAACCAAGAGCGGAACCTCAGCAGCTCGCAGGAGATCCCCAAATCAAAAAACATCCTTCTGATATTTGGACATTGGAAGTCGATGGTTCTTCCACTGGAAGAGTGGGAGGAATTGGAATCTACCTTAAGAGCCCGCAGGGCGCGGAACTCGACTATGCGGTTTCTCTGGATTTCAAAGTTACAAATAATGAGGCAGAGTATGAAGCACTCTTAATGGGGCTACGACTAGCCAAGTCTCTCCAAGCCCGGAAGGTCAAAGCTTACACGGACTCACAGCTCGTCCAAGCCCAATTTTCAGGAAATTTTGCCACAAAAGGTCCTTCGATGAACAAGTATCTTGAGCTACTCAAGAATGAGGCCAACCACTTCGAGGAATTCACCCTGGAAAAGTTTGACAGAGTTTGGACGAAAGAGCCGATGCCTTGGCAAAATACGCATCTGCTACAGCGGCTTTGGACACAATGAGAGTAACTCTACTCACCATCACTGACTCATCCGTCATGAGTCCCAGTTCGGCGGTCATGATACTTGACATGGGGAGAAATTGGATGACTGGCATTTTTAACTATCTCAAGGACGGATCTTTGCCGGCCGATCCGAAGGAATCAAGGAGTGTGCAGTGCCGAGCAAACAGATATTTTATAATGGGCGATGATCTGTACAAAAGATCTTTTTCCGGGACCCACCTGAGATGCTTGAACCCACAAGAAGCACAGACCGTGCTTGAAGAGATACACAACGGAAGCTGTGGGAGTCATTCCGGGGGGAGGACTCTTGCCCAGAAAATCATACGACAAGGTTATTATTGGCCCACCATCGGTAAAGATTCCGCCGACCACGCCCGGAGATGTCAGGATTGCCAATATTACGCAAACATCCCACATCGCCCGACGAACCCTATGATTCCGTCAATCATAGCGTGTCCGTTCGATCAATGGGGTATCGACATTGTCGGACCATTTCCTAGGGGTACCAATGAAGAAGTTTCTCATTGTGGTCATGGAGTACTTTACCAAATGGGTAGAAGCCGAGGTCATTGCGACCATTCTGAGAGAGTGCGGACCTTTATCTGGAAGAATATCATCTGTCGCTTTGGCCTGCATAGGATTCTAGTCTCGGACAATGGTGCCCAGTTCTCAGGACATAGGCTGAAGGAATGGCTGGCGTCCTTCAAAATCGAGCAACGATTTACATCTGTTGGATACCCTGAGCCGATGGACGGTGAGTCCACAAACAAAACAATAGTCAAGATCCTCGAGAAGCGATTGAGAACTTCGCAAGAAAGTGGGCAGACGACACGAAGGCGTCTATGGGCGATCGCACCCGCTTGCAATTGCGACCAAAGAAACTCCTTTCTCCTTAGTATATGGTTCAGAGGCAGTCATACCATCCGAGATTGCTGTAGAGACTTTGAGAATCTAAGAGTTTGAAGACAAGGCGAACCGAGAAGCTCGGATATTCGAGCTGGACATGTTTGAACAGAAAAGGTCTGATGCACTGGCGAACATCCTTAGGTATCAGGCAACCGCCGCCCGAGCCTACAACAGGAACGTACATGCGGAGAACTTGCAAGTCGGGGACCTAGTGCTCCGACGGGCCGACATCTTGAGCAATGTGGGAAAACTCAAGCCCAAATGGGAAGGACCTACAAGATTGTTGGGGCCAAAGTAAATGGCAGTTATGTATTAGAAGATGAGAACGAACATCTCCTCAGGCGTCCGTGGAATGCTAGAAACCTCCAGAAGTTCTATGCTTGAAGAAAATTGCGCGGAAATCCATCATGTCGATTGATCATTTCAATATCAACCATTTGTGACACGGAACTCCGTCAGTTCTGTTTCTTTTTTTTTTTGATCCTTTTGTTATTGGCCACGGAGCCCGCAAGTTGTAATTGAATTTCCGACAAATCAATACAACTTCTATCTTTCGATTTATGATTTTTCGACCTTTGCGTCTGAGATCTAATGTTCAATTAACTACAAAGAAAGCAAGAGAGTTCGTTCATACATAGACGAATTACACTTAATATTGTCTGTACAATTTGCAATCACGGATCGGTATCCGAACACTACGAGAAAAGGGCAGAAAAATGTCTCTGGAGATACGTCATCTCCCAGCAAAGATCGTTCCCCGCGAGAAAAAGCTTCCTCCGTGTCAAAGCGGAGAGGTCTGGTTTCTGCGGAGACCAGGAACTCAATCTACCTGCACACAAGAAAACGGTTAAGCATGCCGAAATCTATCAGGATACCACCGAAACATGGAAGGCAAGTCCGGTATCTGGGGAAAACAAAGTGCAGACAGGAAGAGATTTCCGCCGCACCGGCTTCACTACAAAAATTGAACATGGCGGATAGATCCGTCAGTGCAATGACTATCCGCCTCAGCGGCGGATAGAAAATCCGCCCCACGAGGCGTGGCGACGGATAAAAATCCGTCGTCCAATTCGCGACGGATTGGACGACGGATTGACCTTTTTTTTTAAAAAAAAAAATGATTATGGGGCGACGGATAGATCTATCCGTCGCCCCATTTTTTTTTAAAAAAAAAAAATAAAATCCGTATACGAATTTTTATATTCGTATACGGATTAATTCCGGCAGTGGTGGTGCGGTGGGTGTGGTGCAGGTGGTGGTGGGAGGTGGTGGTGGTGGAGGAGATGGTGGTGGTGGCAGGGTGGTGGTGGTGGAGGAGATGGTGGTGGTGGCAGGGTGGTGGTGCGGTGGTGGTGGGAGTAGAGAGGTGGTGGTGGTGGAGGAGGATGGTGGAGGAAAGGAGGTGGTGGAGGAGATGGTGGTGGTGGAGGATGGTGGTGGTGGCAGGGTGGTGGTGGTGGGAGGAGAGAGGTGGTGGTGGTGGTGGTGGTGGTGAGATGGTGGTGGAGGAAAGGAGGTGGTGGAGGAGATGGTGGTGGTGGAGGATGGTGGTGGTGGGAGGAGAAAGGTGGTGGTGGAGGATGGTGGTGGTGGGAGGAGAAAGGTGGTGGAGGAGATGGTGGTGGTGGGAGGAGATGGTGGTGGTGGAGGATGGTGGTGGTGGGAGGAGAAAGGTGGTGGTGGGAGGAGGAGGAGGAGAGGAGAAGTAGTGGAGAAAAGGAGGTGGTGGAGGAGATATATTATATTTTTTTTAGGTTTTTAGCGACGGATAGATCTAGATCTATCCGTCGCTAATTTTTTTTTTTTTTTAATTTTCCGGCCTTGTAGCGACGGATAAATCTATCCGTCGCTATTTTTAGCGACGGATAAATCTATCCGTCGCTAAAATTTTTTTTTTTTTATTTTGGTCGGCTCATGCGGCGGATAATTTTATCCGTCATGACGAGCGACGGATAACTTTCTTATCCGTCGCCAAACGGGGCGACGGATAGAATCCGTCGCCCCAAGTAGCGATCCGTCGCTACAGGGGCGACGGATAAAATCCGTCGCCCCTTTCCGTCCCGTTACGGATGGATTCTTGTAGTGCTTTAAAGACTCAAACTCTCTTGAAATTCGGAAACTGTTTCCAACATAAGAGAGATTTGAGCCATTAAAGCAGGGATGGAAGAAAATAGAGGAGACGAGCAGATATACATTCAAACCGAGATCTATGCTTTTCGGTGACTGATCTTCAACGATTTTCCCCTAGACTCCACTCTCAAACTCGGGATAAATGCCGATTTGAGAGTGGGCGGAGTCAAGAGGAAACTATTCAAGAAATCTTTTGCTATTGAGTGGATTCGGAAAGTGGAAGTTGGATTTGCACGACTGAGGCCAAGAGAGATCCGCAGTATTTATAGAAGTGGCGAACCAATGTGCGTCCGACACGTCAGAACTTCGACGTCGACAATGGGCTTAAACTATCCATTTGGGTTGAACAGTGTTGGGCCTGACGGGTTTATCCAATCAAGCCCAAGCAAGCCCATCAACTACGTCCGAGTTTCTTAGCCAAGTTTTCATAGAAAATATGCATCAGTTTCATCCGACGAGGTCTGCAAGCAGAAAAAGACGGAGGTCCCACCCAAGGAAAAATAGTTCGAATTATATAAGCAAAATTATTCGAACATTTACGTCATGATAATCTGATCGACAAAAGCCAAGAAAAAGGTACATGCTACCACGGGGCATACCCCGCCTTGAACATCACCATCGCCCAGAAGTTGAACCTTGAGACTCTGAACCACCACCCCGGACCTGGCGAGCTTGCTGCTGCATCCGAATTCTACTGCGAATCAACCTCAGTGTCCGCTCACGCTCCTCTTCAGCCAGTCTCCTGGCTATTCCTGGACATTGAGGGGGCTCACCTTCATAATCCAGGACGATCGGATCACGCCAAGTTCCCCTGCCCGGATAAATGGGCGGATGCATGTTCCCATAACCGATTCACCCAGTGACCATACTCATCATCGCTCGATTCTGACATTATCAAGAACACTGACTTCCGCTAGAGAAGAAAGTGGATAAAACACAAGAAAGAATGAGGGAAGGTACAACAGTGAAAAAGGAGAATTACCACACCCTTATTTATAGTGGCAATAAGTCTTTCAGATCTCGACATCTATCAATCATCCGACGACTAAGAAGATGAAAAGACGTAGTCATAATGACTATTTCACTGTTTCACCTTCCTCCTTCTAGAAGAATCTCGCACCCCAAGGGACGAACCGTCCGGGTATTGGAAGGATGATGGTTTGACTTCTACATCAGATACCATCTCCAGCGGTCCGTGCTCTTAAGAGATGGGTAATTTATAATAACTCAACTTATGAGCAACAGATAAAGAAAGGAACGAAGAAAATAGCAAGAAAACATTCAGAAGCATAAAAAGTTCATCTCCTCGGATAAAATACAGAACATTGTCTTAATATGGAAGGGTATTCCGAGTTATCAAAAGATGCAAATCTGACAGAAAAGTCGAGAATACTGAAATTTCTAACGGGCATACCCGGACTTCTCATTAGGCCCGATCGCTTGGACCGACTTCCTCGACTTCAGCCGATTGGTGGCTTCGCGAAGAGCTTGGCGTGCGAACAAGTCGAAATCAGCGGAAGATCGAGAACGCAGGCGGTAGGGCAAACCACTTACGAGGAAAGCCGTGTCGTTAAAGGTACAAGGCCCACTTCGGAAGAGCTTCCGGATGAACCTCGGAAGGAAAGGCCCGCCGCTCGGATCTCAATCTCGCCTTCATCGGTGACGGTTCCACGAACTCACACGCATTGCTGCTCGTCCGAGACGCTATCGACGGCACTTGACACCATTCGCATCCGCATAAGGATTAATCCCTCCGCCTTCGATCAAAAGTCTGGTGGAAGAAGTCCCAGGCTGGTGTCGATCGCGGACACAAACCCCATCGGCCGGCATCCGACTTATCCAACGTCAGGAACTTGAAAGAAGCAGACCTCAAGAAGTCACGGCCGGCGTAAAGACGGACATATTGGAGTCCCCCGACCAGGAAGTTCTTAAAATCCAGGAAATCCTGCATCGCCTTATCGACGAATCTCTCCTGATGGTCGAGGTCCCCCTTGATCTTCTCCCAGCTGGTCTTCAACTTGTGGACCCTCACCTCTTCCTCCTTCAGCCTCATCTCCAGCTGCTTCACTTTTTCCGCCTCATCCGCGGATGTGGCCACAGCCTTGTGAAGGTCCTCTTCGATGGTGGCCCGTTCACTGGCCTTCCACTGCATGGCCTTGATGGAGCACCCAAGCTGGGGAAACACCCGAGTAGATACAAGTTATATTTGTGACGCATTAAGAACGAAGCAAGTAAATTAAGGACAGATTATTTACCCGCTGGTATAGAGCATCCAACCCTCCGACTCGCTCCATTTCTGGGAGTCCGCAAGCACGCTCGTACTCCTTGTCCAGAGCAGCTTGGTCCACAGGAAGGACAGCGGACAACTGCTGCCTCTTCGCAGCAGCAGGAGCTTCCGAGCTTGCCGCCCTCTTTTGTCCCGAGGCAATGGCGTCCCGCATAAGTACGTCTCGGGGTGGAGCTCGAGTGTTGGCAGTGGAGCTCCGCGTAGCAGGAGCCTTACCCTTATCAGGCACCGCCAAGGCTTGGGAGTCTTCACCAACCTTGCTCCGCCTTTCCTCTTCGGCGGCGAACACAGCAGCGTTTTTCGGATCCGACATGGGCAGACCCGCGGAAGTGTTGATGATCTTGGTCCTTTGACCAGCTGCGACTTCCAGAGCTTGTTGTTCCCTCTGCAACCTCTTCTTCTCTCCGAGAGTCGACATGATGTAGTCAAACCAGTGAGCTGCACAATAAACCAAGGGCGTTAGAAACAGACGGGCTAAAGAAGGATTATCGGAATTGCGGACACTTGTAATCAAAATAAAGTATAATGAAGAAGAGAAAAAATGCCAAAGTCTCCAGTCAACGAATCCTTACTGAAGTCCGTCTTCCCTCCCACTTCTACTTCACCGGTTAGTCCGCAAAGGTAGGGAAGTGGCTGGCAGATCAATCCGTGAAACGGATAAGTAGGCGGGTCATGCTTCTTGTGGATGGCCGCCACCCACGGAGCCACATTCTTTGGAAGAGGGCGCTAGTCCGGGATGCTCTCCCTCAGAAACTTTGTGGGCAGTCCCCACTGTTCTCGCTGCCTCTCGGACTCCCCTGGTTTCAAGGCCATGCGTACGAAAATGTACTTGTCCCACCACTTCGACCCCAACGACGAGATGGAGTCCGAGATAAAGTTGTAAGGTTTCCTATTCATGAAAGTATAGAATAGTGGATGCCCCGGACTAAACGAGACATGGAAAAGCTGTCTAAAATTCTCGAAGTTTGCAGGCTGCCCTTTCTTCTTGCAAAAGACTACAAAGCAAATAAGGTTACCCAGGGACTTGGGGATAACCTGACTCGGACCTATACCAATATGATTCAGGATGTTTTTCAGCTCTGTAGCAATGGGGATCTTCCATCCATGAGAGAAGGCCACCTCATGCACTTTATATACCCGTGGATTGTAAAAGGCGTGACTAGGCTCGGGAATCATGATTTCTACGGAGTCAGGGATCTCCCACTTCCGCCTCCACTCGGGGATGTCCTCCGCCCTAACCCTGGACGGACACGTAGGAAGAAGCCCGTCCGCGTTTAATTCTCCAAATTGATCCACTATGGTAACAGCGGACGCAGGACGCGGGAACTTTACTCGGGCGGCTTTTGCACCACGGCCCCTCGATTACTTGAAGATTGGACTGAACGGGCGCAGCAGGATGTAATGCAATCCGCCGACTGGATCGTCTAGAGGGACGAGTGACAGGAGATCCTTCTTCTTCTTCCTCCTCGCCCTCGCCTTCCTCTTACTCACCATCTTCTTCGTCTTCGAGGACACCTTCGGGTCTCCCGGACGTACTTGGCTTGGACGGACCTGCTTCTACCTGAACACGGTCCTCCACTCCGGCCTCGAACATCTCCACATCATCAGCCTCATGCCCGCTGTCACCTGCCCGTTCAAGTTGGAGCGCATTCGGATCTATAGACCCTCCCACACCGCCTATAGTCCGAGATTGGACCAATGTTCTCGCCTCATCAACACCGCCTTCGACCACTAACCGTTCCGTCGGAGGGTTAACTGTTTCATGGGTTCCGTGCCTAGCATCGGAATCTCTGGAAGAAAGGACATCCACAAGAAAGTCTCCTACGGACACGCTCAGGTCCACGGATTCATCGCCCAAACCTACTCCATCCTGGTAATCCCGCACCTCACGAACGTTTTGACTATCGCTCCCGGACATCCTAGGGCAGAAGGAAACGGATCAGAAACGATGATGGTTATTGTCCGAGAGTTCATTTATATGTCTTATTAAGTCCAGAAGTCCGCGAAAAAGTTTAAACCCTAAGGTCTTCTATACACAGAAGAAGGGGACACGGCTGCGCAATTGCCACTAACCATGATCGGCCCCTCGTGGCACGATGACAAAAGAAAAAATTTATGGGCAAATGTAAACATGCATGGTCAAGACAGGTTGTGTCAGACGGGACTTATCAAATGAGAAGTACAAGACATCAACGAGGAAAATTGGCATATTATGAGCAAGCAGCAGAAACACATCAATTATTGTCTAAACCAAAGGTATCGCAAGAGTCAAATACTGAAGACAGGCACAATGACGGTAGCAGCAAGGGAAGCTACAATAGACATGCAATAGGTGTATAGCGAATACAGGCAACTTAAACGAGGCCAAAGAAGAATACTTACTTGCTAAATATCCAAACAGGGAAGTTCCACGGATGATCGAACTTGGGTATTGCACCGAGGTTACAGATCTCAGCTTGATAGCCCAAAAGTCTTACAAGTCCCAGTTGCTCGGATCGACCTCGCGTTGTTTGAATTGCTTAAGGATTGCTCTGAGTTTCGAGATTGCTAAAAGTGTGAAAATGACTGATGGCCTGACTATTTATAAGGGCAATATGGGATAGCCAAGAGTTACGTCCCTTGGATTTGAATCCCAGCCGTTGATCCTCTCCAATCCAAGGGTTGTACCGCTCCGCGAATGGATGGCTGCCAGAACGTCGCATTTAATGCTGGACAGACGCGTCACATCAATCGGACTGGGCGCCCCAACCGTTGATGTCGTCCTGATCCAACGGTCGCGTCTCTTTACTCGGGATCTTTCTCCCGTGGGCCGAACAGACAACCTATTGGGCCTCTTGGGCTTACGAAGAGGACAAAATCAACAATCGGCCCAACGGACAGCTTCCAGACAGCTGCGTCAGATCCTAACCGTACTCGGACACATATATCTCGGATACAAATACCTTTTCCTCTACAGTCCCAGTTATGCGATAACTCGGATTTGTAGGGGGAAGAGATATATTGAATCCTTGAGGACACTGACGGATCACGACAAAAGGATTTTTTTCCTTTTTAACGATTGGACACGCGCTCCAGAACCACGATCGATCCTCGTGAAGTTACCAACTATCTTCTACTAAGATACTTGGAAACTAGGGGGGCATATGTTGATACGGAAATATGTCCAATCCGTTAAGGGCGCCATAGAGCGTGTCCTAAAGCGCATCACGGCTTAACTAGCCAATTCAGTACTGGTCCGACCTCACTTGGTCCGCCCAAAGTGAATCGACCAAGACGTCAAATCACTACATCCCCACGCTAGTCCGATCCGCTAAGGAAAGACTTGTAAACGACCGTGTCGATGCAGAGATGCCTAACGGACCGTACGAGAGAACCTCGGATGCCACCATTACTATAAGACCAAACGTATATGTAACCATCGAGATACTTCCGTGAGACTCTTGGCTCGGACATCCAAAGTCACCCAAGGGCAGATCAACCAAGCAGACAGATCTGTCCGAGGGACTAACACGGACCCAACAGGCGGAACAGTACTCTCAGAGGGAAAAGGTCCAAACTACCCTCCCAGGCCCACTTATCGGTATTGGACTACTGTTCACTAATGGGCCGTGGGCCAAAGGTAGCATTGGTGTCCAATTCTGGATCGTACACTTGGCATCATCTTATGAGCCACCTCATGAGTATATGATAACTATAAATACAGCTCAAGGTTCAAGACCTAGGGGTAAGTAAAAAGAGAGAGAGTCATAAAGTGTTCTCGAGCATAATAATCTTCCTCATAACTATTACATTGAGAGCTTACAACTCTCTCTTGAGTAAAGTCTCTTACCGGATTGACATAGGCAATCCGGGCATCCAATTCTAACCCCCCCCCCCCCCCCCACTTAGTCGTTTCAGGTGCCCTAGTTCAGACAGGTACTCCTTCGGACTTCAAGTAGGAGGCGGGCTACAGACTGGGTTACTTGTAATAGTTTAGTTAGTTAGTGTTCGAGTTTTACTCCTCAACATCATTCTTTGACTGTTTTTAGACGATTCATTGTGTTTTTAAAAAGGGTTCATTATAGTTTTAGCTAACAATGACAACACTCTTATATGATACAGTCTAAAATAATGAAATCACAAGTAAACAAGTCTAATAGATTCCATTAAAACAATAATGAATAAGTTTAAAAATAATCTATTTGAGAATTTCAGTCATCCACAGGTTTTTAGACATCCTATTAATATAACAAACGGATTACAATAAATGCTCAGTTGGTGTTTCTGATGCAAACGCAAACTTGTCTGTCGAAATAGGCTTTTTTTCGATTGAATTTGCTGGTGAACTTTGGCTTCCTTCCTTTTGTATTTGCACGGATGGGATCCAAAAGAAGTTGAGGTTGGTTTGATGCTTGAGATATGGTATTCGATTGAGTGTTTGTGCTTGTTGCTTCAATACTATCTGTCCGAGTGCTTCTTCTTTGGACTTCAATTGATAGTACATATTTGACTTGTATTAGATCCTGGTTGAATCCGTCTTCAATTATCCTGTGGAAAAAATAAAAGCAGTTTTCATTTTCAAACAATTTTTAAATTTATAACAGGTTTTATTAAAACCATGTCAAACAAGATTAAAACCATGCCTTCAATGCTTAAATCAATAACTGAAATGGAAATATTTTAAAACATGTATAAACAAGATTATTTTTTTACTGACCTCCTTGCATCATGATTGTTTGAGCATGATATCAGCAAATCATAGAATTTTCTTGACATTAGTTGACGCCATGGTAGTGCTTCATCAGTTTCTTTGTGGACAATGCTTCTATACCTTGGTAGACCTTATTCCATTCAGGTTGCTTGATTCCTTTTGTCCACCTCTGGTTGATGTATTTATCAGGTATCTTAGTTTCATTTTGATGTGTTAGAACCTTAAGCACATGGAAGCATAACAAACCAATTGCCGAGAATTGCTTGCATGAACAATCAACTGTAACATCTTCACCTTTCTTAAGAAAGTGCACTGCATGTGTCTTTTTTGTTGCATCTTTTGGGTGTATATTTAGAACCATATCATTCCTATTGTTGAAAAACAAACCAGAAACATGGGAGCAGAGAACATGTTTAAAACAATAACTGTAAGGTGTAAACATATAACAAACTGACTTATAACAATCACTTGCAACACATTCTTAAATCTATAACTATGCTTATTAACACTTAGATAAAGTAACTTAAAACTGTAATGAAGTTTGAAACTACTTATTTGTGTAGGACTGCACACTCTAAGTCATAGCAACAGAGGCATAAAATTCTGCTTTAAAATACTGGAAAACCTCAATTGTGTACACCTCAGTTGCATGGACAAGCAAACCACACTCAATTTCTACTGAAGGCGCCGAATTGTTAGCATCGTAGCCCTTTTTTTGTTCGACACTCCTCCACCTTTTCACGGTATCTGAGAAAATATCATAAAACTTTGTTAGAGATGTGGTTCCGTTTGCCTTGAAGCAAATGACATTGTTTGTGCTTTCGCTTCTTTGAGACGATAAGAATCCAGCGGAGAAGAAGTCTTTGCTCAATGCCGTGCACCATTTATCACGAATTGCATAAAGTCTCTCAAACCAGCACTGATCTGCAATTCCAAATTTTAAGAGCATATATTGGTCCAGCAAGCTTCAAATTCTTCTTCATCAGCACAGCCTTTGAGACAATAATTAAATGCCTTCTTGAATTCAAAATTAGTTTTAAGTCGTCCAAAATGTGCGATGGCATTCTGTTGAATATGCCACAAACACAGCCTATGCCTAGTTCTTTGACCAAAAACCTGCATTCAATTAGTAAAACCTTGATCTTTAACACTGTACCAAACCTTCTTATAACCATCATGTTTCCCATTTAAACCATGATAAAGTAGAAACATTCAACAACAACTAAAACTATAACAACATTATGTAAAACCAGCATTTTTCATATTAAAATCATGACAAACAGAAACATGTAACAAAATATAAACCATACCAATTCTTCTTAAAACATTGTCAAATATGTTTAAAACCTTGAGCAATAAATTAAAAATGTATATACCTGATTTATTGCATTAGACATTGCTTTGTCCTGATCAGTAAAGATAGTGATCGGCTCCTTGCCATCCATGGAATTTACGAATTCTTTGAGCAGCAATTCAAATGTTTCCGTTGTTTCCCTTGATAGGAAAGCACAAGCAAACATTACTGTGTTCCAATGGTTGTTCACACCAACAATGGGAGCACAAATAAGATTGTATATGTTTGTGTTGTAAGTAGTGTCAAATATGACAACATCCCCAAAGTGCTTGTATTCTTCTTTCATCATACCATCCCTCCAGAACATGCATTGTACGTCTAGCATCTTCACCATACTTGTAGCGGTGATAAAATTCTGGATCTTCATCCTTTTGTTTCTGAACACAAATAGAAAGCATACTTAAAGCATTAATCATTACTTTTTGCAGACATGCATAAAACCATAACAATGCTCACTAAAACATACACATGCAGCCTTAAATATGTAACAGACAGGTATAAAACATTAATTACTACATTGTTTTTCACCTGCATTTTGTTCCCCAGTGTTTGTGCATCACTCTGTTCTATACTTTCTATTCTGATTCTGCCAACACAGTTGATGTGGTCTTTCTTTGTATGACCGACAAATTCCTCTCCTCCAGCTTGAGCTACCAACAAATTAAACGCGTCTGTTGGTTTAATATGACACTCTTCAAATTGCCTAATTATTTGTACTTTCTCTGCAGATGTAGAACGCTCGCTCCGTTTTAGATGATTCAGCTCCAGTGGTGTCATTTCATGATTGTGCTCAATAACATGATCTTCTATTCTATAGAAGTCATTTTTTTTGTCATATTTCACCCTTGCGTGTGCCCTACACCCCGTCCTTGTAACTGTTATCCTACCCCTTTTCCTCTTGTTTGTTGGTTGCTGATTTTGCATAACAGGGGAAAGAACAACAACCTGGTTCAAGGCAACGGGAGATGGATTTCCTATTTCTGGGTTTATTGCCCTTGTAAAACCTTCACATGAGCACATGAAATATATCTCATTAACCTTGTCGACAGACTTTATGTATCTTTTTGAACACTTCTTGACAGAGAATCCAAGTTCATTTGAGTGTCTTTTATACACCTCTAGTAACTCTTCCCATGTTACTGCAGTGAGACCTTTCAGAGATCTTGGATCATCAGCACCTGCTAAAACATCCACTAACTGCGTTAAAACTGTAATAGCTCATATTAAAACCATCCCTTGATCAATTAAAACTATAAGAAATCAGTAATATGCAGAACAATATTAAAACAATAACAGTGATGCTTAAACAAATAATATAGACTTTTAAAACCATAATAAGTTTCACCATAATCTACTTGAAAATTCAGTTATTACAATATTTAAATATTTCAGTCATAGGAAAATAATTTTTTAAAAAAAAAACAACAACAACAAACGTTCATTTTTGTCTTTCTCTGAGTGCTTGTGCTTGGTGCTTCAATTGAGATCACAGTTGTGATCAATTTGATGATCTTCAATTTTATACAATCCATTAATTTGGTTGTATGTCACTCTGATGTGTGCTTTACACCCCTTGCTTTTTAATGGTACATTAGCCAAACGTGAGCACATGAAATATATCTCATTAATTTTGTTAACATACTTTATGTATCTTATTGGACCCTTCTTGATTGGGAAGCCAAGTTCATTGGAGTTCCTTTTACACACTTCTAGTAACTCTTGTCATGTTACTGCAGTGAGACCTTTCATAGATCTTTGAAAATCAACATTCTCTATTAAAACCATAACATGTTAGATTAAAATGATATTATAGTGCATTAAAACAGTAATAATAGCATTTTTTTTACTAAATAAAGCAAATTTAAAAACCATAACAGTATATTGTAAAACAATAACAAAACCCATTAAAATTATATTACACTTAAAACATGTAATACAAGATTAATTAAATAGTAACATTGTTGTTTGAAACTATAACAGGAGCCATTAAAACCATAATAGTACTTCTTAAATCTATAATAGATTAAAATCATGCAATACAAGATTAAATAGTGACATTGTTGTTTGAAATAATAACGGGAGCCTTTAAAACCATAGTATTGTATCTTAAATCTATAACAAAACATTTGTAAAAAACAATGTCTGGAGCTAAAAACTGTAATATATATTATTAAATCTATAATCGATCATCTTAAAACTAGAATACATGCTATTAAAACATTAACAAGCAGAAACAATATCAGAAGCTTAAAATATTAATATAGATAGTTAGATCTATAATTGTTATTCTTAAAACTATGTGAATCCTTGCATATCTAAACATTAAGCAGTAGAAACAATGTCATGATCTAAAAACGGTAATATCATATTTAAACTAGAGGTCATGCTCTTTAAACATTAACAAGCAGAAACAATATCAGAAGCTTAAAACAGTAATATAGATAGTTAGATCTATAACAGATATTCTTAAAACTATGTGAATCCTTGCATCTCAAAACGTTAAGCAGCAGAAACAATGTCATATGCTAAAAAGAGTAATATCGATGCTTAAATATATAACATAGCTTCTTAAAACAATGATAATGGTTCATAAAAATAGTAACATATCAGTTTAAAACAATAAGTAGCTGGAATATGCAAACACAAGCTAAAAATCATAACAATGTTCAGGAACGTACTAAATTTATTTTCAGGTTCGATTTCCGGTATGATTTCCAGATCAGAGGAGTTTTCTTCTTCATTGTTGTGGTTTTGTTGATTTGAACACTGTATCAGTTGAATCTGAACGTCGAAACAACAAATTAGTAGAATCCGGCGATGAAACAACAAATTATGGCGAAATGTATAGAAACTCGCATAAACACAGTAAAAACGATATTACGTTCAAATAGAAACCAAATATGTGGTTGTATTTTACCTGATTATCCTCCATAGTAGCTTGGATGTTGAAATCCGGTGGAATTGAGGAGGAGACGGCGAGGTCCGGCGAGAAATCAGAGAGAATGCGAAAAACACGCACAAAACACGTTTTGGTGTGTTTTTTTCTTTTCCAGGGTTTTAGGGTGATTTATTGCCTATGTATAGGCAGCCGGTCTGGTTTTTTTAAGCGGTCGGTCAGCTTAAAAACCGCACGTCTAGTTAATTGGTCCGGTTTTTGACATTGAACCTGATTTTCCTAATCTACAAGAAAGTCTTACCTTATAGTATACTTACTCAATGTTAATATATTGTATAATTATATTATATATTTAATTTGTTCGCGAACCGTTCGTGAACTATCGAACAATAATAAGTATGTTCGTGTACGGTTCGTTATATACACAAACATGTTACATGACTTTGATCGGCTTCGAACTCGAAGCGTTAATACGAATTTTTCACGAACGTTCAGTTCATTTACACCCCTACCTGTCCCCGACTAAAGTTTTCATTTTGGCACTTTTAACATCCCGAATAAATGTTTCTGTTTCCATTCTTGGCAAAGTCTTCTTTCCACTATAATATCAATAAAATATTTAAAAGGCAATAACAGTAGTAACTCTTGTCGTTACAAATTAATTTATCCACCCAATTAACAATATTTTATTAAAAAAGTATCTGGTCCTTTCTAGCATAATACTTTTATTCAACATTTGATGTTGTACATGGTACTTTCTGGATTTTACCCCGCACAATGGTGTATTTAAGTGGTTGACCACGCAAAGTGTGATGATTGGAAGTGCAATTCATCATAAACTTTCTCGAAATCCGATAGTTTATCGGACTGTAATAAAAAACAGATAATTGGTAGCGTTTCCACATACATTGCGAACGTCTTGTATATAAAAATTCAAAGTATGAGAAGGGACCTGCATTAAAGAGGTACTTGATGAATGAATTTATATTTTTAAGTATATGTATATTTTAAATAAATAATATTTTATTAGTAAAAATTTTAGTTCATATTTTTTTATGTATGTATATATGATATTTTTTAAGTGAATTAAAGTGCACTTTAAATTCGGAACCAATTCTGATTCAACCCCGATCTCAAACAATTACATCCAAGTCCAAAATCTATATTTTGAGTTGACCAACTAAAATATAAATGGAAAAGAAAATGAATTGGACTCAATTGCAATTTACAAGTTTCATTTTACTACACATTATACTCAAATAATTTTATAACTTGCAAAAATAGTCTAAAATTTTTTAAATAGCCCCAATAAGGGGTTATTACATATCTTATAATTAGATAGAATTGCGTTTAAGCAGGTTAGTTCAACAATAACAAACAAATGACAATTAGAGTATTTCTATTACATGTAAGTTCAAAAGTCAAACAAATTTAAAGTGTTGCCAAACATAACCCTTCAGAAGTTTTTACTGAAAATTGCAAATTTGACCCTAACTTATAACAAATTATATATTTTCCCCAAAATCAAATTAATTAACAACCCCCGGGCCAAATTAAATAAAAGATTTTAAAAAAAAAGAAAAAAAGAAAAATTAAAGCTCGATTGAATTGCACTGACTCAGATCGGAGTGTTCACAACTCGGCCAAGCTACTCCGGTCATATTTTTTCTTTTTCTTTTTTTTAATTTTTAATAAACTTTCAGTTACGTTCAATTTGGCCCTAAATTTGTTTCTGATTTTGCAATTAAGTCCATAAATTATTTAGAAAGTTTAATTCATGTTATTAAACAATAAATTGGATACTCAACAAAAAATATTGGAAGATAAAGGACTTAAGTTGAATTAGAAAGACATTAGGGATATCATTTCAAATTGACAAAATAAGGCCATGTTTGGCATGCATCCTTTGGTCAACGAAAATGGACCTATATGTAATTGTTGAACTAACTGGTGCCCAAGTGTAATTAGAATATCTAAGAGGGGTACTGGATGAAATTCACCCCCCCAATAATTTCATAACTAACATAATAGTCCACAAAATAATTTCTTTTCCGAATACACCTTCATCCCAATCACCTTGCCGGCCGGAGCTCCGGCAGATAGCTTCCGTGACAGAGCTTCCATGGCGGAAGCACAGTGCTTCCGCCATGGAAGCCGGATCTGGAGTGGATCGGAGCTTCCATGGCGGAATCAAAGTGGAGAATCCCCCTGAGTTACGAAAAATGTGCGCGAAACCCCCTGAGTTATTAAAACATGTGCGTGGAACCCCCTTAGCTTTTTTTCCCCTTTTACGGCGTGGTCGTGTTAGTTGCGACAATGGATGTTCTTCTAGGTTTTCTTACTCCAAATTAACGCGACTAAGTGGACTGGACATTCATAGTTTCAGTTTATTATCTTTTACCTTCACTTTTTTTCATTTATATGACTAATAATGAATTAGTATATGTTATTGATTTGTAGTGACAATTTTAATTAGTGTTATCTATGGTTGTTATTTATATATTTCAGTGCTATATAACCAGTAGTGTGCGATTAATTTTTGTTGTTCATTTAACCAGGAAAAAAGTAGAGTTTTACTATTTTTAATTGCTAAAATTTAAGTCATTTTAATATTTTCGAAAATTTGGACTAACGAGTCAAATTGCACACAATATGAATTCATCATGTATATTTAGTATTCATGTAAAAGGGGTATTGCAATGACTTTATATGAATTCCATGGGATTTTGCGCATATTTTTAATAACTATAGTTTTTTTTTTTTTTTTTGCATTGATTTAGTGTAAGATAACATAAACAAACATCTATATAATGCTTTTTGACAGACTCACATTAATTTTAAAAATAAAAGGGTGGGATGTTTTGTACCATTTTAATAAGCTCAAGGGTTTGATCTTAATTGTTAATCGTGATTCATTATTACATTATTAATAACTCATGGGTATTATGCAAGGACTTTTCCTACCATATCCGAACTAAGCTAATTTCGCAAGTTTACCTGCGGCTAAATTCGAATCTCCAGACCAGGGTAAATGCAAAAAGCTTTTGCATTCTTCCAGAAGTTTGATATCGTCTGCTGTATAGGCACTTGTTCACCATTCATCAGCCCTCCTCCAGTGAGTCCAATTCCACTTCAATCTTCTCATATCGCTTGTCCCACGCTGCTGCTAAGCCGAATTTCAAAGCCGTCAACTCCGGTTCCAATATCGTCGGCGATTGGATAGGCTCGGAAACCCAGTTTCCATTGGCGTCGCGCAGAACCCCATCTGCCTCGCCTCTGTTTGTTGAGGTAACCACGCTTCCATCCGTATTCAATTTCACCCAGCCCTCTTGTGGTCTCAACCACTTAGCTCCTGTAGATTTGCTCTTCTTCTTAATTCAGTTCGCAATAATGATATTGTTATCCTAATTCATTAGTGGCTGGGATTTGGGAAAATCTCTCTAAGAAGATTCGTAGAAGATGAGTAATACTGCAGGTCCTTCCTCAAAAGTGAAAGTGGGTTCGTCCCAACCATCGGAAACCTCTTTGAAGCGCAAGCGTGGAATGTTTCAGAAAGATTGTGAGTGATTCCCTTTTATGTATTTTTTTAATTCTCTCTCTTGCAACTCATTAAACCTTGAATTTCATGATTTATAGTCTAGTATACTCACTCTATGTCTCTTTGCAACAGTACACCACATGATGTATGGCTTTGGGGATGATGCCAATGTAGGTTTTCTCATCCTATTGGCCTACTTTGTTCTCTGTTTTGAGTTTATTTGCGAAGCTCCACTTTTGAATTTTCAAAATTAGTTTCTTCGTGTAACCTCCATGAAACGTGCAATGAGTGACTGCTAGAATGATCCTTCTGCTGTGAAAATTTGATGCGTAGTTGCGTACGATTGAATGGTACGGACAATTATGTGCATATGTTTCGGATGGCTTGCCGGACTTAAATGATAGTTAAAGGTGCTTAAATTAATTCATAATTAATTACTGGAAATTTGCTGGTGTTGAAGAGAATTGAAAAAGGTTAGCATTTGAGAGTGAAACAGTGCGGAAGAAAATAGGTATATCAGTGTTGACTGTTGAGTGATGTCTAGTGAAAGAGCAGGGTGAAGTTTGTAATTTGCAATACACATAATTCTTGGCTAAATGGTTGATTGTTACATTTGATCACCATTGGTCCAAACCAGTTGGACCTGGTTATCATGTGATTTCTCTTAGTATAGACTATCAGTTGAACAGTATCAGTTATAATGAAGTTTTTGCTATGGATCTTGCCTGAACCCTGCATATTTTGTACAGACACTCCACATTCACTTGAGATAAAATGCCTTGCAATTTCCAGGAGCTGATTTTACAGCTTTCTTCAGCATGTGAGATGAATGTTTGAGGTGTTTTGGGGGAGTGAATTTTCAAGAAATAGAAGTGTGGGGATGTGCTACTAAATTTCTGGGGCTCAAATCTATTGTTGATTCCACGAGTTTTGGTTAGTTTATTATGGTTATTCTGCATGAAGTTTGTGAAATTGAAACTGCCCCATCTGAGCTTTGAGTCTGTCTTAAGGCTCATCTTTCATTTGATAGACTGATGTAATATGTCGAGATAAGCAAAAAGAATGAGCTGTATGCTTAGACCTCAACAAAATTACAAATGCTGAGATTACCAAAATCCGTTTTATTTATGTTTTCTATTTTCTTTTCAGAATTGTCATTTGTTGAAAATACATTAAAGTGGCAGGGGGGTGGACAAGTTAAGTTAGCCAGTTGCATTTTATGTAAAATTTTAGAATACGCTGTGAGTACCGAACATCTGTAGTTTGACGGTTTTGCGGAAAATTCTGATTAACATGTTTAGAGTACTGAAGTGGGAGAGATAACATATATAATATGTAACCTGTAGAAAATAGCATAGTGTAAATTTAGTTATGTTGCTCAAATGCCTTTTCTTTTCCTTGCATTGAAATTGAAGCTATAATGGTCATTGGCTCCTGATGTTACTATTGCTCTGCAGCCACTTCCAGAAACTGTGTCGCTTGTTGAGGATATTGTTGTGGAGTATGTTACAGATATGGTAATTATTCTATTATTTCTATATTTTTCGATTCTGCTGTCCTTTATGATATTTTCTTTTAAATGGAGCTGCTATTCAACTTCGCAGGTCCACAAAGCTCAAGATGTCGCTTCCAAAAGAGGGAAGCTTTTGACTGAAGATTTCCTCTTTCTAATACGAAAGGTACATTTACCAAGATATATCTATCATGCAATATTCTTAGATATTCTGATCAGAGCTTGACAAAGACAATGAGGTACGCCTAAGGCGACATAACACAAAATGTACCTGAGCCATTAGTCAGTGTGTATTTTATTTGGCACATGCCTTAATTGGTATTGAGATAGAGTAATCTTGGTACTTGGTATTAAGAATGGAGCAAACACTATGGAATTGAGTCAATTTTGATTATGCTAGCTGAAATAATGCCTGCATTTCTCTGTTCAGTAATTTTTGCTACTTAGGAACCAAAAAACTCTACAGTTGTAGCTCTGATCCTAATGGCATGGAACCTACCTTATACAATTAAAAATTGTAGTTGTGGGGTCTTTCTTATAGCGCCTATGTGTCTTCGAGGATTAGGAAACTCTTCATGTGGGATCTAGTGTCATGAGCAAAGAGTGGATTCGTGCACCCATGAGAAAATACGTCTCAAGCAGTAAAACTTCTTCAACCTATAACCTATATATAAAACTCTGTATTATTAGTATCAGAAATGTTGGCTATTCACTCTGATAGTCAGAGGTTTCATCAGTTGACATACTTTTATGACTTTACTGGGCATGTACTTCGGATTTGTGTAAATTTTAGTTTAGTTGCTGATTGTTTAAATTTTTTTGGAAGCTCGTGTTCACTTAGTTCCAAGTATAATAGATGTTTTTCATTCGTAAAAGAAATATTAAACGTTGAGGGGTGACATGGGCAATTATATGAATGCTGTCTGGTTGATACTTTACTTTGATTTTGTAGGATTTGCCAAAGCTTAACCGGTGCACGGAGTTGCTGTCTATGAATGAAGAACTAAAGCAAGCAAGGAAGGCCTTTGATGTTGATGAAGAGAAACTGGCATCAGTGGATTAAGACTGGGTCTAGTATACTGTTTTTCTTTCAATGTGCGAAGTATAAATGGTCTTTTCATCCTGGTCTTCTGTGTTAGTGCTCTAATGGCTGCCATACATGGTTAATTACTGAATTACCTTTGGATTCAAGTAACTTTCGCTTTGCTTAGGCCTTCTGAGTATTTCTTTAGACTTACGAAGGTCGAACATACGCCTAGTGTAAATGACTAAATGCTAATGTTGTTGTCGATAACTGTATACAGTATACCTCGGGCTTTTAGTCTTTTTATACTGCCAAATCCTTCAGCGAAGGTGAACTGTGTAAACTGACAGAGTCGCTCTCCAGAGTTTGCCAAAATGTCTGCAGTTTTATTGCTTTCATGATAGAAAAAACTAAATTGCCAATCCTCTAGATGATGAAGCAAGCGCCTAATTTCCTAAACTGTTAAAAACCATTTTTTGTAATTTATTACTTCTACATAGTAGTAGTGGAGTACTATTTTTGTTGAACTCAAACAAGCAATATTCATATAACTCCAGACCATCGAGCGATTGATTTCACTTGAGTGCAAGTCTAGTATGAAATTAATGAAAGTCGGCGGGCAATATACAGTACGAGTGAGGAATTTACTGATGTTTTTTAAATCGGTAAATTTATTACTCTGTATTGATAACCTTTCATAAAAATACTCATCAATTTTTTCTAATCCATACCATCTAACAACTTCCACATGCATCATTCCAAACTATACCCCAAACTACACAAAATTCAAATCAACCATTCTCTCCAAATGCATCAATTTTTTCTAATCCATACCATCTAACAACTTCCACATGCATCATTCCAAACTATACCCCAAACTACACAAATTTCAAATCAACCATTCTCTCCAAATGCCATTTTCTTGTAATCCCGTAAAACCATATGAGTTATAAAACCATGGATGAAGAACCGCTTGTCCAGAGGTAAATTCATAATTTGAAGTTTGGGGACCAAATTATATATATGTGATTATTTCGAAGGTTGGGGAGCGAAATTGGCCCCTCCTGATTCCGCCCCCTGCTATTGCCACATTTATAGCCTAGAGAAAGTTTTAAATGAGAAGCAATTGCTCTAAAATACAAAATACATATAGTTGAAATTTAAAGGAAATAAATTATACATGGCGTGCATGATCAATATGTGAACTCTACATTGTATTAGGATATTATTTATATATAAATATAATATGATGTAGTATTTGTTATCGAGTAGATAGCTTCTACCAAAGTTATTCACCAAAATAGATATGAGATACCTCAAATGCAATTGGTCTTTTCTTTTTGGTATGTCCTGGCAGCTCATTGCATTTACTGGTTATATTTAAATGTTGGTTAGCCATTTTTCTTTAGTACTAAGTTCAGTTTTTTCTCAGAAATGAGAAGAAAAGTGAAGGTTCACGAGATGTTTGTTTCCGGAAATTAGGTACGATTATAAGCAAGATGATATGTGAAGGCAACATCTTAATTCTCAACTAAACCTCAAGCAACTATGCGCTTAGCTGGAAAAAGTTATGTTTCTTTTTCCAATCATTGCTTCAAATTTCATGATGCCTTAAATGCCCCTGTGAATTTTCATACTGCCTAGTTGAACTTCATCGAAGGCAAGGCAATCCCAATCTATAACTAGCCAATTAATCAATTTTATTTTGCACTAATAGTATATAGTTTCGTTGCAAATTGAACATGTAATCGAGTTTGATACAAATTTAAGAGTAAAGTATATAAATAGTTAGAATAATTTAGGAAATATAAGGTGGAACGAATAAAAATAAATGATATTGTGAATGAAGCCTGAGGAATTTACCATTAAAATGTGAAAAAATGAGATTGAGACCGGAAAGGAGGTTGTAATATATTATATAAATCTTCATTTCCGTTGAGCCGTAGATTATAATTTTTACAAGTATACTCACACTCTCAAGTGTCATGAAACACTATGGGTGATTAAATACGTAAATGTTTTGGACTAAAGCGTTTTATATCATACCGATAACAAGTGGATGATACAACTATTGGTAACTACGTCGTTCCAAAATGTCATACCGGCAGAACGTAGATGACACAATTATTGGTAACTAAATTGGTCAAAAGGTTCATCTCTCTAATGACCTACAGTCGAGTCACTATATAAATGGTAAGCAACAACTTACTCTAATTGACATTTTAGGAAATAATACGAATTACTAACTACTAGTATTATTAAATTGTTTTTCTAAATATATAGGTTAACTCCCAAAGTGTATTAGATTATTTGAATACTTATGGGGGCTATTTTGGTAAAAACATAGATACATCCAGCTTATACAGCCGCGTCTAACAACAAGGTTACAGTGTTACGCCGCCAAAAAACATGTTAGCATTACCACACACATTTCTTAATTTGTTGTTTTCAACACACAACAAATCACCACCCTATTTTCGTCCTTTTCTTCTTACACCGCGTAACGTACTCTTAAACCAACTAATCTAATCATTATTTCTCTAAATTCCCTATAAATACCATACTCCTTTTCATTCCCTTCATCTCATCATCATCATCACTCACACCTTCAAAAGCTTGACAACTTTTAGAAAAAACAGCCATTATGCAAGAAAGATCAGCAGTCCGCAAGAAAATGTCGAAAAAGACCACAGTCGCCTCTCGGCGAGCATGGAACGTTCTCCGCCTGGCCTTGCTGTGGGCTAGGAAAGGAGGCTTATTCAGGAACAGGCTGGAACTGAGTTTACATGTACTTAACAAGGGAATCAGGAAGCTGAGGCATTCTAGTGACGAGCCGCAACATGGGGCTTTAGTGTATGGTGAACGAGAGTTATCGTTCGATGAAACACCTGTTGTACATGTTAATATGAGTCGCCCTTCGTCGTTGAGGTTCAAAATGCCGCATATTCCATGTATTAAGCCGCATGTGGATTTCGACTATGATTTCGAGCTGGATGATGATTTGGCTAATGAGGAGATGTGCAGGAGATTTGCTGAGGAAGTGGTGGAAGAAGAAGAAGAAATAATGAAGGAGGATTGTGATGGGGAGATTGATTTGAAAGCTGAGGAGTTTATTGCTAGGTTTCATGCGCAGATGAAACTACAAAGACAAATTTCATATTTGCAGTACACAGAGAAGCTTAACAAAGACAATGCCTGATAATAATTGTACATTATGATCATTAAATTATTTATTTATTTATTCTTTTTCTTTGGAGATACTTGTTGGTTTTCTTTTTGTTTCCATTGGAGATGCATATATGATACAGTGCTTTTGGTGATCTGCATTTTTCTTAGCTGCACATTTTCTTCCTTTACAACTCAATTTTGTCCTTTTCATTTGGAATAGGAAGAAAATTAGAGAAATGCAAGCAAGCAGAATCTAAATAATTAAAAAAAAAAACAAATATAATTAGGCTAGAGCACGAACAGGTTACTGAGCAAATCACGCTGTCAAAACGAAATCATGGGGGCAATAGGATATCACAAGAGTTCTGCTAAGGTTATGCAACTGCAGGATTGTAATACTACATTCTAATTTTGCTTATGGTACACCAGACTGCAGCTAGGCGAGCAAGTTAGAATAGTTTGAGATACCCTGTGTCATTGACCAGGGAACTGATCTTTTCCGTTGCAGCAGCCAGGGTTTCGTCGCTTTTACAGAATGCAAACCTGATATATCGCCCATTAAGGGACTCAGCTGATGGATCTGTATGGAAAAATCCAGTCCCAGGCACTGCCACTACACCTGCTTGCTTAATTAGTTCCTCAACAAATTCAATCTGCAAATTTTATGTCAATAAGCTTAGATTGCTTTTCTTTCCCTCAGCAAAATAATGAAATGTGCAATTCTCAGATCAAAATTGTGCGCGGAAATAATCATGCAGGTTGACATGTACTTAAAACAGGGCTCGAGTGTACATTTGTGAGAAGTCGATCTTTCTACCATTTTACTTATTTCTTAGAATAAGTAAAATAACAAATAACTCACGTCAGAAAGTGAGCAGCTTTCGGGGAGCTCTGCAAGGACAAAAAACGAACCCTGTGGCTTGAACTGCATCCTGAATCCAACCTTTTCAAGCAAGTTGAATATGGTGTCTCTCTTTGATTCATAGTCCTGACAAAAACATTTATCTTGTAATAACAGCCGGTTATCTCTTTACAGTAGAAAGAACCTGTTTGGAATTGGTAGACCTAGGGACATAAATAAGCGTCTACAGTTGATGACAAATTTAACGCTGATGGCTTTTAGACTTTTAGTCTGATAGTGAGACATTGCAGGGGTTGTCGCAGAATGGTAAACATTTTGAGGGTTTGATGCGAGTCTTTCCTTGAACTATTGACAAACTTGGGGAAGGACTTTGATGTCCAGAAACCGGAAATTGATCAAAAGAAACAAAAGGTGTGGTCACCTGAGAATGAAATACAACTAAGCTGCCAAGCTAAATGACTATTGATGCATGTGAGAACTTACTCTTCTCAATGTGTTGAAGTATTCAGGACTACTTCTTAAGGCAGTCAAAGCAGCTTCTTGAAAAGGTGCTGGAGCAGAATCTGTAATTTTGATGTGAATATTTCGAACTGCAGAGGCAATGAAAGACGGGGCAATGGCCCATCCAACTCTCCATCCTACAAGGCATTTCATGCAAGTTAGCCAAAAGTTTAATGTGCGTAATTATTCAGGCACAAGTATTACCACAGATTAAGAACGATTTATGTAGTTCAAAGAATGAAAAAAAGATTCCGGAAGCGAAAATTCAGGCCTTGACATGTACCTGTCACACTAAAAGTTTTTGAAAGGGAAGATGTGATGACGGTCCGCCTCTGCATTCCTGGAAGAGATGCTAGTGATACATGTTTTGAATCGTCAAAGGTAATATGCTCATACACCTGTTAATAATTAAAAGGTTAAGTTAAAAAAAAACACATGGAAAATAAAGGGGTCATAAAAGTATCTTTGTAGTCATAGCATCTGTAATTTAACTCCTTCATGTGTTACAATAGACCAAAATGGTGGTGTGAATGAAGAGAACATTTGCACTAGTATAGAAGCTATAACACACTCAGTTTCTTGTTGGTATCAACAAAGTCCAGCAAGGTTAATCATACTTCATCTGTCACAGCTAGCACATCCCTTCGCTGGCAAGCTGCAGCAATGATGTCAAGCTCATCCTTGGTGAAAACTTTTCCAGTTGGATTATGAGGACTGTGGGAAGAGTTCTTAAACATAAGAAGAGCAACACACGTACCCCAGAAACATTTGCACAGAGTACCAGACTTCAAGGGAAATGAAAATGACAACTGCATCATTTATCATCTAGCAGCAAAAAAGTTTCCGGAAGTTGGCAAGCCTAAGCTATAAGCCTATAACTACATAACACCTATCACTCTTTGAGTGTGATGCCTTGAGTATAAACGGGATTAATACTTAATAGACCAACAATGCACTTAACTAACTTAAATAAATCATTTTGCCAGGTAATGAACTTCTAGCAACTACCAAATTATAAATTACTAACACTTGTTCACTTTGACACTTACTGATTCACAGGGAAAACCAGCTTTCCCAACTGCAAAAACTACGTATTCAAAATCCAAAACGCACCTGTTCAAAACTAACGCTTTAGTCTTGTTAGTAAAACAATTATCCAATTTATCTGAACTCAATGTCCAATGAGGCGGATCTAGACCAACGTAGACCTGCCATTTCACCACCATAAACGAAATGACAACGATTTCAGATCTCTAAATAACTCTCTTCACCTCAATAAAGTAATCAATTTAATCACTAATGGAACGTATGAAAGCTTACAGGAACTCCTCCAGCCAGCCTTATACAAGTATCATACGTTTCGTAGGACGGATCAAAAAGTATAACCTCATCACCACGATCAAGTACTATAAGCATAAAATACATCATTCAATCACTTTTTGTTCACACTTCAAATTAAACAAAGTAGAAAGGAAGGAGATAACCAAGTAACCATACTGGCAAACATAGTTGCAGCAAATGCTTCCGACTGTCCGCAGCAAATGACAATATCCGTAACCGGATCAACAACCAGCCCATGCATTTCCTTCATTTTACCTGCAACGAAATCGCAAATTCCTTGCACATGCCTTCGTCATAAATTCATATCAAAGTTCAGTACGTAGAAGTAATCAAGTAAATTGCGAAATAGAAATCAATTTTGACTGCTTTGTAAAATTGCAACGAGAGCTAGTTAGAAGAAACCTGTACTGATTGAAGTCGGAGCGTATGGCGGAAATGGCAGCGTCTTTGATGAGCGGAGGAGCGGGAAAATCGGGGAAACCTTCGGCGAGGTTAATGGCGTTGCATCTCTGAGCAAGGAATGAAAGTTGTTGGATGGGAGAAGGTGTTAGCGACTTTGCTACGGCGGATAGTTTATCCTCTTCCGCCATTTTTGCTGATTATCTTCTGCTTCTTTTCTCTGCAAATTCTGTTATCGGTCACTGCCAGTGAGAGAGTACTAGTCATGGACTGGGCTGGTATTGGGCCTGCCGTGAATGAAGAAGTAGGTAGGAATTGGTTACTGGTCCAGTTAGAATCATACATACTTCTCGTTAATAAGATTGTTTAAATTAGAGCGGTTACACGAGTGGAGCTTAAGGCTTCCGAGCTTGTTGTGACTTGTGAGGTTCATTTTTTTTTCAAGTCGGATAGGGCTGGACTCGTTGACACTCGTCTAGGCTTGTTTGGATTTGGTTAAATATATATTTTCTATGTATTTTTCCAGTAACGAGCTCGAGCTTGATTAAAGCTTGAGCCAAATGAGTTGACCTCGAGCCTAATTATTATGATTTGAAAATAATGAAACCATCTCAATATTTTGCTCAACAAAAATAAATCTGTGTGGAATTGAAACTTTCTAAAACAATTGAAATTTTCTTAAGTGTTATAGATTCTTTCGTTTTTTGAAAATAACAAATATTTTGAATTGTTTAGAAGCACATTGTGATTTTAATCGGATTTTTTTACAAATTAGTCACTAATGGGACAACTTTTTACCGTGAGACACCCATAGATTTTCGCTCAACGAGCAGGTCACTTTGGTTACGGGCAAGTCACCTCGGTATCGGTACCGAGTATCGGTACCGGGCATGGGTACCGGTACCGGACATGGGTGGTGGAATCCGGTGGTGGGTGGCGGAATCCGGTGGTGGGTGGCGGGAATCCGGTGGTGGGGTGGTGGAATCTGGTGGTGGGTGGCGGAATCCGGTGGTGGGTGGCGAAATCCGGTGGTGTGGGTGGTGGAATCCGGTGGTGGGTTGTGGAAGATGGTGAAAGGAAGAAGAAGGGTGAGATGGAGAAGAAGGGAGATATTCA
Source organism: Plantago major (assembly GCA_026545765.1). Classification (NCBI taxonomy): domain Eukaryota; kingdom Viridiplantae; phylum Streptophyta; class Magnoliopsida; order Lamiales; family Plantaginaceae; genus Plantago; species Plantago major. Next base: position 36,151,915 of record CM048839.1, read on the forward strand.
AATAAGTCACTAAGGATAAAAATGACTTTTCATACCAATTGGTGACCTAGACGTAAGAGTGTAATCTATCGGTGCTTACGATAAAAAATTGTGCAATTGGTGACCTATTGGTAGCTTGCCCGATTTTAATCTATTGGAGTGATTTTTTGGGCAATATTGCTGCATATGGAGGAAGACGGTCCGATAACTTACCCTTTGTACGTTTGAAACCTGCCGCCGCTACCAGATTCATATTGGGTATACACCACAGCTAGTTGACTACATATTCTGATTTATAAGTTCTAGTACTTCAGATTTTAGAGCATACCTTTTGCAGTCAAGTCAGATGCAACTCCTTGGTTAACTTGTGCAGACACAACCAACATAATGTTGTGAGAGTGAAGCCTTCAATTTATCATCTGAATGTGTAGGAGATTAATTTTACCAGCAATGAAGCAAGCCAACTCCAATAAATAACCATTCCAGGAAACATATTGAATTCCGTGGATGTTTATAAACCATATTCAGATACTGTTGTTTTAAACTGAAATTTACTAAACTGAACTAAACTGAACTGAACTGAAACTGAAACGAACTGAAGAAATTACATTTGTCCCATTTTTTAATAATAATGAATACTACATCCGGTCCATTAATAAATTCGTAAGGAGATTTTTTTCTGGACGTTGACTGTAATTACTCGCAAATTACACGACAAAAGAATATAATAAAATTATATTATAAAAATAAATTAAGTATATTTGACTAACATAACTTTGTTTTATACTTTTTTGTGCGTAATTTGCAAGTAATTTACGATTTAAGTTCGAGAAAAAAATTCTCCTTATAAAAATCGATTGTTAGTGTAATATAGCGTCCGAGGAAGATAACATGGAAACTAATACGGAGGAATAAATGCCATTTCTCAATATTTGTGATAATGTCGTTTTGGTTCGACTTTAGTTTGGTTTAACTTGTTTTGGAGTTTTTGGGAGTCATTTGAAAGACTTGTAGAGTTTGGTTTGACTTTAGTTTGGTATAACTTGTTTTTATTTATTAAGTTTGAGAAAAAGCTCAACGTATCTTCGAGTTTCTATTGTTCTAATATCTTCCAATAAAAGAACATGTCGATTTTTTGTTAGAGATGTACGTACAAAGTATGTGAACCAGTTTGAATGGTACTCTCAGGTTCCTGTAGTTTCTTATCTTAACTCAACTTTTATGGTAGAAAAGAAGGGTAATTCGAATCGTAACTATACTTTTTATTTCATTGATCTACTAAAAGTCGTTAAAAAAAGAAAGAAAGAAAAGGTTGAAAATATCTCAATTGGATAAATTTTCTATTTTTTTCGTCTGAAAAAGATGGGTTGTGTAAATAAATGATAAAATATTAATAATAATAATAATAATAATAATAATATTAATTTAATGAACTTAAGAAATTTGAATCAAGAAAATTTGAACTAAAGCAATTTGAAATCGAATCGAATCGAATCGAATGAGTTCAGGTTGAAAATAACATAGCCTAATTATAATACTAGCTACTAATTATAATACTATATTATACGCTAGTTTATAAAGTGAATGTTTATAAATTACCATACACTAGTTAATGATAGCATATCAATTACCAACTAATTTACCAACCCGAACTTGCTAATCAAATAAATCAATTACCAACTAATCAGCTAAATATCACATGTTAAATTAAATTATACCTCTGTTTCAAAGAAATCTTTCCATTTTACTATTATGTGGTCAACTGTCTTCGACTTTGATCGTAAATTACTCTTAAACTATAATAGTAAATAATTTAATAAAATCATATATTGAAAATTTAATTAATAATGATTTTATTAAATTATTTACTATTACAGTTTTAAAGTAATTTGCGGTCAAAGTCGAAGGCAGTTGACCGGTCAAAGTCAAAATGAAAAGATTTATTTGAAATGGAGGGAGTAATCTAATTTTGCTAAACACAACAAATAAGTAAATTATACTCCCTCCATTCTTTATAAAACTTGTCATTTTACTATTCTGCGGTCAATTGTCTCCGACTTTGACCACAAATTACTCTCAAACTAAAATACTACTTATTGAAATTCTACATGCCAGTATAATAATACTACAGTTCAATTTCTTCTTAAAAAGAGTAATATTGAAAACAAACACTGAAAAGGCTAGCTAAAAGCTCTAATCTTAATCACAAGAAGCCTCCCATGGAGTACCCTCTTATGGTCTCTTAGTTTAGTTACACAAGTATTTCAATCAACCTTAGACGACACCACCCTGTTGCTTCGTGTTCTTCCCAATAAGGACGGAATACCTCATCCGAAACAAGCTTTGTGGGTGGAAACAGCCTTAACATCAAGGCACCACGCGGGTCCCGCGAAAGTCGGAGATAACACCTGATGACAAGCCTGTACAGACGTTCTGATGGATTCTCAACGAGTACAGTAACCACCTTGCCCAGCGCGTTATTCACAGAAATCACCAGCTCTGGTGACTCGCAAACAGAACCTGGTTCCGTCAACAACATTCTATACAAGATAAACGCCGCCGTTGTTTTCGACGGTTCACTTCCATTCTTCATGGAATTGAGGATCAATGGCAAAGTACCCAAAGACAAAACAGAAAATACCACCTTGAAGTGCGGTTCGATCAAGAAGGATGCAATAACTCCCAAACTATGATGCCTGAGGTCCTCCAGGGGATGTGAGTCAGAACTGGTTTCGATAAACGGGTGCAAGTAGGCTATGATCTGAGTATTAAGGAGCAGAATCTTCGTCTCTGGGTGAGACGCAACGCACTGGAGAAGTATAAGTATCCTGCGAATTCGTACTGATTGCTCTGGAGTTATTGAAGGAGGTGACAACAACCCGTACAGGGAAACTATCTCCTCCAAGAAGATATCAATTGTTCGGAAAGTAAACCATAGCAAGGGTCCTAAATCTTTTGATATTCCGTCTCTCGAGCAGATTTTGGAGAGGGCCTCATCTCGTAGGTTATTGTCACCTAGGTCAATGATGAGCTGCTTTATCTCTGAGATTGTTGTATTGCTTGCCATCGAACGTTTTGCTCATGAAATTATTATCAGACCGATGTTCTAGTATTAAGTTCTTTTATAATAAATCAAGAAGGAATCCTATATGAATTAGAGTATTAGACTATATATAAAGATTAACAAACGGAAAGGTTTATTATGCCAAGACTTCTATCAAATGTAGATTTTTTTATCCCATGTGATATGTTATAAAAGTAAAAAGATATTATTACCAAATCCCTATAACTTAGTAGGTGGTGTACGTAATTTAGAAACTTTTGAAGTTAGGCTACAACAGTTGTTCGTCTGCAAACTCATTCAGTTCAGTTCAGTTCTACTTAGTTATGTTTCATACTATAATTCAGTTCAGTTCTGTCCAGACGAAGAGAATAGAGCCTCAGTGACTCGCTTGAAAGATTTATCCTTATATTATATACACTATAATAATAATTACTACGTTACCTGACGTTAATTAGGCTGGTGTTAAATCGAAATCAACATTTGGTATATTGAGATCAATCACGTTTATATAATGACTAAAAATTATGTCACGCGCGTATTCTGGTATTGCTCTATAGTTTGCTAAGTTATACTCCCTCCATTTCAGAGAAAGTGTTACATTTTAACTTTGACCGGTCAACTGTCTTCGAGTTTGACCACAAATTACTTATAAACGATAATAGTAAATAATTTAATAAAATCGTATAATAAAATTTTAATTACTAAATTTTCATTATATAATTTTAATAATTTATTTATTAATATCGTTTAAGAGTAAATTAAATCAAACGCGATACAAATGACCGTAATAAAAACTTTTTCTAAAATGGAAAATTTGATTTGTCTCGGTACAATTTTACAGATATCTATGTAAACTTTTAATTAATTGTCAAAGTTGTTCATATTATAACAATGTAGAAGTTACAAAAGAAAAGAATAATTTTCTAAAATGTATTGTTTTGAATCGTAACGAAAAAGTAAGTAGAAGTAGTGGGGATAATTTATTAAGGCTCCCTCATTTAATTGGATTAACTTCTCTACCGATTAAGAAGCAGTTCAGGGTAATTAGATTTTCAGATGGTCCTTTGCGACATCAGATTTATAGGAAGATTTAAGTATCAAACAAAGGGGAGATGCAAATTAAAACTACCCACGGCAAATGAAAATCAGATTCATGTCACTCTGTCAGCTTCCTTTCATGTATTAGTACTTCAGAAGGAAAACTGGAAAAGGTAAAGAAAGGAGAGAAATAGTACAGTTCATTCAATAAGCGAAGTCGCTATTTCATCTTATAACATTTTTTACTAGTTTTGTATACTATACCTTCTCTTCTTCTTCTTGTACCTAGCAGTGTCAGTTACTATGTTTACTTCTCTCCAAAAAAAAAAAGTTACTCTGTTTACATAGCTATTCTTCTTCCTGTATTTTACTCGCTGACATTCTATTCAATCATCCAGCTCTCTTCGATCTTGGAGCAAGTAAAATTGTACAAATGATAATTTTATTGATTTTGGAGAGTTCCTCACGTCGTAGCTCGTAGGTTCTTGTCACCCAGGTCAAAGATGAGCTGCTTTATCTCTGAGATTGTTGTATTGCTTGCCATCGAACGTTCTGTTGGTGAAATTATTACCATACCGATGTTCCAGTATTATGTATATATATTCTTTTATAATAAACTAGAATCTGCGTAATACGCTATATATATATATAATATGTGAAAATTAGTGTTGTTTATATATAATATTGAAAATATATGTTAGCACTTAAGTGATTCAATTAGTCACTTGTGAGAAGTGATTCAGTCACTTATTTGTGTGATTAAGCGAAATCAAATTTTCACTTGTAAGTGTAAATTAAAGTGTTATTTTGATATATAAAAGTTGACAACATAAACGTTCTTAATTAGTAATAATATTAATGATTTTATTAACAATATAAGTTGGTTTCTAAATAATATCGTCTCTGACTGTGTGTTGCATGAAGTATCAAAGTATCTTGAATATCATAAGAAACCACGTAAAAGATACTATGTTGTACCATCACGAAGAACTAAACACCAGGCTTCTTTTATAGGAGTATACCATCAACTAATTATATAAGGTTATATTCGGACCGCACAGTACTCCATTCCACTCCGAAGAAGATATATACACCTTTCATCTTCATATTGAGTTTCTATGAAAACTCATAACTTTAAAGACCCGTTAGTCTACGCCAAAATGTTCAACATTCTCTCCGTATCAACTCAAGGTTCTAATAAATACTCCATCCGTTCTTTTTAAAGATTTATCATTTGTCATTTTAGATTTCTTTTTTAAAGTTTAACATTTCTTTTTTTCAAAACTCACTATCTACACTTATTAATTTTTTAATTAATCTGTTTCACACTTTATCTATTCTATCTTTTTTACATTTTATATACTCTAATTTTTTCCAACTACTTGTATTTTATTCAATTCACACAAAATAGCAATCACTCAAATTCCTTGATAACGTCAATCATCTTTATTAGTTGAGGTACAAATCCACCATTGTTAACCAATACTATTACAATTTCAGCAAAATTGAGATAAACCCATTCCAGTTAACATGTGATCAAAACAAATCGGTCCAATGAATGTGATTTCTAAATCAACTTCAACTAAAGCCATCTGAACCCATTGATATATTCAATCGGACTGACCGAGTAAGGAAAATAGAGAGAGACCAAAAGGAGATTTTCTCGTCATGTTTTAGCTAAAGGGAAGGAAAGAAACTGAACCCAAGTTACCACCATGTCTTATTTGTAATTTTCACTCTCACACTACAAAAGCCTCCCGATCCGTCGCTAAATCCGTAGCGACGGATAGCTTCCCCGTCTCAATTTTGCTCGTCTCTATGTTTTTTGCGACGGTTAATTTATCCGTCGCTAATTAGCGACGGATAAAGTGTTGACCGTCTGAAACAAACAGCAGCACTATTTAGCGACGGGTAACTATCCGTTGCTAAATAGTATTTTTTGTTTTTTATTTTTAATACGAATATTTTGACAATTTTATACGAATATTCAATACGCATAAATCGATAATTTTATTCAATTCGGATAAACCAACAATTATATACGAATATTCAATACGGATAAACCGACAATTGTATACGATTATTCAATACGGATAAACTGATAATTTTATTCAATACGGATAAACCGACAATTTCATACAATATTCGATAATACAATATACAATATTTAATAATAATTAATACAAATAAGAAATTACAAAATTAATAAGAAATTACAATAATACAATATACAATATGGATCTTGTTGGAACTTGGATGACATCGGATCTGGTCGGAGATGGTGGTGGACGGAGAGATCTCGTGGTTGTGGGAGAGAGTGAGATCGGAGCGTCATTTTCTTCTTTATCGGAGATGGTGGTGGACGGATCTCGTGGTGGTGGTGTGGTTTGGCGGGCTGACAGTGGAGATGTCGTGGTGGTGGGGCAGAGGCGGTGGTGAAAGGCCGGATCCGTGAGTGGTGGTGGAGATCGAGGCGGGTGGAGTGGTGGGAGAGGCAGTGGTGGTGGAAGGCATGTGTGGGGTGGAGGTGGTGGAGTGGTGGTGGAGGTGGTGGTGGTGGAGTGGTGGTGGGAGAGAAGGAGAGAGGAAGAGGAAGGGTTAGTGAGTGATGGGAGGAAGAGAGTATAAATTAGGGTTTCTGCGTAGTTTAGCGACGGATACCATATCCGTCGCTAAATTTTAAGTTTTTTGTTTTTTAATTTTTTTGTCAACGAATTTAGAGACAGATAGATTTATCCGTCTCTAATTAGAGACGGATAGATTTATCCGTCTCTATTTAGCGACGGATAAATCTATCCGTCGCTAAATTTAGAGACTGAAAAATTTCCGTCTCTAAGCCTAGCGATTCCGCTTTTATCCGTCGCTAAATTCCGTCTCTAAAACCGGAAATTCTTGTAGTGTCAGTCGATTGCGAGTTGAATATCGGTGGGATTTTGATGAGACGAGGTGACCGGCGGATTAATCCTTCTTAGCCGCGACTGGAAGAGTAACGATATGGAAGATATAGCGACTTCAATCAGAGTGTCGAGCGAAGGTGGACAAATATGGAGGTTGTGAGGGAGAAGGAGGAGATAAACAGATATTGGATTAGTTTTTGTAAAAATTAATTTAATTAGTTATTTTTAATTGAAAAAAAAACTACAACTTGCTTAAAGCAGTTAGAATCGGCTATTGGGTTGTTTCTCTGCTTCTGATGGTTAACTGCTTCTTTCCAGAAAAGTTGCTACAGAAGTTGTAATATAAAACTGCTTTTACTACTTTAAAATCACAAATGTACTTTTTTTAAAGCATTTGCAAACACAAGGTAAAACTTCTGCTTTATAATTTTAAGCTGCTTTTTATATGATATATCAAACACTACTGACTTTTACTTAAAATCAACTTTAATTAATTTTTAGTAGAATCGGACAAAAAGTCACAAGTAAAATCATTTGCAAACACACACTTAATCTATTTATTTTGGAACACTCTCATGCACCCTAGGCCGCGTCCATTTGCATGGTTATACACTTATACTGACTTATGACTGGTGATTTTCATATGAGAACAGTGAAGTCTATATTGTCTGAACAGAAGGCAAGAACCTGTTAATTTATTTACTCCCACCATAATTAATAACCCGGTATCAACTATTCCCAATGTACGAAAAATCGAACCGGGTGTAGAACCGGACATGCTACAAAATATTGGTTCAATCGGTTCAACCGGTAAAACCTCTTATTGATCCGGTATGACATCTTATACATGTGTTTGTTAATAAATCTAATTAATATGGGATTTGTAATTAATATTTACGAAGTTGAACAATCACAACAAATATTAAAAAGATTAGACTACATATAATCAAACTACAACGTAACTAATAATAAATTGTCTAATATGAACCTATATTGAATTGTAATAATTCGAACTTATATTGAATTATAAAAGGAAAAAAATTCTAAAATGCTAGATCTACCATATTAATTTATGATGGTTCAAATGTTAGAATTTCAAACATGTAAAGTTGTAACTTGTAAAATGAAAAATGAATGTTAAAAATATTAAGTGATTGTTCTTTTACTTAGTAGAGGATTGATATCCTTGAAAAATGTTAAAATATATCCAGTTTGGGTTATTACTAAAATAAAACAAAACTTTTGTACAAATAACTTGTGTCCAAGTGGTAAGTAAATAAGCTATTATATTCTTGACCCAAGTTCAATTCCCACCACTTTTATTTTATTCAAACACTGACTATTCCAAACATCTAATATTATCACGGTCGCATATTGTCTACATATGTTTTGTATCGTCGTTTTGTTTTAATCTGTAGTTATTGTTGAAAAATTTAAGTCTAAGTTTAATCATGAATTTTTAAGAAATTAAAAGTGTTAACTCTATTTTAAAAATTACAAGTTTGTAAAAAATTAAGCTTATGTTCAAATAGAAACTCATACATTTTGAAAAAAAAAAAAAAAAGCAAGGCGATATCTAAATAAACAATATGCTTAATCCACTAAATTAAATTCAAATTACCGATGATAATTTTTCCCTAGATTACGCTCTGTAATGCTTCCCAATTATGCAGCTCACATCATTAAAGCTTTAGCAAACTCATCACCTAAAATCAGCCCGTTATTATTCTTATACTTTTCTTAAACTAACTGTTGACTTCCAGCTGCAAATTTTAAAATTGGTGATGGAGTTATAAATTGATTTTTTTAGGAAGCACGATTAAAGGAAAATTAGTGACTATTAGTACTATGGTAACTAATCGATATACTGTATCCATCCATCCATATATATATATATATAATAATTAAAGATGAGTTGCTATTCTAATGCTTAGGCTATCTAGAGCCCCACAAATTCTATGTGGATTTAAAGTCTAATTTTTTATATTTTTTAATTGCTAAATATTAAGTGAAAGATGAGAGGGTTGACATTTAACTTGTGTTGTTTCGGTTATAGGGAGTAATGATAAATCAGTGCACTAATGATAGGTTACAAGAATGATACCTTTTCCTAAAAAGTTGTGGATAAGGTATTGTAACGGAACTCATCATTCTGTCTTATTAAATTTAAGTCCTTGTGAAGGGCGAAGTGGATTAATTTAAGTATTACACCACCTTCAGATACCACTATAAACAAGTGTTATTTACTTTCTGCACCTTATTTTATATCTGTCTAAAGTATCTCTGCACACTGATAGCACACACTTAATCACTTAATTGTATATGACTTTCGCAGTATGTATTAGATAAGTACCAGTAGGCACCCATACCTGATGAGCATGGATAAACATGTTGGTTACATGCATGTTACCTTACACAATACTAGATGTGTTAAGTGAAATACATGATTGACTGCAACTATATGCAACATGTGCAATATAATGGCAAACCCTACACAAGTGTTCAAATTAGGTGCAATCCCAGTGGAAAAAAAAAGAAGAAAAAAAGAACTACAATAATGAGTAGTTTGTTTGAAATACTGAATAAATATGTTGACTTTCTAAGTAGTAAAATGAAACTTTGACATAAAACCGGAGTAAAAAAAAATTGAATCATACATTGTTAAGATCTATTCACATTTAAAACCATTAACGTTTCAAGTTCAATAATTGCATTAAAAATAGCACATGAAACAAATCAGCATGTCCACAACTAGCATATCTTCTCCTTAGCATCATTAGAATGTAACAACATGAATAAAATTAACTTAAGCTAGTGAAAAATTAGTCATGACTATCTATCATTTGTTTGGAAGAAAGACAAAAGGCAACAAATAGAGTTCACGTAGATTTGTTAAAGATAATAACATCTACTTGGAGTTCCAAAATAGTAGCCCAAAACTTATGTCTACTGTTCAAAATCGTATACATGATTGATCGTCTTCACACAACACGTAGGCAACAAACATAAATAGGGGAAATCCATTTCGTGCTTCAACTTTGTTAGATATTTTGTTAGAATATCTGTTTAGATTTTGTTCAGCAACATGATGACTTATCTTAGTCTCAGAAAGGTGATTAGTACTCTTGGTTCACTTGAACATTGTAAAAGAGGAAACCCACTTAGTATGATAGTCTAGCTAATCTTGTATAGGATGTTAGGTCTCAAAATGTAATTTTTATTTTATGAAGAGAAGACCAAGAAGAAGACATCCAAGCAGAAAGCTCAACAAGTATTGAAGACTTGAAGAAAACTGCACAAGGTTACCGAATTAGTTGTTCAGATATCTTAGCCAGATATCTTGTAGACACAAACAGTTTCAAACAAACTGTGTCACAAGAGATATCTGAGAAATGAGATACATATCTGAAGACAAGGAAAGTGTCCACAGATATCTGTTCTCAGATACCTTGAGCGTTAAACACGTTTCTGAAAAGAAACAAGATTGTTTCAATAAATAACAAGTGGTATCTGAAGAATGAAGATAAGGACGTGCAAAGAATCAGACAACAAGTCTAGTCTCTGATACAATGCATAGTTCCGTTGACACTACAGGACAAAAGGTATAGTACAATGCATTTAATGCACGGACAGAGATGTCTGAGTAAAAGCAACGGCAACTTCTGAGAAGAAGACAAAACCTGCTACAGTACTATACACAGATATCGATAGTTTGAATTTGAGCCTAACGGATACTATTCAAACGGTACTCAAATTCATCTATAAATATCAACACTTAGACAACTTGAGAGAACACACGGAACACAACTCAGAACACTAAATACGCTAAAACATACGATCTCTGATCTTACTCTCTCAAAGCTTCTTACTTATTATCAAAGCTTTCTGTTGCGACTAAAGCTTGTGATCTTGAGTAAACACTGAAGTTCTAAGTGTCCTGATCCTAAACAAGCAAAGCTATCTGTGAAGGATTTGAATCAAAAGATCAACTATCTGAGATTCATTCTCTTGAACAGATATCATAAGACTTGGGTCAGTAAAATCGAACTAGATACCATACGCTGTAAAGTGTATTAAGTAACTTAGTTCACAGAGCTATCTAAATAACTGAAAAGTTATTAAGACGCTCATCTGACAACTCAAACCGAAACCAACACCAAAACCAAGTGGAGTATGTGAAGTACTTAGGTTAAAAAATCAGGGAATAACTCCAAGGTTACCGGAGTATAGGAAGTACTTGATTTGGAAACTAATGAATAACTCCAAGGTTTTTGAGTATAGGAAGTACTTAGCTTGGGAAGCTAGGGAACAACTCAAAGGTTTCTGAGTATAGGAAGTACTTGGCTGAAGAAGCTAGGGAACAACTCAGGGGGAACTTTTGGTTGGGAACCAATTGTTCGTAATCTTAGAATAGGATTTTGTAAGGTTATCTCAATTATCTGTTCTAGTGAATTCTAGGTCTCGATAGACCAAGTGGATTAGTTGGAGGATTACGCCACCTCCAGATACCACTATACTTGCCATGTCATTTACATTTCAGTATTTATACTTGAACACACACACACACTTATTAACTGTTTCTACACTTATCTTTATTAAAGTCTTCCGCACTCTGATTCTAAGTATCAGATATCCATTCAGATATCTGAGAAATATTTGTTATCGACAAAAGTTTTAAAAGACTATTCACCCCCTCTAGTCTTTTACTTTGCCGTTATCTGACCAACAAGTGGTATCAGAAAGGAGGTTCACCACTTCCAAGACCGAACCTAGATCCCAGATAGGTGAAGGAACTTTGTCCACTTTTGAGGACTATTTAATTTGTGTGTTAAGTGTGCGTATGTCTCGAGTGATGCACCTGCTCAAACCGAGAACTACGAAATGGAAAAATAACATGATGCTCCACCTTGAATCCATAAGTGACGAGATGATCGAAGTAATAAAGAATGGCCCAATAGTCATTCAACAACTTAAGCAAGTCATGGAGGTTTCAAGTGGAAGAGACAGAGATCAAAGCGAAGGATCTTCACAAACAGATGCGTCAACTAGTGGAAGATCTACTGGTCACGTTATTTACGAACCAAAAGCCTAGAGAACTCTGGACATCGGAAGATGCCAAAAGAAATCGTCTGGATGGTCAAGCTCGTAACATCATTATCAGATCGACACCAGAGCACATACACTGTAAATCAGGGTGCTAAAGCGGCGAAAAGTTGTCGCAACCGATTGAAGAAATCTGTTTAACCGAGAAAACCAAGGAAAACAAGTTCGAAGTTCTAAAATTGAAATTTAAAATTTCAAACAAGGTCCCAGAAACTCGAAGAACTTGATTTCAGATTTACCACTCTTATGAGTGATATGGCAGCACTTGGGGAAAGCAATAGATACTCTCAGTCAGAGAAGATTAAGACTATTGTCAGAAGTCTTAACCACAACTGGGAGCATACTAAATTCTTCTATTTCAACCAAGGTATGCCAAATATCACTCCAGTTGAACTTTTCTCTCATCTTGCTACTGTTGACTATGAGACAACTCAGAGAGAACAAACAACTGAAAAGTTGCAGAATGTTGCTCTAGTTAATCAAGGAACTTCTGAAAAGAAGAAAAGCAAGGAGGAGACTGAGGATGCTCTTGCTGCAAAGCAAATGAGTAAATTTGTCAGTCGAGAAATTGAGAGAAGAAAAGCCAAAGAGAAGTCAAAAGCATCTAGGCTCAAACTATCACCAGTACAAAAATATGCAGAGCTCGCTGAACAAGCCAGCTCAGAAAGCATCATGTACTGAGGAAGCAAAAATTGGAAACGATATCTGTTTCTATTGTCAGAAACCTGGCCACTTCAAGAAGGATTGTTCTGCCCTCAACAAACTAAGGACATGCGACAAGAAAGATAGAAGAATCTTCAGAAGAAGCCAGAAAGCTTTGTTAACTGAAGAAAGAAAGAAAATCCAAATTCAACTGGATGCTCTAGACGTTGAAACAGATTCTGAAGATGACAATTCAGATGATTCAACCCTACCATCACCAGAACTATGTGGAGTTACTCATGATATAATCGACTTCGGCCTCAAGAAGAATGAAATGTGTGGAGTTGCTGAAATTGACGGACCAGACATCTCCAACATAGAAAAACTGTCTTATGGCTGATGAGGTAACACATACTTCTTGCTACACTTATGAAAGTGATGAAGAGGAAATAAAAAATCTAGAAAATCTCAGAAAAGAACTTGACATCTATGAAAGAGAATTTCTAATGATCCGAGCTAGAGCCGAAAACCTTGAAGAAGAAAAGAATTCTCTTGAAAAGGAAAATTCTAAATTAGTTAAAGAATCTGAGAGAAAGGATGCTGAAAATGCATTTCTCAAAGCTCAGATATCTGAGACTGAAAAGTCACATGAAGAAGCAATGGCTGAGTTACGAAAGAATTATGAAAATCTTCTTTCTGAAAACAAGGAACTCAAGAAGAAAGAACTATCTTTTCAATCTTATGCCAAAGCTAGTGACACTCTTCATCAAGTACAATCTTACTTAAGAGATCCTTGAAAAAGAAAGGACTTCAATGAATACTCGCATGATTGCTCTATTACTTGAACAAGAGTAAAGAAAGAGAACATTTGTAAGTACTCAAAGAAGACGGTTCCCATGCAATCTATAGTATCGGTGAAAAGACAAAGATTGTTGACAAAGGAAAGGCGATTCGACTAAACCTTTGTGGGAAAAACAAGTCAAAAACAAAAGCATTGGTAATGCGTCTACGAAAAGAAACACAACACCGAAAAGTGTAAACACCCACAGTTATGTCTCTCAAAAGGTAGAATTGGGTGAGCCGCAAATTCTCCCATGTCACTTTTTCTCGAAAGAAATTGATCAACCAGAGACTAGCAAAGTCACGAGAAAAGATCTCAGATAGCTTCAAGTGCTCAAACGGTATTGGCTACAAAGGCATCGGAAAACAACTTGCTCATGAGTACAAGCAGAGCAAGAACGATGGTCAAGGCTAGAATTGCTCAAAGCAATTATCGAAGTGGAAGTTAAATCAAGCCTTTGAAAATCAATGCCGTGGCTAGAAGAAATCGGCAAGGAAGGCTAAGTTTGTTGAAAGCAAACTCGTAAACTGACAGTATCTGAAAGCATCATATGGAGCACCTAGGACACCAAGGAAGAAAATAATTCTTACTAATGATAACCTTCATTCAAAAAGAATTCCTCCTTATGTTCCTGTCAGACAAAAGCATGCTTCAAAGAAATTCATTCAAAAATGGATTCCTACTGGAAGAACTTTTGATTCTGACGGTTCCATCAAAGATATGAGAACCTAATCTCCTGCTTCTCATTGTGCGGAATGCTTCTGGACTAAAGCACAATGGCTATTTGATAGTGGATGCGAAAGCACATGACAGAGACAAAGCAACCGTCGACTACAAAGCTTGCAACACAGGACCGGATATCGATTTTTGAGGAGAATTAAATCCTCTCCGGGATTTGCAACGTCATATTGGGAACTTTAACAATCAGCGACGTATTACATGTTAAGGATTTGAAATACAATCTATTTAGCATGAGCCGCTTTGCACAAGGGTTTTACTATAAAATTCAAAGCTAAATCGCAAACTAATTGACAATGAGTCAAAGCGATACCTTAGTTGGTCGTGGAAAGGCGCCTTTTATGTTGCCGATGGGCATCCGCCACAATCAAGAATGTCTCATGGTGAGTCAATCTGGTCACACGTAAGAGCACTTGGTTATGGCACAAAAGAATGAGTCACTTGAATTTCAAAACTCGAATAGACTTGCAAGAAAGAGTTAGTGGTTGGTCTTCCCAAAATATCTTTCGTAAAGGATAGTATCATTGCTCGCCGATGGGGAAACAATCTAAGATCTCTTTCAAGTCCAAAATCGACACTCTAGTGTTAGACCACTACAACTTTTACATATGGATCTTTTGAATCATCCGTAACTAGTTATGCAGAAAGAAATATGGTCCGGTTGTAGATGACTTCTCAAGATTCACTTGGGTTTTTTCCAAACACAACTGATGCCGTGGTGGAGATACCAAACTTCTTTGAAAAAGCTTGAAATCATGAAAATGAAAAGGTATCTGCAATCGTAGCGATCATGGTCTGAGTTTGTCAATCAAGACATAAAGGAGTTTTGTACCGCAAGGTATACAACACCAACTTTCCTCTGTAAGAACACCTCAACAAAATGGTGTTGCAGAAAGGAAAAGAGAACCCTTAAAGAAGCCGCAAGGACAATGCTAATGACCTTCGAGATAAGTGAAATATATTGGGTTGAAGTCAGAAACACACTGCTACACTCGTAATGATGCTTGATAAACAAACACCATGATAGGACCCCCTATGAAATTTTGGTTGGAAGACCTCCTAACATCAAACATCTGAGAGTATTTGGTTGTAGATGTTTTGTTCTAAACAATGGGAAAGATTATCTGAGAACATTTCAACCAAAGGCAGATGAAGGTGTTTTTCTTGGCTATTCCACAAACAGCAAAGCTTACAGAGTTTACAACAAAAGAACAAAGAAAATTGAAGAATCAGTTCATGTTGTATTCTATGAAGGAAGTAAGAATACACCTCCTACTGATGAACTCTCAGAAAAGTTCAAAGAACTATTAGTGAGGGATACTAAAGAAGAACCCTCAGAAAGGAAAAACATCGTTATGGAAAGTGAGGATGACTCTGACGTAGAAAAGCTTCAAAAGCCTAGTAACAACAAGATGACACACAAATATGATGAGGAATTTCCTATGAGTTTTCCAGAAATGGAACAGGTTACTGAGAACCTTCATCATGAAGAGGTATCTGAAAATAAGAATGCTGAAATGCATGTCTCAGATATCTCTAACACTGAAAAAGTGTCAGATATCCATGACATTTCCCATATGTCAGATATCTCAGATACTGAAAAAGTATCAAATCAAAATCTTAGTGATTCACATTCAGATCACTTGGTTATTGATCCTACTAGCACTAAACCTTTGATGAAATGGATCAAAGATCATCCTACAAAGGATATAATTGGACCAATTAATCAGGGTGTTAGGACTAGGAGAGCAATAGCTGAAAATGCTGATTCTCTCTTTGGATGTTTCATCTCGAATATCGAACCTAAAAGTATAGAAGAAGCATTAGGAGACCAAGACTGGATCTCTGCAATGCAAGAAGAGTTGGATCAATTTGAGAGAAACAAAGTCTGGAAACTAGTTCCATTTATTGAAGGAATATCTGTGATTGGAACTAAGTGGGTTTTCAGAAACAAAATGAATGAAACTGGTGAAATAACCAGAAACAAAGCAAGATTGGTTGCCAAGGGATTCACTGCATCAAGGCTTAGATTTTGATGAGTCATATGCACCAGTTGCCAGATTGGATGCAATAAGACTCTTTCTACCCTTTGCAGCTCATAAAAATTTCAAAGTTTATCAGATGGATGTTAAAAGCGCATTCCTAAACGGTGAACTTGTAGAAGAAGTGTATGTTGAGCAACCACCTGGCTTTGAAGTTTCCTCAGAAAGTAGAATGGTCTATAAACTACAGAAAGCTCTGTATGGACTGAAACAGGCTCCAAGAGCATGGTATGACACTTTGGCCAAATACCTTCTGGAAAGTGGTTTCAAGAAAGGTGAAGTTGATAAAACTTTATTTACCTTAAATCATGATGGGAAACTACTCTTAGTTCAAGTATATGTTGATGACATCATATTTGGATCTAAGGACAAGCAACTTTGTAATGACTTCGAAAATCTCATGAAAAACAAGTTTGAGATGAGCATGATGGGAGAAATGAATTATTTCCTAGGATTGCAAGTCAAGCAACTCAATGATGGAATATTCATCAGTCAAACAAAGTATGCGAAAGACATGCTCACAAAATTCAATCTTAAGCCTTCTGAAAAGAATGCTAAGATACCTATGAGCATTGGAACCAAAATGACCTATACTGAATCAGATAAGAGTGTTGAAGAACATAAGTATAGGAAATTGATAGGTTCACTACTCTACCTCACTGCAAGTAGACCTGATATTCAATATGCCGTTGGAGTATGCTAGATTTCAGACAAATCCAATGCAAACACACTACAACATTGCTATGAAAATACTAAGGTATGTGAAGGGTACAGTAGATGTAGGATTGTGGTATCCTAAAGAAAGTGGATTGAGTTTAGCTGGGTACTCGGGATGTCGATTATCTTTGGATCATTGCTTGATAGGAAAAGCACCTCGTGAACTTGTCGGTTCGGGCACTAGACTTATCTCATGGTTTAGCAAGAAGCAAAACTCAATTGCAACTTCTACCACGTAGGTGAATATATTGTCTTGGTTGTTGTGCAACACAAATTCGTGGATACAACAACTTAAAGACTATGGACTCGATGAGAAGAAAACTCCCATTTTCTCGTGACAACACAAGTGCTATTACACAGAATCCTAAATTTCATGCCATAACAAAGCACATTGATGTTAGACATCACTTCATCAGAGACCATGTTGAAAAAGGCAATATAGAGATACTCAAGATTGGGACTGAAGACCAACTTGCAGATATCTTCACTAAGCCACTACAAGAAAGTAGATTCTTAGCCTTAAGACATAGTCTTGGACTAATGGAACTACCAATGAACTGAAAAAGTTCAGGTATCTGGAACGGGCATACAGAGAAGAGGTATCTGGAATGGGTATCCAGAAAAGAGAGAAGAGGTATCTGTAACGGGTATCCAGAAAAGATAGAAGAGGTATCTGGAACGGGAACCCAGAAGTCAAAAAGGCTAAAGAGCAAAAAGATAGCTTAAGATCTCTGAGACGGGAACTCAGATATCTGAATCATTCTATGAACGGGGAACACAAAAGAGAATAGCATAACTATCTGCAGTCAACTACTCTCTTGAATCTCGCACTATTTCTATTTTGATGAAAAACTTGGGAAAATCCTAAGTATAAGACAAATTCAGATGCGAACAGTGTCCTTGCTCCAACAGAATTGTGATTCAGATAGCTATTAGCCAAAATTCATTAAATGGGCACAATTACATTTGTTGATTGTGATCATTGCTGGAGAAGCAATGGTGACCCTTGATGAATTCAAGCGCTTGATCTGAACGGCAGAAATTAATTCACAGTAAATAGTGGACTGTTGACATTCAGACATGGCCCACTAAGCATTTAATGCCGAACTAGCTTTTGCTCACGCCTGTTTGCAAATCACAGATACGTATACACAAAATCAATTTGTATGTATTTGTCTGTTGAGATTCACTTGCTATATATATAGGATTTTGGCAAATGAAATCACTTTTGCCTAATCCGAAATTTCAACTTGCATCAAAACAGCAAAAACCTTCTCCTAATCCTCTGCAACTTCTCTAAAAATCTCTGCTTTTCTTGATTAAGTTTTTCTGAAAAGAATCACTCAATCGAATCTCTTTCAAACACAAGCTTCAAATCCTTACTATATAAAGAGATGGCCTCCAAGAACACTTCTACACAGAAATCCCAATCCTCCACTGCATCACTGAAAAGCAAGCACCGAGTTGTTATTGTTAACAATCGACCGGGTAGGAGCTTTCAATCGACCATTGGACTTCAAGTCACGTAATGATTTGGGGTGGTGCCATGGTTGAGGAATACCTCACAAGCAATAGAGAACCAAGCCGATGTAAAGCTAATTCTTGACATGCTTGAAAAGGCACAAATCAAGGGCTTTGTATCCGCCGCCTAGTGGAATTTCATCACTTGATGTGTTGGAATTTTACAACAACTCCAGGATTATTTCCTGTGTATCTGAAGGCACTGAAATAGTGTCTATCAAAACCTCAGTCCAAGGAAAGGAAATCCTTCTGGACTTAACAACTTTCTGTAAGTTGTTTGAGGTTCAAAATCTTGGAAAGGATTTTGAAATAAACACCAAGGATGAGGAACTCCTTGAAGGTGTTAAAAAACTTTACAGTGATGTGTGTGATCTTGAGAAATCAGATACACCCACTGAGTTCAAACTTGCTGACATCCGAACCAGACATCTGTTGGTTCACTGGGATGTATTGGCATGCATTCTTCACAGATGCTTTGATGGTCTACAAGGAGGTGCTGACCAGATAAGCCAAGAACGATGGATCATGTTGTTCTTGCTGAATCAACAAGACAAAAGGCTGGAAAACCCTTTCAACTGGGGAAAGTACGCCTTCATGAAATTTGTGAAGAAGATTTAAGGCTTCGAGCCTAAGATTGTTAAAGGACTAGCTGAGCCAAAGGCCACAGTAGGATATGGTCTGAAGATATGCTACTTGCTGGAAAAGTTTGGCATTGAGCTCAGAGAGACGGCTGAAATAGCCAACAGTAACTTACTCTACAAGTATGAGTATACAAATCTGATGAAAAAGGTTACTGGGTCTCAGAAAGGTCCTAAGAAGAGAAAATCTGAAAAGATATCTGAAGAAAAGGTTGCGACCAAGAAGCCCAGAACTTCAAGAAAGAAGTCTGCTGGCAAATCAGAAGACACACCTAAAGAGGTTGTCAATTCTACAAAGATGGCAGATGAACTCATTAATGCTGCAAAAGAGTTATCACCTACTGAACAAGTAGACTCAGCAAGAGAAAGTTCTTTCAGAAATGTTGCGACTAATGCAGAAAGCCTTGCTGATGAACTCATGAATGCTGCCAAAAGTGGTGAAAAACACCAAGCCCCATCTGCAGAAACCGCAGGAATAATGGACCAATCAGTTCCCAATGCTGATGAGAGCTCTGACGATGAAGATGATGAACTAGTCATCTCTCAAGTCCTAGAAAAATCAAAGAGGGCTAAGGTTACTGAACAAGTAACTGGTGATAAGGTATCTGAAGGAGAACTTACACCACAGGTTGCTGAACCTATAGCAAAGGTTGTTGGTGCAAACACATCATCAGGGAATGACTCTCTTGCACAACTTCCCAAAGCCCTGATGAGTGGTATCTTAGTATTGACAGATGCTGATGGAAATGCCACATCTAAGAATCTGGAAGAACATTCAACTGATCAATCTTCTGCTTCCAGACAACCACAACAACCACAAACACAACAACCACAACAGCCACAAGTGGTTGATGAAATGGTAAATGAACTCCATTTTGAAATACCAAAGAATACAAGATGTCTTGAAGAAAATCAGAATTGAAAGGTGTTCCCCAACTCAATGAGAGGATCAAACCGAGACATCTACTCGTAATGATCAACAGGAGGCAACCGAGTTGCATACTGTGGACGGTGTGAAGTACCAGAAACTTCAAACAAAGAAACTGAACTGGGACAAGACGACCAATGTATAGAAAGGTCACAAGTTCCAGAGACCAATCAGCCTGAAACCGCTCAGGTAAATGACTGGTTTAACTCTTACCTTGTGAAAATTTTTATACTTATAAATCTTGTTACCTTATAAGAATCTCTTTGTTACAGGCTGAGTTAGAAACGGAAAAACAAGAGGAAGCTGAAAAGCTTACCTCAGATACTGAAAAAGAGGTTCCTTCAACCTCAACTCTTGAGAAATCTGAGCCATGCTACGGTGTAAATGATTCTTAAAGAGAACTAACTTTTCAAGAAAAATGTTTGTATGATCATTAATGATAAATGTTTCTAACAGCTCCAACCGAGATGGAAGAAGATAAGGTAAATGCCAGAGACAAACCTAGAAACCAACAAGGTTTCTGAAGCACACATCACTGAGCTTTCAAACTTGAAGGTATAAAATCAGTGATAAGTACTCTTCAGCCTGGGTTATCTTAAAACTTCTTCTAAATTATTCAATACTATATACTTACAGGCTCAATCAGAAGTAGAAGTGCACGGGGACAAAGTTGCGACATCCCCTGCACCTATGGAAATTGATGAGGCATCAAGGGTTTCATCACAAGAAAAGATTCCAGAGACCGCACAAGTCTCTGAGAGACAAGTATCTGAGCCTCCCATGGAGGTAATTGACCTCTCAGATATCTGACTTGTCACTTAAAGTTCTTCTTGATAAAAATTCCTAAGTATTGTGATAATGCTAATTCTCAGGTTCAAGAAAGAAAGGTTGATGAGGACCAGACTTCCAAGTCTCCACCTCACCACAAGATATCTGAGACACCAATTGTCCCAGTAGAACAAGTATCCGACACGATGTTCATACTCGTGTAACTCGTAAAACTAAACTACACTTCTACTCAGATATCTACCAAAGTTTTGAAACTCACTCAAAACTCTTTCTTTCAGCTCAACAGATGCAAAGCAGATCCCATTGAAGAAACAAGGACCTACTTCACTTCTTCAAAGCTCACACTTTGCCAAAGCACATTCAATGCTTCAAGAAATGGCAGAAGTTAAGGTGCTCTGATCTCTCTGAAATATTGAGAATAACTGATCAACCAACCAGACGAGCACGAGCTCTTGACCTGGAAACATATGTCCAAGCAATGTTCGCTACAGAACAACATACAGTTGCGACTCTACTACACAAGGAGTTTTCCAGAGAAGTGGCGCATAGTTTGATACATGCCTTTGAACAGGCAGATGGTCAGACAAGATTACAGATGGCATTCAAGCCAGTTCTGCCCCAGACTCTGCAATTCATACCTTCTGAACAAGAAGAAGTTAATGGGCAGAAGATCACTATCCCGGAAGTGATCAATCTTGTATCTGAAGATGATGAGGAGGAAGAAATGAATGAAAATTTCTTTGATGAACCTTCCACTGATCATCACCAAAAGGATGATAATGACAAAAAGGATGATGATGATTCTCCTGCACCAGGAACCGGAGGAATTTCACAGAGAAACAATGCCTCAGCTGCTGAAAAGCAAACTGAGAAGACTTCACAGAAATCTCCATCTTCAACACCTCAGAAATCTACTCATCCATCTTCTCACCAACACGCAGTTACTACTGAACAAGTAGTTGAGCTTTCTGAAGAAACCAATCAGAAAATATTAAACACTAAGACCAGAAGTGCTCAACTGCATAACCGTTGGAAGAAGAACAACACTCCATCTCCAATCGGAAGATCAAATAGCTCAATCCAGAGAAAGGCTTGATCAACTAGAAGATCAATACCTCAAAGAAATGAATGCTTACTCTGCGGTTAACGAGCTACGGGATGTCGTACGAGATCGCCAAAGAACTCGAGCATCAAGAAGTATCCAAGTCAAGCATGATGCTAAGGTGCATTATCTTGAAAGAAGTACCATCCTCCTCCCGAAAGGAAAGAAACCAATCTCGAGATGGTTCCGGACTTGATACAATTGATGAAAATGTCCAAGAGGATGAAGATCACTGGGCTAATCCCTCAGATGATGAAGAAGACAAGACTTTGGCAGGACACCGCCATGAACATCTAGCGGTTTCTCACTTAAAAAGAAAGTTGATTGCTCCTACAATCTTCAACAGACTGCCAAACGTCCACTCTCAAGAGTACATGAGCAGGTACCAAGTACTAGCTACTCTGAATAAGGAAATGTCTTCACAAAACAAGGAAGTAATTGCCTCAGTCCCCTCTGAAATGAGAAAGTTCACTGAGCTCATCACTCAGAGAACAACTAGCATGATCATTGCTCAGAAAGATCTGGGAATGACAAGGGACGATGATGTGTCTTTAGCTGAAAAAGCTTTTCAAGAGGCAAGTTACACTGCTGGAAAAGCAGATGCCATCCTAGGCCCATTGGCAGAGCTCACTGATAAGGACAATGGACTTATCAAGCAAAATCAGGAGCTTAAAGCGAACTTGAAGTTGGTCACGCCACAACTATTTACAAGGGCATTTTGACTCTCTCGATTCCTTTATGAGACCGAGTCACCCAACAATGACTAAGGGGAAAGAAAGTACAAATCTGGACCTCAAAGTCGGGGAATGGGAAGAAGGAGATGAAAACAAGAAGAAACTGAGTCAGGCCGCCAGAAGGAAGAAGAAAAATTCCCACCACCACTCAGAATCTATGAATCCTCCTCAAGCCAAGCTGCTTCCCAGAGACCTACTGAAGGAACCAAAATGGTAACAAGGGCCATGGCACAGAAACCTCCAAGGAGTACCAAGGCTCCAAGGAGAAGACAAGTTAGTGGGATTGATGAATCTTCTGAAGAAGAAAAAGAAGGTCAAATCAAGTCCCTGGGCAATGAAGAAGGTCGCAAAGATCTCACAAGAATTGATCTTGATGAAGATGATGAAGAGACGATGAAGATGAAGCTCCTCTTCACGTAAAAAGGAAACTTGAAAGCCTAATCGAGCCCATAGCCGCAAAGCCCTAGCGCCTAAAACACCTCGAAATACCAAGTCTATCCAGGTGGTAGTTCTTCAAGCAACAACCCCAAAGAGAATTCAAGATGAAAAGGAATGATCGAGAGTCGAGCAAAGACAATGTCAACTTCCACTCATGCCAGAAGAATCCAATATTGAGTATGTTAAGTATGACAATGATTCCTCCGTCTGTGTGCATCAATCGGAAAAATGGCTATTGGATTACGAACTTAAGCATCTATTGGTAAATTCAAGATTTCGAACCAATCCATAAACAACTCATGGCATGGAGAAAGAATAAACCTACCTTGATCAACACCAATCACATCAAAGCATGGTTGATTTTGAAGTTGTCAAGAGAACTGCCAAGAAGGACCTCTCGATGATTGTCCATATGGAAAGCCGATGATGTGCACAAAATTACGAATATCACAGAACAGCACAAGACCAAGACTTCTGTGGAACCACATGAGTCGTTCTATCCGTAAGATCAATAAGGGTGACATCGATATCCAAGATTATCTATGGATACTTCAATTTTCGGATATCGAATAGAGCATGCCCGAAGTGGGGAAAGTACCTATGGGTCAAGCATTTTGCCAAGAAAAATCCTACCAAAACCTACAAAGAAGTCTCGTGGATTTGCGAGACACGTAGATGCTTGTCGAACTCTTCTTTATGATTATTCTGATGACATAAAAAGGTTTGGAGATAGGAAATTTGCAGACTGATCCATAGAAACTTTGTTGAAGACTTGAAGATTGAAGACTTGAAGACTAGTTCTTTAGGATGTTTACTTGGAGCTTGGTTACTCCTGTTGTCCTAATTTACTATGTAATTTTTGCTGTATCTTGCTGACTGAGCTTAAATGTGTTATGTATTAAAGTTATCTATAATCCTTAGTCGACTTATCCAAGAACTTACTCTCGGATAGTATTTTATAAAAGATAACTTAAAGAAAGATCACACCTTGTGATTTGGTTGATGTCTACTTTCTGCACTTAATTATATGATTTGAAAGATCTCAAGAAATGATTAAGTGGTGGATTGTTTCCTCATCCAGATTTATAATAGGGAAGATAGTCATCGTTGACTGATCAAAATGGGGGAAATTTGTTAGATATTTTGTTAGAATATCTGTTTAGATTTTGTTCAGCAACATGATGACTTATCTTAGTCTCAGAAAGGTGATTAGTACTCTTGGTTCACTTGAACATTGTAAAAGAGGAAACCCACTTAGTATGATAGTCTAGCTAATCTTGTATAGGATGTTAGGTCTCAAAATGTAATTTTTATTTTATGAAGAGAAGACCAAGAAGAAGACATCCAAGCAGAAAGCTCAACAAGTATTGAAGACTTGAAGAAAACTGCACAAGGTTACTAAATTAGTTGTTCAGATATCTTAGCCAGATATCTTGTAGACGCAAACAGTTTCAAACAAACTGTGTCACAAGAGATATCTGAGAAATGAGATACATATCTGAAGACAAGGAAAGTGTCCACAGATATCTGCTCTCAGATACCTTGAGCGTTAAACACGTTTCTGAAAAGAAACAAGATTGTTTCAATCAATAACAAGTGGTATCTGAAGAATGAAGATAAGGACGTGCAAAGAATCAGACAACAAGTCTAGTCTCTGATACAATGCATAGTTCCGTTGACACTACAGGACAAAAGGTATAGTACAATGCATTTAATGCACGGACAGAGATGTCTGAGTAAAAGCAACGGCAACTTCTGAGAAGAAGACAAAACTCACATAAGATTATACACACAGATATCGATAGTTTGAATTTGAGCCTAACGGATACTATTCAAACGGTACTCAAATTCATCTATAAATATCAACACTTAGACAACTTGAGAGAACACATGGAACACAACTCAGAACACTAAATACGCTAAAACATACGATCTCTGATCTTACTCTCTCAAAGCTTCTTACTTATTATCAAAGCTTTCTGTTGCGACTAAAGCTTGTGATCTTGAGTAAACACTGAAGTTCTAAGTATCCTGATCCTAAACAAGCAAAGCTATCTGTGAAGGAGTTGAATCAAAAGATCAACTATCTGAGATTCATTCTCTTGAACAGATATCATAAGACTTGGGTCAGTAAAATCGAACTAGATACCATACGCTGTAAAGTGTATTAAGTAACTTAGTTCACAGAGCTATCTGAATAACTGAAAAGTTATTAAGACGCTCATCTGACAACTCAAACCGAAACCAACACCAAAACCAGCGTGGAGTACAGGAAGTACTTAGGTTAAAAAATCAGGGAATAACTCCAAGGTTACCGGAGTATAGGAAGTACTTGATTTGGAAACTAAGGAATAACTCCAAGGTTTTTGAGTATAGGAAGTACTTAGCTTGGGAAGCTAGGGAACAACTCAAAGGTTTCTGAGTATAGGAAGTACTTGGCTGAAGAAGCTAGGGAACAACTCAGGGGGAACTTTTGGTTGGGAACCAATTGTTCAGAATCTTAGAATAGGATTTTTGTAAGGTTATCTCAATTATCTGTTCTAGTGAATTCTAGGTCTCTGATAGACCGAAGTGGAGTAGTTGGAGGATTACGCCACCTCCAGATACCACTATACTTGCTGTGTCATTTACATTTCTGTATTTATACTTCAGCAACACACACACACTTATTAACTGTTTCTACACTTATCTTTATTAAAGTCTTCCGCACTCTGATTCTAAGTATCAGATATCCATTCAGATATCTGAGAAATATTTGTTATCGACAAAAGTTTTAAAAGACTATTCACCCCCCCCCCCCAGTCCTTTACTTTGCCGTTATCTGGACCAACAAACTTGATCTTCCCCATCGCGTCCCTAAAACACAATCCGAAGTTATATCATTGTTGCAGAATAGTTAACTTCTAGATGAAAGTTGTAGGCCATTAATGAACTATTTCCACTTATTTGCTATAAAGAAATCAAAAATAGCTAATCAAAATATGAGATGTATGAAGGGCTCCATAAAAGCCAACAACAAGCTTAGAAAGCACCCCAAGCACACTCTCAATAGATGATCTGTCCCTACTCCTTCCAAAGATGTACCAACCGTTGAACAACTCCCATTCCGGGATTTTGATGAAACTTCCTGCAAAAAATTCCCTATAGAATGAAACTGAATATCCAATGCTCCATTGGATTTAGCTTCAGTTAGGTTCTTGTCTTCCGGTAGTGCATCGTACACCAGATCTTCTCCTTCCTCGAGACATATCTCGTGGAAGGCCAACTTCATTGGAGACTGGGCGTGAATCATTAGAGTGACCATATGCATGATGCTGAAATAAGATGTAATGTCATATATAAGTGAAATAAAATAAATGCGGGATCGCAAGGTAAGTGCAATAAAACAAATGTGGGATCGCAAGGTAAGTGCAAATATAAAGTTGAGAAATAGAATAATAAATCAATAATGAAATAAAAGCCTACCTGACTAGGGAAGTAGGTCCCAATATCTCGTGGTGTTTGATCCCTCTCCAATTGAAATGCAAATGTATGCAAGTTAGAACCCATTTGAGAGTACAAATTTGGGTCCATGGCAAACATATTTTATCCCGTGGAGTATAAGTGATGTCTCGTGGACACTATGGTTGTATTCGGGTCATAAACCTGACTCAAATTTAGATGCATTCGTTCATGAATGGCATTCCATGGGTTCATGGTTGAAACTGGTGAAATAATGTGTTGTACTGGAACACCACGAGAAAAATTGTTACCTAATCTTCCATAAAGCAGATTCCTAATGTTATATTCATAATCACCAGCAAGGTCAGCCAAAGATTTTGAAGCAACCGACTCTCCGGAACTAGTTGATTTTGTCTCACTAAAATCCTGGAATTGATTTTCATAGACATCAGATCTCAAATGAGGTGAATCTAAAGTTGTTCCACAAATTGCACTATAATCCCTCATACTCCATTCATACGGACTATTTGTAGTCCCTTGCATCCTTTTGTTCTCTATCCACGAAGAGAAATCCATTTTTTGTGAAATAGTAACAGCCTCAGCAAGTAAGAAGCGTTTGATGATGTTCGATATGAAACACACTCTTCACCCATGTTGTGACTATCATAATCTTTGTCTGGTGATTCTAGAAGCACATCCTCTTCATAAAATCTTTCATCGAGGGATACAAATTCTTCAAATGGTTCTTCATCTCCAAATCAATTGGCCAAATTACGAAATTCCAGTGTATGTTGTTGTCCATGCCTAGAGATGGTGACCGAGAAAAACTCACATACACCACCAGCAATTTTCTCTTCTGGTTCTAGAAGAATTTGGCCAAGCCTGCATGCTCCATATTTTAAGGCACTTCTTATGCGATAGAAATTGCCTACCAATATGGAAAATATGTATTACTTTCTTAAACATATTAAACGTATTCAAAATTCTTATCAATAATAAACATGTCGCATAAATAGCGCAATCTAACAGTCCATGAAAATGTCGCATGAGTAGTGCAATAGTAGATTGGAAAAAGGGATCGTTGAAATTTTGTAACATGAGTATAAACAACTTCATATCACTTACCTTTATGGACACTGCGACCCAAGTTGTTGTATTCATTTAGTGGATCAATGATGTTGAGAAATTTCGCTTGGAAAGCTTTAGGCTTTTCTTCAATCTCCTTTGAATGTACTGAAAACACGTTTATGCAGCTCTCCATAAATTCATCACTGAGCATCCGATTGCTCCATTCCCTTTCAGGCATCTTAAATGCAAAGACATAAAAAAGGGGAAGCACAAACATGTGAGATCATACAATGCTTCATGGTTATTTAAATAATAATACTAATATCTCATCCATGTCAAAATATGAAGCATTGATATACTAACTGGTCCTTTAAGACTGATGCAATACTTTTCCCAGTCAAATTGACTATAATACTCTGGGAATTTGTACAATACCTGTATGGAAAAAGGAAGAAAAATCAATAAAATTTTTAGTAGTGCCATATTTTTCATGTTAATCATGTAAATTAATAAGCATGGTCATAATAAATTTTCGTACCCCTAACGGACCACTCAGTGTTGAATGGAACATATGGAATATGTACAACACTAGCACTTCCACAACATAGGTTGATAACAAGCCATGGTGCGCCCCAAGCATTCTACTTTCAAAGTAGCACCAGGCCTTAACTAGCATGATACTAGTTTTGAAGATATGGTTATGTCCAATAATATGATCAACCTACATGAGAAACAAATTTACCACATATAAAACTATAAAGTGCTTAATGCATTTACCAAAGAAGATACAAGGGCAAAGTAAAATCAACTTCCCTTGTGATCACTCTTATTCTATGTTAGCACCAATATTTTGAAATAACAAGTACGAAACCGTAATTTGTATGAACGAAATAAAAACCATAATCTTATATTCTAATTCAACAAGCAACATTTGGTTCAAAAACAATATTAATTAGTATCACAATGAATAGCACAATACGTGAATATAAAATAAGCCTTTGGTAAAGAAGATAACACCAAATAAAATCATCACACTAAACAAACAAAATATGCAGTAGATTCGATTCATGTCAATCTTTTGGCGTAACACTTTTGACACAAAGTGACACTACAAAAAAACTGGGCTGGGGCGACGGATAGATCCTTCGCTTCAGCCCAGCGATCCGTCGCCCCAGCCCTGGCGACGGATAAAAAATCCGTCGCCCCGCTGGAGTTGGGCCGACGGATGGATAATCCGTCGTCCAATTCGCGGCGGATTGGACGACGGATTATATGTTTGACCTTTTTTTTTTTTTAATCGAAATATAACGACGGATAGAATCTATCCGTCGCTAAATATAACGACGGATAGAATCTATCCGTCGTTACCTTTAGCGACGGATAGATTCTATCCGTCGCTAAACCAGACGACGGATGAATCTATCCGTCGCTAAAGGTAATGACGGATAGATTCTATCCGTCGTCCAACATTTTATTGGAATTAGTGACGGAATCTGAAATTCCGTCACTAATTCCGTCACTATGAATTTCCGTCACTAATTCCGTCACTGTGAATCCGTCACTAATTCCGTCACTATTAATCCGTCACTATTTATTTCATATTAATCCCTGTTTTTCGTAGTTCACCTATTTAATCAATATAATGTTCGATAATAAATGAATAATACGGAAAATATTTCAATAAATTTTGAATAAAAAAAGTAATATCCGGAGCTGGAGAAATTATCCACACAAGTGTAAATATGAAAAAAAATCCGAACATACATAACTAACTAACTAGCTATCGACGGGTGGGTGATGGCGAATCGGGACATGAATCGCCCATTCAGAATCAAGGCGCCGTTCTCCTCCTTTGTTCTTCGGGCGTGTCGCTCCATCGGCCCTTTGTTGCTCCATCTCTTGAGTTAGCCGAGCAACTCGTTTGACCGCGATCGCACCATTTCCGAGACCGTCTCGTGTAAACCGAACGTCTGGACTGCTGGGATGATGATGAGGAGCACCCCGGACTAGCCAGATGCAAACCGAGTCCATATATTCGTCCTTTCTTGTCTGGTTTGTTGACCTCTAGGAAGATGTTGTCAACTTGTTCAGTTGACAACACATCACCCGTCTCGTCCTCCTGCCTCGCCACCTGAGCATCAACCTCAGCTTGAAATCGTAAATAGCAGATATCATGATCAGTTACTGTTTTTAAAAAGTAACTTGTAATAGTGTACAAATATGAACTTTAAGCAACATAAACATACCGCAATAGACGAGGCCCGGCAGTCGGTCCATACCCCGCCCTTCTGCTTGGCCTTCTTGAAGATGGCATACTTGGATGTCACCTCCCCCCGTGCCACCTGAATCAAACCAGATCTAGTCAACAATTTATCATCTACAAGTAATAGGGCAGCAGAGACTTCATACATACATGTAATGCTAGATTGCAAAAACACATATATACGCACCGATTGATAATAATCAGTGACAATAGATCGCCTCCCAAGGTGGTGAACGGCCCTTCCCGCCAGACGATCGGGATGCCCGGTTACTGTTGGTAGGTAGCAACGCCCCGGACATCGATTCGGCGCCATGAGGCATCCCAAAGGGCCCACTCATGGATCAACCTGGAGGGATTTCACCCCGATCCCGAATGGCCTTCCACGAATGCAGACATATCCTCAGATAGCTTGATCCCACAGCCTCGTAACACGCCAGATCTGTGGATCAACTCTTGGGAATGAAGTACTCCTTATACACTCCCAATTTCATACAACATCCAAAGTCAATACATGTATAACCTCACCATGTTACATCAATTTAACAAGATACAACAACATTATAACAGATATGGTGACTAACATATCACCCAAACAAAGTGGCTAACATACCACTCACATATAGTGGCTAACATACCACTCACATTGTCCTAAATTTTACTAACACAGTGGTGACTAACATATCACCCAAATAAAGTGGCTAACATACCACTCACATACAAGTACTAACATACCACTCATATTAAAACGATTATAATTACAAACGAAGGAATGCCATATTTTAACTTACCTCACTCATCAAGTACTCGGCCCTCATGCGCTCCGAGATGTGGCTCCAACACTCACCACCCTGCCCCGGTGGCTCTCTCCTGCTCCGGAAGATGTCACCTAGTTTGTTGTGCACCTACCGAGGCCATAAGCTGTTGTCAATATATAAGATACACCAAACGAATATATATTACTTTAGTACAACAATTTATACTTGTCAACTATCATTATAAGTTATGTTTTACATATTTAAGAAGAATGTATAATACTTACTTGGCAGGACCAATAGGGAAAATCACTGGCAAGCCGTCCCACGTGACGTTGGGATGGTTTGGATCGAACACGAGGTAGGGACAATCGTCGTGGTCGTCCTCCAAAGATGTGTCAGGCCGACCGGTAGAGCCACGGCCGCTCTCTCCGCTGGGGGGTCTCGAATCTGAGACTGCTGCTCGACCATCGGAGCCCTCCGTCGTCGACTGTCCCCGACCCACCACTACTATCCTGCGGCCGGCTGCGTGGTGGGGGACGATAGGTGGACGGCCTCTGTCGCGGCATCTGCAAAAACATGTAATAAATACAATAAAATGTGTTAGTACGAGTTATAATACAGAACATATTATAATAACACATATAATTACTCAAATGTTATCAACTACTAACTAGTTATAATACACATAATATACCGTTATCGCCGTCCTCTAAGTCTACATATTGGTCCTCGTGCAGATCAAACAACTCATCATCTGCTTCTATGGGATCTTCTGCTTGTTTATCAACATCCTCTTGTTGGTACGAGTTGGTAATTGAGTCGTCTTTCTCAATGTACTCCACTTTCGAGCGAGCACGAATAGGTACCGCAGCTAACCATTCCCCCTTATCGCGTTTCCTGCTTGGATATTCAAGAAACACCACTTGTCGTGCTTGAGTCGCCAGAATAAATGGTTCATACTTGGTTCGGTACCTCTTCTTTTGGTTCACATCAACCATTTCATACTACTCGTTCTTCCTCGTACCTCCTGGATTAGGATCATACCACTCAACATCAAACAAGAAGGTTCGTTTCAATGGCAAGCCAGAATATTCAATCCTCACAATTCGTTTTAACTTGCCGTGGAAATCAAACAAAGTAGCGTCTCCATAATCTTATGCACCCTTAACACACACCCCGGAGTTGCTTGTCGCCATGGCCGTGTTACATTCAGTAGTGTGGAACCTAAGGCCATTGACTATATAACCTGGGAATGTGTAGACCTTTTTGAATGGCCTTCCATGAGAGCCTTTAAGTATATGCATGTGACATTGTTAATTGGATTCGGACATACGCCGAACCAATCTGGAAATTCTGTAGGAATTTTAGAGTCAAGTAGTTCCTCTATTGTATCCTCTGTCATCTGAGGATTTTCTTCCAAACAACGCTTTTTGAAAAAACTGCAAACATTGATTCGATGATAAGTCTATAGTTGAAGTAGAGACTTGCGTAGCTATATTAAAATTTAAATAAATGGTTGCTCACCTCGCAAATAGTACCATATACTGGTAAACCTCAGCACAATTCGTGAGGACATAATATTGAGCTGCTTTCAACTTGTATCCGTAAGATATTCTTTCTTAGCTGCACCAAGAGGTCTCCCTGATACCCTGAAGACAGATAGGGAAAACTCATCATCCGCTTGAACTACGAATGTGTCTGCGTTTCGAGCCGGCCTTGATGTCTTCGTAGGGACGTGTTCGTCAAAGTAATAAGAGCAGAAGGTTGCGCTTCTCTCGAAGGTAGGCATTGGCAATCGAACCTTCAGGTTTACCTTTGTTGTTGACATACTTCTTCAATTTCCCCAAGTACCTCTCGAATGGATACATCCATCGATACTGAACCGGTCCAGCAAGTCTCGCTTCATGAGGAGGTGAACCGACAAGTGCTCCATAGAATCAAACCAGCTCGGTGGAAAGATACGCTTGAGCTTGCATAGAATCAATGGTATGTTCCTTTCAAGATTTTCCAACACTTTATCACGAACCACCCTTGTGCCTAAATTTTTAAAAAATAAGCTCAACTCGGTGATAGCAGTCCATACGTGTTTCGGAAGCAGCTCTCGAAATGCTACCGGGATAAGCCTCTCCATGAACACATGACAGTCGTGGGTCTTCATCCCATAAACCTTTGTCTTCTTCAAATCCACACATAAATTTGAGGCGTAATTATCTGGGAAACTCAATGACCTCACCCAATCAAACAAAATTGATCTAGAAGCGTTGTCAATTGTGTAGCACGCTTTCGGCCACTTACCATTCTCATCCTTCTTTGTCAACTCAGGCCATTTACATCACGTGGACAACTCGGATCTAGACTTCGCATGGTCCTTTGTTTTTCCCTCAATGTTGCAAAGTGTATTGAATAAGTTCTCGAACACGTTCTCAATGTGCATGAAATCTAAGTTGTGACGGATAAGAAGACTGCTCCAGTAAGGCAAGTCCCAGAAGATGCTTCTCTTCCTCCAACCACATGTTTTACCAATTTTCTCGTTATGCTTCATCCACCCAAGTTCAGTGACCTTCATAAGACCTAACCTATCAATCTCCGCAAGAATTTGTGCACCAGTAAGTCTTGTCGGGGCTTTTTTGTTGACTACTTTATTTTTCAAGAATTGATCCTTGTTCTTCCTGAACGGATGGTCACTTTCTAGCAGCCTACGATGACAATCAAACTAACAAAATTTTCCACTACCCTTCGCTAAATGCATCTCAGATCCTCCAAGCAATGTGGACATGCATATTTCCCTGCGGTTTTCCTTCCAGATAGCATGGAGTACGCAGGGAAGTCACTTACGGTCCAAAGAAGAGCTGCTCTCAAGGTGAAGTTCTTTTTTGTCGACACATCATATGCAGGGATACCATCCGTCCACAACTCGATCAGCTCCTTGATTAGGGATTGCAAGAAAACATCCAATGTCACCAGATCTTTCGCCTGTGCACCAACGCAGTCAGAAACATGAATGGCTCCTTCATGCACTCACCGGGGGGCAGATTGTACGGTGTGAGCATAACTGGCCAACAAGAGTATTTACGTTCACTCACGAACGGGTTAAAACCATCCGTACAAAGTCCCAATCATACATTTCTAGATTCGGCTGCAAACTCTGGATATGTCTTGTCAAACGATTTCCATGCGGGTGAGTCTGCTGGATGGTCCATTCTACCATCTTCTGCATTATCCGAGATTACTCGCTCCTTGTGCCACCGCATTTTTCCATGAAGCACTTGAAGCATACAATCTTTTCAAACGAGGTGCTAGAGGGAAGTACCACATTTTCTTATGTGGGAGATTTTTCTTCTGTCGTTTCTTTGCAGCCCCCTCCTTGTAGCGCTTGTACCGTTCCTTACCACAGAACTTGCACTCTATTAGATCTGCATCCTCCTCCCAATATATCATGCACATTTTCGGACAACAGTCTATGGTTACCACAAAATTCTAAACCCCGCATCTTTTTCTTCGCTTGGTAAAATTTGGTGGGAACTAGGTTTTCTTCAGGACAAAGGTCCGACATTATGTCAACCCATTCATTGAAGCTCGTTTCAGATTGCTGGCCGTTAGCCTTACAACTCATTAGCCGAGCCAACAAAGACAACTCAGTGAGCTTACACCCCGGATAAACTGGCTTCCATGATGATTCTAACAAGTCAAAGAACAACTGATCCTCGGGATTCGGTGGTTCATCCACCTCCACCTCGATTTCAGTGTTAGTTGTGTCCCTGAACTCGCCGCAAAGATCATACACCATTTGTTCGACTCGGGCTCGAATAGCATCGTCTTCAGATGTACTTTGTTCGCCGACTTGTTCATTTTTTCTCTTCCGTCCACGCTGTCTGTATTGGTCATATGTATTGGACGGTGCTACTTCCTCACCATGATGATTCCATACCTGATACCCAGGCAGGAATCCATTTTTCCTCAAGTGCTGCACTACCGCTTTAGGAGCCACGTATTGCTTGTTTCTGCACTGTTTCATTGCACAAGGGCACTTTATCAACCCATCCTTTACACAAGCCGGATTTGACATTGCAAATGCAATGAAACCTTCAACCCCTTTCAGAAAACTCCATTGAACTCTGCCATTGAAAGTACGACAATACATCCATGAACGATCGGTATTCATTGAATAATTAGATAATAACCTGACACGTTTGAATTCATTAGATCGAGGTCTTTCATTTACGAT
This sequence comes from Plantago major, assembly GCA_026545765.1. Lineage (NCBI taxonomy): Eukaryota > Viridiplantae > Streptophyta > Magnoliopsida > Lamiales > Plantaginaceae > Plantago > Plantago major. Next base: position 36,186,878 of record CM048839.1, read on the forward strand.
AATAAATCAATTTCACAATAATTCAATCAATTGCTACGTAATATAAGTTATATTAGCTCCAGTCAATTGTTACGGCATTACATAATATAAGTTACATCAGCTTCAATTTTACCATAATGTTTGGTTTCATATATATATCAACTAATGATTACTACTAGTTATACAAGCCTAGAGACAAAACGGATGAAACTCCTCATTCTCATGCACGATCCTCCTCATCACTTGTGACGCTCCCTACCACAGAACTTGCATTCCAACAGATCTACATCCTCCTCCCAATACACCATGCACATGTTCCGACAAGCAGAAATGCACTCGATAGGCGGCCCCAAACCCCGCCTCTCCCTCCATTGGAGGTATGCCATGGACGGTGCTTCCTCACCGTGATGAATCCATACATGATACTCAGGCATGAATCCGTAACGTCGCAAGTGCTCGAATACTGCTGTAGGCGTCATAAATTGCTTGTTTCTGCAGGTTTCCAATGTGCAAGGACACTTTATCAACCCCCAGTTGCACAAACCGAACGTCCCATGGCAAACGAGATGAAACATTTAACCCCTTCTACAAAACTCCTAGAAACTCTGCCATTTACCATGCGATCGATATACATCCATGAACGGTCGAAATTCATTGTATACTTTATTTTTAACCTGACACGTTCCAATTTATTAGATCGTATTTAATTTATTAGATCGATTCCAATTCGGATAAGAAGATTGTGGAGGTTAATTGTTAATTATTATATGTTCATTATAAATTAATTATTAATTAGGTGTTCGATATGTTACAAAATTGGGCATATATTTTAACCATTTCAACCTCTTAGTACATATATTATATACTTAACATACATATCAAATTAACTAATTACTCTATACATATCGAATTACTACATATATTCATATCAAATTACATACTTAACATACAAATTTATCAATTCAAAACTACATACTTCTATACTTAACAAACATATCAAATTAACTAAACTAACTATATATACTTAACACACAAATCAAACTAACTACATACATTCATACATACCAAACTTAACATACTACATACATTCATATCATACTACATACCTAACATATATACATATCATTAACTAAACTAACTATCAAATTACATATATATATATATCAAATTGAACAAATTACATATAATTAATCAAATTAACTAAACTAACTATATATACTTAACACACAAATCAAACTAACTACATACATTCATACATACCAAACTTAACATACTACATACATTCATATCATACTACATACCTAACATATATACATATCATTAACTAAACTAACTATCAAATTACATATATATATATATATATATATATATATATATATATATATATATATATATATATATATATATATATATATATATATCAAATTGAACAAATTACATATCAAATTACATATAATTAATCAAATTAACTAAACTAACTACTACATACTTATCATATATACATATAATTGCTCAAATTAATCAAAATAAACAAAATCCCCAAATTTTTAAAAATTAGGGTTTTAGCCAAAATACCTTGATTAATCGGTAGAAATCTGAAATTGATCGAAGAATCAAACTCCTTGTCCCACGAGCTTCGATTAGGCACCAAGATTGGCCGGAATAACGAAGAATTCACCGGAATCGAAGAGAGGAGAAGAAGAGAAAGAGGAAGAAGAATGAAGAACTGATTCCGTTCTGCTTGTTGTCTGTCCGATAAAACCCTTTTGGGCCGACGGACACGTATCCGTCGGCCCAGAAGGGCGATCCGTCGCCAGGCTAGGCGACGGATAGATATCCGTCGCTAAGTAGCGACGGATAATCTATTCGTCGCTATTTTTTATTTTTTTTAATTTTAATTAAAAATATTAACGGCGGATAAAATTATCCGTCGTTAATAATTTCATTTTTTTCTTTTTTTTAAAGTCAAACTTGGGCGACGGATAAGAGTTATCCGTCGTCCAATTTAGCGACGGATAAGTTATCCGTCGCTACTTAGCGACGGATAACTGTTATCCGTCGCCAAAAGGGGCGACGGATAGAATCCGTCGCTAAAGGGGCGACGGATCATAGCGTCGTTTTTCCAGGAATTTCTTGTAGTGTGAAGGGTAATAAAATTAAATAAGGAATATGAATCAACATACACATATTGTTCATGTACATCACAAGCACCTACATAGCTAAATTTTAGAAAGTAAGTGTGTTACTTGCTCAAAGAAGCAAAGAGTAGAAAGTCCACCGAGCTGGTTGAATGAGAGATCTACTGCGGTGTCTTGCACACGAAATTTGATAATTTTAACCTACACCAAATGTTTATAAATACTCAATTCCATAATAACTATCAGTGATGTGAATTTCATTATATTGGCTATGAACAAACCAAGTTTGTTCTTTAAAGTTAGTGACTATCCTATAAAATCACAAACATATTATGGAAAACACCAATGTATCTGATTTAATAGCCGAAAGTATATGTGAAACAACATATACGACCTATAAATCAACGTGAATAAACAAAATAAAGTGACAATAAAAAAATACAGGTTGATATATCATGAGCCTTAGCCCCATAGAAAATAAGAAATATAAGTTGAAATATGTTCTAAAATAGTATACATGCATTTTTGCAAGTGGAAAATCTATAAAAAAGAGAACTTTTGTTGAAATGTTTGATGTTATGTCCCGAATAAAATTTTGCGCAAAAGAAGTGCAACAAATCATTGTGTTACACCTCCTTCACTTGCTGAATTCAGTTATCAAAAAAAAAAAAAAAAAAAGGAAAACAAAATATATAGTTGCGGTAATTTGTGAGAATAGAAAGTAGTCAACCACGGCATCAATGAATTGGATGTCCTTTAATTCGTACCCAGGAGTACTATGCTGCTCTTCGTCTTGTAGAAGAGCAAGAACATCATTAACAAACGTTTCTTGAGTATCAGGACCCATTAGGATGGTCATATCAATATCACCATCCGGAAGGAATGTTTTCAGAGGCACTGACCCGTAAGGGCATACCTGTCAGATAATGATAAAAAAAATTCAACACTCAACTTTATGGAATAAAACGTAATGCATCTCAACATACATTTGGCTATTTAAATATACATAAGGATACTGTCTAGATAGCATACTAGATTATTTTATCAAATAAAGAGCACCAAAGGTTAGCTTTGAACCCTTTTATGTGCAAATTATGCGCAATTTATAGATTGAGATCCACAAGTATTCGATGTCCTAACAAAATCCAATAATGTTGAATAAAACGATAGTGTCAGGAGCTAAATTTTTAACAACTTGAAGTGAATATTTACAACATTTGGTAAAAATAATTACCAACTAATTTGACTTGATATTTAATCAAATTCCATAAATTCTACAAGCACGTGACAAAATCACCAATGTGTTATGTCATTGTTGAATATTTAAAAGCTACAAAAATCGAACTATAGTACGTACTTCATGACGTACCAGTTAATTTTGTCACATCCAATGCCACAAATTAGTTCATATTGGATGAAATATTATATTGTAGAACTGCAATGAGAGACGAACATTATCAAGATTATCCGACAATAATTTAAATATAAAATATAGACGGGTTCGACTGTGTTTTTATAACGCTCAAAATAATATATGGGATGATGATTAAGTAAAACAACTAACTTTTATTTCATGTTTTTGCACGAAATTCTTACCCTCGAGTTGATTATATGGTGATTTTCATGGGTAGAGTTCAACTAAATCTTATCGGATCAGAACAAGTTCTATATTCGAATGAAATGGTGAGTTTCATGTACATTTTTTGTACGTGCCCCAATTCATTCTGAACTCATGGAGAAGTGCCCGATAACTCGAGATCTACCCAGTCTCAATCCTATATCGGTTTGCTTTGATATGACTAGGTCAGAAATCAGTTACCAACTTTCTCTCACATCGACCTCTACCTCCCTTCACATGTATTTAGTCATATCAATTAATGTTAATCTATATTGGGTTACCCTTGGAAATGGTCTTAAAGTATTCATTTATAAAAAGAGTGGTAAAACAATAATATGACAACCAGTGTGGTTTCAACATCGCCTATGCATCTCTTAACTCATCTAAAAGAATATACATGACGTGCGGAGTTTTGAAATTGACGAGTAATATGTGTCTGCAAATTTGTTTATTATCATATTTTAATATCACTTTCTATCATCTCACGTTAAATTTATTTTAATTTCACTTTTTATAAAAGGTCTATATTTAAATTTATTTTTTATCGGTCTAGAGATTCGTCAGTCGAGATTAAAAATATCATAGAATTTATAGAGTGGTTGCAAGTTAGAAAAAAACAGGTTGGTGAAGCCAACAACTATGTGTGGTTGACTCCAACTCTAAGATAATTGCGATTTCATAAATCAATTCGAAGGTCAAAGGAATATGAAAATTGGATAAATCCAACATGGAAACTCTATTGGAATAGTAAACCACATTAATTATATGTTAAAAAATTGTTAGAAGGCATAATTCCAATACATAAACTCAATCTGAAGGGTAAACAAACATTAATAATAGCATAATTCCTCCTTAATTATAAACTCAATTTGTAGAGTAAACGAACTCTAAAAACGATATTATTTTAAATTGACAATTAAGTTCAAGGAAATAATAAACTCGAATTTAAAAATGGAATATTCCATTTTGGGAACTCAATTCAGAAGGGCAAAAAAACTATATGAATAATTTGAACTTGGGAACTCTCTTGGAAGCTTAGGCCATGCTATACGGAAAAATAATCTACAAAAAGGAGATAATTCAGGCATAGAAACTCAATTCAAATGGCAAACCCTCTCCATGAGCAAGATAATTAAAACTTTAGAACTCCATTATAAAGGAAACCACACTATATGAAAAAACACTAAAAGAATGTGATAATTCATTTCGAAAACTCAATTTGAAGGGTAATCAAACTATAAGAATGTGATAATTAAACAACTTAGAAACTATGTTCGAATAGTAAACAACACTATAAGGGGAATATACTAAGAAAGGAATATTTACAATTAATTCGAAAGGTAAATCAACTATAAGAACTTGATAATTTCAATTTGAGAACTAAATTGGTTGGGTAAATGAAATTTCCTATCGGAAAATCGTTATTCAATCTTAACTTAATTATTACACAATCAAGCACAATTTGTGCAAAAAGAAAAAAGAATGGTCCTCCTCACATATAAGGTAAACTAAATAAAATGATGTTCGGACTTACATGAATGTTAATAATATCTTATGTATTAGTGTTCGGTTAAATCAATAAGCATAATAAGTAGTTAAGGAATATAAGAACGAAAATCACTACAAAACAGTAAAAATGGAGAAGAGAAAGAATAGATCGATACAACGCACATTGACGAGTAAATCATATTAAAATAATCGATCAGATCAAGTAAGAAAAATTTGAAACTAATTGATGAATGAGATTCAAAATATTGAATTGGGATGCCTGGTCATGACAACATATAAGAGTCGATTTGAATCTTTGTACCGTGAAGAAGAGAAAACCGATGGAGGAGTGAATAAGGAGAATGATAGACAACATGAAAAATCGAACGAAATCGATATAGCTCAATGGAAGAAATAAACACACAACAAATTTATGAACTCAATTTGAATGATAATTAGGTTCAACTCAAAGACTGAGATAAATCCAACTTGATAACTCAGTTCGATGTGTAAAGTCGGCTCTAATAAGTAGATAAAATTCAACTTGGTAGCTCAATTTGAATTACACACCAACTCAACGCATTGGATAATTACAAGTTGGAAAATATGTTCGAAGTGCAAATCAAATACTCCCTCCATTTCAGAAAAAGTGTTACATTTTGACTTTGACCGGTCAACTGTCTTCGAGTTTGACCACAAATTACTCATAAATGATAATAGTAAATAATTTAATAAAAATTTAATTACTAAATTTTCATTATATAATTTTAATAATTTATTTATTAATATCGTTTAAGAGTATATTGTGGTCAAACGCGGAGACAGTTGACCGCAGAATAGTAAAATGTAAAACTTTTTTCTGAAATGGAGGGAGTATATGAGAAAATATTCTAAGAGTGGGATAATCCAGTATTGAGATTGCTACTTTTCTTAATTGAATTGGGTTTTCTTTGGAAACTTTCGCAAGTATTTTATTTTTTTTTCGATTTCAAGACCTTTATTAAGGTTTTCAGCCCTACTACTCAAATCGAATTAACCAATCTTTTGGTCAAAGTCAAACAGTATCGCCGGGTTTGACAAATTCTGTAAAGTCCCGAAAATTTTATTTTTTGACCGTCCATTTGAATTTAATTTGAAGATGAGAAATTATTTCGACTTGAGTTGTTTTAGAGGATTTTAGTAGCCATTATACCTATGGATCGAGCAACCGAGACGGGCTAGGTGTTTTTATTAGAATCGAACTTGGACAGAAGTAAGCCCAAGTTGAAAAGCCAGCTTTAACTTTGTGTTGAAGCTTTTCTTTCCTTGTTATATTCCTCCTGCCGCCATTCATCATCTTCACCATGCTTTCTCTCCCGTCTCTCTCTCTGCCTCTTCGTCTTCACCCATTCGCCTCCCACAGCTCCGCCTCTCACCGGCCGACCACCATACCCGCCTGCCCACCTTTCTTCTTTCTGTTTGGACCGCAATCGAGTAGTGTTACGAAGACCGGAACCGATTGAAGCTTGGGTGTTTGAATCGTGAAACTGGATCGGTGAACATGGAGATGAAATTCCTAATTTCATTGTAATGATTCGTTGATGTTATGGACTGAGTTAGGACCGAGATCGACCTGGGTTTTGGCGTGGGTTATGGATCGCGAAACTGGAGCAAGAAATATGAGATCGATTCGCAACGTATTGGGACGATTTATGATGATTTTGGACTGATCTTGATCGATTGGAGTAGAGGAGGTGATGGGTAATCAATTATTTTAGCCATGGCCTTGATTCGGAGTCGATTGGTCCGATTCAGGAAGTTTTGGATTGTTGCAGGGACCTAATCGAAGTTTTGCAGAAAGTTAAAGGATTGGACTTTTGAGAATTTGATGTTACCAGGGACTTCGTAATAGACCAACTTTCGGTTTATTTCAGTTTTGCCCCAGCCACCCGAAATGCCTATTTTGCCTCTGAGATTGCACCAATTCACAGAAGCTGCCATCACTGAGTTATAATTAGTTTGCAAGTTATAGAACAAAGTGGTTGCTAGCTCAGTTGGTTGGCTATGGTGATGCCTTGCAGGAGATTGACAGTTTAAGCCTTGGTGGAGACAGTTTTTGTATCTTTTTATTTCCAGCACTATTTGTGTCTAGAAAATTACCGTTCTGCCCTTGTTACCCTATTTCCTCAATATCGACCTATAAAACTGTAGTAGAGGCGAGATGGAGTTTGTGATTGGTTCTTTGGATGAATTGTGGTTTAAGTTAACTTTTGGAGATTCGATATGCAAGCTATTGGAGGATGTTGCGATTATGCAAGCTTGACTGGATTCGTATCAACCTTGAGGTAAGGGGGTTTACTTGACACTTTTGCTTCTATTTTATTGTTATCGTATATATATGTATGTTTTATGATTGACAAATCTCTTATGGTTATTATATCAAGGAATGTGACTTGGTATAATAATCTATTCGAAAAGGATCAAGTATGTGTACCCATAAATGTTTTATCGTGATTGTGATTTGTGAAAATTGTTTCGTTCAAAAGCATGGATTGAAAATATGTTTTATGTTCATCGATATGCCTATGAATTGTTTGGGCCCTTTCGAGGGAATGTGCTTTTGGAGATCTCCCATTGTTATGTTATCCCTTTGGTAGGGCATTGTTATTGTTATGTAAAAGCCGACCTGTGTGCCACCACGGTTCGTGTGACCGTAGTGTATTGTCTGATTGAGTTAAATATGAATTGACATTGTTTTGTAAAGTGTTCCATGCAAATTATTTTGGATATATAAACGTATATATATATATATATATATATATATATATATATATATATATATATATATATATATATATATATATATATATATATATATATATATATATATATATATATATATATATATGTTTGAAATACTCTGCTTGATCCGGTAAAAGTGTCATTGAGGGTAGACGGATGGTGGATCTTATGAAGACTTTCAGTAGTTGTAGCGTACTCTGAGTTTGTATTGAATATGATGATTTGTACCGTTGAGGTGGTTGTTATGTACTGAGGACTTGTAATTATTATTGTAATTATTGTTTATGGGATTTTAGATGCTCTGTTTGTACCACTCTGAGATAATTGATGTATTTGAGGATTAAAGGAAGGCTTCGTCTTGGCATGAGCCCATCTCACGATAGACGGCCGGTCGCGCCAAAGTGATTTTGTTTTGGGGCGTGACAAATTCTTCATATTCGAAAGGTGAACTAACTATAAGAATGAATTATAATTACAATTTGGGACGCTATTAGAAGGGTAAAGCACACTGCACGAGAGAATACTCTACAAAGGAGATACTACAAATTTGATAACTCAATTCGAAGGGTACTCTAAGAATACGACAATTAGAAAATGAGAAATTGTTGGTCCAGATAACGGCAAAGTAAAAGACTAGAGGGGGGTGAATAGTCTTTTTCAAACTTTTGTCGATAAACACAATTTCTCAGATATCTGTGAAGATATCTGATACTTATTTTCAGAGAGCGGAAGACTTTTTATGATAAGTGCACGTGCTCAGCAAGATATGTGTAAATACTTAGCAAAGTAAATAAAGCAAGTAATAAATTGCAGAAAGTAAATAACACAAGTCTTTATAGTGGTATCTGAAGGTGGCGTAATCCTTCAACTAATCCACTTCGGCCTTTCTCAGACCTAGAATCCACTAAGACAGATAATTGAGTTAACCTTACAAATATCTTCTCTCGATTCCTAAATACACTAGGTTCCCAACCAAGTGTTTCCCCTGAGTTATTTTCCAGCTTTCTCAGCCAATTACTTCCTGTACTCAGAAACCTTTTGAGCTATTCCTTAGTTTCCCAAACTAAGTACTTCCTATGCTCAGTAAACCTTGGAGTTTTTCCTTAGTTTCCCAAACTAAGTACTTCCTGTACTCCACGCCGATTAAGGTGTTGGTTAAGGTAGTTTGTCAGGTGAGCTTCTTTAATAACTTATTCAGTTATGCAGATAGCTCTATGAATTAAGTATACTTAATACACTTTTCAATGTATGGTATCTTGTTCTTTACTGAACCAAGTCTATGATAAGTGTTTAAGAGAATGAATCTCAGATATGAAATCTTAATTCAACTCCTTCACAGATAACAATGCTTGTTAAGGATCAGGACACTTAGAACTTTTGTACTACTTAGAATCAAGAGCTTTGGTCGCAACAGAAAGCTTGAAGGTAAGTAGTATGCTTGAGAGTTTGAAAGATAGTGTTCAGTGTTCTTGGTGTGAGTTCTGTGTGTTTCAAGCATTCTAAGTTTTGATATTTATAGTTGAAAATCATGTCGTTTGAATAGTATCCGTTAGGCTCAATGAAATTCAAACTATTGATATCTAAGTATAGTACTGTTGTACGTTTGTCTTCTTCTCAGAGACTGCCGTTTTTGTTCAGACATTTCTGTCCGCGCATTTAATGCATTGTACTATACTTTGTCCTGTAGTGCCAACGGAACTATGCATGCTTTCTGAAGCATTGCCCGTCCCTTTTCAGAGACCTTCACATCTCCAGATACTTGTTACAACATTGTTTCCCAGAAACATAGTTTTTATCCAAGGTATCCGAGTGTAGATATCTGTGGGCACTTTTCCTCATTTAGAAACCTTGTATTCTCAGATATCTTTTGCAACACTTGTTTCTTCAAGATATCTGGACATAGGTATCTGATGACCTTAGTCTCCAGCAATCTTGTGCAGTCTTCAAATCTTCAAAAATGTTGAGCTCTTCTGCCGGATGCCTTCTTCTTGGTCTTCTTCAGAGAAATAAAAAATTACATTCAGAGACCTAACATCCTATACAAGATTTGCTAAACTATCTGATTTTCCTCTTTTACAGTATTCAAGTGAACCAAAAGTACTAACCACCTTTCTGAGCTAAGATAAGTCATTAAGTTGCTGATCAAAATCTAAATAGATATTCCTAACAAATTTCCCCCTTTTTGATCAGTCAACGATGACTATCTGACCTATTACAAATCTGGATGAGGAAACAATCCACCACTTAATCAATTCATAAGATCTTTCAATTCTTTCAATTAAGTCCAGAAAGTAAACATCAACCAAATCACAAGGTGTGATCTTTGCTGAAAAATTATCTTTTTATAAATTGATATCTGAGAGTAGGTTCATCAGATATGTTACAGAGAAAGTTCACAGATAACTTTAATAAATCACAATTTAGCGCAGTCAGCAAGATACAAAATAGATAGTAAATTAGGACAATAGGAGTAACCAAGCTCCAAGTAAACATCCTAATAAACTAGTCTTCAAGTCTTCAAAAGCAGTTCCATGGATCAATCTGTAAATTTCCTATCACCAAACCTTTTGATATCATCAGAGTAGTCATAGAGAAGAGTTCTGACAATCATCTCTGTGTCTCTAGCAAATCCACAGACTTCCTTGTAGGTTTTGGTAGGATTCTTCTTGGCAAAGTGTTTGACCCACATATACTTTCCCCATTTCCAGACATGCACAATTCTGAAATCTGATAGCTTGAAATAGTCATATATAATCCTCAGATATTTGATGTCACCCTTGTATTGTTCTTCAGTCATGTAGAATGACACAAAGGGTTCCACGGCAAGTCTTGGCCTTGTGCCTATTCTAGTGATGTTAGGAATTCTGTGCACATCATCTGGCTTTCCATAAGGACATTCATCAGAGAGGTCCTTCTTCATGGCTTCTATTCTCTTGATAACTTCAAAATCCAACCAGGCTTTGATGTGGTTGGTGTTAATCAAGATTGGCTTGTCTTTTCTCCATGCCATGAGTTGTTTATGGATTGGTTCTGGAAATTTTGAATTTACCAGTAAGTGCTTAAGTTCCAGAATCCAGTAGCCATTCTTCTGATTAATGCACCAGTAGACAGAGGAGTTGTTGTCAGTCTTCACATACTCAATTCTGGCTTCTTCTGTCCTGAGTGGAAGTTGACTTTTTCTTCTTTCAGCTCTTAGTCTATTCCTCCTTTGCCTTGAATTTTTCCTTGGGGGATTGCTTGAAGAACCACTCTGGATTGACTTGGTATTTCCAGAGGGTGTTATAGCTGCCAAAGGATTTGCAGCTATGGGCTCAGATAGGCTATCAACCTTTCTTCTTTTTCTGTGAAGAGGAGCTTCATCTTCATCCTCATCTTCATCATCAACTTCCAGATTTCTCTGGTTAGGTGATTTGCAGCCTTCTTCATTGCCCTGGGATTTGATTTCTTCTTCTTCTTCTTCTTCAGAAGATTCTTCAATCCCTATAACTTGTCTTCTCCTTGGAGCCTTGGTACTCTTTGGAGGTCTTTGTGCCATGGCCCTTGTTACAATTGTTGTTTCTTCAGTTGGTTGATGGGAAGTAGCTACTATTTGCAAAGCAGCTTGACTTGATGAGGGCTCATTTATTATGAGTGGTGGCTGGGAAGTTCTCTTGTTTCCTCTTCCTTTCTGAGCAGCACCAACTCTAGATTTCTTCTTTCCTTCCCCCTGACCTTGAGGTCCAAATCCTCCCCCCTTAGTCATTGTTGACTGACTAAGTACCACAAAGGATTCTGAGAGAGACTCAAAATTCCCTTGCAAGTAATTGTAGGCAGTAACCAACTTCTGAAGTTCAGCCTTGAGCTCCTGATTTTGTTTGATAAGTCCATTTTCCTTATCAGTGAGCTTTGCCAATGGGCCTTGTATGGCTTCTGCTTTTCCAGCAGCATAGCACGCCTCTTCAAAGGCTTTTGCAGCCAAATTTTGGTCATTATCCCTAACCATGTCTAGGTCTTTCTGAGCAATGACCAGGCTGGTTGTTCTCTGAGTGATGAGCTCAGTGAATGTCTTCATTTCTTCAGGGATGGATGTAATGGCGGCTTTATCTTGAGAAGATAACTCCTTTTTAAATTTGGCCAGTACTTGAAATCTGCTCAAGTATTCATTGGAGTTGACATTTGGCAGCTTGTTGAAAATTTCAGGAGCAATCAGCTTCCTTTTCAAATGAGAGACCACCAAGTGCTCATTTCGGTGTTCTACCAATTTCTTCTCTTCTTCATCATCTGAGTCATCAGCCCAGTGATCTTCATCCTCTTGGACATTTTCATCAATGTCTTCTAGTCCAGCAACCATCTCAGAGATGGGTTTCTTTCCTTTCAGAGAGGAGGATGGTACTTCTTTTGGTGATGCAGCCTTAGCATTATGCTTGTCTTCAGATACTTGCTCAGTATCTATCTTCTTAGCAATGGAATTTACAGCTTTCTGGAGCTCTTTAATCTCAGAGTAAGCTTGCATTTCCTTGATGGTTTGATCTTCAAGTTTATTTAGCTTGACTCTGGATTCAGCTATCTTTTCATCCAGTTGAAGATTTAACTATTGTTCTTCTTCCAACAATTGTTTGAGTTGAGCAACTCTGGCTTGTGCATTCAATATTTTCTGAGTTGTTTCCTCAGAGTGCTCAACTACTTGTTCAGTAGTGTCCTTTTGTTGGGAAGATGGATGGGTAGATTTCTGAGGAGATGGAGGAGGGGATTGTTGTGATGTCCTCTCAGTGTGCTTTTCAGCAACTGAGGCATTAGTTCCTTGTGCAATCCCTCATGTCCCTGGTGCAGGGGCATCATCATCATCCTTCTTATCATCCTCATCCTTGTGATGGTCAGAAGGAGATTCTTCATAATCATTCTCATTAGTCTCCTTCTCTTCTTCATCTTCAGAGACCAGATTGATCACTTCTGGAATAGTGACCATTTGCCCATTAACTTCCTCTTGTTCAGAGGGTATGTACTGTAGGGTCTGGGGCAAGATAGGCTTGAATGCCATCTGCATTCTGGTCTGACCATCTGCTTGGTTAAAAGCTTGAATCAGCTTTCTGGCCACTTCCTTAACAAAGTCCTTATGCATTAATGTTCCAAAGGAATATTGTTCAGTGGGGAACATGGCATGGACATAGTTTTCCAAGTCAAGGGCTCGTGCTCTCCTTGTGTGGTGATCAGTCACCTTTATGATCTCAGATAGATCAGAGCATCGAAGCTTTTGCCATCTCTTGAAGCATTTTAGGTGCTTTGGCAAAGTGTGTTCCTTGAAGAAAGGAAGCAGGTCTTTTTTCTCATCAACAGGGACCTTAGTGGCACTTGATTGAGCCCGAAAGAAAGTGTTCTGAATTAATTTCAAAACTATAGGAGATATCTGAGCTTTAGAGTAGAAAGGTATCTAAGTTACCCGTGTGACAGGCTCAGATGACTTGACTACTGAGGTTCTAGGTGCCTCAGATATCTGGATATGAGGAGGAGACTGGGAAGTCTGACCCTCAGTGATCTTTCTTTCTGCTTGAACCTGAGATTCGAAACATAACACTTAGGAAATTTTATCAAGAAAAATTCTATTTACAAAATTAGATATCTGAGAGGTCAATTACCTCCACTATTGGAGGCTCAGATACTTGTTGCTCAGAGACTTGTGCAGTCTCTGGAAAATTTTCTTATGATGAAGGCTTTGATGCCTCATCAATTTCCATTTGTTGTGGGGATTGAGCGGGCAATTCCCCAGCAACTTCTACTTCTTTTTGAACCTGTTAAGTAGAAAGTGTTAGTTTGAGAAAAATGATCAGAGATTTGTCTTTGAAGATTATAGGTATCTGCATGAAATACCTTCTCTACAAAAGGTTCAGATACTTGTTCCTCAGAGACCTTGGAAGTCTCTGGATTCTTTTCTGAAGAGATAGACTTTTCAGTTTCTTCATTTTTCTTCTCAGTTGGATCCTATTAGAAACAAACACTTAATAGTATTAGTCAAATGTATAAAGCACATATCTGAGATGTTATATCTTAAGGAACTATCTTCTACCTGTGAGACAGGCTCATGTTCCTCAAGTGGTGAGGCTATGGAAGCCTCCTTCTCAGATTCTGAGGCAAGCTTTGCAGCTTCCTCTTGATGTTGTGTTTCTAATTCAGCCTGTAACAAAGAAATTTTATTAAATAACAAGATTAACAAACACAAAAATATCACAAGTGAAGAGTTAAACCATTAAGCTACCTGAGCAGTGTCAGGCTGATTGGTCTCTGGAACTTGTGACCTTCTATGCGTTGGTCTTGTTGTTCCATTTCAGCTTCTTTGTTTGAAGTTTCAGGTACTTCAGACCTTTCCTGAGTGTGCAATTCAGTTGCCTCCCCTGGTTGATCATTCTGAGCAGATGCCTCAGTTTGATCCCTCTCATTGAGTTGGGAAACCTGCTCTTTTGCAGGATTTTCTTCAGCAAACAAAGATGCTGGTATCTCATGTTGTAACTCAAGTATCATTTCAGCAGCATCCACTACTGGTTGTTGTGGTTGGTGTGATGGTTCTGATCTGGATGAAGAAGGTGATGCTATATGAGGCCTATCCAGATCTGCTTGAGACAGATTTTTAAGTGTTGAGGCAATGGTAGTATCCTCCAACACTAAGTTATCACTCATCAAAGCATCTTCAATAAGCTTAAGTGTTTCATGCTCTGATGGTGTGTTTTGTCCAGTGACTTTGGACACAGTTGCTTCTTCAGCAACCTTTGAAACAGGTGCTTGTTCAGCAACCTGTGGTGTAGGTTCTTCTTCAGATACCTCTACACTTGTTACTTTTTCAGTAACCTTAGCCCTCTTTGATTTTTGTAGGACTTGAGAGATGACTAATTCATCATTTTCATCGTCAGAGCTCTCATCAGCATTAGGAACTGATTGGTCCATAATCCCTGCGGTTTCTGCAGATGGGGCTTGGTACCTGCCACTACTCTCATTTTTACCAATGAGTTCATCAGCAAGGCTCTCCTTGGCAACATTGATGAGTTCATCAACAGTTGTTTCTTTTGCAGCATTGATGAGTTCATCTTCATTGATGAGTTCATCAGCAGTGGCGGCAGATATCTGAGAGTCGACATCCACAATGGGTATGCCTTCTGATTTTCCAGCAGACTTCTTTCGTGAAGTTCTGGGCTTTTTGGTCGCAACGGTTCCCTCAGATACCTCATCAGTCTTTCGTTTCTTGGAACCTTTCTGAGATGTAGTAACCTTTTTCATCATGTTTGTATACTCATATTTGTAGAGTAGGTTACTATTGGCAATGTCTGCCGTCTCTCTGAGATCAATGCCAAGGCACTCCAGTAAGTATCATATCTTCAGTCCATAGCTTACTGTGACTTTTGGCTCAGCAAGGCCCTTAACGATTTTAGGCTCAAAGCCTTGAATCTTCTTCACAAATTTCATAAAGGCGTACTTTCCCCAATTGAAAGGGTTTTCCAGCCTTTTGTCTTGTTGTTTCAACAAGAACATCATCATCCAGCGTTCTTGGCTTATTTATTCGGCACCTCCTTGTAGACCATCAAAGCATCTGTGAAGAATGCATGCCAACACATCCCAGTGAACCAATAGATGTCTGGTTCTGATGTCAGCAAGTTTGAAGTCAGTAGGTGTATCTGGTTTTTCAAGATCACTCACACCAATGTACAGTTGCTTCACACCTTCAAGGATATCATCATCATGGTGTTTATTTCAAAATCATTTCCAAAATTTTGAAGTCCAAACAACTCACAGAAATTTATCAAGTTCAAAAGGATGTCCTTTCCTTGAACTTTTGACTTTATAGACACTATTTCTGTGCCTTCAGATACATAGGAAATAATCCTGGAATTGTTGTAGACTTCCAACACATCTAGTGAAGAAACTCCACTGGGAATAGCAGACAGGAAACCCTTGATTTGTGCCTTTTCAAGCATATCAAGGATTAGCTTCCTATCGGCTTGATTTTCAATAGCAGCAGTAAGATATTCCTCAATCATGGCACCACCCCAAATCATCCTGTGATTTGAAGTCCAATGATTAGGATTGAAGTCTCCTACCAAACGATTGTTTATGATAACCAACTCTGGTGCTTGCTTTTCAGCAATACCAGAGGTAGTAGATTGGGATTTCTGGGTAGAAGCACGTTTTGGAGCCATCTCTTTATATAGTGAGAGTTTTCGAAAGTCTGAAAGAGATTAAGGTGGGAGATTAGTGATTCTTTGCAGAAGACTAATCGAAGAACAGAGTTTTGCAGAAAAGTTTGAAGGGAGTTTTTGCTATTCTTGTGCAAGTATGAATGTTGGATTAGGCGAAAGTGATTTCTTTTGCCAAAATCCAATATATATATATATATATATATATATATATATATATATATATATATATATATATATATATATATATATATATAGCAACAAAATCTCAACAGACATATACATACAAATTGATTTTGTATGTAAGTATCTGTGTACATGCAGATAGGCGTGGGTAAAGTTTGTTTGACATTAAATTCTTAGTGGGCCACGTCTGAGTTTTTACAATCCACTATTTTACAGAGAAATAATCTCGTCTGTTAAGATCAAACGCCCATTTCATCAAGGGTCACTATTGCGTCTTCTGCAATGATCACAATCAGCAATTGTAATTATGCCCAATTAATGAATTTTGGCGATTTGCTATCTGAATCACATTTCTTCTATGTGAATAAGAACATCTTTTGTATCTGAGTCTATCTCATACTTAGTATATGTCCAAATTTTACACAAATATAGAAATAATACAAATTTCAAGAGAGTAGTTGACTGCCGACAGTTGTACTATTCTCTTTTGTGTTCCCCTCACGGAGTGATCTAGATATCTGAGTACCTGTATCAGAGATCTTGAAATAGTCATTTTACCCTTTTGCCTGTGGTCTCTGGATACCCGTTCCAGATACCTCTTTTCTGGATACCCGTTCCAAATTTCTCTTCTCTCTTTATATCTACACCCGTTCCAGATACCTTGTTTCTGGATACCTGTTCCAGGTTTCTTTTCCCTCTATATCTGGATACCCGTTCCAGATCCCTCCTTTGATATCTTCTTCAGGTATCTGAACTTTTTCAGTTCTTTGGTAGCTCCATTAGTCCAAGACTATGTCTTAAAGCTAAGAATCTACTTTCTTGTAGTGGCTTAGTGAAGATATCTGCAAGTTGGTCTTCAGTGCCATTCTTGAGTATCTCTATATTGCCTTTTTCAACATGGTGTCTAATGAAGTGGTGTCTAACATCAATGTGCTTTGTTCTTGCATGAAACTTAGGATTCCGAGTTATGGCAATATCACTTGTGTTGTCACAGAAAATCGGAGTTTTCTCTTCATTGAGTCCATAGTCTCTGAGTTGTTGTTGTATCCACAATATTTGTGAAGCACAACACCCAGCAGAAATATATTCAGCCTCTATGGTACATGTGGCAATTGAGTTTTGTTTCTTACTGAACCATGATATCATTCTGGCACCAAGAAATTGACAAGTTCCTGAGGTGCTTTTTCTATCAAGCAATGATCCAAAGATAAAGATCGTAATAGCCAACTAAACTCAATCCACTGTCTTTCGGATACCACAATCCAACTTCTATAGTAACTTTATATACCTTAATATTTTCATAGCAATGTTGTAGTGTGATTGCATTGGATTTGTCTGAAATCTGGCACACACTCCAACTGCATATTGAATATCAGGTCTACTTGTAGTGAGGTACAGTAGAGACCCAATCAATTTTCTATACTTGTGTTCTTCAACACTCTTGTTAGATTCAGTATAGGTCATTTTGGTTCCAATGCTCATACGTATCTTAGCATTCTTTTGAGAAGGCTTTAGATTAAATTTGTTGAGCATGTCTTTTGCATACATTGTTTGACTAATGAATATTCCATCATTGAGTTGCTTGACTTGCAGCCCTAGGAAATAATTCAATTCTCCCATCATGCTCATTTCAAATTTACTTTTCATGAGCTCAGCAAAGTCTTCACAAAGTTGCTTGTCTTTAGATCCAAATATAATGTCATCAACATATACTTGAACTAAAAGTAGTTTCCCATCATGGTTCAATGTAAAGAGTGTTTGTTAGGAATATATGTTTAGATTTTGATCAGCAACCTAATGACTTATCTTAGCTTAGAAAGGTGGTTAGTACTCTTGGTTCACTTGAACACTGTAAAAGAGGAAAATCACTAAGTATGATAGTCTAGTAAATCTTGTATAGGATGTTAGGTCTCTGAATGTAATTTTTATTTTCTTGAAGAAGACCAAGAAGAAGGCATCCAGCAGGAGAAGCTCAACTTTAAAATGAAGTTTTGAAGACTGCACAAGATTGCTGAAGACAAAGGTTATCAGATACCTATGTCCAGATATCTTGAAGAAACAAGTGTTTCTATAAACAAGTGTTGCAAAAGATATCTGAGAATACAAGGTTTCTGAACGAGGAAAAGTGCCCACAGATATCTACACTCAGATACCTTGGATAAAGATTATGTTTCTGGGAAACAATATATTTTTAACAAGTGGTATCTGGAGTTGTGATAGTCTCTGGAAAAGGACGTGCAAGGCTTCAGAAAGCATGCATAGTTCCGTTGGCACTACAGGACAAAGTATAGTACATTGCATTAAATGCGCGGACAAAAATTTCTGAACAAAAACGGTAGTCTCTGAAGAAGAAGATAAACGTGCAACAGTACTATAGATATCAATAGTTTGAATTTGATTTAAGCCTAACGGATACTATTCAAACGGCACTCAAATTCATCTATAAATATCAACACTTAGAATGCTTGAGAACACACACACACACACAGAACTTACACCAAGAACACTTAATACTCACACAAGCTCTCTCAAGCATACTACTTACCTTCAAGCTTTCTGTTGGGACCAAATCTCTTGATTTTAAGTAGCACAAAAGTTCTTAGTGTCCTGATCCTTAACAAGCATTGTTATTTGTGAAGGAGTTGAATTAAGATTTCATATCTGAGATTCATTCTGTTGAACACTTATCATAGACTTGGGTCAGTAATGAACAAGATACCATACATTGAAAAGTGTATTAAGTATACTTGATTCATAGAGCTATCTGCATAACTGAACAAGTTATTAAAGAAGCTCACCTGACAAACTACCTTAACCAACACCTTAATCGGTGGTACAGGTGAAGTACTTAGTTTGGGAAACTAAGGAATAACTCCAAGGTTCTTGAGCATGAAGTACTTAGTTTGGGAAACTAAGGAACATTTCAAAAGGTTTCGAGCACAGAAGTACTTGAGAAAGCAGAATAACTCAGGGGGAACACTTGGTTGGGAACCTAGTGTATTTAGGAATCGAGAGAAGATACTTGTAAGGTTACCTCAATTATCTGTCTTAGTGGATTCTACCTCAATTACTTGTTTTATTTACCTTGCTAAGTATTTACACATTTCTTGCTGAGCACGTGCACTTATCACCAAAAGTCTTCCGCTCTCCGAAAATAAGTATCGGATATCTTCATAGATATCTGAGAAATTGTGTTTATCGACAAAAGTTTGAAAAAGACTATTCACCCCCCCCCCCTCCTAGTCTTTTACTTTGTCGTTATCTGGACCAACAAGTGGTATCAGAGCAGGAGGTTCCCAAGCCTTCTGCACTGAACCTAGATCCCAGATAAGTGCCCACTAACTGCTTTTCACCTACACTTGATTTGTTTGTTTAGTGTGTTTGCTGCAGGATGTCTTTAAGTGACGCCCAAATTCTCAAGCCAGAGAATTATGAGAAATGGAAGAACAACATGACGATCCACCTAGAAGCCATCAGTGACGAAATGATCGACGTGATAAAGAATGGCCCCATAGTCATTCAACAACTCAAGCAGGTCATGGAGGTTTCTAATGGTAGAGACAGAGAACAAAGTGATGGGTCTTCACAGACAGATGCGTCAACCAGTGGGAGACCTACCAGTCAAGTTATTTACGAGCCAAAGCCCAGAGAGCTCTGGACATCGGAAGATGCCAAGAGAAATCGACTGGATGGTCAGGCTCGCAATATCATCATACGTTCTACTCCAGAGCACATACAATGTAAACTGTGGGGTGCAACAATGGCGAAAGTGTCCTGGAAACTGATTGAAGAAATATGTGCCGGTACTGAGAAAACGAAGGAAAATAAGTTCGAAGTTTTGAAGCTCAAATTCCAAAACTTTAAACAAGGTCCCACAGAGACTCTTGAAGAACTAGATTTCCGGTTTACAACACTCATGAGTGACATGGCTACACTTGGAGAAAGTAATAGATATACCCAACCAGAAAAGATTAAGACTATTATGAGAAGTCTAAATCATAACTGGGAGCATACAAAGTTTTTCTACTTTAACCAAGGAATGCCAGATATCACTCCAGTGGAACTTTTCTCTCACCTTGCCATTGTTGACTATGAGACAACTCAAAGAGAACAAACCACTGAAAAGTTGCAGAATGTTGCTCTAGTTGCCCAAGGAACTTCTGAAACGAAGGAAGGCAAGGAGGTGACTGAGGATGCTCTTGCTGTAAAGCAAATGAGAAAATATGTCAGTCGAGAGATTGAGAGAAGAAAAGCCAAAGAGAAGCTGAAAAAGCATCTAGTCTCAAACTATCACCAGTACAAAAATATGCAACTGTCAAGCTCGCTGAACAAGCCAGCTCAGAAAGCATCTAGTACTGAGGAAGCAGAAATCGGAAACGGTATCTGTTTCTAGTGTCAGAAACCTGGTCATTTCAAGAAGGATTGCCCTGCCTTCAACAAACTAAAGACAGGTGACAAGAAAGATCGAAGAAACTTCAAGAAAAGTCAGAGAGCTATGCTCACTGAAGAAAGTAAAAAAGATTCAACTCCAACTGGATGCTCTAGACATTGAGTCTGATTCTGAGGATGAAGACTCAGATGATTCCACACTGCCTTCTCCAGAAATGTGCGGTGTTTCTCATGAAGTGATTGACTTTGGTCAAAAGAAGAAAGAAGTGTGTGGAGTGGCTGAAGAAATCTTTCCAGATATCTCCAACATTGAACCTTGTCTAATGGCTTATGAGGTAACACATACTTCTTGTTATACTTACGAAAGTGATGAGGAAGGAATCAAAGATCTGGAACATCTCAGAAGAGACCTTGATCTCTACGAAAGAGAATTTCTGATGGTTCGAGCTAGAGCCGAAATCCTTGAAGAAGAAAAGAATTCTCTTGTAAAGGAAAATTCACAATTACTCAAGATATCCGAGAAAAAGGAAAATAAAGCTAGTGACACTCTTACTGAAGCATTGGCCAAACATCAAAATAAATGTGAAGATCTTCTTTCTGAGAATGAAGAACTCAAAAAGAAAGAACTATCTTTTCAATCTTATGCCAAAGCTAGTGACACTCTTACTGAAGTACAATCTTATTTAAGAGATCCTTCAGAAAATAGAGGACTCAATGACACACAAAAGATAGTTCTACCACTCGAATAAGAGTGATGAAAGAAGAACATTTCAAGATTTTCAAGGTGGTTCCCAAACAACCTATAGCATTGGTCAGAAAGCTAAGGTTGTTGACAAAGGAAATGCAGTTGCGACCAAACCTTTGTGGGAAAAACAAGTCCCAAGGAAAATTGTTGGGAATGTTTCTGAAAAGAAACATAACACTGAAAAGTGTAATCACCCACAGTGCTATGTCTCTCGGAAAGGAAGAATTGCAGGAGCTAGCAAATTCTCCTATGTCACGTTTTCTGAAAGGAAACTAGACGTTCCAGAGACTAGCAAAGCTGCTGAGATGAGAACTCAGATAGCACCAGGCGCTCGAAATGGCATTGGCTATAAATCCATCGGGAAACAACTTGCTCGTGAGTATAAACGAGATTAAGAACGATGGTTAAAGGCTAGAATTGCTCACGACAATTATCAGAAGTGGAAGATGAGTCAAGCCACTGAAAATCTGAATGCCAGGGCTAGAAGAAATCTGGCTAGGAAAGCTAAGTTTGCTGAGAAGCAGACTCAGAAACCTGACAGGTATCTGAAATCACCAAATGGAGCACCAAGGAACACACCAAGGAAGAAAATAGTTCTTAATAACAATGATACTAATCATTTAACTAGAATTCCTCCTTATATTCCTATTAGACAAAAGAATGTTCCTAAGAAATTCATTCAAAAATGGATTCCTACTGGAAGATTCTTTAGTCCAGATGGTTCCATTGTTAGTATGAGAACCTAATCTCATGTTTCCTGTCTTGTGCAGAACACTATAAAGACCAATCCAAAGTGGCATTTTGATATCGGATGTGGGAAGCACATGACAGGAGACAAAGCAAATCTGATTAACTACAGAAAATGCGATGATGGACCAATTATTATATTTGCTGGAGGAGATGAAAATCCAACTATAGAATTTGGCAATCTGAAGTTTGGAGCCCTTACAATCTCTAAAGTACTACATGTAAAGGGATTGAAATATAATCTCCTAAGCATGAGTCAACTAGTAGACAAAGGGTATACTGTCAAGATCAAGTCAAAACTATGCAAAGTGATTGACAATGAGTCAAAGCAGACAGTCTTGGTTGCTATGCGAAAAGGAAATCTTTATGTTGCTGACTGGGCATCCGCCACAACTGAAGAATGTCTCATGGTGAGTCAATCTGGCCACACTGAAGAAAATTGGCCATGGCATAAGAGAATGAGTCACTTGAATTTCAAAACTCTGAACAAGCTAGCCAAGAAAGAATTGGTGGTTGGTTTACCCAAAATAGCATATAGAAAGGATGGTATATGCTCAGCTTGCCAAATGGGAAAACAATCCAAAACATCTTTCAAGTCTAAAACTAGACACTCCAGTGAAAGGCCACTGCAAATGTTACATATGGATCTTTTTGAATCCTCTTTAACTAGCTATGCAGGAAAGAAGTATGGTCTGGTTGTTGTTGATGATTACTCAAGATTCACTTGAGTTGTATTTCTCAAACAAAAATCTGATGCAAGGGTTGAAATACCTAACTTGCTGAATAAGCTTGAAGTCATGAAAAATGACAAGGTATATGTAATTAGAACAGACCATGGTACTGAGTTTGTGAACCAGTACATAAAAGATTTTTGTACCTGCAAAGGTATACAACATCAACTATCTTCCGTAAGAACACCACAACAAAATGGTGTTGCTGAAAGGAAGAATAGGACCCTAAAATAAGCGACAAGAATAATGCTCGCTGACACTGAAATAAGTGAAATCTATTGGGTTGAAGCTGTAAACTCAGCCTGCTACACTCAAAATAGATGTCTGATTAACAAGCACCATGACAAAACTCTTTATGAGCTCTTGATTGGTAGACCCCCTAGTATCAAGCATCTAAGGGTGTTTGGTTGCAGATGTTTCGTTCTTAACAATGGAAAAGAGTACTTGAGAACATTTCAACCAAAGGCAGATGAAGGAGTATTTCTTGGTTATTCTCTTAATAGCAAAGCCTATAGAATCTACAACAAAAGAACGCAAAAGATTGAAGAATCTGTTCATGTAGTTTTCTACGAAAGAAACAAGAAAATACCCTTAAATGATGATCTCTCAAATAGGTTCAAAGAACTGATGATTAAAGATTCTGAAGAAGAATCCTCAAAAGGAAACAATTCTGTCAATTACTTAGGGGATGAATCTGACGATGAAAAGCAACCATTGCTTAGTAACAACCAGATGACTCTAAGACATGATGAAGAATTTCCTATGAGAATTCCAGAAATGGAACAGGTTACTGAGAACCTTCATCATGTAGAGGTTTCTGAGAATGAGATTGCTGAAAATCAAATTCCAGATATCCCTAACACTGAAAAAGTGTCAGATATCCATGGAATTTCCCATGTGTCAGATATCTCAAATACTGCACAAGTATCCCATCAAGATCATATTGATTCACATTCAGATCAAAATGATATTGATCCTACTAGTTCAAAACCCATTATGAAATGGATAAGAAATCATCCTGCAAAGGATGTGATCGGCCCATTAGACCAAGGAGTTAGAACTAGAAGAGCAATCGCTGAAAATGCAAATTGCCTCTATGGATGTTTCATCTCAAATATTGAACCTAAAACTATAGAAGAAGCATTAAAGGATCAAGATTGAATCTCTGCAATGCAAGAAGAGTTGGATCAATTTGAGAGAAACAAAGTCTGGAAACTGGTTCCATTTGTTGACGAAATATCTGTAATTGGAACCAAGTGGGTTTTCAGAAACAAAATGAATGAGTCTGGTGAAATAACCAGAAACAAAGCAAGGCTGGTTGCCAAGGGATTTACCCAGACTGAAGGACTAGATTTTGATGAATCTTATGCACCAGTTGCAAGATTGGATGCAATAAGACTCTTTCTAGCCTTTGCAGCTCATAATGACTTCACAGTTTATCAAATGGATGTCAAGAGTGCATTCCTAAATGGTGAACTTGCTGAGGAAGTCTATGTTGAGCAACCACCAGGCTTTGAAGGTTCCTCAGAAAGTAGGATGGTCTATAAGCTTCAGAAAGCTCTGTATGGACTGAAACAATCTCCAAGAGCATGGTATGATACTTTGGCCAGATACCTACTAGAATGTGGTTTCAAGAAAGGAGTTGTTGATAAAACACTCTTCACATTGAACCATGATGGGAAACTATTTTTGGTTCAAGTATATGTTGATGACATTATATTTGGATCTAAAGACAAACAACTTTGTGAAGACTTTGCTGAACTCATGAAATGTAAATTTGAGATGAGCATGATGTGAGAATTGAATTACTTCCTAGGGCTGCAAGTCAAGCAACTCAATGATGGAATATTCATTAGTCAAACAAAGTATGCAAAGGACATGCTCAACAAGTTTAATCTAAAGCCTTCTGAAAAGAATGCTAAGATACCTATGAGCATTGGAACCAAATTGACCTATACTGAATCTGACAAGAGTGTTGAAGAACACAAGTATAGGAAATTGATTGGGTCTCTACTGTACCTCACTGCAAGTAGACCTGATATTCAATATGCAGTTGGAGTGTGTGCTAGATTTCAGACAAATCCAATGCAAACACACTACAACATTGCTATGAAAATATTAAGGTATGTAAAGGTCTTGTAGAAGTTGGATTGTGGTATCCAAAAGATTGGATTGAGTTTGGTTGGCTATTCGGATGTCGACTATCTTTGGATCATTGCTTGATAGAAAAAGCACCTCAGTAACTTGTCAATTTCTTGGTGCCAGATTGATATCATGGTTCAGCAAGAAACAAAACTCAATTGCTACATCTACCACAGAGACTGAATATATTGCTGCTGGGTGTTGTGCTTCACAAATATTGTGGATACAACAACAACTCAGAGACTATGGACTCAATGAAGAGAAAACTCCTATTTTCTGTGACAACACAAGTGCTATTGCCATAACTCATAATCCTAAGTTCCATGCAAGAACAAAGCACATTGATGTTAGACACCACTTCATTAGAGGCCATGTTGAAAAAGGCAATATAGAGATACTCAAGATTGGCACTGAAGACCAACTTGCAGACATCTTCACTAAGCCACTACAAGAAAGTAGATTCTTAGCCTTAAGACATAGTCTTGGACTAATGGAGCTACCAAAGAACTGAAAAAGTTCAAATATCTGAAGAAGATATCAAAGGAGGGAAAAGAGGAATCTGGAATGGGTATCCAGAAACCAAAGGCTAAAGGGTAAAATGGCTATTTGAAGATTTCTGAGACAGGTACTCAGATATCTAGATCACTCAGTGAGGGGGAACACAAAAGAGAATAGTACAACTGTCTGCAGTCAACTACTCTCTTGAAATTTGTATTATTTCTATCTTTGTGTAAAACTTGGACAGATACTAAGTGTGAGATAGACTCAGATGCAAACAGTGTTCTTAGTCACACAGAAACGTGACTCAGATAGCAAATCGCCAAAATTCATTAATTGGGCACAATTACAATTGCTGATTGTGATCATTGCTAAAGAAGAAATATTGACCCCTGATGAAATGGGCGTTTGATCTTAACGGACGAGATTATTTCTCTGTAAAATAGTGGACAGTAAAAACTCAGACGTGGCCCACTAAGCATTTAATATCAAACAACCTTTTACCCACGCCTATCTGCAAATACACAGATAATTACACACAAAATTAATTTGTATGTATATGTCTGTTGAGATTACATTGTTATATATATAGGATTTTGGCAAAAGAATTCACTTTCGCCTAATCCAACATTCAGACTTGCACAAGAATAGCAAAAGAATTTCTTCAAACTTCTCTGCAAATCTCTGTTCCTCAATTAGTTTTTCAGCAAAGAATCACTAATCTTTTACCCTAATCTCTTTCAGACTTTCGAAAACTTTCACTATATAAAAAGATGGCTCCAAAACGTGCTTCTACCTAGAAATCCCAATCTACTACCACTGGCACTGCTGAAAAGCAAGCACCAGAGTTGGTAGTTGTAAACAATCGGTTGGTAGGAGACTTTAATCCTGATCATTGGACTTCAAATCACAGGATGATTTGGGGTGGTGCCATGATTGAGGAATACCTCACGGCTGCAATTGAAAACCAAGCCGATAGGAAGCTAATTCTTGACATGCTTGAAAAGGCACAAATCAAGGGTTTCCTGTCTGCTACTCCCAGTAGAGTTTCCTCACTGGATGTGTTAGAATTCTACAACAACTCCAGGATTATTTCATGTGTTTCTGAAGGCACTGAAATAGTGTCTATAAAAACAAAGGTCCAAGGAAAGGAAATCCTTTTGGACTTAACAACTTTCTATAAGTTGTTTGAACTTCAAAATATTGGAAAGGATTTTGAAATAAACACCAAGGATGATGATCTCCATGAAGGTGTAAAGCAGATGTACAGTGACGTGTGTGATCTTGAAAAACCAGATACACCCACTGATTTCAAACTTACTAACATCAGAACCAGACATCTGTTGGTTCACTGGGATGTGTTGGCGTGCATTCTTCACAGATGCTTTGATGGTCTACAAGGAGGTGCTGACCAGATAAGCCAAGAACGCTGGATAATGATGTTCTTGTTGAGTCAACAAGATAAAAGGCTGGAAAACCCTTTCAACTGGGGAAAGTACGCCTTTATGAAGTTTGTGAAGAAGATTCAAGGCTTTGAGCCCAAAATTGTTAAGGGACTTGCTGAGACAAAAGCCACAGTAAGCTATGGATTGAAGATTTGCTACTTACTGGAGTGCCTTGGCATTAAGCTCAGAGAGACGGCAGACATTGCCAACAGTAACCTACTCTACAAATATGAGTATACGAACATGATGAAAAAGGTTACTAGATCTCAGAAAGGTTCCAAGAAACGAAAAACTGAAGAGACATCTGAAGGAAAAGTTGCGACCAAAAAGCCCAGAACTTCACGAAAGAAGTCTGCTGGCAAATCAGAAGACACATCAATTGTGGTTGTCGACTCTCAGATATCTGCCGCCACTGCAGATGAACTCATCAATGCTGAAAAAGATACAACTGCTGATGAACTCATCAATGCTGCTAATGAGAATAGTGGTAGGTACCAGGCCCTATCTGCAGAAACCGCAGGGATTATGGACCAATCAGTTCCTAATGCTAATGAGAGCTCTGACGATGAAAATGATGAATTAGTCATCTCTCAAGTCCTACAAAAATCAAAGAGGGCTAAGGTTACTGAAAAAGTAACAAGTGTAGAGGTATCTGAAGAAGAACCTACACCACAGGTTGCTGAACAAGCACCTGTTTCAAAGGTTGCTGAAGAAGCAACTGTGTCCAAAGTCATTGGACAAAACACACCATCAGAGCAAGTAACACTCAAGCATATTGAAGATGCTCTAATGAGTGGCAACTTAGTGTTGGAGGACACTGCCATTGCCTCAACACTCAAAAGTCTGTCTCAAGCAGATCTGGATAGGCCCCATATAGCATCACCTTCTTCATCCATATCAGAATCACCACAACAACTAATAGTGGATGTTGTTGAGATGATACTTGAGTTACAACATGAGATACCGGCATCTTTCCTTGCTGAAGAAAATCCTATAAAAGAACAGGTTCCCCAACTCAATAAGAGAGATCAAACTGAGGCATCTGCTCAGAATGATCAACCAGGGGAGGCAACTGAGTTGCACACTCAAGAAAGGTCTGAGGTACCTGAAACTTCAAACAGAGAAGATGAAATGGAACAACAAGACCAACACATAGAAGGGTCACAAGTTCCAGAGACCAATCAGTCTGACACTGCTCAGGTAGCTGAATGGTTTAACTCTCTACTTGTGATATTTTTGTGTTCGTTATATCTTGTTATTTATTGAAATTTCTTTGTTACAGGCTGAATTAGAAATACAACAACAAGAGGAAGCTGCAAAGCTTACCTCAGAATCTGAGAAGAAGGCTTCCATAGCCTCACCACTTAAGGAACAGGAGCCTGTCTCACAGGTAGAAGATAGTTCCTTAAGATATAACATCTCAGATATGTGCTTTACTAATACTATAAAGTGTTTGTTTCTAATAGGCTCCAACTGAGAAGAAAAATGAAGAGACTGAAAAGTCTATCTCTTCAGAGAAGAATCTAGAGACTTCCAAGGTCTCTGAGGAACAAGTATTTGAACCTTCTGCAGAGAAGGTATTTCATTCAGATACCTATATTCTTCAAAGAGCAAATCTCTGATCATTTTTCTCAAACTAACACGTTCTACTTAACAGGTTCAAAAAGAAGTAGAAGTTGCTGGGGAGTTGCCCGCTCAATCCCCACAACAAATGGAAATTGATGAGGCATCAAAGCCTTCATCACAAGAAAAACTTCCAGAAACTGCACAAGTCTCTGAGAGACAAGTATCTGAGCCTCCAGCAGTGGAGGTAATTGACCTCTCAGATATTTGATTTGTCAATAAAAATTTTCTTGATAAAATTTCCTAAGTGTTATGTTTCTAATCTCAAGTTCAAGCAAAAAGAAAGATAACTGAGGATCAGACTTCCCAGTCTCCTCCTCATATCCAGATATCTGAGGCACCTGGAACCTCAGTAGTCAAGTCATATAAGCCTGTCACACAGGTAACTCAAATACATTTCTACTCTAAAGCCCAGATATCTACTATAGTTTTGAAATTAATTCAGAACACTTTCTTTCAGGCTCAAACAAGTGCCACTAAGGTCCCTGTTGATGAGAAAGAGGACTTGCTTCCTTTCTTCAAGGAACACACTTTGCCAAAGCATCTGAAATGCTTCAAGAAATGGCAAAAGCTCCGATGCTCCGATCTATCAGAAATCTTAAAGGTGACTGATCACCACACAAGGAGAGCACGAGCCCTTGACTTGGAAAACTACGTCCATGCAATGTTCCCCACTGAACAATATTCTTTCGGAACATTGATGGATAAGGATTTTGTCAAGGAAGTGGCCAGAAAGCTGATCCAAGATTTCACCCAAGCAGATGGTCAAACCAGAATGCAGATGGCATTCAAGCCTATTTTTCCCTAGACTCTACAGTTCATACCCTCTGAACAAGAGGAAGTAAATGGGCAAATGGTCACTATTCTAGAAGTGATCAATCTGGTCTCTGAAGATGAAGAAGAGAAGGAGACTGATGAGATTGATTATGAAGAACCTCCTTCTGACCATCACAAGGATGAGGATGACAAAAAGGATGATGATGATGCCCCTGCACCAGGGACAGGAGGGATTCCACAAGGAAACAATGCCTCAGTTGCTGAAAAGCACACTGAGAGGACATCACAACAATCCCCTCCTCCATCTCCTCATAAATCTACCCATCCATCTTCCCAACAAAAGGATACTACTGAACAAGTAGTTGAGCACTCTGAGGAAAACACTCAGAAAATATTGGATGCACAAACCAGAGTTGCTCAACTCAAACAATTGTTGGAAGAACAACAACAACTAAATCTTCAACTGGAATAAAAGATAGCTGAATCCAGAGTCAAGCTAGATAAACTTGAAGAACAAACACGCAAAGAGATGCAAGCTTACTCTGAGATTAAAGAGCTCTGGGACGCTGTTGATTATATTGCTAAAGAGCTAGATACTGAACAAGTATCTGAAGAAAAGCATGATGCTAAGGCTGCATCTTCACCAAAGAAACCATCCTCCAAAGGCAAGAAACCCATATCTGAGATGGTTGCCGCCTTCAGAAACCTTGATGAAGAAGTGCAAGAGGATGAAGATCACTAGGCTGATGACTCAGATGATGAAAAAGACAAGCCATTGGCAGAACACCGCAATGAACACTTAGCGGTTTCTCATCTGAAAAGGAAGCTAATTGCTCCTAAAGTATTCAACAAACTGCCAAATGTCCACTCCCAAAAATACATGAATAGATACCAAGTTTTGGCACATCTTAAAAAGGAATTGTCTTCACAGACAAAGCCGTAATTGTCGTCGTCCCCTCAGAAATGAAGAAATTCACTGAGCTCATCACTCAGAGAACAACCAGTATGGTCCTTGCTCAGAAGGATCTGGAATGGTAAGGGATGATGATGTGTCATTAGCTAAAAAAGCTTTTCATGAGGCAAGTTACACTGCTGGAAAAGCAGATGCCATACTAGGCCCATTGGCAGAGCTCACTGATAAGGAAAATGGACTTATCAAACAAAATCAGGAGCTCAAGGCTGAACTTCAGAAGTTGGTTACTGCCTACAATTACTTGCAAGGGAATTTTGAGTCTCTCTCAGAATCCTTTGTGGTACTTAGTCAGTCAACAATGACTAAGGGGGGAAGATTTGGACCTCAAGGTCAGGGGAAGGTAAGAAGAAATCTAGAGTTGGTGTTGCTCAGAAAGGAAGAGGAAACAAGAAAACTTCTCAGCCACCACTCAGAATAAATGAGCCCTCATCAAGTCAAGCTGCTTTGCAAATAGTAGCTACTTCCCAGCAGCCAACTGAAGAAACAACAATGGTAACAAGGGCCATGGCAAAAAGACCTCCAAGGAGTACCAAGGCTCCAAGGAGAAGAAAAGTAAGAGGGATTGATGAGTCTTCTGATGATGAAGAAGAAGAAGAAGAAGAAGAAGAAGAAGAAGAAGAAGAAGCAGAAGAAGGAGAAGAAGAAGAAGAAGAAGAAGAAGAAGAAGAAGAAGAAGAAGAAGAAGAAGAAGAAGAAGAAGAAGAAGAAGAAGGCCAAATCAAATCCCAGGGCAATGAAGAAGGCTGCAAAATTTTCACAAGAATCGATCTTGATGATGATGAAGAGACTGATGAAGATGAAGCTCCTCTTCACAGAAAAAGAAGAAAGGTTGATAGCCTATCTGAGCCCATAGCTGCAAAGCCTTTGGCAGCTAAAACACCCTCTGGAAATACCAAGTCAATCCAGGGTGGTTCTTCAAACAATCCCCCAAGGGAGAATTCAAGACAAAGGAGGAACAGGCTGAGAGCTGAACAAGGAAAACTTCAACTACCACTCAGGCCTGAAGAAGCTAAGATTGAGTATGTGAAGACCAACAATGACTCCTCTGTCTACAGGTGCATTAATCAGAAGAATGGCTACTGGATTCTGGAACTCAAGCACTTATTGGTAAATGAAAGATTTCCAGAACCAATCCATAAACAGCTCATGGCATGGAGAAAAGACAAGCCAATCTTGATTAACACCAACCACATCAAATCCTGGTTGGATTTTGAAGTAAACAAGAGAATAGAAGCCATGAAGAAGGACCTCTCTGATGAATGTCCTTATGGAAAGCCAGATGATGTGCACAGAATTCCCAACATCACTGGAACAGGCACAAGAGCAAGACTTGTTGTGGAACCCTATGAGTCCTTCTACTTGACTGAAGATCAATACAAGGGTGACATCAGATATCTGAAGATCATATATGAATACTTCAAGCTATCAGATATCAGAATCAAGCATGCCTGGAAGTGGGGAAAGTATATGTGGGTCAAACACTTTGCCAAGAAGAATCCTACCAAAACCTACAAGGAAGTCTGTGAATTTGCCAGAAACACAGAGATGATTGTCAGAACTCTTCTCTATGACTACTCTGATGATATCAAAAGGTTTGGTGATAGGAAATTTGCAGATTGATCCATGGAACTGCTTTGAAGTGTTGAAGACTTGGAGACTAGTTTATTATGATGTCTACTTGGAGCTTGGCTACTCCTGTTGTCATAATTTACTATGTATTTTGTATCTTGCTGACTGATCAAAATGGTGGAAATTTGTTAGGAATATCTGTTTAGATTTTGATCAGCAGCCTAATGACTTATCTTAGCTCAGAAAGGTGGTTAGTGGTTCACTTGAACACTGTAAAAGAGGAAAATCACTAAGTATGATAGTCTAGTAAATCTTGTATAGGATGTTAGGTCTCTAAATGTAATTTTTATTTTCTTGAAGAAGACCAAGAAGAAGGCATCCAGCAGCAGAAGCTCAACTTTAAAATGAAGTTTTGAAGACTGCACAAGATTGCTGAAGACAAAGGTTATCAGATACCTATGTCCAGATATCTTGAAGAAACAAGTGTTTCTATAAACAAGTGTTGCAAAAGATATCTGAGAATACAAGGTTTCTGAACGAGGAAAAGTGCCCACAGATATCTACACTCAGATACCTTGGATAAAGATTATGTTTTCGGGAAACAATATATTTTTAACAAGTGGTATCTGGAGTTGTGATAGTCTCTGGAAAAGGACGTGCAAGGCTTCAGAAAGCATGCATAGTTCTGTTGGCACTACAGGACAAAATATAGTACAGTGCATTAAATGCGCGGACATAAATGTCTGAACAAAAACGGTAGTCTCTGAAGAAGAAGACAAATGTGCAACAGTACTATACTCATATATCAATAGTTTGAATTTGATTTAAGCCTAACGGATACTATTCAAACGGCACTCAAATTCATCTATAAATATCAACACTTAGAATGCTTGAGAACACACACACACAGAACTTACACCAAGAACACTGAATACTCACACAAGCTCTCTCAAGTATACTACTTACCTTCAAGCTTTCTGTTGCGACCAAAGTTCTTGATTTTAAGTAGCACAAAAGTTTTAAGTGTCCTGATCCTTAACACGCATTGTTATTTGTGAAGGAGTTGAATTAAGATTTCATATCTGAGATTCATTCTCTTGAACACTTATCATAGACTTGGGTCAGTAAAGAACAAGATACCATACATTGAAAAGTGTATTAAGTATACTTGATTCATAGAGCTATCTGCATAACTGAACAAGTTATTAAAGAAGCTCACCTGAAAAGCTACCTTAACCAACACCTTAATCGGCGTGGAGTACAGGAAGTACTTAGTTTGGGAAACTAAGGAATAACTCCAAGGTTACTGAGCATACACTACAAAAAAGCTGGTCTGTAGCGACGGATCTACAGACGGATAGATCCGTCGCTACAAACCAGCGATCCGTCGCCCCAGATGGGGCGACGGATAGTAATTCCGTCGCCCCACTGGGTCTTTGACGACGGATAGATAATCCGTCGTCCAATTCGTGGCGGATTGGACGACTGATTATCATATTTGACTTTTTTTTTTAAATCGATTATTGGCGACGGATAGATACTCTATCCGTCGCCAAATATAACGACGGATAGATTCTATCCGTCATTAGATGTGACGACGGATAGAATTTTATCTGTCGTTATATGTAACGACGGATAGAATCTATTCGTCGTTATATTTGGCGACGGATAGTATCTATCTGTCGCCCAATATATTTTTGGAACTAGTGAAGGAATCTGAAATTCCGTATCTGAAATTCCGTCACTATTAATCCGTCACTATTTATTTCATATTAATCCCTGTTTTTCGTAGTTCACCTATTTAATCAATATAATGTTCGATAATAAATCAATAATACGGAAAATGTTTCAATAAATGATAAATAAAAAAAGTAATATCCAGAGCAGGAGAAATTATCCGAACAAGTGTAAATATAATAAATCCGAACGTACATATACATAACTAGCTACCAAACGGGGGTGGGGGCTGGCCGAACCGAGACATGAACTGCTCCATCTGTAACCGAAGGCGCTCGTTCTCCTCCCTTCGTTCTCTGGCGTGCCGCTCCATCTCTTGAGTTAGCCGCAACTTTGTTCCGGACTGCCTGCACCAATTCCGAGACCTGGTCCTATGTGTAAACCGGACGTCTAGACTGCTGGGATGATGATGAGGAGCACCCCGGACTAGCCAAGCTCAAACCGAGGCTCCCGAGTCCATATATTCATCCTTTGTTGTCCGGTTTGTTGACCTCTAGGAAGATGTTGTCAACTTGTTCAGTTGACAACACATCACCCGTCTCTTCCTCCTGCCTCGCCACCTGAGCATCAACCTCAGCCTGAAATCGTAAATAGCAGATATCATGATCGCCATCGCTTTTTAAAATAACTTGTAATAGTGTACAAATATGAACTTTAAGCAACATAAACATATCATGATAGACGAGGCCGCAATCGGTCCATACCCGCCTTTCCTGGCCTTCTTGAAGATGTCATACTTGGATGTCACCTCCCCACATGAGATCTGAACAACATATATAGTCAACAATTTATCATCTCACAAGTAATCAGAGACACAATACATACACGTAATGCTAGATTGAAAAAAAACATATATATACATACCGATTGGTAATAATCAGTGAGAGTAGATCGCCTCCCAAGGTGGTGAACGCCCTTCTTACGCATCGAGATGCCCGGTTACTGCATTGATGTAGGCATTGTCCAGGACATCAGTTCGGCTCCAGTAGGCATCCCAAAGGCCCACTCCGCTGCATCAACCTGTGGAGGCATTGGGCCACCCCGATCCTGAATGGCCTTCCAAGTATAGACCATATCCATGTACAGTTTAGATCCCACAGTCTCGTAAACACGCCAGATCTGTGGGATCAACCTGCTGGGAATGAAGTACTCCTTCTACATACCCAATTTCATACAACATCCAAAGTCAATACATATATAACGTCACCATGTTACATAAATTTAATAAGATACAACAACATAACAGATATGGTGACTAACATATCACCCAAACAAAGTGGCTAACATACCACTCACATATAGTGGCTAACATACCACTCACATTGTCCTAAATTTTACTAACACAATGGTGACTAACATATCACCCAAATAAAGTGGCTAACATACCACTCACATACAGTGGCTAACATACCACTCATATTAAAATGATTATAATTACAAACAAAGGAATGTCATATTTTAACTTACCCTCAGCTCATCGAAGTACTCGGCCCTCATGCGGTCCAAGATTCGGCTCCAACACTCACCAGCCTGCCCCGGTGGCTCTCTCCTGCTCCGGAAGATGTCACCTAGTTTGTTATGCACCTCCCGATGCCATAAACTGTTGTTAATGTATAAGATACAAGAAACGAATATATATTACTTTAGTACAACAATTTATACTTGTCAACTATCATAAGTTATGTTTTACATATTTAAGAAGAATGTATAATACTTACTTGGCAGGACCAGCAGGAAAAATCACAGGCAAGCCATCCCACGTGACGTTGGGATTCAGTGGATCGAACACGAGGTAGGAACAATCGTCATGGTCGCCCTCCAGTATATGTCCGGGCTGACTGGTAGAGCCCATTGCCTTCTCCTCTTGGGGGTCTCAGAATCCGAGACTTCTTCGACTACCAGAGCCCTCCACGTCCTCGACCTGCCCCGACCCAGCACTATCATGCGGCTGGCTGCGTGGGGGGGACGATAGGTGGACTTCCTCTGTCGTGGCATCTGCAAAAACATGTAATAAATACAATAAAATGTGTTAGTACGAGTTATAATACATAACAAATTATAATAACACATATAATTATTGTTGTGTTATCAACTACTAACTAGTTATAATACACATAATATACCGTTATCGCCGTCCTCTAAGTCTACATATTGGTCCTCGTGCAGATCAAACAACTCATCATCTGCTTCTATGGGATTTTCTGCTTGTTTATCGACATCCTCTTGTTGGTACGAGTTGGTAATTGAGTCGTCTTTCTCAATGTACTCCACTTTCGAGTGAGCACAAATAGGTACCGCAGCTAACCATTCCGCCTTATCGCGTTTCCTGCTTGGATATTCAAGAAACACCAGTTGTCGTGCTTGAGTCGCCAGAATAAATGGTTCATACTTGGTTCGGTACCTCTTCTTTTGGTTCACATCCACCATTTCATACTGCTCATTCTTCCTCATACCTCCTGGATTAGGATCATACCACTCAACATCAAACAAGAAGGTTCGTTTCAATGGCAAGCCGGAATATTCAATCCTCACTATTCGTTTTAGCTTGCCGTGGAAATCAAACAAAGCAGCGTCTCCATAATCTTCTGCACCCTTAACACACACCCCGGAGTTGCTTGTCGCCATGGCCGTGTTACATTCAGTCGTGTGGAACCTAAGGCCATTGACTATATAACCTGGGAATGTGTAGACCTTTTTGAATGGCCCTTCTGCGAGGGCCTTTAAGTATATGCATGTGACGTTGTTAATAAGATTCCGGACATACTCTCGGAACCAATCTAGAAATTCTGTAGGAATTTTTTAGTCAAGTAGTTCCTCTAGTGTATCCTCTGTCATCTGAGGATTTTCTTCCAAACAACGCTTTTTGAAAAAACTGCAAACATTGATTCGATGATAAGTCTATAATTGAAGTAGAGACTTACGTAGCTATATTAAAATTTAAAGAAAGTGTTGCTCACCTCGCAAATAGTATCATATACTGGTCAACCTCAGCACAATTCGTGAGGACATAATATTGAGCTGCTTTCAACTCTTTATCCGTAAGATATTATGTCTTAGCTGCACCAAGAGGTCTCCCTAATACCCTGAAGACAGATAAGGAAAACTCATCATCCGCTTGAACTTCGAATATGTCTGCGTTTCGATCCGGCCTTGATGTCTTCGTAGGGACGTGTTCATCAAAGTAATAAGAGCAGAAGGTTGCAGTTTCCTCTCAAATGTAGGCATTGGCAATCGAACCTTCAGGTTTACCTTTGTTGTTGACATACTTCTTCAATTTCCCCAAGTACCTCTCGAATGGATACATCCATCGATATTGAACCGGTCCAGCGAGTCTCGCTTCATGTGGAAGGTGAACCGGCAAGTGCTCCATAGAATCAAACCAGCTCGGTGGAAAGATACGCTCGAGCTTGCATAGAATCAATGGTATGTTCCTTTCAAGATTTTCCAACACTTTGTCATGAACCACCCTTGTGCCTAAATGTTTGAAAAATAAGCTCAACTCGGTGATATCAGTCCATACATGTTTGATGTGACTCTCGAAATGCTACCGGGATAAGCCTCTCCATGAACACATGACAGTCGTGGCTCTTCATCCCATAAACCTTTGTCTTCTTCAAATCCACACACTTCTCTAAATTTGAGGCGTAATTATCTGGGAAACTCAATGCCCTCACCCAATCAAACAAAACTGACCTAGAAGCGTTGTCAATTGTGTAGCACGCTTTCGGCCACTTACCATTCTCATCCTTCTTTGTCAACTCAGGCCTTTTACACCACGTAGACAACTCGGCTCTAGACTTCGCATGGTCCTTTGTTTTTCCCTCAATTTTGCAAAGTGTATTGAATAAGTTCTCGAACACGTTCTTCTCAATGTGCATGAAATCTAAGTTGTGACGGATAAGAAGACTGCTCCAATAAGGCAAGTCCCAAAAGATGCTTCTCTTCCTCCAACCACATTTTTTACCAATTTTCTCGTTATGCTTCATCCACCCAAGTTCAGTCACCTTCATAAGACCCAACCTATCAATCTCCTCAGGAATTTGTGCACCAGTAAGTCTTGTCGGGGCTTTTTTGTTGACGACTTTATTTTTCAAGAATTGATCCTTGTTCTTCCTGAACGGATGGTCACTTTCTAGCAACCTACGATGACAATCAAACCAACAAAATTTTCCACTACCCTTGGTCTAAATGCATCTCAGATCCTCCAAGCAATGTGGACATGCATATTTCCCTGCGGTTTTCCTTCCAGATAGCATGGAGTACGCAGGAAAGTCACTCACGGTCCAAAGAAGAGCTGCTCTCAAGGTGAAGTTCTTTTTGGTCGAGACATCATATGCAGGGATACCATTCGTCCACAACTCGATCAGCTCCTTGATTAGTGGTTGCAAGAAAACATCCAACGTCAGTCCAGGATCTTTCGGCCCAGGCACCAACGCAGTCAGAAACATGAATGGCTCCTTCATGCACTCACCGGGGGGCAGGTTGTACGGTGTGAGCATAACTGGCCAACAAGAGTATTTTCGTTCACTCCCGAACGGGTTAAAACCATCCGTACAAAGTCCCAATCGTACATTTCTAGATTCGGCTGCAAACTCTGGATATGTCTTGTCAAACGATTTCCATGCGGGTGAGTCTGCTGGATGGTCCATTCTACCATCTTCTGCATTATCCGAGATTACTCGCTCCTTGTGCCACCGCATTTTATCCGCAGAAGCACTTGAAGCATACAATCTTTTCAAACGAGGTGCTAGAGGGAAGTACCACATTTTCTTATGTGGGAGATTTTTCTTCTGTCGTTTCTTTGCAGCCCCCTCCTTGTAACGCTTGTACCGTTCCTTACCACAGAACTTGCATTGTATTAGATCTGCATCCTCCTCCCAATAGATCATGCACATTTTCGGACAACAGTCTATGGTTACCACAGGCAACCCTAAACCCCGCATCTTTTTCTTCGCTTGGTAAAAGTTGGTGGGAACTAGGTTTTCTTCAGGACAAAGGTCCGACATTACGTCAACCCATTCATTGAAGCTCGTTTCAGATTGCTGGCCATTAGCCTTACAACTCATTAGCCGAGCCAACAAAGACAACTCAGTGAGCTTACACCCCGGATAAACCGGCTTCCTTGATGATTCTAACAAGTCAAAGAACACCTGATCCTCGGGATTCGGTGGTTCCTCCACCTCCACCTCGGTTTCAGTGTTAGTTGTGTCCATGAACTCTGGCCCTGCAGCATCATACACCATTTGTTCGACTCGAGCTCGAATAGCATCGCCTTCAGATGTACTTTGTTCCCCGACTTGTTCATTTTTCCTCTTCCGTCCACGCTGTCTGTATTGGTCATATGTATTGGACGGTGCTGCTTCCTCACCATGATGATTCCATACCTGATACGCAGGCAAGAATCCATTTTTCCTCAAGTGTTGGACTACCGCTGCAGGAGTCACGTATTGCTTGTTTCTACACTGTTTCATTGCACAAGGGCACTTTATCAACCCATCATTTACACAAGCCGGATTTGAGATTGCAAATGCAATGAAACCTTCAACCTCTTTCAGAAAACTCGATTGAACTCTGCCATTTAGAGTACGACAATACATCCATGAACGATCGGTATTCATTGAATAATTAGATAATAACCTAACACATTTGAATTCATTAGATCGAGGTCTACCATTTACGATAATAAATCAATTTCGCAATAATTCAATCAATTGCTACGTAATATAAGTTATATTAGCTTCAATCAATTGTTATGGCATTACATAATATAAGTTACATTAGAATCAATTACCATAATGTTTGGTTTCATATATCAACTAATGATTACTAGTTATACAAGCCTAGAGACAAAATGAATAAAACTCATCATTCTCTTGCAGCCCCCTCCTCATCACTTGTGACGCTCCCTACGATAAAACTTGCATTCCAACAGATCTACATCCTCCTCCCAATACACAATGCACAGGTTCCGACATGCACAAACGTACTCAATAGGCGGCCCCAAACCCCACCTCTCCCTCCATTGGAGGTATGTCATGGACGGTGCTTCCTCACCGTGTTGAATCCATACATGATACTCAGGCATGAATCCATAACGTCGCAAGTGCTCGAATACTGCTGTAGGAGTCATAAATTGCTTGTTTATGTAGTTTTCCAATGTGCAAGGACACTTTATCAACCCCCGAGTTGCACAAGTCGGACGTCCCATGGCAAACGAGATGAAACCTTTAACCCCTTCTACAAAACTCCTAGAAACTCTGCCATTTACCGCCGTACGATCGTACATCCATGAACGGTCGGAATTCATTGTATACTTTTTTAACCTGACACGATCCAATTGATTAGATCGTATTTAATTTATTAGATCGATTCCAATTCGAATAAGAAGATTGTAGAGATTAATTGTTAATTATTATACGTTCCTTATAAATTAATTATTAAGTGTTCGATATGTTACAAAATTTATTAAGTATTTTACTACTACGAGTTATAAATTATAAATTACACGTTAATATAATCAACAAATTATCCGTCGCTCAAAACACTTAACTACATCCTCGTAATTTAGTACATATACGAATTTATCAAATCAACCAAAACTACTACATACATACATATCAAATTAACTAAACTAACTACATACATACTTAACATACATATCGAATTACTACATACATACTTAACATACATATCAAATTAACTAAACTAACTACATACATAATTAATTAACATACATACTTCACTACATACATACTTATCAAATTAACATACATACATATTGAATTACTACATACATTCATATCAAATTAACTAAACTAACTATCAAATTACATATACAAATCAAATTAATCAAATTACATATACATATCAAATTACATATAATTGATCAAATTAACTAATCAAGCTACTATATACTTCATATAAACATACAATTGAGAATGAGTAGTCAAAAATCAAAAAAAAATCCCAAATTTCAAAAAGTTAGGGTTTAGCCAAAATACCGTTGATTCCGAAGAAAATAGCGGATGAAATTTGAAATTGATGGAAGAAACGAGCTCCTCGTCCAACGATCTTCGAATTGACACCAAGATTGAGAAGAATCGTCAACAATTGACCGGATTTGACGGAGGAGAAGGAGGAGAAAGGAAGAAGAAGAAGAAGAGCGAAATGGCTTCTCCCTTGTCGAATCAGTCTGCTAAAACCCCTCTGGGCCGACGGAAACGTATCTGTCGGCCCAGAGCCGATCCGTCGCTACATATAGCGACGGATAATTTATCCGTCGCCCCGTAGTGACGGATAAATTATCCGTCGGCTGTTTTTATTTTTTTTAATTTTAAATATAAATATTAACGACGGATAATTTATATGCCGTTAATATTTAATTTTTTTTTTAAAGTCAAAGTATGGGCGACGGATTATATTAATCCGTCGCTCATATAGCGACGGATAAAATTATCCGTCGCTTATTAGCGACGGATAATTTTAATCCGTCGCCCCTTTCCATCGTTTTAGCCCAGTATTCTTGTAGTGATATGAAGTACTTAGTTTGGGAAACTAAGGAATAGCTCAAAAGGTTTCTGAGTATAGGAAGTACTTGGCTGAGAAAGCCGGGGAATAACTCAGGGGGAACACTTGGTTGGGAACCTAGTGTATTTAGGAATCGAGAGAAGATACTTGTAAGGTTACCTCAATTATCTGTCTTAGTGGATTCTAGGTCTGAGAAAGGCCGAAGTGGATTAGTTGAAGGATTACGCCACCTTCAGATACCACTATAAAGACTTGTGTTATTTACTTTCTGCAATCTATTACTTGCTTTATTTACCTTGCTAAGTATTTACACATATCTTGCTGAGCACGTGCACTTATCACAAAAAGTTTTCCGCTCTCTGAAAATAAGTATCAAATATCTTCACAGATATCTGAGAAATTGTGTTTATCGACAAAAGTTTGAAAAAGACTATTCACCCCCCCCCCCCCAGTCTTTTACTTTGTCGTTATCTAGACCATCAGTGTTTTATCAACATCTCCTTCCTTGAAACCACTTTCTAGTAGGTATCTGGCCAATGTATCATACCATGCTCTTGGAGCTTGTTTCAGCCCATACAGAGCTTTCTAAAGCTTATAGACCATCCTACTTTCTGAGGAAACCTCAAAGCCTGGTGGTTGCTCAACATAGACTTCCTCAGCAAGTTCACCATTTAGGAAAGCACTCTTGACATCCATTTGATAAACTGTAAAGTCATTATGAGCTGCAAAGGCTAGAAAGAGTCTTATTGCATCCAATCTTGCAACTGGTGCATAAGATTCATCAAAATCTAGTCCTTCAGTCTGGGTGAATCCCTTGGCAACCAGCCTTGCTTTGTTTCTGGTTATTTCACCAGACTCATTCATTTTATTTCTGAAAACCCACTTGGTTCCAATTACAGATATTCCGTCAACAAATGGAACCAGTTTCCAGACTTTGTTTCTCTCAAATTGATCCAACTCTTCTTGCATTGCAGAGATCCAATCTTGATCCTTCAATGCTTCTTCTATAGTTTTAGGTTCAATATTTGAGATGAAACATCCATAGAGCGAATCTGCATTTCCAGCAATTGCTCTCCTAGTTCTAACACCTTGGTCTAAAGGACCGATCACATCCTTGGCATGATGATTTCTTATCCATTTCATAATGGGTTTTGAACTAGTAGGATCAATATCATTTTGATCTGAATGTGAATCAATATGATTTTGATAGGATACTTGTGCAGTATCTGAGATATCTGACACATGGGAAATGCCATGGATATCTGACACTTTTTCAGTGTTAAGATATCTGGAATTTGATTTTCAGCAATCTCATTCTCAGAAACCTCTTCATGATGAAGGTTCTCAGTAACCTGTTCCATTTCTGAAATTCTCATAGGAAATTCTTCATCATGTCTTAGAGTCATCTGGTTGTTACTAAGCAATGGTTGCTTTTCATCGTCAGACTCATCCTCTAAGTGAATGATAGATTTATTTCCTATTGAGGATTCTTCTTCAGAATCTTTAAACATCAGCTCTTTGAACCTTTCTGAGAGATCATCATTCAAGGGTATTTTCTTGTTTCCTTCGTAGAAAACTACATGAACAAATTCTTCAATCTTTTGCGTTATTTTGTTGTAGATTCTATAGGATTTGCTATTTAGAGAATAACCAAGAAATACTCCTTCATCTGCTTTTGGTTGAAATGTTCTCAAGTATTCTTTTCCATTGTTAAGAACAAAACATCTGCAACCAAACACCCTTAAATGTTTGATACTAGGGGGTCTACCTATCAAAAGCTCGTAAGGAGTTTTGTCATGGTGTTTGTTAATCAAACATCTATTTTGAGTGTAGCAGGCTGTGTTAACAGCTTCAACCCAATAGATTTCACTTATTTCGATTAATAAGCATTGTTCTTCTTTTTTAGTCCTATTCTTCCTTTCAGCAACACCATTTTGTTGTGGTGTCCTTACGGAAGATAGTTGATGTTGTATACCTTTGCAGGTACAAAACTCTTTTATATACTGGTTCACAAACTTCGATTACCATGGTGCATTACGATTCTGAGATACCTTGTCATTTTTCAAGACTTCAAGCTTATTCAGCAAGTTGGGTATCTCAACCCTTGCTTCAGATTTTTGTTTGAGAAATACAACCCAAGTGAATCTTGAGTAATCATCAACAACAACCACACCATACTTCTTTCCTGCATAGCTAGTTACAGAGGATTCAAAAATATCCATATGTAACATTTGTAGTGGCCTTTCACTGGAGTGTCTAGTTTTAGACTTGAAAGATGTTTTGGATTGTTTTTCCATTTGGCATGTTGAGCATATACCATCCTTTCTATATGCCATTTTGGGTAAACCAACCACCAATTCTTTCTTGGCTAGCTTGTTCAGAGTTTTGAAATTCAAGTGACTCATTCTCTTATGCCATGGCCAATTTTCTTCAGTATGGCCAGATTGACTCACCATGAGACATTCTTCAGTTGTGGCGGATGCCCAATCAACAACATAAAGATTTCCTTTTCGCCTAGCAACCAAGACTGTCTGCTTTGACTCATTGTCTATCACTTTGCATAGTTTTGACTTGATCTTGACAGTGTACCCTTTGTCTACTAATTGACTCATGCTTAGGAGATTATATTTCAATCCATTTACATGTAGTACTTCAGAGATTGTAAGGGCTCCAAACTTCAGATTGCCAAATCCTATGGTTGGATTTTCATCTCCTCCAGCAAATGTAATAATTGGTCCATCATCGCATTTTCTGTAGTTAATCAGATTTGCTTTGTCTCCTGTCATGTGCTTCCCACCTCCGATATCAAAATGTCACTTTGGATTAGTCTTTAGAGTATTCTGCACAAAATAGGAAACAAGAGATTAGGTTCTCATACCAACAATGGAACCATCTGGACTAAAGAATCTTCCTGTAGGAATCCATTTTTGAATGAATTTTTTAGGGACATTCTTTTGTTTAACAGGAACATAAGGCGGAATTCTAGGTAAATGATTAGTATCATTGTTATTAAGAATTATTTTCTTCCTTAGTGTGTTCCTTGGTGCTCCTTGTGGTGCTTTCAGATACCTGTCAGGTTGCTGAGTCTGCTTGTCAACAAACTTAGCTTTCCTTGCCAGATTTCTTCTAGCCCTGGCATTTAGATTTTCAGTGGCTTGACTTTTCTTCCACTTCTGATAATTGTTGTGAGCAATCCTAGCCTTTATCCATCGTTCTTGCTCTTGTTTATACTCACGAGCAAGTTGTTTCCCAATAGCTTTATAGCCAATGCCATTTCGAGCACCTGGTGCTATCTGAGTTCTCATCTCAACAGCTTTGCTAGTCTCTGGGTAGTCTAGTTTCTTTCCAGAAAACGTGACATAGGAGAATTTGCCAGCTCCTGCAATTCTTCCTTTCTGAGAGACATAGCACTGTGGGTGACTACACTTTTCAGTGTTATGTTTCTTTTCAGAAATATTCCCAACAGTTTTCTTTTGGACTTGTTTTTCCCACAAAGGTTTGGTCGTAACTGCCTTTCCTTTGTCAACAGCCTTAGCTTTCTGACCAATGCTATAGGTTGTTTGGGAACCATCTTGCTGAACACTGACAAATGTTATTCTTTCATCACTCTTATTCAGAGTGGTAGATCTATTTGTTTGTGCGTCCAGCCCAAGTCCTCCCTTTTCTGAAGGATCTCTTAAATAGGATTGTACTTCAGTA
Organism: Plantago major; assembly: GCA_026545765.1. NCBI lineage: Eukaryota > Viridiplantae > Streptophyta > Magnoliopsida > Lamiales > Plantaginaceae > Plantago > Plantago major. Next base: position 36,231,826 of record CM048839.1, read on the forward strand.
AGAGTGTCACTAGCTTTGACATAAGATTGGAAAGATACTTCCTTCTTTTTGAGTTCCTTATTCTCAGAAAGAGGACCTTCACATTTCTTTTGAAGTTTGGCCAATGCTTCTTTATGTGACTTTTCTGTCTCAGATATCTGAGCTTTGAGAAATGCATTTTCAGCATCCTTTTTCTCAAGATATCTTGAGTAATTGTGAATTTTCCTTTTCAAGAGAATTCTTTTCTTCTTCAAGGATTTCGGCTCTAGCTCGAACCATTAGAAATTCTCTTTCGTAGAGATCAAGTTCTCTTCTGAGATGTTCCAGATCTTTGATTCCTTCCTCATCACTTTCATATGTATAACAAGAAGTATGTGTTACCTCATCAGCCATTAGACAAGGTTCAATGTTGGAGATATCTAGAAAGATTTCTTCAGCCACTCCACACACTTCTTTCTTCTTTTGACCAAAGTCAACCACTTCATGAGAGACACCACACATCTCTAGAGAAGGCAGTGTGGAATCATCTGAGTCGTCATCCTCAGAATCAGACTCAATGTCTAGAGCATCCAGTTGGATTTGTATCTTCTTTCTTTCCTCAATGATCAGAGCTCTCTGACCTCTCTCGAAGATTCTTCTATCTTTCTTGTCACCTGTCTTTAGCTTGTTGAAGGCAAGGCAATCCTTTTTTAAATGACCAGGTTTCTAACAATAGAAACATATATCGTTTTCGATTTCTGCTTCCTCAGTACTAGATGCTTTCTGAGCCGGCTTGTTCAGCGAGCTAGACAGTTGCATATTTTTGTATTGATGATAATTTGAGCCTAGATGCTTTTTCAGCTTCTCTTTAGCTTTTCTTCTCTCAATCTCCTGACTGACATATTTTCTCATTTGCTTTACAACAAGAGCATTCTCCTCAGTCACCTCCTTGCCTCCCTTCTTTTAGAAGTTCCTTGAGCAACTAGAGCAATATTCTGCAACTTTTCAGTTGTTTGTTCTCTTTGAGTTGTATCATAGTCAACAGTGGCAAGGTGGGAGAAAAGTTTCACTGGAGTGATATCTGGCATTCCTTGGTTAAAGTAGAAAAACTTTGTATGCTCCCAGTTATAATTTAGACTTCTCACAATAGTCTTAATTTTTTCTGGTTGGGTATATCTATTACTTTCACCAAGTGCAGCCATGTCACTCATGAGTGTTGTAAACCGGGAATCTAGTTCTTCAAGAGTCTCTGTGGGACCTTGTTTAAAGTTTTGGAATTTGAGCTTCAAAACTTCGAACTTATTTTCCTTTGTTTTCTCAGTGCCGGCACAAATTTCCTCAATCAGTTGCCAGGCCACTTTCGCCGTTTTTGCACCTGACAGTTTACATTGTATGTGCTCTGGAGTAGAACATATGATGATATTGCGAGCCTGACCATCCAGTCGATTTCTCTTGGAATCTTTCGATGTCCAGAGCTCTCTGGGTTTTGGCTCGTAAATAATTTGACTGGTAGGTCTCCCACTGGTTGACGATTGTCATGCGTGAGGAGCCATCACTTGGTTCTCTGTCTCTACCATTAGAAACCTCCATGACATGTTTGAGTTGTTGAATGACTATGGGGCCATTCTTTATCACGTCGATCATTTCGTCACTGATGGCTTCTAGGTGGAGCATCATGTTGTTCTTCCATTTCTCATAATTCTCTGGCTTGAGAATTGGAGCGTCACTTAAAGACATCCTGAAGCAAACATACAAAACAAACAAATCAAGTGTAGGTGAAAGGCAGTTAGTGGGCACTTATCTGGGATCTAGGTTCAGTGCAGAAGGCTTGGGAACCTCCTGCTCTGATACCACTTGTTGGTCCAGATAACGGCAAAGTAAAAGACTAGAGGGGGGGTGAATAGTCTTTTTCAAACTTTTGTCGATAAATACAATTTCTCAGATATCTGTGAAGATATCTGATACTTATTTTCAGAGAGTGGAAGACTTTTTTTGATAAGTGCACGTGCTCAGCAAGATATGTGTAAATACTTAGCAAAGTAAATAAAGCAAGTAATAAATTGCAGAAAGTAAATAACACAAGTCTTTATAGTGGTATCTGAAGGTGGCGTAATCCTTCAACTAATCCACTTCGGCCTTTCTCAGACCTAGAATCCACTAAGACAGATAATTGAGTTAACCTTACAAATATCTTCTCTCGATTCCTAAATACACTAGGTTCCCAACCAAGTGTTTCCCCTGAGTTATTCCCCGGCTTTCTCAGCCAAGTACTTCCTGTACTCAGAAACCTTTTGAGCTATTCCTTAGTTTCCCAAACTAAGTACTTCCTATGCTCAGTAACCTTGGAGTTTTTCCTTAGTTTCCGAAACTAAGTACTTCCTGTACTCCACGCCGATTAAGGTGTTGGTTAAGGTAGTTTGTCAGGTGAGCTTCTTTAATAACTTATTCAGTTATGCAGATAGCTGTATGAATCAAGTATACTTAATACACTTTTCAATGTATGGTATCTTGTTCTTTACTGACCCAAGTCTATGATAAGTGTTTAAGAGAATGAATCTCAGATATGAAATCTTAATTCAACTCCTTCACAGATAACAATGCTTGTTAAGGATCAGGGCACTTAGAACTTTTGTACTACTTAGAATCAAGAGCTTTGGTCGCAACAGAAAGCTTAAAGGTAAGTAGTATGCTTGAGAGTTTGAAAGATAGTGTTCAGTGTTCTTGGTGTGAGTTCTGTGTGTTTCAAGCATTCTAAGTGTTGATATTTATAGTTGAAAATCATGTCGTTTGAATAGTATCCGTTAGGCTCAATGAAATTCAAACTATTGATATCTGAGTATAGTACTGTTGTACATTTGTCTTCTTCTCAGAGACTGCCATTTTTGTCCAGACATTTCTGTCCGCGCATTTAATGCATTGTACTATACTTTATCCTGTAGTGCCAACGGAACTATGCATGCTTTCTGAAGCATTGCCCGTCCCTTTTCAGAGGCCTTCACATCTCCAGATACTTGTTACAACATTGTTTCCCAGAAATATAGTTTTTATCTTAGGTATCTGAGTGTAGATATCTGTGGGCACTTTTCCTCATTTAGAAACCTTGTATTCTCAGATATCTTTTGCAACACTTGTTTATTGAAAAACACTTGTTTCTTCAAGATATCTGGACATAGATATCTGATGACCTTAGTCTCCAGCAATCTTGTGCAGTCTTCAAATCTTCAAAAATGTTGAGCTCTTCTGCCGGATGCCTTCTTCTTGGTCTTCTTCAGAGAAATAAAAAAATTACATTCAGAGACCTAACATCATATACAAGATTTGCTAAACTATCATACTTAGTGATTTTCCTCTTTTACAGTGTTCAAGTGAACCAAGAGTACTAACCACCTTTCTGAGCTAAGATAAGTCATTAAGTTGCTGATCAAAATCTAAACAGATATTCCTAACAGAAATGTATTCGAAGAGTAAGCCACACTAAATGAAAAAATATGCGAAGAGATAATGCCAACTTTTGAACTCAATAAGAAGCGTAAGGTTCAACAAAAAAAAATAATGCGACAATTTTATATTGAAAAATCAATTTGAAGGTCACTCTGAGCGAGATTATTCCAACTGAGAATTCAATCCGTAGGTCAAACTAAGTTTGAGAATGATATAATTCAAACATAAGAATTCTATTCAAAGAGTGAACCACACGCACTATCTAGGAGAATAATATAACTAACGAATGATTCCAACTTACAAACTTGGTCCGAAGCATAAACGAACCTAATGAATAGGATAATTCAAACTTGAGAACTCAATTTTTTTTTCGGAGGTTAAATTCAACTATAATGAGATAATTCTAATTAAATTTGAAGGTCAAATAAACTCTAAGAATGAGATAATTCCAACTTGAGAACTATATGCAAAAATTAAACCACATTATATGGGAAAAATATAATAAATAAATGATTATAACTTAGGAACTCAATTTAAAAAGTAAAATCAACTCTAAGAATAAGATAATTCTAACTTGGGAACTCAATGTGAACTGAAACCTAGCTACAATAATGAAATCACTCCCATTTGAAAACTCAATTTGAATGTCAAACCAAATTAAAGAACGAGATTCTTCCAACTTGAAAACTTATGTTCCAACGGTTATAAACTAAACTTTGAGAATGGAATAGTTCATACTTGGGAACTCACTTCGAAGGAAAATCAACTCTAAAAATGAAATAATTACAACTTGAAAACTCAACTCGAACACCAAACCAACTCTAAAACGGGATAAATCAAACTTGAGAATTATACTCTCTCCCTCCCGAATTCAACTTTCCGCTTTCCAATTTGGAACGTACCAATTTCAATTACACATTCCTTTAATGGAAAATCTCTCCCCTACTTTATTCACCATCCCTCATACTTTATTCACTATCTCTTCTACTTTATTCAATCTCTTTCCTACTTTATTACAATCTATCCTACTTTATTCATTTTTTTTCTTAAAACCTGTGTCCGGACCGGCGGGTAATTGAAACCGAGACGGAGGGAGTATTAAATAGTAAAATACACTATATGGGAAAATATTGAAAGAAATATATGTGTGAATGGTAAACTAAATCTAAGAATTAGGTAATTACAACTTATGAACTATGTTTAAGTAAACCTCATTATGTGGGAAAATTCTTATGATGTAACATCTGAAAGTTTTAGATTAATTTCAAAGAGTTTAAAGGAATTAAGAACGATACTCATACAAACAAGGTGCACCTTTCTTCTCGGGAATCCACCCATAAGAACAGGAGAGTTAAGTGTGCTTGCTATGGATCATTTTTAGGATGAGTTATCAATTGGGAAGTTCCCGGTACATGCACGACACTACAAGAATAACAGCTTTTAGGGACGGAATTTAGCGACGGATTTTATCCGTCGCTAAATAGCGACGAATCGCTAGGCTTAGAGAAGAAAAAATTCCGTCTCTAAATTTAGAGACAGATAGATTTATCCGTCTCTAATTCGTTGACAAAAAAAACAAAAAACTTAAAATTTAGCGACGGATAGTATTTAGCGACAGGTAGATTGATCCGTCGCTAAATAGCTACGCAGAAACCCTAATTTATACTTCACTCTCTTCCTCCCATCACCCACTAACCCTTCCTCTTCCTCTCTCCTTCTCTCCCACCCCACCACCACTCCACCACCCCAACCCCACACTCGCCTTCCACCACCACTGCCTCTCCCACCACTCCACCCGCCTCGATCTCCACCACCTCACGGATCCGGCCTTCCACCACCGCCTCTGCCCCACCACCACGCTCCCAGATCCACCACCACGACATCTCCACTGTCACCCCACCAAACCACACCACCACCACGAGATCCGTCCACCACCATCTCCGACAAAAAAAGAAGAAAATGACGCTCCAGATCCACGAGATCTTCCTCCGATCTCACTCTCTCCCACCACCACGAGATCTCTCCGTCCACCACCATCTCCGACCAGATCCGACGTCATCCAAGATCCAACAAGATCCAGATCCAGATTTTGTATATTGTATTATTGTAATTTCTTATTAATTTTGTAATTTCTTATTTGTATTAATTATTATTAAATGTTGTATATCGTATTATCGAATATTGTATGAAATTGTCGGTTTATCCGTACTGAATAAAATTATCAGTTTATGCATATTGAATAATCTTATACAATTGTCGGTTTATCCGTATTGAATATTCGTATATAATTGTTGGTTTATCCGAATTGAATAAAATTATCGATTTATCCGTATTGAATATTCGTATAAAATTGTCGAAATATTCGTATTAAAAATAAAAATAAAAAAAACAAAAAATACTATTTAGCGACGGATAGTTATCCGTCGCTAAAGAGTGCTGCTTTTTGTTTCAGACGGTCAACACTTTATCCGTCGCTAGTAGCGACGGATAAATTAACCGTCACAAAAAAAACCTAGAGACGAGCAAAATTGAGACAGGGGCGTGATCCGTCGCTACGGATTTAGCAACGGATCGGTCCTGTTTTAGCGACGGATAGTTCCGTCGCTAAAACAGGATTTTTTTGTAGTGCGAGTGAAGACAAAGTGTGCATAAAAGGACCTGTTTTTGGTACAGTGGGGCCAACATATCAACCATTAAGTAGCCCACGAGTAACCGCACGGGTCCAAAGGGTCTGTCCTCAGCCCATTAGGGGATGGGGCGATATAAATGTCAAACCCCAAAATTTTAGATGAGTTTCAAAGGGTTTAAATGGATTGAGAATGATATTCATGCATAATAGAAAGGTGCAACTTTCTTTTCAATTCCATAAGAACTTCAAAGTTAAGCGTGTTTGCTCTAGAGCAATCTTATGATGGGTGACCTACTGGGAAGTTTTCCAGTGCGCGCACGAGGACAAAGTGCGCGTTAAAGGACATGTGTTTGTAAAATGGAGCCAACATATCAGCCGAAGAGCACTCCATGAGTAACTGTGCCAGCACAATGGATCAGGTCTCGACCCACAAAGCGAATGGGGCGTTAGAAATTGTATTAGAGCCGAGCCAACCTAAAACCACAAGGGGTGGACGGTTTGTCCGGGCAAGGTGCGACAGGGATGTCGCACAATTTAAGAGGGGGAATGTAACGCCCCAAAGTTTTAGAGATCTTAAAAGGATTGAGATGGCTACTCATACCAACAAGGTGTACCTTTCTTTTTCGGGAATACATCCTTAAGAACTCAAAAGTTAAAAATGCTTGCTCTTGAGCAATCTTATGATGGGTGATCTACTATGAAGTCTCCCGGTGCACGCATGAGTGGGGAAAAAGTACGCGGAAAAGGACATATGTTAGTAAAGTGGGCCATCATATCACCCAGAGAACAGTCAATGAGTAACCGTCGCGGCCCAAAGGTGAGGCCTCGACCCACAAGGGGAGGGGGCATTGCATAGGAACTCCGAGAAAGGGATATTTTAAACTTAGGAACTCAGTCAGAAGGCTAAATCAATTAACTCTACAAATGGGATATATCCAACTTGAAAATTCAATTTGCAGTTTAAACTCAACTTTAAAAATGGAAGATTCTAACTTCAGAACCCCATTTGAAGGGAAAAACAACTCTAAGATTGATATGATTCCAACATGTAAACTCTGTAGAAGAATGAACCATGTTATTTGAAAATATAATCTGAAAAAATTAGATAATCATGGATTAGGATCTCAATTCGAGCGCTAGACATACGCTATGATTGAGATGATTCAAACTCGAGCACAACGTTAACAAACTATATATCAAAACACTTTAAAAATGTGATAATTGCATTTGAAAAATTCAATTTGAAGGGTAAACAAATTCTAAGATTGGAATAATTACAATTGTGAGGAACTATGTTCGAAGAGTAAACCACACTATATGGACAAGATACGCTAAGAAAGGGATACATCCAAGTTAGGGACTGGTCAACTCGGACTCGGAGGGTATACAAACTATGATCATTAGATCATCCAATTTGGAAACTCAATATCGGATGGTAAACTCAACTCTAAAATGTGATGATTCCAACTTAAAAACTCAATTTCAAGAGCAAACCAACTCTAATTGTGTGATAATTACAACTTGGAACTCTATTAATGGGTAAATCACAATATTTGGAATAATCTAAGAATGTAATATTCCAAGTTGAAAGTTCAATTGAAATGGTAAACAACTCTAGAAATAGGGTAAACATGATTTGGGAAGTCAACTAGAAGTGGAAACTCCACTATTTGGGGAAGTAATATAAGAATAGATCTTTCCAACTTAGACACTATATTTGAAGGATAAACCGATTATAAGAGCATGAATCCAAAACTTGGGAAACTAATTCAAATTGTAAACTAAGTCTAAGAATGTCATAAGTGGAACTTAGAATGCAATTCTAAAGATAAACCTATGAATGAGATAATTCAGTGTTGAGATCAATTTTCAAAGTGCAAACTAATTGTAACGATAAGATAATTACAAATTGAGCACTTTACTCGAATTGCGAACCTCACTAAATTCTAACTTAGGAACTACTGCTACAGTAGAATAATTGTAACTTAGGAGTTAAATTCGGATGCTAAATGAACTCTAAGAATGAAATAATTTCAACTTTGGAACTCAATTCGAATGGTAAACTCAACTCTAGGAATGAGATCGTTTTAACTAGGGAACCTAATTGGTAATCTGAACTCAAAGAATGGGATAGTTCAATATTTGGAACTCAAATGAACTCTAAAATGACACAATTACAATTTGAGAACTATATTCAAATGGTAAACCCCGCTATCATGGAAAAATACTTTAACAATGGGTACGTAATTTTATTTGACAACTCAATTTGAAGTATAAACCAACTTTAAAAAATGGTATGGTTACTTACAACTTGAAATTTTTATTCGAATGGTAAACCACACTTTGTGGGAAAATACTACCCTCTCTGTTCTTTTTAAAGGTTTACATTTTGTCATTTGGGATTTTTTTTTTAATTTAACGTTTCCATTTTTGAAAACCATTTCTTGAAACATACTATCTCTACTTATTAATTTTTTTAAAACTCTCTTTCATACTTTATCAATTATCTCTCTTACTTTTTCTATACTCTCTCTTACTTTTTACCATCTACTAACTTCTTTATTCAATTTCCTTAAAATTCACATAAAATCAAAATGTAAACCTTCTAAAAGACCGGAGGGAGTATAATAAAAGTAAAATCTCAACTTTGAAACTCAATTTGGAGGATAAATTAACTCTAAAAATATGATAATTGCAACATTGAAATTCAAATAAGAGGGCAAACTCAACTTCTTGAATGATATAGTTCCAAATTGAGAACTCAATTTGAAGGTCCAACCCACCGACACCCTAATGTGGTATACAATGAGGTGCATACCAATGTTTGAGCTGGCGTTATTTTTCTTATTAAATTATACTTAATACTAGAACGTGAGAACACGCTATGCGTGTTATTGTGGCACATAGTTACAGTTATAGGAGACATATATATAAAGGCAAGTAATATCGTTGTTTCTGATAATGAATTGTCTTTTTTCAAGTTGAATTAGTGCTTGAGTTAGTACTGTCAATTGATCGTTGATGAATTGATTTTGTTGGGTTGAATTATGATTTAAAATTTAATTGAAGAATACAAATTGATTTTGTTGGGGTTGAATTAGTGTTTAAAATTTAAATGGAGAAGAAAATTTGGGTTTAGTTATGATGCATTGATTTTGTTGAAGTTGAATTAGGGCTTCTAATTTGATTGAATAAAACATATTGTTTTTTGCAATTAAAATCTAATTTACATATATATTACAAATGAGTTCAATTTAATTTAAATTAAGTACTCAATTACACAACTCCAATAGTTGTCCACTTATATATATACTGTAATATTATCCTTAATTTGTTTAATATTTCACAAAAATTATATCGTGGCATCGCCACGGGTTAGTACTAGTATGCTATAAAAAGTAAGAAGATACTATTCTTATTACCAAACCCCTAAAACTTAGGTAGGTGGTTGGATAGTTGAAGAAAGCTTTCGCAAGAAGTAAGACGCGAGCTACCATCGATCCTGTCCTTCCGCACGGGGTTGTAATTTGGAATTTTTCTACTTAGTGACTCCTTAGAAGAATTATTCTTATAAAATTCAAATTCAAATTTAAGTATAATGATTCACAAAATTTAACTAATTTTGTAATTCATTAAATCCCATCCATACATCTTATTTATTCAATTTGAATCTGACACATACAAGTGTAAATTTCCAATATAACAAATGTTGATATCTTTTAAACACTACCCGTCAATTATTGTCTAGATGAAGATTCACTCATCAAGTCTACAAGAACTACAAGTCTACAACTACAAAGAGAGAGAAATAGAACAGTTCGTTCAATAAGCAAAGTCGCTGTTTCATCTTAACGTTTTATGTTATAAGTCAAAACACGTCTTTACCAGTTTTGTATACTAGGCTTCATCTTCATGTATTTTACGGAAAAAATACTCCATTTGGTCATGTATGTTTGATGCTCTGCCCATTTAGTCCTGTATATTTTAAACTACAACAATTGGTCCCGTAAGTTGTTTAAATTTTTAATTTTGGTACTCCGGTGACAACTCCGGCTAGGCGAATTAAAATTAGGTCTAGTTCGCCACCAATTCAAAAGAACTCGTGAATTAGTATTAATTCACCTAATAATTCTACCCCCCCCCCCCCCCAATTTATAAAAATCTATATCAAACATGTATATCTCCACTAAATAAGGAAAGTTGTTTTTCCCTCACATTTTTCAGGAAAATCTTATTTTCCCCTATTTTTTTTTTATTTCCCCCCATTTTTCCTCAAATCAAATGAAGCCGTAGCTTATCAGCTATCTATATAATATATTATCAGCTAACTTATCAACTAGTTTTGTTAAACATATTACTAAGAATAAAAGGGGCTTCCTAATGAATCCAACAAAAAATTGGATACTAAGTGAATTACGATAATAAGTTTTTAAACCCTCACACATACAGAATTATTGAATATGAAAAATAAACAAGTACATAAAAAGTCCATTAAGGCTCAAATAGAGGTTGAGTTCGACATTCTCCATAGTTGATCAGATCTTATTGGGATCTCTTATATGAAAAATAATTTCTTCATATGCATATATTTTCGATCGACAATCGATAATTTCATCTATCACTTTCTCGTTAATGAAACCACTATACTGATCAATGTTGATTCGTTAACGAGCATGTACGCCTCTACTTTCTTTTCATACCTTTCGAATACAGCATCAATAATACAACTCCCAAAGTGTTTAGTCATCATTGCCTCCATTACACAACGAATACCATGCGCCACAAGTTTGGCAGCTCTCTTATTATTATTGTTGTCAAAAAACGAATCCTCATGTTCATCATTATTAAAACTCTCCTTGGGAACCCAGGGATCACGAAAATCCTGAATCTTATCCAAAGTGAAGGAACCCTCGTTCTCAATTATGACATCTACTTCAGCTTTGCACGGTCGGTATAAAGGCATGTTAAAAGAGTATAAATCCTCCAACTTGACAAGTCCCTGAGACAAATTAAATATTCCTTACATTAATTCTATGTGATAACTTGAAGGCAAAATGGAATTTTAGCTCATTACATACGTTGGGTTGGGTAGAACTTTAAAAATTCTACTGGAGTGCTCAGATTGATCCACTAACTACTCCTACGTTGGCAGATAATTTAGTCCATCAAATATTTTTAGGCTCCATGTCACCAATTTATGACGACATGGCAAAAGTCAACCGGCCGTGTGGATTGTTTACCGTAACTTGAATTGATTGATACTCACTTGACAATTACTTTAATTTTAAGCTTTAAAAAAATTAAAATAGTAAAAGTAATACAACTAATTAATTACAAATATAAATATCCAAAAAATTATAAGGTAATTACTAAGAATAAAACAACCAGATAAAATTATAAAATAAACAAAAGAAAAAGTGTAAAAGATTATAAAAATTAAATAACTTACCGAATATTATTCAAAAGTTATAATCAATTATTAAAATTCATAAAGATATATAGTATTTGATATTTTCCCTCGTTTTTACTAACTCTTTTTGTACCCTCATTTTTACTGCTCTTTTTTTTCAACATCTTGCAAATCATAATATATTTGTATGTAGATATTTTAGGTGGAAAGTGAAGGGGGGGTGGGGGCGAATAAATAATCGTAAAATCGTGGGAAAAAGAGCAAGTAAAAACGAGGGAAACTATCAACTACTACATCTTTAATACTATTTTTTTAAAATTAATAAATTTTGATATTTTTTCATGTTTTATTATTTATTTTATAATTTGTCTGATTTTCTATTATCTTGAATAATATTTTATAATTTATTTTGGATATTCCAATTTTTTTACTTGTTTTTAATTTTTTCCATTATTTTTACTATTTTTTTTTAAAAAAGGGTACAATTGAAGTAACTGCCAAATCAACATCGAGCAGCCTATATGTCAGTCAACAATCAACAAAATCTATTGAAATTTACCACATGTCAGAAATTTGGTGATGTGCAGTCAAAAAAATTCTTTATGGACTAAAACTCTCAACGACCTAGGAATAATGGGTCAATCTGAACAACCTATCATTTAATTTTCAGCTAACCTAACATACGTAATGGACTAAAATTGTCATTTTGTGTAATTACCGGAATATAATTAGATGGTGTATTTTTTGGTTAAAGAGAGAGTAAAATCCTCTTGGCCATAATTGGTTTAACAGAGGAGTAAAACCCTTTTGGTCGCAGATTCAAATACTACGGTGTGTTTTTCCAACATCATTAAAAAAATATTAGAGACTGACCTCTTTGACCATGTCAAAAAGTGACTTTGCAAGCAATGTGAGATTTGCACAATCATCATATGGACTTTCAAGACTTGTCCCAGAAAATAATAAAACCATGTGTCCGCCATGTATCATTTCTTCGCCTCGCAACCTTAGGAACGTGGAAAAATCTCTTTCGAACTGCTTTGAGTATGCTTCACGTGCCTTAAGAGAACTTTCTTCCGCCAAGTAAATATTTTCTTTGTTGTGATTGTCTAATCCTTCTGGAACCTAGCTTCCATAAGATCATTAACACCGTTACACCGATATATAATGAGTTAGTGAATTACTTCACATATGATTTTAAATCCTTTGTAAAAGCGATCTCTAATGAGCCATGCTCAAAATTAAAATTACCTGAGAAAGCCAGTGAAGAGAGTAGGAAGAGTAAGCAAAGTGCAACGTCTTCTCCCCAAACAACCTTCTATAGAAGGAGCCTGGTAAACCATAGTACATGACACGTCGTCCCTTCTTTTTCCCGTTGTCGTCATCCTTCTCAAGCAAATCGGGGATTAATTTGAACAGGCTGTTAAAATCATTATCTGGAAGGTCATTTAAATATACTTCAAATTCGGGGACAAAATCCATATTAATCTCCCCTCTACATATATTCTCAATTCTCTCGACAACATGAGTCATGGCCCAAAGTGAGTTGGGCCCTGATGAACACCCAAAGTCCACAAGTTTATAGCAATTTTTACACCCTATTCGTGGATCAGCCAACATATTCTCCAGTGCATCATTTAGCATTGACAACGATTTTGATATCCCACTTCTCTGTAATATACATACACATACATACGTATAATCAAATCATGAGTCATTTAAGTAGTTTACAATGCAGTGTGAGTCTAAATTCACATTATTCTTATACCGTAGAAACTACGTACAATGATATTGGACCAACAAAAGATATTATTGTAAAGAGTTTATTTCTAAGCACAAGTTAGAACCGTGAATTTTTATTACTATTTTAGGGGTTTCTAATGTACTAGCTAGTTGTGATCATATGATTTTTTTATTGTTTAAAAAAGTCAACTGTTTTACAAGAATTGATCATATATAATCCAAGTCACAATTAATTAAAAGACAGAGATAATAATAATAATTAAATATAAATAGCATGTAGGACTAGAGTATACGCTAGCTAGCAGGTCGATCGATATATCGTAAGAATGAGAAGTACTTGATAGGCTGAATTCTTTGCATAGCTAGTTTTGCCATCACCAGGATTCATCTGCATAATGTTATCAGGTCCCTTCATTTTCTTAATTAGCTGTTCTTCTATACTTTCGGTTTGAGACTGACTCCCTAATTAGCTAGCTCCATATATATACAAAAGAATGGATTTATTTTCTGTGGATACCCATCTTCTCGAGTTGATAGACAATTTGAGGTGCATATTGTTGCGTGTGGAGAAGACACAAAGATATACTCCCTTCCTTTCGTTTCGAATTCAACTTAATTCTTGCATTTTATTTTGAGATGTTTCAATTTCAACTTGTTATTCTTTGAATGAAAATTTTATTTCCTACTTTATTCACTATCCATTATACTATATTCACTCTTTCCTACTTTATTCACTCTTTGTTAAAGCGAGAAAATAAACATTTCAGCTGAATACTCTCGATTTTGTATTGCTGCGGAAAAACTTGGTGATTTACAAGAACCCTAGCAGGGGTTTATATAGCTACAAAATTACTCCTATATAGCCAATGGAACAGTAAATTACAGAGGTGAATCAAAACGAAAAAGGACTACAGTAAAAACGCCTAACAAATTCTCCATAATAAGCCAGACATCTTTGAGGATTGAAGACGATAGGATCGGTGAGCTGTAGCCTCAATTGTACGATTCTGGTACAATTCATGATTCAGTGTGGGAGGTTTACGTGAACCAAGCATATTTGAATTTCCCTCTTCTAGGATTTAATCTACTTCTCTTCTTCTGCTTGTTCCCCTGCATGGTTCGTCGGTTTAATACGCATTGGTTCGTTCATGCCGAATTGGAGAACTATTGTTTCTTCTTCGTTCTTTTTCTTTCAGTTCTTCACTTGATTTCAATTCCATTGTGTTAACTCCTTGTTTTTCAATGCTCTCCCTCGAGATGGGAGTGTAGATGTTCGCAATTCCCATCAATTGCTTTGGTAAAAGCATTTATGGGTTGGAATTTAGAAGAAACATTTTTCACGCTGATTATGCCTTGCTCTACATTTTCACGGACAAAATGGCAGTCGACTTCCACATGTTTGGTTCTTTTTCATGGGATATCGAATTTAGTTAAGTGCGCTGATGATTGGTTATCACAAAAGATAACTACTGGTTTCTCAATATTGATACCACATGTCATTAACTTCAGAACATTTATGTGCTCTTGCCCTATATTCGGCTTCTGCCGAAGAACGGGTTCCAATTTGTTGCGTTTTGGATTTTCAACTAACATGGGAATTTCCATACATGATGTAATACCCGGAAATTGATCTTCTTGTGTATGGACAACCCTCATAGTCGGAATTACTGTAAGCAATTAAGCTTTGTTCTGGTTTTGAATTAAAGAACAAACCATTACTTATGTTATTATCTTTTGGATAATAGTATGCTAGTTATTTTGTTATGATAGTTCTCAGTATGATAAGTGTTTTGATTAATGCGAGATATTTACTTGAGGGGGGAAGTCTAATTTCTGCATACGTTGTGAAGAAAGACAAAAATGGAGAGATTGAAAGTGTTGTTACAGGCATTGTTGAGTTAATAGTGACAGTAGTATACTAGCTACGTTGACTCAATATTGACTATACTTTTGATAGCACTTTATTTTACTAATTGAGTTTATTTTGTCTTTATTCACTAACTTAGCTTAGTTCCACGCTTTTAGTTAAATAATTTTGTATAAGAACAGGTTTGGAAGAAGCATCGAAGTTAGAAGAAAAAGATCTTGAAGAATATAAAGATGCAAAGCATGATATCATAAAGAAGGAATGTTGAGATTCTACATGAAGAAACTAAACAAGGCAACAAGATTTATGAATAATCTGTTTTGGACGCTTTTGAATATTATATATAAAAGAGATAATGCATTGAACAAGATATATAAGTGAAGAGCAAAAAGACTAGTCATTAGAAATTAGAATTGAACTTTCACTTGTAATCTTAGGTTTTAACTAGACTTTGTTATTGATGTTTGCCTCGGGTGTTTGATCTCCATAACTTAGAGTAATCTAGGTCAGTGATACTGGAGTAGGTGAAACTATTCACCCCATTAGCTTTGTGCAGTTCAAGTTTCCAATCCATGGAAGTTTGAATCTAGTTTTTTGTAAACCTACTTTCTCAAAAGTTGATATTTCGCCTACGACACGACATGTATCTTTACTATTCTAAAAGAGAATTACCCAAAGGTAGTTCTTACACCAATTAATTTAATTTTGACCAATTGATTAATTTTGACTTTAAATTTCACCTATAAAAATAAAGCTAAAAAGGAAAAAGAAAAAAAAAAAGGGAGTTGCACATCATCTCCCACTACTTCCACCATTATAATCACCAAAATTTATATTTTTTATTAATTACTCATATAATTAACATATATTATAATTGAATTTTTAATTAATTAAGTATAAGTTTAAATATATATTATGATATTTATGTCATGCATATTTAAATTTTAATATGAGACTCATTTATTTGGCAGTGAATTTTCACGTGCACAATTCTACTAGTATTTATATACCTGATAAAAGTTATTTTATTCTTCAGTTTTACATTCTGATGTGATATGTTTATTGCTTTAGTTTGAGTTACAATATTATTATGTTAACATTGATCTCAACAATGTTGTGACAAGCTAGAAGTACAAAGTCAGGGTATTTTATTTCTTTCAGTGTGGGTGGAGATTTCCATAGTACGTACTAATGATTCACCTTCTTCATATCATAATTAACTATTATAGTCTGAGTTATGGGAATGGTAATTTTGGCGTTGGTACAATATGATAAAGTAATACTACCATCAATTAGGTGCGAGAGGATCGGGTCAAAACCGAATTGAACCAATTTTTGGTGGCCCAAAATTGAACCGAATTCTGGTCGGTCTTGGTGTGGACCGAATTGAAATTTCCGGTCCGGTCTGGGCCAGGACCAACTTTGGACCGAATTTGCAATTTAATTTCTTTTTTTTTTAAATGTAAACTCACTTAGAAGTCATCATTTTCAATTTGAAAGATGTTCTGTCCAACTAAAAAGCCAACATACTGCCTCTCACCGTCTTTCTTTGTCAATGTAAAATAATTCAATTTTTATCTGTATTGTGATCCGAACTGAATAGGTTTAGGGCTGGTCTGAATTCAAATTTTTGATCTGATTTCTCAATTCGAACCGGTTTATGCTCAGTACTACTCCTACCAACAATAATAAATTATTATAGTAATAAGAATAATTGGTTATATATTGAGTTTGAGTTTGTGGCGAATCGACGGGTCAAGCAACGCAAACCACTTGTGCAGAACATGATTAACTGATTACAATAATATTTCTTAAAACTTTAAAAGAACAAATACAATAGATAAGAATATTTTCCAGATGTCTGATTTGTTCCAAGAGTAGACTAGCTATCACTTTCAGAGTAGTTTGATTTTCTATCATCAATCAATTTAGTCCGCCTTCTGATCTCTCACGCCATATCAAACTCTCGATCCTATCGCCACAGACGCAGAGTTAATCTCGCAACAGCATCAATCCATTAACGATTGGGAGCAACTAAACCCTAACAGCTTCCGTTGGATGAACAAGCTGCTCTCAGATCCCAATTTCTCGGGATAAGGGGAGATTCGTTCGAATTGACCGACCTATTCGGGATTGGCCATGCGACTGTGGTTATCGGCAGCGATCGGCCTCTCCAGAGAGGACTCCACTGCCACCGGTGATTTGATTGATTGTGTTGTTTCGAGATTTGCTGTTTCTGTGGAACCTAATTGTTGTTGCAACTTTCCCCATGGTTGCCGATTATCATGGCCCTAGCCCTAGGGGCGTCCTCTGCAATGCCGGAGCTGGTGCAGCTGCTGGTCAATATCTATTTCTCTGTCTTTTGTTTGTTTTGATTTTTGTGCTGTTGTATTTGTGATTAATCGTTTGGTGAATTTTAGTAAATAACGATGTTATTGTATTATTTCAAATTTGTTTCCATGGAGTTGGAAGCTGGGGAGTACTGATAAATGAAGCTGATAAGGCTTTAGGGGTGTATTTGGTTTAAGAACATGATATTAATGTAATTGTGAAGCTCATTGGAGTCATACAGTTGAAGCTGGGCATATATGTTAAGACTTGAGATTATAATATACAAATAGTTAGATGAATGAATGAATATATTAGTAGTAATTTGGTTTTAAAGTAAGAAATAATTTCTACTTTAAGTACAGGAATTTGAATTTGGGACAAACTGATAATACCAGTAAGTTGAAGTTGGGACAGGTAGTATTTGGATATGACTATCAAACTAGATCTGTTTGAAATTTGTTTCGACGAGTTGGCAGCTGGGGAGCAGTGCACTTGATTTTTTTTGCTGTTCTATTTGTGATGAATCGTTAGGAGAATTTTAGTAAATTATATTTGCATATGGATGTCAAGCATTAATAATGTTATTGTATTATTTCAAATTTGTTTCCATGTAATTGGAAGCTGGGAGTACTTGATAAATATGTTATTGTGAAGCTGATAAGGCGTTAGGCGTGTATTTGGTTTAAGAACATGATATTAATGTAATTGTGAAGCTCATTGGAGTCTATTATACAGTTGAAGCTGGGCATATATGTTAAGACTTGATATTATAATATATAAACATCAAGTAGATGAATGAATAAATACGGAATATAGTATTAATTTGGTTTTAAAGTAAGAGATATTTCTACTTTAGGTAAAGGAATTTGAATTTGGGAAAAACAGAAAATACCAGTAAGTTGAAGTTGGGACAAAGGTAGTATTTGGATATGACTATCAAGCTAGTACTGTTTGAAATTTGTTTCAACAAGTTGGAAGCTGGGGAGCAGTGCACTTGATAAATATGTTCTTGTGAAGTTAATAATGCTTTAGGTGTGTATTAGGTTTATAGGAACACGATATAATGTAATTGTGAAGTTTATTGAGATTTAGGTGTAATTTATATTTTAAGAAGCACCTGTGGAATTGTGGATTATATTTGGACTTTCCTCATGAGGTTTAACTTGTGTTGTAGGAGTTATTGCAGCTACATTTGTGTGTCCTTTAGATGTTATTAAGACAAGGCTTCAGGTCCATGGGTTGCCGCAGCTTGCTAACACTAAAGGTGAGATCAGAGCACTATTACACTGGTTGCTAGGTTTATCGGTTTGTGGATTTATTAGATTTAAGTTTCTCTCGCTGATCAGTATAACATCGGGTCGTTGGCTTAATTGAATTTGACATTTGGAGGACATAGTTTTGCAAAAATTCCAGTTATATTTGTCACCAGAAAGATTTATAATAGATATTTCCCTGTTGATAATTTGCAGGTGGTGTAATAGTAGGAAGTTTAGAACAGATTTTTCAAAGGGAGGGGTTACGTGGTATGTACCGTGGGCTTGCCCCTACAGTCCTTGCGCTGCTTCCAAATTGGGCAGTAAGTAATTTTTCTTCCTCAGAATTTTGTTGTGGTGTTCATGAGATTATGCCCTACTGAGATGTTCTGCAGTTCTTTCTTTGGCATTGTGAAATGATCAAATTCAAAGGAAAATAATTTGGCTGCGAATCTATTGCAGGTGTATTTTACAATATATGATCAACTGAAAACTCTTCTTGGTGCTGATGGTTAGCTCAATATCTTCTTGTTGCTATTACTATTTTTTATTTTATTTTATTTTATTTCTACTAATACTATCACTATTAAGATTACTACTTCACTTTTTTCAGAAATGATGAACTAAGAATATTTTCTTACTTCCTAGTATGCCCATGTATGCTTGCGTAGATTTTTCATGCTCTATGGCGTGTTGACTATCTTTATTTCTTGAAATTATAGATGTGAATCATCATCTCTCTGTTGGTGCTAACATGGCTGCTGCTGCTGGGGCTGGGGCTGCAACAACAATTGCAACAAATCCTCTTTGGGTTGTCAAGACTAGGCTTCAAGTATGACTTTACATTTGGTTATCATTTATCTTTCTTCAATCCGTTGAATTTGAAATTTTATATGTGGCAGATTAAATGATTTGTTTGTTTAACATAGATAAATTATTCATTGCAGTTTAGATTTATTGTTTTGCATGTGTTGTATTTATTATAGTTGAATTCAGTTGAAATCTTAATTCCACTGAAATCTACCCAATGCATTATACTGGAAGCATATGTGCAAATTGAAAAGTACGGAACGTTTAGCGCATGGAGTTCTTTCTCTACTTGATTTTGC
This sequence comes from Plantago major, assembly GCA_026545765.1. NCBI lineage: Eukaryota > Viridiplantae > Streptophyta > Magnoliopsida > Lamiales > Plantaginaceae > Plantago > Plantago major. The sequence goes on from CM048839.1 coordinate 36,251,567, forward strand.
ATTTCCATGCCAAAAAGATTTCTCAATCGTGTTATGCCATGCAGACCCATGAAAATTTGAGAAAAAACATCTATTGAAGTGTAAAATATTGAGAATTCATTTAAGTAAGATCTCCGGAGACACGAAGCTATGGGATATGTTATATAGAATTTCTGTATCCGGGCATTTCAATCCATATGCCACACATCGGCTAAAATTTGTGTGGCTTGTTATCATGCCATACACTTTATGAACCGATAATTACATTTATACTCTCTCTTCGTCTCATAGAAGTTGTCCACTTTGCTTTTCCACATGCAAAATAAGGAGTGTATTATTATAACACTATATATTACATGTAGGGTTACTTTATACTTCCTCCGTCCCGTCCCATGTTATCCATTTTGACTTTTTTCGGTCAGCCATTTTCAACTTTGACTACGAATAAATTTTAAACGATAAATGTAAAATGTTCAATTAAAAGGCATCACCAGAAAGAAAGTATATGATAGGATTATATTATGATACTTTAAGTACTAAAGTTTCATAATATAATTTAATTGAACATTTTACAGTTTAAGATTAATTTGTAGTCAAAGTTGGACACTGTTGACTGGAAAAAGTCAAAGTGGGTAACATGGGACGGGATGAGGAAGTAGTTTATAAATAGATTAAAGTAGTTAGCTTGGTTGGCCCTTCCCCAAAGAATATAAAATTATGGAAGAGAGACGGATCTGTTGCTAACAATCTGTTATAAGATTTTACATGTTTATGAAGTAATGAAATAACAAGTTATCATGACAGGGATCCTTTTTGGTACTGGTTAACCGAGTCAAGTCAAAATCTTGTGGTTTCATGAGCATGTATATAAGTTACTCTAACATCTTATATTAATGAGTTGTCTCGCGTTAACTTTGTTTTTCTGAATATAACTGCTTATTTACTCACAAAACAGTATGTACTTATAGGGGCAGAAGTCTGTCTACATTAGCCACTCAACGCGTTGACGTCTGTCTAAAATCATGGGCGTAGTGGGGTTTTCATGTCGATATTGAAATATAGATTAGCCCATGATAGTTTCCACCCTAATATTTGCTCTACTTTTTATGCAGACACAAGGAATGAGAACAGGTGTTGTGCCATATAAGAGCACACTATCTGCCTTACGAAGAATTGCACATGAGGAAGGAATCCGTGGTTTATATAGGTTCAATGTCTCCTACTCTACTTCACTATGAAATTTTCTGTTGGATTTGTATTTCCCAAATGATCTGACTTCTTGCTAATTTCTGTTGCTGCTGTGCAGTGGTCTTGTGCCAGCTTTAGCCGGTGTAAGTCATGTTGCTATTCAGTTTCCAACATATGAGAAGATAAAGGTGTACTTGGCTGATCGAGGTATGCTACTGGTCTTTTTTCCCTTATATGCCATATCTGCTGATCTTTCCATATACCAGCATTTCTGCCATTAACATCTTCTGTATTTGTTGTAATGATAGATAATACTACAACGGATAAGCTAGGTGCTAGTGATGTTGCTATTGCTTCCTCAGTATCAAAGATATTTGCATCCACCTTGACGTATCCTCATGAGGTATGGTGTCATCCATCTTGATCGTTTGTTTTCTATTATACGAATTACCAAGTAATTTTAAAATGTGACGGAAAACATGCCTGTGTACCCATGCAATGCAACCATCAGGAAGTAGGGAATGACTGAATCTTGTACTTTGCTAGGTAGCGGCATATTAAGAAATCTAATTGTTAAATTGTTTTTACTTGGTTTTTAATATGATTTCATTTCTGCTAATTCATTGCAGGTAGTCCGGTCAAGACTTCAGGAACAAGGGCACCATTCTGAAAAGCGGTATTCTGGCGTTGTTGATTGCGTAAGGAAAGTACTCCAGCAAGAAGGGATCCCTGGGTTTTATAGAGGCTGTGCGACCAACCTTCTCAGGACAACACCTGCTGCGGTGATCACATTTACCAGTTTCGAGATGATTCACCGTTCCCTTGTAAATTTGTTTCCAAATGATCCACACCCTCAGCCTTTGTGAAGACGGTGATTAATGCCATAATGGATCGATCGAAGTCCTAAACTTTTCTCCATGTTCTGTGTCGGCAAAAGATGTGCGGTCATTTTATCAACTTGGTCTGGCGTGAATGATGTCTCAGTACCCAAATCGAGAGGATGGGAGTGTTTACCAACAACCATGATAATGATGATAAGTTCTAACAATTATACAGGAACATCCAATTGAAAGTGACCATTTTTCTATTTTATATTTTCTTTTTTACGGGGAGATTTATGTGTTGGGATGATATTAAAAAAAAAAAAAAAAGAAAGGAAATATTAGTTGAGCTCTGAAACGTATTCGCAGTTTATTGGGTGACCTTCTGATACTTGTATACCTGCTTAAAATGAAAATATTTCAAAATACGTACTCCTCTTCGTCTTAGAACAAATGGTACATTTAACTTTAGAGTAATTTTCGAAGTTAAGTTTGACCACAAATTACTCTTTCATACGGCAACAAATATTCAACAAAATCATAATATGAAAGTAGACTCCAGGAACTTTCGGAATATACTTCAATTAAATATATTTCGTATATGATGTGAAGAAAATTGTGTATGGCCTACTTTTTCGGCGGGTGTCCTATTTTTATTCATTTTCATCTAAAACTGTGTGTCCAGCTTGAGGTTACTCTTCTTGAGGACAAAGTGAATACAAAATAGGTTTGTCGCGTATGTTATACATGATGTTTTAAACATGCACTCCAATACGATCGATTTGAACTCTTCAACATAAAGATTTGGTAAAGTATCAAGGCAGGCAAATGGGCCTATGCGCCTGAAAGGTGTTTGGGGATCTACAGCAAAATGGATGATAAATATAGCTGTTGTGGAGTTTGAAAGCTTTTAAGCTATCGTACCGTTTGTATTGAACCAAAGAACAGACATAAAGAACTACACTTAATTCGTGTCATTACGGGAGAGTAGTAATTTTATCAACCTTTACAAAAGTGAACTGTGTAGTCTGTTTTGTACATTCTGTTCTGGAACGGCTGGACCCGACCAAAACTATCATTAAATAATTATCTCATCTGTGGATTTATAGAACTAAAACTGCTAATAAGAATTTTAGAAAATAAAATTTAGAAATAATATTATTAAACTAAAGTTATGTAGAACCTTTTTATCCTTTGGTAAGATGATAAAATCTAGCGTGAGGTATCATAGTTGTCGTGTTGCACTTGCACATTGATCAGTTGGAAGAGATTCATCTTAGCCAAATTACTCGGAATGCTCCCCAAGGAGGGGCATAACCATAAGACTACCCGCATTGGGTGGCTTTCGATGACGCGTCAATGACGCAGATCCGTGACGAGATTTTTTCAGATTGCGACGTCACGGGCACGAATTTTGAATTTTTTTTTTTTTTACATATTTAACATATTGTAAGAGTGTTTAGAAGTTGAAATTAGTAAAATTGCATTTTTTTAAACTCGTTTTATAATTTATTGGGCAAGAATATATTACAACAAACCGCTGAGAATTTAAAAACTAAATGGAAATGCAACAAACACACAACACACGAATGCATTAAACAAACAAACATACACTACACTATTGGTCAACCTCAAGCTCCACGTCAACGATTCTCCAAATATGTTCCATCAAGTCCCTTTGGAGTTCTTCATGCGCACCTCACGTGCATTTGCCGTGAAAAGTTCATGTATTCGGGATAGAGTTTATTGTTGATTGTGCTCGTGACACTGAACTCCGTCAATCACATGGGGTACATTCTCACGGGTATCTTGTTGAACTCTTGATTTCCTTGTCATAATTTAGGTATTTGTGGCGCTCATCCTCAACTATCATGTTGTGGAGTGTGATCTGAATCCATAATCTTTTGAGTGTCTCCTGTTGTGTGCAAGGGATTTCTGACAATTGCAAATCGTGCTTAAGATTCAAAGCACGTTCCACATCTTTAAGAAGACTCTGACGCTCGAGAATTTGGCTTCTTTGTGCGTTACCGGATTCGGGATGGCAGGAACAAATGTAGCCCAAGCTGGGTAGATGCCATCGGTTAGGTAGTAAGGCATGTTGTACTGATGGCCATTGACCTCAAAGTTAATCTGAGGTGTCGTGCCGTTCAGGAGATCGTCGAATACCGGTGATCGTTGCACGATCGACAAGTCATTGTATTTTTCGGAAATCCCGAAGAATGAATGCCATATCTAAGTATCTTGGGATGCTACTGCTTCTAAAACAAGGGTAGGCTTTTTGCTTCTGCATTGAAATTGACCGTGCCACGCCTTGGGACAGTTCTTCCATGTCGAGTGCATACAATTGATACTCCCAAGCATGCCCACAAATCCTCTTGCAGCGTTGATTGCCAGAATCCTTCGAGCATCGACCTCATTGGCCCTCCGCATATATGTTGGACCAAACTCAGCCACCACAGCATCACAAAAATGCGAAAGACACTTGAGGGCCGTGCTTTCACCAAGTCGGCAATACTCGTCAACCGAGTCAGCAGAAGCCCCATAAGCTAGCATACGAATGTATGCGGTACATTTTTGTAGTGTGGTTAACCCCGGTCGGCCAAGACCATCTGGCTTGCACACAAAGTAATCATCTTGACGCACTACACCAGCAATCACCCGTTCGAACAACGACCTCTCCATTCTGAATCTCCGTCGAAATTTATCTGCATATGGTGGGTTAACCCCGAAGTAGTCTTCCTCCAGTTGTTTGCCACGCTCTTCTCGACTTCTGTCAATGTAAGCACGCTTCTTCTTAGGCCGTCGTGGCTCGTCCGGTTGTTGATGTTGTTGGAATTGTTGGGTCATATTTGGTACATTTTGCATTATCATGGTTTGGATTTGTGCGAAAGGATTGGATTAAGAAGAACCAAGCAAGCTTTCATCATCAGATGATGAATTGGACATGATTATCTTTGGAAAATTGAAGTAGATAGAGTGTTTTCTGTTTAGTTAAGAAAATGGAAGAAGGGATGAATGCAAGTAGTTTGTTGTGTCTGAAAATGTGTTCTATGGTTGCATTATATGAGCAGGTTATGCGAGATGTGTGACTCATTTATTAGTCATAGCTGAGTCACAATGCATTGGATTTCGCATTAATTGAAGATAAGATGTCTGAGATGTGTGACTCATTTCTTAGTCATAGCTGAGTCATAATGCATTGGATTTCTCATTAATTGAAGATAAGATGTCTGAGATGTATGACTCATTTCTGACAAAGCAAAGATAAGATGTCTGACAAAGCAAAGATAAGATGCCTGACAAAGTAAGGATAAATCACAAGACTTACTTTCTTCCGTAATTCAAATAATTCAAACTAAGCTTTCATCGAAATCAGACACTTCATTTTCACATCAAAAGCACACTGATTTTATTACAACGGACACTTGGAAGAGTAAAACACAAACAAGCCACACTTCGGGGAGTAAAAAAACAAACAAGCAAACTAAAACAAGCGAACCGAAACAAGCAAACTAAAACAAGCAAACCGAAACAAGCAAACTAAAACAAGCTCTCAACTTCAGCCATTACTCGGACGGAAACAATTCCTTCTGCAGTGCATCACAAACTCCATTATGTGTTGCGGTCAAGTTAGCATAGTTCCCCATAAGTGTCATCCACATGTCCATCTTCTTCTCCTTCATCCTACGTTCTTCCTTTTGCCGGGCAAACTCCAGCTTCTGTCTTTCCAACTCAAGGTATTGGGGATAACTTTCATTAAAGTTAACCTATCCCTCGCTCATTGCATCCATTGAGGAGTTGCCGGAACTACCACCTCTAGCCATCTTCTTTGCCTTGTCACGACCCATAGGACGTTTGCTAGGCGTGACACTGACACTGTCCTCACTGGGGCGCTTGCTCCCACTACTAGCACCTGCTGATTCCATTGGTTGGTCATCATCAACTAGAACCTCAACCCTCGGAGTTGTTGCGGCCTTCTTGTATGTTTCCTCCAAGTTCATCCTCGTTTCCCACTCTGGGTACTGTTTCATGGCATCCCACTGCTTGAATAGGTTGAATCCGGCGTTACAACCGGACTTCTCTTTGTAGAATTCTCGGTCATTTTGATTACATTGGCATTGTAGCCACTCGATCCGACAACCCTAGTAGCACGATCCACACAAATCACCCACCAATTAATGTCATCTCTCATCCGCTTAAATCTGAGACGAAGTGAATCATGACTCCGCTTTTTTTCCAAACCGGACATCCTCCCATCTCTCCGCACGTCCTCGAACTTCTCCTCGACTTTCTTGAACAAACTTGCATACCTCTGATTCGTGCCAATGATCGGATTTGCGCTAACGGCCATGTAACAAGAGATGAGAACCAAGTCCTCATTCGTGTTGTAGGGTGAGCCACGTCCTTCGCCTTTATTGGTCGTCCCTCCTTCCGTGTATTTGGCTTTCCCTTTCCCACGCCTCCGGATCGGTTGAATTTCAGGCTTCGTTTCAGGAACAACTTCCGGTGCTTGCGAAAACATTGGTGTTTGTGAGATTGGAGAATGGTAATTTTGAGTGTAGGGGTCTTCGTACGAGCTTTCGAACAAAGGGCGAACAAAGCTCGGTTGGGGTTGTGGAGAGGTGTTTTTGTTAAGCTTTTTCATGCACGCCAGAAGCTTCGGTGTTTTCTTGCATCCACCTCAGAGTTTCCGGAGTAAACAAGTTTCCGTCCATGTCGCCGGAAAATTGAAGTGGAGATGGTTGGTGTTTTGGAGTGAAGAGAGTGTTTTAAGTTTAATTAAGAGAGAAAGAGGAGTTGGAGATGGGATGATCCAAATATAGTCAAGACTGATCTTATTTTATAGATCTCGAAAAAATAAAGCCGTTGGTGATTTTTATTTATTTTTTGCATTTTTATTTTGAAAGTTATAACCGTTTAAAATTTAAACGGAATTTTCAAAAAAAAAAATAAAAGGAGTGACAGGCTGCTGCCAATTTAAACTCACCCGTCACTATGTGACGGGTGAGTGCGCTGACGCGCCAGCAGCGCGTCAGAGCGCACTGACGAGCTGCAATGCAGCTCGTCTAACCCCACGAAACAACTTTAAGAAAAATGGGACTTGCAACAAGCCAGCAACACATGTGACCAGAACCAAACTAATGTGAGCAATGAGCTTGTACAACTCCGGAACATTAGTCGGTCGAGACCTAAATATTTGTACCTGTAGGATTATTGATGAATTGTTTTTCGAATGTATATTAGCCCCACAAACAAATATTTGTACTTTTGTAATATTGCATCCTTGAAAACACTTTGACTACATGTGTATTCATGAAAAGAAGTACCTTATTGGTGCGTGAGTATCATTTTCAATTAGTTTAAAGGGCAAAACTTTGATTAGCTAGATAAATGATTTAGGTAATACTAATGTATAATGATGGATTGATGGAATGTGGTGGTATTTAATTGAGGTTAAATAGTGAATGGTAGGTGTAAACTGTAAAGCATTGAATTGTAGTACTAAGTATAAATGATACTTATCTCATATGAAGTTGTCAATGAACTATAATGGTTGCAGCTAGAAAATCTGAAAAATGCGGTAGGGTTTAGCCCAAAACAAAAATCCAAAAGCTTAATGACAAAGCATGAGCCCAATTCCGTGAATATTGGAGGAAAATTATTTCCTTGATCAAATTTATGAATTTTTCCATAGACGTTATGGATAGGACTAGAAGTAAGATATACGCATATTCCCAAAAAAAACTTAATTTATCTTCCTCCTATTTCGTGGAACTTAGATCCAGAGTAGATATTCTCACTCTTGGATGACTCAATCCACCACATTATGTGGAGGACCAAAAGCATCAATGCAACTGCAAACAATTACGTATGTCATCAAAAGTAACCGCTGTTATAAATTTATAATCTAAAATGAATAGTGTTAAGCAAAATGTAAAAGGGGAAAAAAGAGCTAATCATGATTTAGCTACAAAGTAAACCACTAACATTATACTAATAACTAATGTGATTTTTTTAAAATTGTTCTAGCATTATAATACTATTCGATGTCATGTTAGGGGGGAGATTTACGATGTGGAAGTGGAGTATAGAAATGAATGACCATATTTCTCCATCATCGTTTGTTCAGCTGTAAAAGTTTTATTAAAAAAAATACAAAAATAGATAAATAGAAAAGCAGAAAACAAAAAACAAAAAGAAGAGAGAGTGCCTGCTATATATGCTTTCATGATGCCTTGTGCAACATAGTTGGGTTCCTCTATGAAGCCCTACCACGATGGTTTATACCACAAATAAAATGTCTTCATCATTTCCCTATACTTTTTTATAATCAAAAGCATTACTTGTTTTAATCCTTAAACATACTTTGTGGTTGTCAAATACATTTAATCTTCCCAAGTCCCAACCTATATCATGGCATTACATGAACCTGTCATCAACAATGACAATTGATATATAGAAGAGTTTGAGTTTTTGTAGCACATTTAAACTTTCCATCATCATAAATAAAATCCTGAGTTAGTCCTATAATGTTTGAACTTATTTGATCTGGTAATCTAGTTAAATTTGTGATCAAACAGATACAAACTCACGAGCTAGTCCTATAATGTTCGAACTTAATTTGAAACGATATGATCCATATTTACAGTGAATAAGTGTGTAGGTGGATTAAAAAGAAATTATTAATGAAAAATGAAAAGTAAAAACTTGAAAAGTGTTCACTAAACAACGGCTAAATTAGTAAGGGATAACTGGCATAAACCAAACAACATTTGCAATCAAGTGGTCTGCCCCATAGCAAAGATGAAAGCTGTGATGCATATAGCTTTGCATCTTAGATTTTTTCCTTCTTCAAAAAGTGCTTATTCCACAAGAAAACGCATCCAAAGTCTATACCTTCATGTCACAATGTACCTTTGCAAAAATATCGAGCACTTATTTTGTTATCACTATAGGAAAAATATTATAGAGAAGGAACTTAATTTGTTATAGTTCTTTCATCTGTGTCTTTATCTACAGTTCTAAAAACCGTCATTGTGTACAACTAACTACCATTTACATATTCAAATGCGAGTATCGTAAGGTCCTGAACTCGAATTCGACCTAGAAACATTAATGACCAAACTAGAAAACCATGTAGAGGCACTTTAGGTAGATGTACATGAGATTCACATAATTAGAGTGACTAGGTATGAATTTGGATGAACAAAAGATGATTCTTAGGAAGGAATAAGAAGGGTAGTAACATGAGTGTTTGTCAGCAAAGAGAAGTGTGTTCCAGACGGAGGATAATAATGCAAGTTCAGAATCAAACACCAATGCATTTACCACTCATCAAATTATGCAACTACTCAACCTCTAGTACATTTGCCTGATCAATTTACACTTTTGCAGCATGTGAAATTCATAATCATGAATAGGTAACATATGAACACTTATCCATTCACTTTCATATGTGATATCCAGCTAGTGAATACCTCGACTATAAATATATTGTGATATCCAGCTAGTGAATAACTCGACTACAGCTACATGATCTACAATTCAGTTGTAAACTAGATCTACCTAAAAATATTCAGTCATATCCGTTGAATAGTAAGTAGCTAGTCGAATAATTTATCAAACAATTCTCATAAAATAATTTCACATAATTCATGTAACGTTTCAAACATTAATCGATGGTGATCTGGCCAAACAGACTCAGAGGGTATATAATGATCCCACAAACTAACAAATGTCTCATCCATCCCACTTTGATTTACTTGTGCATATTAGAAGAATTCTCAACAGTGCACCCATCACAAGACTACTATAGAGCAATCATATTTAAATTTAAGTGTACCACAAATCAAAATTTTAAATTAAATTTGCATTTTCTTGATATGAGTATCATTTTCAAGGCATTCTAAATTTTCTTAAACGTTTCGGTTATTACACCTTTAAATATAAATCTTACCACAATTACAAAATGACGTTAAAAAAGAGAAACTTATTTTTATACTGAGAGCAATCGTGCCTATACTAATAGAGATTGAAGATCAAATCAATGAACACGCTCGATTGGTCTCAATATAAAAAGAGTTGATCTACATTTAACACCGTCTGTTACAACTTAATCTTGTACTTCAATATATTTCCATTTTACCATTTTTATATTGCCACCCAAACCTCCCGTTTATACTTTAGTAATTGAACTCGTTAGGCCACTTAACTACTTCGTAGTAGTAGTAGTGTAGTACACAAATAATTATTACAACTCTGTCAATTAGCTATCCATGTTTTATTGAATTTTAATATTTTCTTCTTTTAAACAACATAAAATCTTTTATTTATCTTTTTATTATTTTTTACATTTAAATAATACACAATTTTCAACGTTCACTTGTTTATGTTGACTATAAAAATAAACGAAACACTTGCCCCGAGACGGATGAAATATCAAATGAAATATATATCGGACCGCTGGAGGTGGTCTTAACTCTGAACTCTGAAGTCTATGAGTCTAAGACTACCTGCAATGGTGACGAGTAAGTGACGCGTCACTGGCTGGTGACGGGATGCGTGACGCGATTTTGCTGCATTGGTGACGCATCACAGAGCCGTCACTTTGATTTCAAATTCTTTTTAAAACATATTTAACATATTATAAGAGTGTTTAGAAGTTGAAATTAATAATATTGCATTTTTAGAAGTCGTTCTACAATTTTAAGTTTAATTAAGAGAGAAAAATGAGTTCGAGATGGGATGATTCAAATATAGTCAAGAGTGGTCTCTATTTGTAGATCTCGAAAATACAAAACCGTTGGTGATTTTTATTTATTTTTTTGCATTATTTTTCGAGTTATTCGCGTTTGAAATTGGACAATGTAAAAAAAAATTAAAAAAATATAAAAGGGCAGGTTGGGTGCTACCACCAATTGTACCCGTCACTTGACGGGGCACTACGGGGGGATATCTGACGCGCCCCAGCTTGGCTGACACGTCAGGGGGCACGTCCGCCCATACTGACGAGCTGCCAATGCAACTCGTCTAATTGCAGTTACTGGCAGCTCGTCTCGTCTCGTCTAATTGCAGTGAGTAACAGACATGTGTCAAATAATAATCCTACACCTAATTGGCCGCATATTGGTTAACATAATGTTGCTACATGGACTCGCACGCATAATATTACAACCCCCTTAATTAGCACATAATTTCCGAGAGGGGCCCAAACTGGACGCTCCATAGTCCATACCTGCCAGCTTCGGTAACGAACATAATATTTGAAATTTTTCGAACGTTAAGTTGTTGGGCACAATTGGAGTGGACGATAACACCCCTTGGATTTAATTTGATGATAACACCCTTGGAATTTAATATAGGGTGGCTATTATTTAAAACAGTGATACAAATTTAACTTTGATGTATTTTGCTTATGTTTGTCCCCATGTTTGTATTCTCAGAATCTTTTGCCTGACATATATCATCTTGGCCTTTTTGAAAAATAAAAATGATGCAGGTATTTTTTAATGAAATTAAATATATCATTAGTTGCGTAGAAAATCAAATAAGTAGCATGCAAATATGTATGTTAGTAGAGTTAATCAAACAGAAAACTTCGGCTCAAATTACATGTGCACTAGTTGTGGATGCTAAAGAATCAAGCCAGCTATTTGTCAACTAAAGAAAGGTATGAGGTTAGACCATTTAGTCCGTCTTGACTATGTCAAACCGAGTCTGATTAAACACTCTTTAGGGTGCGCCTCAAAGGAGATATTTAATGTTTATTGAGGTTTAGGTTAATAAATGTGTACATCATTAATGAGCATCAAGTGATATTTATAGGTGAGACAAGGGGACATGAATAATGACAAGTCACATATTCTACAACTTCAACAAGTGTTTCCTTCTCTAGGGATCTTCAAGGGGTGAGAGGGTTCCCTCACGTTGATCTATCTGGAAGATCTTCTCATATTTGGCCAGATGACCTCTTCAAGATAACCCTTCGGAAGACTCTCAGGGATGTATTCGACCAAGGCCCCTTCGACAATAGTGTGATTTGGACATTTAGTACTTCTCAGGGGTACTTCGAGCAAGCCCTCTAATCATTTTAGTATTAGTACTGGCGATCTGGTCATTATCTTCACATATTTCGGGAGTATCAAATAGTATAGGAAACAAGTCGACAAAGTTATCAAAATTATAGACTACATCAATGGAGGTTGTGGTATCATTATCATTCATTCCATTTACAAATTCATTTAATTAATTAAAATGGTTGCTTGTAAGATGTAACTAAATAACCTCGTATGGTCCGTGTCAAATATGGAATGGTGGCGTAGTAAAATATACACTAAATACTTTGAGTTCAAGAAAGCAAAAGGGTTTGGTAAAAAGAATCAGACTTGGATTGGAAATTTGGAATGAATACTTATAAGTTGTTGAAGTGGATGTGTTTAGTTAATTTTGTATTACACCACCACCACCTTCCAATCTAACTTAACCGCTTTCAACGGAATGCAATTTTTCTGAGAATGACTTTTCGTCTGCCGACCAAGCCCATTTTATCACCTTAATGATCGATGTGTTCAATGAAATGATGCATAACATCTAGGATTACTATTATACCGCATCGACCACTAGATTAAAACCAGATCTTAAATTCTTAATCAGCATTCAGTACAAATTCTCAAGTAATATACTTACATCACAAATCAATATGTGTATGTAGATTTACTTTTTATTTATACCAAAAAACTTTCAAGTGACACCTATTTCAAAAAACGATTCATGCACGCGTTAATTAGAATAACAACGTGTAGTGTACATTAGAAAACACACCAATTAGATTGGAAGTGTTGGTTTCCTATGCCTTTGCAATTGATATTCCTGAGATTGGAATTTAACACGTGAACTGCAATGGGCAGTTTAAATTCCAACTTAAATGATATTTATTGCTATAATTGTTTACATGGGAAAATGATGAATTACTATGATTATGATTATATCGTACAGTGCACAACCAATTTCACACTTATTTCATTGTCATAAAATGACAACTGTGGATCAAGTATGAACTATACAGAATACAACAATATAATCTCTACAATAAATTTATGATGTTGTTACTAAGTAAGCTAGCTAAATGTTACTACTTCTTTGAGACCTAGCAAAGCAAACATCAAAAGCCTACACTAGTACTATATATTATAAATAAATGTAATGATCTCTTAACAAGATAATGTGGGTTACCCTTTAATTGACTTTGTAATACGTGTTCAACGCATGATTGTGGAATATTTCTTCGGTAACTGTAAAATTTGTAAAGTCACCTGGTGTGCCATAGTGGAGAAATAACGGTCATGTAGTTATCCCTCCCATGCGAATATGCATATTTGATATTTGAACATGAATTATGTAAATTGGTATGAACAATTTGAGAAAGTCATAGTGTGAAATAATGTCCCGTAGTCTTTATTAAGATACTTCTTTACAATTTATCATTATAATTTAATTAATACTCATTTCCTATAAAACTTTGGCATACAAATCCGTGTGGTATACTTAGTGGCAAGAGCATGGATATTAGACGCACGAGTTTGATTGTGTTTGGTGGTGCACTATTCTTATTATCCGTGTTATGAATTTACCGAGTACGTTAATTGTATATACTAATCATGGTTTAATATTTCATACTACAATTATATACAAAGTACTTGTGGTATTCTTACAAGTTACAGGTATTGTATATTTTCATTTGTTCTAAAATATTAGTTTGAAGATCAATTGAATTGTATAATGCGTATTAAAGTTATAAAGCTATACAGTTTGGATATCATACATTATCAATTTAATAATTGTTCTTGTTTTTTTATAAGAGGTGACGTGGCGGAGACATTTATGGCGGGAGGAGGAGTCCGCTTCACCCAAACTCCTAGTAATTCCTAACCGTGTAGTGTATTTTATTGAGAAGTAGTTTGCCTGCTCTTAAAAACACTTAACTATGTTTTATTTAAAGAACTTGTCTATTTATAAAGTGTTACACCTGATACACTCAAATGCACGTATTTCATCAAATTGTACATAAAACACAATGACCGATCATATGTATATGTTCATCAGACCAAATTTTGCATTATAAATACTGTAATTTAGCTCGACTCGACCAGATTCACATAGCTAAAATAACCTCAACAAATCTCGTTCCCCCAAATCGAGATCCAGACTTGACACAGAGTCAGTAATTATGTTATAGCTAATGCATTATAGAGAATAGACTCTTCTTACCATCTTAGAAATTTGACTCTTCGTTGGATTCTTCCGACAGAAGTCGAACAACGGGCTTTTCAAGTCACAATATGATACTATAAGGTTAACCTCGAGTGACATTTTTTTCTACACCCTGTAGCTATTTCCTATAAATAATGAATGTTTTTATAGTTCTTTATACTTCAAACCATAAGAATAAGAGGGGTATTGGAAGGTTTACCCGGTGCATACAATAACAACAACGGCTATTCTCACTTATATAGCCACATATTTTTGAAAATTCGAATCTAATTAGAAAGGAGAAAAAATGATTATAACATTATTCAATAAAATCAGTTATGAGTTGAATTATGAGATAGTGGGTTTGACATTTATGTAAAATTCAAAGTTAAGGAGAAATGGTGGATACAAAATCGGTCAATATTAGTTTTACTACTATATAAACAAAATAACCGATTAAAGAAAAATCTACTACTATACTAAACAAAAGAAAATACACTGAACAGTCCTTAACTTTAATGTAAACCATATTATTTGAATGAATTTGAACATTACAGGTTATTCGTATCGTATCTCACAGTCCCACCAATTATTACAGTTTCTAATATAGGTAGAATGAAATATTGACCAATTAAAAGAATTGCCATTTTAGCATTCTATTCATGGAATTCAGAACCAAACATAAAAAATCACGAAAAAGTAAAGGCAAATATTATTAAAATTGAAAAAAATAAAATAAAAGAGAAGTTCCCTTGGCAGTTAGTTCAAATCCGAGGCTATAGGTTGGGAGTGAGGGTCGTAAATAAAAGACTAAATTCAAAGGAGTAGAGCTCACACTCATCACATCACTACTACTAAAGCTAAGAGAAAGCCTTTCCAGTTTGTAGAGAGAGAATCCAGAGAGATTTCATTTCACAAAAGAAGAAAGAAGAAGAAGAATAAGCCATGACCAAATCCTCACTGTATTAGTATTAGTCAGTGTGCTTTCACAAAGGAAAAGGCGTTACATTATTCCTCCGTGTTACCTTTTCTTCTTTCTACTACTTGCTCTGTTGTATGTATTTGTTGTTGATGGTGATCTAGAAAACCTAGAGTTTTTGGTTTGGCTATTCTCGCTTCTCAGTCATAGAACAAGCAATTTGATGAGTTTTTGTATGCGAATTGCCAAAGACTGAAATCGAGATTCGTCATTTGAATTGAGTTGAATTTGAGATGGCGGCTATTGAAGGTTCATCATCAGAATTTTCCTTCTCTGTTGCGTCTGTTGTGGAGGATGTTTTGCAGCAGCACGGGGTTCGATCTCGCGGTATTGATTTTGATGCTAGGAGAGCTGAAGAAGCCGGTAACTTCTTCTTCTTCTTCGTTGATTTTGTTGCAAATGACAAACTCATTCTGGATTTGTTTGTAATCTACGTGCTCATTTGGTTCGGTTGATTCGTGATGTTTAATTTGCGATTCATTTGAGTAAACTTCACTCTTCAGTTTCCGTTTTACAATGATTGAGTTGAAATGTCAAGCATATGTTTGGTATCAAAAGCTTGAGTTGCTTTTGGCTTTCTAAAAGCGTTTGGTCCCTATAATTGAAATTCGCTGGAAATCTGATTGGTGATTATACGTTACCAAATTGAAATACAGTTTACTAATTTAGTGTTCTTTCCGGTTGGATACAATACAATGTAGATAATGTCTGTTGTAGATTATAGACTCAGATTTTGGGGAAAATATTCTGGTTGATAATGTAGACAATCCTGGATTTAAGATTTCCAAGTGAAATTTGAATTCAAAATAATTATATGACAATAAACACTTCTGGCTGGTATAAGTAATTGCTTTCGTGTGTTAATTCGATTTCTCATAATGTAGCTATCAGAAGATATGAAGCAGCGTCTTGGCTGCGGAAAGTGGTTGGAGTAGTGGGTGCAAGAGATTTGCCTGCTGAACCTTCAGAGGACGAATTTAGACTTGGATTAAGAAGTGGAATTATTCTCTGCAATGCACTCAATAAAATTCACTCTGGAGCTGTGCAAAAGGTTGGTAATATAGATATACTTTCAATTCGTATTAGTACATAATTCAGTCGTGACTCGTGGATCAAAATGTAACATATTCACTATCTTTTTAGGTTGTTGAGAGTCCGTCCGACTCTGCACTAATACCAGATGGTGCAGCTTTGTCAGCTTATCAATACTTCGAGAATGTGAGGAATTTTCTAGTAGCCGTGCAAGATATGGGGATTCCCACTTTTGAGGTCTCTGACCTCGAGGAGGTAGGTCTATTTAGTAGCAATGGGATAATTATAATCAAAGTATGCGCGGAAATAAAGAAATGATTGCTTACTTGTTCGGTTTTTACATAGCTAGATGGCTTTACTGTGGAAAAGCATTTATAGTGACATGTTGGGATCTTTTATTATTAATTCAGGGAGGAAAATCTTCACGAGTAGTGAATTCCGTGTTGGCACTCAAGTCATACAATGAATGGAAACAATCAGGAGGAAATGGGGTTTGGAGATTTAGTGGAAACGCCAAAACCAATACATCTGCAAAACAATTTGTTCGAAAGAATTCAGAACCATTTATGAATTCACTGTCAAGGACTACGTCGATGAATGAAAAATGCTTGATTGGTGGATCGAATGATGCAGATGCTAACAGAATGGTAAATAACTTGTGGACAGAATTAGTTTTTTATTATACAATGTCGTCTCTTAAGCTTCAAGTGCTGATTAATCTCCTCTTTCTTTTCTCTCTCTTTTTTTTTTTTTTTTTTTTGGTTTTCTTCTGCAAACAGCCTAGTTCTTCTTCCTTAAGCATGCTTGTTCGAGCAATTCTGCTAGATAAGAAGCCTGAGGAAGTTCCAAATGTAAGTTTGATCTATTCAATTCAAGGAAAGTCAATTTTGTTGTATCATTCTGGTTTTGAGATCCTCGTTCTCTATTAAGCCTGTGATGGGCAGTAATTGAATATCTATTCAAACATCTACTCGTTTTCTGTTTTTGTTTTTTTTTTTTTTTTTTTTTTTGGCTTAAAAAGTTCTACCTTCAGTAAATCTTCAGATATGTTGTTCATTGATTCTGTTTCTGCTAACGATTATTTGTCTCGGCAGCTTGTGGAGTCCGTATTAAGTAAGGTCGTAGAGGAGTTTGAACATCGAATGACAAGTCAAATCGAATCGGTATTGTTTTATGTCTTTTATGTTGCTGAATGTTCTGTATCGACAACTTTGAATATTGTTTTTAATACATCATATTGCATATGTTTTGATATTTTAACAGAAGAAAGCGAGCCCTATTAACTCCATCAGTTCCCATGGCAATTTTTCTGCCTTCAGAGCTTCCTCATCAAATGGAAAGGTAATCTGCTTATGTCAACTGCTGAAGAAATTTCATGATTAATCGGTTGGAATGTCTTTCATTTATTCAGTACTGATTCCTTTTGATTTTATCTTTCATTCTAAGATTCAGGAAAAGAATACTCCGCTATCAAAAGGAGATGATAAATTGCCGAAAAATAGCATTGAAGATAAAGATCATGAAAAGAGGAAAATGATTGTCGCTCAACAACACAATGATATCAAGGTAAGGAGCAATAAAACCATACACATGTTAACAATCTCCTTTCCTCTTCAAGTTGGCTGATAATACATTTCTCATCTAGGTTCTGAAACATACACTCTCTGCTACAAAGTCTGGCATGCAGTTTATGCAAATGAAACTTAATGAAGAATTTCACAATATTGGTATAAGTTCAACTCCATATTCGTTTCTTTATATGAATATTGTCTATTATTGCAGTATAATTGAGCTTAAGAAATTTGTTAAGACGTTTTCAGTTCTCTTCTTCTAATTCAGCTTGCCATTTGATCTTACATTTCAGGTCTTCATATTAATGGACTATTGATATTTGATCTTACATTTCAGGTCTTCATATTAATGGACTAGCTCATGCAGCATCTGGTTATCATAGAGTACTCGAGGAGAATCGGAAACTTTATAACCAAGTCCAAGACCTAAAGGGTAACATTAGGTCTTCAGTCATATGTTATCCGACTCTTCTGCTTGTTATCAAATTGGTTAACTTTGAGTATATTGATTCTACCAGGAAGCATCAGAGTCTATTGTCGTGTCAGACCATTTCTTTCTGGGCAATATTTTCCTAGTATTGTGGATCATATGGAGGATGGGATTATAACAATAAATACACTAGCAAAGAATGGAAAAGGGCGCAAATCTTTCAACTTTAACAAAGTTTTTGGACCTACTGCAACTCAAGGTTAGCTTTTACATATAGCCGGCTCAAGTTTTCAGGGCCCTTGTGCAAATTTAATGTCATGTACGGGGATAAGGAGAACTAAAAAAATCATTATTGAGCTTAATGTGGAGTTTATTTGGCTTACAATTTGGGTCTTTAATTAGAAAAACTAGACATTTTATTTGAATAAAAGTAAATTGGAGTGATAAATGGTTGTAAAAAATAAAAACATTATATTTGTAATGTAATAAATATAAATGAAATACGAGATATATTTGTTCTCGTACAGATGGAGTATATTTTATTACGGGAAATTAAATTTAAAATAAAGAGATGAAAGTAAAATTTATGGTTTTGCATAGTCTCTATTTCAAATATAGTATTTAATTGAATTAATAATGTTCCGTCTTAAATAAGTGTGAATGATTTAAGTAAATATTATAGTGTGACATTAAATGAGTATATATTTTTAAATGGTTTGTTTCAATTAATTCAAAATGATCATTGGAAACTAATATATAGAAACTAATTGAATTTTATAGACATACTAAAACATAAAAATTATTAAACAATAATTTTTTATGGGTAAACAATACATAACCAATATAACAACTTTGAGCAAAACTTTAAAATGTATTGTTTTGTTATGGACACGGAGGAAAGAGATGAAAATATAGTAATAAAGTTTGATTTATGGCTTATTTGGTTCGATTGCATATGGTTTATACTATTGTTATGATTTAGGTGCCCAATTATGTCAATTAAACAAAGCTAAGTAAATGACAATTTATGTAGCTAAAATTAACTCAGGAACATTTTACCAAATAAGGGACTCGGCATTTGTTTTGGAACGGAAGTAATATTTGTTTACATACAAATGTGGGCCTCCATGCAGAGGGTCTCCTGGTTCAGATCCGGCGCTGATTTTACAGTTTCTCATTATATGAATTCTTAACATCTCTAACCTTTTGTTTTATATATTTAAATCTGCTATTTCAGAGGAGGTCTTTGCAGATACCCAGCCCTTGGTGAGATCAGTTCTTGATGGTTACAATGTTTGCATATTTGCCTATGGTCAAACAGGATCAGGGAAAACTTTTACCATGGTACAATAGAAGTTACCTAGTTCTTACAGGATTGATAGTTTCACCTATATCAGCTCTCTAATAAATTCAGTTATTTTCTATTCAATATTATTCAGACAGGACCGAAAGATCTCACAGAGCACAGTCGAGGAGTGAACTACAGAGCTCTCGGTGATCTTTTCCTTCTTGCTGAGCAAAGAAAGGATACCTTTCTCTACGATGTGTCTGTTCAGATGATCGAGATTTACAATGAGCAAGTCAGGGATCTACTCGTAACTGATGGCTTAAACAGAAGATATCCTTCTCTATAGTACTTTTTCTCATTATGATTTTGTATACAATTGGTCTCAAAAAATTATGGCATAGACAAGCGAAAAACTGTAGCTGAAGGGTTCTTTAACTAAGATTACGTTAGAAATTCGAAATAGTTCACAAACAGGACTCAGTGTACCAGATGCAAGTTTGGTTCGCGTTTCTTCAACTTATGACGTAATTGAACTTATGAACATTGGACAAAAGAATCGTGTTGTGGGTGCAACAGCTCTCAATGACCGAAGTAGTCGATCTCACAGGTGAGTACTTCTTTTCTTTTATATCCCTTTGTAAGTATACATGCTCTAATAAATGCAGTAATCTAAATTGACCTCTCTTCACCCCAGCTGCTTAACGGTTCATGTACAAGGAAAAGATTTGACTACTGGAAATATTCTTCGGGGGTGTATGCATTTAGTTGATTTAGCTGGAAGTGAAAGAGTTGACAAGTCTGAAGTTACGGGAGACAGGCTTAAAGAGGCTCAACACATCAATAAGTCCCTTTCTGCATTGGGTGATGTGATATCGTCTCTTTCCCAAAAAAACTCACATGTTCCCTACAGAAACAGTAAACTCACACAGCTACTCCAAGATTCACTTGGTAAGGATAACACATTTCCTATTTGTTACTTGATTGTTTATTTCACTTTATTATAACATGGTGGTCATGTGTAGGAGGGCAAGCAAAGACATTGATGTTTGTTCACATAAGCCCTGAGCCTGATGCTGTTGGGGAGACAATTAGCACACTTAAATTTGCCGAACGCGTAGCCACTGTGGAACTTGGGGCTGCACGGGTTAATAAGGATTCTACAGATGTTAAAGAACTCAAAGAACAGGTCCTTTATCTGTTTCGCAAAATATCTTTGTTCATCTGGAACAGCTTCTTTATTTGTTTGAACAAAAGAATCACT
Source organism: Plantago major (assembly GCA_026545765.1). Classification (NCBI taxonomy): domain Eukaryota; kingdom Viridiplantae; phylum Streptophyta; class Magnoliopsida; order Lamiales; family Plantaginaceae; genus Plantago; species Plantago major. The sequence continues at coordinate 36,272,365 of CM048839.1, forward strand.
TTTGGCTGCTCAATTGTATTTCTACATGATATGATAGCTTGCCAGTCTGAAGGCTGCCCTAGCAAGAAAAGATGCCGGACCCGTAACCATGCAGCAGAAGGCATTTGGCAGTCCAGGCAACATCCCCTCACCCTTTCATCATACTTCAAATGGTAGAGATTTGGGGATGCAGTCACCAAATGTTCTCAGGAAACCAATGGAGGATGTAGGAAACATTGAGGTAGTGTTTTCACTAGGCAAATCATCATTTTCATTCGACCGTTCACCAACTTTAGGTGCTAGAGATTTGGGCATGAAATCTCCATACACTTTGTATCTAAAAGTTTTATCGATGATGTACTCACAGGTTCATAACAATCCTGTAATAAGACAAAAGAGGCCGAGCATGGACCTAGACGAGCTTCTTGGAAACTCTCCGGTGTGGCCACCTATAATAAGCAACCCTTGCCAAAACAATGGTGATGAGGATAGAGAAGTGGGATCGGGTGAATGGGTGGACAAGCTCATGGTGAACAAGCAAGATCATGTTCTTGGACTTGAGAGTCCCTTGGGCTGCTGGGAACCGAATAATGTCAACACAGCTGATGCATTTTACCAGAAATATCTATCTGACTCCTCCAAGCACTATCCTGAAAAGTCGTTCAACCTATATTCTGCCGGTAATCAATACGATGGTAATAGTACCGATGACCTAGATGAACATGATGCTGGAACTAGCAATTCCTCTGAGCCAGATTTGGTCTGGCAGTTTAACCAATCAAAGCTCGGAACCTTTGGCAATGGGATTAGTACGAAGGTGCAAACGCCCAATGTAAAACAAGCCAAAAGCCCAGAAATCAGGTATTATTATCTTAGCTTAATTTATCCGGTTGAAGCCAAGTTTATTGCTTATCAAAAAATGTTTTACATCTATTAGAGAACACATGGTTGCTAACTGCATTCTCATATTTGCATCAGGTCCATGATCCCAAAATCACGTAAAGCGGTTAACGGAGTTGGCCAAGGTCATACACCGCAGCGGTTAGGGAGGCAGGCTGTTGAGTTAAAGCGTAAACCAGGTAGAAAGTAGAAAGAGTTATCGAAGGCTGGTCCACATTTCTTGATTTTTTTTATCTTCCGGCCAACAGAGCAACTATTCCAGTTGCTTTATGTTCCATATATCATGTGGTCGATGTGTTTAGTGTTTGTTGTTGAACGGGCCACATTTCTTTCTTCTTTCTTTTTTGCTGGCCTTATCGTGGATTTTTCAGCTCTTTTTTTTTTTGTTTTTGTTTTCATGAGTTGATTACGCGTGTGGAGAATGTGATTAATTATTTCACAGTGCCCTGTAAAGTATAAGCTTTAGAATGAAGATACTGATTTTGAGAATGTGTCCCCTATTGATTCGATTGTTATTCTGAAAATCCCAAATCCTTGTAGGCTTTCAACCCGATCTTCCAATTCTCGTCAGATAGTGAACTAGCTACATGAACTCGATAAACTAACATCTTGGAAGTCCTCCTAATTTCCATCTCATCAACCTTATGAGTTATGAACATATTTCCTCAGTTTCAGGGTTAACGATGAAAAAAAGATGGACTATAATAAAGTTGATTAGTATATGCTCCATTGGTAACCTCTCACTCATAGTATAATGGCTTTTTCAAATCAGGAAAGCACGTCAGTAGGGGCACATCGGTTATACCTCAGTCAGTATGTTATTAAATCCAACATATAGTATTAAAATAGACGGAGAGACTGAGATGGATTGATGTTGTTAAGTATAAGTATAATATTTTGAATGATATCAATATTGTTTTATAAGTAAACATTGCATATCCTTTTTATGTGTATAATAACATCGATGTTCATAGTTAAAACCTGTAATGTTTTTTACTATAACGATAATGTTTGTCAGTCTCTAACAGACTGTTTGGTATAGAGTTTAAAAAGTGAGTTAAATTTTTTTTTAATTGATGAATAGTAACTGAATTAAAGATGAGTTATAAAATATGGTGTTTGAGATAAAGTTAAAAATTTATAGGGTTTATAGAGTTGTTATATAGGGTATGTAAGAATAAAGTAGTGTGTCTAAGAAGGAAGTGATGTGTTTGAATTTTTTAAGTTTATTTGATTGGTTTAAATGTTGTTTGATTGGTTTTTGATTGTTAGTTTTATATAAAAAGTAAAGAGAAAGTAAGAGTAGAGTGTAAAAAGAATGATGATTGTCTAGTGGAGAAAAAATTGAGTTAAATTTTTTATTGTAGAAGATACAAAACAAATACCCCGAAACATTTTAATAGATGAATAGTGAACTTTAGATGAATTACAAACCGCCTGTAAATCTCTCTGGTCCCTCTAGAGACGTAATTATAATAGACAAGGGATTTTACTTGACTATAAACATAATGGATTTTTTAATACTATCTCTAATAACTGAAGAGGCAGAGAAGCCAAACTCATGCAAAATGCAATTGATTTTGGGCTCGATGTTCTTCTCCGGACGGGAGTAGAGGACCAAGGGCCTAAAGGTCGCAAATAACCTTTTAAAAGTGTGTGATTCTACCTGACCCAAATACAAAGTCACAAAATACTCATTAAAGATAATGGTGTTGAGGTCCAAATCGTGGTATGCACTTGAAATATTCGAACTCGAGCCCACGCTTCCAACCCGATATAGATCCAGCACACCCCCTCCCCACACCCACCCCAAATTTATTTATTGAAACGTGTGGAAAATTTGTTAGTGAAACATTTATTCTTTTAGGCGTGAGTGGGGTGGAATGCACTCAATATTTATCGTGTTTTAAACGTTTCATATCAGATTCGACCCTACTCATTTAAAAAGCCTAGCCATAGATGTCAATGACAACACATAATCAATCTTTTGCGGGTTTGATCGACTCGAAGCATAGGCAAACTTTTGAGCCGTTTCATGACAACACATAATCAATCTTCTGCGGATTTGATCGACAACTCGAAGCATAGGAAAACTTTTGACCAGTTTCAGAGGAGAATTAATCCGATCCATGTTTGGAATAATCCAAATCCGATACGAACGAGAGTTCGGTTTGCCAACTGCCAATTATCGGAAAAATTGGATCTGGTTTATCCAAATCCAATGCACACCCCTACGGCCAGGCCCAACTTGAAAGTACATATACCACATAACTAAACCTAGACACACTATTCATTGGCCTCCAGCTTCTCTTCCTCTACTTGGTAATTCTCCTGCTATTATCTCTTTTGATTTTCTACCTGAATCAGCTACCAAATCAAAATTGCTAGCTGAATTGTGCGTGGAAACGTTTTTGGCCTAACAGTTTCGAAATTTCTGGAAGTGATATTCGAATTTCTTTTACGTTTTTACTCATGATTCTACAAATACATCGGTAGAGAATCACTTTAATTTTACCCTGTTTGTGAACTGTAGCAGCGTTTATAGAAGCTCAAAGCGAATTCAGACTAGTGGTTAAAGCGCCACAGAAGATAGTTCTAGGTATTTTTTTCTTCATCTGATTCATTGTTTCTTCTCAAGTTGAATGATACTACTATTTGATTACTCTTTGGCTTGTACAGAAACTTCATTATTCCAGAACAATAGTTTTTCTCAGCTTTTGTATTTCAGTTCACTTGGATACAAATGTGTGAACTTATCTAATTTTATTCTGGCAATTTGTTTTACTAATATTAATTTTCTGTTTAGGGAAGAGCTTAATTCTGAACTTAATTTGGTGATTTTCCTGCTTTATATTAATTAAATATATGAGATTGCTGGTGTTAAAAGAGGCATTCATTGTAGCTGGTGTTGTAATTAAGTAGAGAGAATGTTATAATGCCGAAATTCTGATACTAGTATATCTAGATGTCATGTCATACACGCATTCAACGATATACCTGATTCTGAGTATATACAGATTATAAACCAGGAAAACTAAGCCAAAACATTTTTTTATGGGTAGTAGAGATGATTGCGGGAATTTCATTTTACATTTGTTATAGGTCATGGGTTTATTAGTTTGCAGGAACAGGATGACGATAGATCCGACAAACGAGGAGGAGAATCTGGAATCTATGCGCATATCATTACCAATCGATGAAGAGGTGGACGAAAGAGATGAATCTCCAACTCCAAGTGAAGATGTCGAAGATGACATCAGTACTGAAGATGGTGAAGATCGGATACCAATGACATTGGGCTTTGCAGAGAAACCACAGAATAAATGGTCGTTGTTGTGCCAATATTTCCCCAGTAAAGCTGGCGGCTCTCCGGTAGTTCTGCAAACTCAAGCAAATCGACTTCATTGTTTTACTATTTGACATGCATGTCTTTATTTTCCTACTAAAATGGAAATACATTGTTAGTTATTACTTTTGCTGGGACGTGCCTTTGTTTATGTCTTTTTCTTAACAAGAGAACTCAACCTGTATCAGCATTCAAGTGTTTCTTGTAGAAGTTCGACTATTTATTACCTTGTGATTTAGGCATGGTTGGATCCTGTAAACCTGCCTTCTGGAAAATCGAGTCTTTGTGATTTTTGCGGGGAGCCTCTGCAGTTTCTGCTCCAGGTACAAGTCATGTCAATTAAGTTTGACCTTTAACGACGGAGGATATTAAGTATTGAAGTTTCATTGTATTCACTCATTGTTTCTATTTTATGTAGGTTTATGCACCGTTAACTGAGGAATCAACATTTCATCGCACGTTGTTCATCTTTATGTGCCCATCATCAGCTTGTCTTGTTCGTGATTATGAGCAGCTGAAGCAGGCCCCAGAGGCACCACAGCGAAGGTAACTTGTTGTTTGGCATCCCATGATTGCCTCTTATTGTTATATATTTTTGTGTAATAGTTATGGGTTTCAGACTGTTTCACTGAAGTTGTCGACGAGATTGATTATGAATAAAATTCGATTAACCTAAGGAAATGCTAGAAAAAACAAGTGCATTGGATACACATTTTTTTCTCCAACAGGTACCAAATCTTTTTTCCAAAATCCAAACAGGTAACAAATATTGCTGAACAAATAGCTATCTTGTTAGGTTTGTATTCCTAAAGAATAGAAATGTTGCATACTTGAGATATTAACCAACTCAAAGATCCATCAACTCTCCTCTTCTCCTCTCCAAACTACACTGGCACAAAATATTGCCTAATGGCCCTTTTTAATGAAATTTGCTTCAAATTATCAATCTCTGATCTGAATAAGTACTACAGTGTGAAGGTTTTCCGATGTCAATTACCCCGGGTTAATTCTTTTTACTCTTCTGAGTCACCTGCGAATAATGGGAGCGCACAACCTTTGACTGCTGGAGGTAACTTTACACTGAATTTTGCATACTTTGCAGTGTAAATGTTTAGCAATAGAAGATGGCATAAATAAGAATTGGAGATTAGAGACAATGCGTTTATGCAGAACCAGAATGCATACTAGTGTCTTTCATTTCACGTTAGATGCCACTGTTAAATTTGACGATTAATTGTTTTATCCTCCCTATTTTTTCACAGCATTACTTTGTAACTGGTGTGGTACATGGAAAGGGGATAAAATTTGTGGTAGTTGTAACAGAGCACGATATTGTTCTTCTAAGCACCAGGTATTTTGCCAAACCTCAACTATTTTGTATGCATGGAACAAGGTTTAGGTTTGTTGTAACTATGAACATGTTCTCGTTTGCAGACTGCTCACTGGAAATCTAGCATGTCAAGTCACAAAGTCTACTGTCGAAAGTTGGACGAGACATCTGGCAAACTGTATGAATCAGGTGAGATCCAACCGGAAGATATAAAGGATACATTATATGGATAATGGCATTAGTTTTTATAGGTTAAACCGAGTTTACATGAAAGAATAGGAGTTAGGAATTGTTGAAGTGAAATACCACCCCGATGTAAACTACTATAATAGTGGTATTGTTTGCAATATGTAAAAAAAGTGTATTGCGTTTAGTAGAAAGTGTCTTGCATTTAATATTCCTGATTTTTTTTTCTTTGTAAAGCCGCTTGCAACACCCTTTGGCCAGAGTACGAGATCAACAATGAGGATGAGGATGAGTATGAGCTGAGCGATGCGGAAATGCTAAATGATAATGGATTGGTTCCTGGCGATCAGGTGGATGATTCTATCAAACAAGTTGAGAAATATTTGAAGGCTAGTTTCGTATCCGATGATGCAAAATATTTCAAGGCAAGTTTCGTACCCAATGATTCTATCTATTTGTAGAATGGATACGGTCTTATATCTCTGCTTAAATTAAATGTTTTAACAGGAACTGGCAGATGTTGACACTAGGAGTTTGTCGGCTTTCCAGGAGAGAATATCCCTAGCCCCAGAACAAGTTTTGAGGTAATATTTTTGGCTTGACATAAGAAACCCTTATTTCTGCTTCTACTGGCATTTTTTTCCCTCTTACGGCTTGCCAAATTTTGAATGACCAGTCAGATGATTAATTCAGTCTTGTTTCACCATGAGCAGGTACTCTAGTTCTGCGCAAGCAAAACCACTATGGCCTTTGTCTGGTTGTCGGCCTTCTGAACTAGATATCCGAAAGTGTAACTATTGTGGTTGCAGTCGTCGTTTTGAATTTCAGGTGCAGTTTCTTGTTTAGGAATGTATAGTTATGTAGTACAGTGTACCAAAATTTGGCCCGAGTTGGTTTGTATTTATTATCTGTTCATGTGTGGTTCCAGGTTTTGCCGCAGCTACTTTATTTCTTCCATGATGACACTGAAGATTCTCTCGATTGGTCAACTATTGCCGTCTACACATGTGAGGCATCCTGTGGAGAAAATGCGGGGGGGTACAAGGAGGAGTTTGCATGGGTACAACCGGCTTCTCAGCAGTGACATGAATTATGCTATACATACATATACTGTAGTTTATTTTGTTAGATCTGAGAAGTTTCCATTGTCGTCAGACTTCTGAATACTATCTACATTTTCATGTTTTTTCGTTGGTCTTTGAATGCAATACATATCTTATAGGCATTTGGTTTGTTAATTTTAAGCAAATTTTGAAAGTTACTTTGATGAATATGATAGCTAATTCATTGCCGGAGTGCTGAGAACTGTTGTGTAAACTGTTAATACATTACTAAAAAAAAGAAATTGTCTTTCACCCATCAAATAATAAACACTCTTAACTTTACATACAAATTATTCATTTTGTCATTAAAAATACATTTCTCTCCACCTTTTGAATTATTTATCATTATTTTAAGTTTTACGTCAACCTTGATGTATAAAATTCTGGGAGGCGGGAGTATTAATTTGTGTTAAGCATGTAAAGTTTTGAAGTTCACATTTAAAGATATATATAAGCATCATCTGTAGATTTGCATATATTGTACAGGAAATGGGGTTGGAAGTTTTAACATCAATATCAATGTACAGTTTAAGTTCGGGTTCAATATTGCTCTCTGTAGATCAGCATCAATCTCCCTCAACAGTCACCACTTCGAGAGTAGAATAAAATGTACTTTAGAAGTTCAACTCTAAGACTGAAGTTGATCTCAGTAAATTTCACATATTCAACAATGACATGAAATAAACTGGATTCCACAGGTTCTTGAGATTACAGAAAGGACCCCGGACGATTTCACATGTGTTACACATTCAACCAAACCATTCACTTGCTAGATTACTCTGCCTAACACAGAAGCAGCAAGGCCAGATATCTCCATTGCAAATGTCACGTGCAATATCACTCATCTCTAGAAGCAGAGTCCAGCCCAGCGGAAGGGCTGTCAGCATAATATTCTTGATGTTTCACGTTCACACCATACTGCATTTCACATCACACGGAGTTAATATGTATGTACACCCAGTAAGAGGAAGGGGAAAAAATTAGTACAGTTTATGTAGTGCCAAAGTTTCACTCTTTCCTGTTCTAAATTGAACTTAACGACCAGTGCATTAATTAGAGGAATTAGCCACTGGTATAGGTAGCAAATTTAATCGGCAATCCAATGGGAAAATGAAGATTTTTTATGTTGTAAACTGTTACATTTGCCTTAAAACCAGATACTCTACAAGTCAATGTAAGTAACGCATTGGAAGTGATTGACCTACTAGGTACGCATAATTGTGATGCCTTATATCTCTTGTTTTCTTGTTATAAGGCATCACCAGACAACTCCTGACCAAGAAGAGTACACTATTTTATGCTGCAGATAACCAACATGATAAAAATCTAAAGAAGTTACCTCCTTTAGAGCCTTGGAGAGATCCTCCATCGTCAAAATGAGGCGCTTATCCTGCAATCAAACAGGGTTAAAGCCAGACATAACCCGGGGGGGGGGGGGGGGGGGATATATGGCGTAATTACGGCACCTTTTGCTGTTTATCTCTTTTGTCCTTGACAATGGATGACTGCCTTGCCTTACAATGCCTGCATTAAGATGTACGAACATATCAGATATTAGGCACCTAAAAGAAAAGCTCAATAGGTGCTAAACAGGAAGACGTTCTCTCAAGTAAACCAAGAATTAAGATTCATACTGAAGAGCATCAGTTGCGACATCTGCAATAAATTTCTGTGTAGCAACTGCTACCAGCCTAGTCCTGAGAAAACAATACAAGTGAAAGTCAAAGTTATTTGCATATGAGAACAATAAGCAGAAAAATATAGCCATAATAACACGAGAAACTAAGAATACCAAAGTACTTCGACCCTAGATCACATAAAGCCCTTAAGCCCCCATGTGCAATTTCGTGCTTGGAGGGCACAAAACGTGCTTTTGATTTGTTTATTCACACTTTTAGGTTATACTCATTTGCAGCCTCCAAAATCATCAAGCTAACAGGTACTACGAAGCTGCACTTAATTAATATATTTATGGTTTTCTTTAGTTACAGTAATCAATTTGATTCAGCATGTGGTTACAAGTAACAGATCTGTACCAACTATTGGAAGCGTAAACATGATCTTTAGGCAATATTACGATCAGGATGTACAAATTATTGTACGAATATGTCAACTAGTTTAGTGAGATACTATATATCTTGGTTTCGGGAGATTATATTGACTAGAGTGAAATGTTTTTCATGGAGAACACGGTTTAAAATTAGTAGCTCTAAATATATATGGCAGGCAAAAGTAGTAATACATTTTATTATGTTAATCAAGTAAACTGTTATTAGAATTTAGAGGACTTATGGTTTTGTCAAAGCCAGGTAAACGGCAAGTGGGCTAATCAAGAATCCAATATTATTAAGAATATTCTAGAATCAGCCAGAACAACACAATCTCTCCCATAAATTGAGTCTCCCAAATGTGTGAGAATGGCAAGGTAATCATCCCTCGCCCCTCTCTTCTCTACGTCTCCACACATCTCTCTCAAACAATCTCTCAACTCTACAATACTTTGCAGGGTGATTAATGAACTGGAGAACAGGAGCATTACTTAATTAACTTATGTTGTTAATATTCACAACTTTTCATGTGTCCGACAGTCCGAGTCCATCTGTGAATTTCATTTGCACAGACTCAATAAATTCGTAATTTCAGCGATTGGCAAATTGCAACATAAATGCCACCTACCAGTTTTAAATATGCTATTATCATAGCCTTTATTCACAACATATCCATGTTTTTACAGCTGAATCTAACGTAAAAGTCAAATTCAGTTACATAATTCAAGCGAGCACACACTCCTACACTAAGTTTTAATAGCAATCTACAAACATAGAAAGGATTAAGCCATTTTCACGTAGACAATCTACTCAATCGTTTCAGAAATTGTACGAATAAAGAAAAGAAATGCATTCTATTGATGAATAAAACTCTCCAGATTCTCTAGGGCAGCGTAGAGAGAGAGGAAAAGGGATGAGAGAGCGTACAAGCGTAAATCAGGGCATTGGAATCCACTTTTTGCCAAGTAATGCTCCACTAATTCGTCTGGAATCTGCAAATTAACGCAATTATTTGCTCCGAGAAGAAAAGATCAGAAGCTGAATTGTGAAAGTGTAATCGATTTGGCGCTTACGGTTGGAGTGTAATCCATTAAGGAGGCGAGGAATTCCGTAAGTGCAGCATCGTCGTCGTGGCGACCGTCGTTTGATTGATGGCTGCTTTGGCCGTTCATCTGTCCCTTTCCGGCGAGGTTTACGGCGGTGATGCTTGGTGAAGCAGACAATTGTGAAATTGTTTGATTTTGCGAGGGTGGCTTTTTCTATCAAAGTAAATGGTTTAAATAACCACCATTTGAGTTAGGACATTTAGGATATGTATTTAGTATTACTGAACTGAACTATAAAATATAATTAAGTAAAACTGAATTGAACTGAATGAGTATGCAAACGAAGAGAACAGAGCCTTACTCATAGACAGTTCTCTATGACTCTGTGTGATATGTTAATCAGTTGGTCACCCATTCTAAGATTATTTTAGAGCAAGCTCACGATTAACTCAGAATTCTTATGGATGGATTTCCGAAAAGAAAGATGCATCTTATTATTCTGAGTAGCGTTCTCTATCCGTTTACACGTATTTGAAATTTTGGGGCGTTACTGTAAGAGTACACACAATTTAAAATTGATACAACCTTATTTCTTCAGGTAAATATTGTTTTGGCTTTTGACGCCTGCCTGGCAACAGGCATTGTCCAAGGGCAACTTAACTTTTCGATTTTTTTCCCTTAAAAAGGCCGAAATACCCATTAAATAATAAAATTTAAAAGATATTAACTATCAAAATTGATTAAAAATATTAAAATAAATAGAAAAATATTTTGGATGGGCCCGCACTGCCGACTACACAGTCTTGTTGGACTTTATATATGAAAATAAAGGAACTAATACAATGTTACAATCGATGGGATTTGAACATGTGACCAAATAGATGTTGAAAATAATACGAACAAGTTGGTGACATCAATCAATTTGTTTATTTCTTGTCATAATATGTATATGTGTGTGAAATTTTACAGGTTGCATTATTATAATGAAATAGCAAATCTACTTATCTGAAATCAAATCCTAAGTACATATTTGAAACTAAGAATGAATACCATAATCATAAGCCAAAAATGTTACATGATGAGTGTTCGGTATAAAACTTGAGTTGAGTGTTCGGTATAAAACTTAAAACTCAGTTCATTACATTTGAATAGAATGTACACAAATTTGTAAAGTTAACTCAAATTCGTGAATAGTGATTTGACAAAATGTGTAGTAGTATGTGTCAAGTTTAGTTTCAAATACATTTTTCTGATCAAACTCGATTGAAGTTCAATAAACTCAACTTGATTTTAATACCAAATACATGGCATGTCAGACTATTTAAAAACAAAAAACTTAAAACTATATGGTATTTGAAATATTTACAATTGAATATTATACATGTTTATCCATAAATTACCGCCCAACAATTTGTTTAGAGCTATACTCCTCTACACCTGCCCTAATCAAATCAATCACTCAAAACTTTCAGAGAGATGAGTACAACAAATAATCATTATGACACTATAACTCGTGAGAACCTTAATTTTTTTATTTTCTTTTTTTTATTTCTCACCGGTATCCGCTACAAGCGACTAATCCAGCCGAGCACTGTCGGGTCCTTTTTAGGGGGCGGCTCTCCCAGCGATGTCTTTTACATCCACAAGGCTCGAACCCGAGACCTTGCTTAAGTGAACTCAAGTCCCTTACCACTTGAGCCAACAACCGTTGGTGTGAGAACCTTAATTGATCTTTGATGATGTAATTGAGATCGATTGATATTTGTTAAAATTATTTGAGCAAATAGGGTTTTCCTTAATTGATCGTTGATGTTGTAGTTGTGATCTAGCGATGTTGTTAAAACGATAGAAAAAGGGTCTTCCTTCAACAAGTAATCTCAGTAATATATTATAATATATTTTAATTCCATTAAATGTAAAAATACTGAAATACCAATGAAATAAAAAATAATTAAAATAGATACAAGATTTTTAAAATATTATAAACTTAAATGTAAAACGACTAAAATACACATTTAAAAAATTATTTTGGAGTTACAAGGTATTTCAAATATTTTAAAATTGAAAGCAGTACATGTAATTACCACAAAAGTTTATCCTCAGAAGTCACAACATCACTTACTACAATGAAATGTTTAGCACATCACTGCACTAAGTGCCCTTGGAGAGGGTCCACTAGAAAGATTAAAAAGACGGACAAACATAATGTTTATTACCGAGACTTTAGGGTGCTTACCAAGTAATCCTGATATTTTACATGAACAAAAAATGCATTCGTTACCAACAGAGTCGTTTTACGTAAAAACAATGTTTATTCATAAGAATACCGCCTCACCGATTTTAAAATTAACCATAGACGGTATCACATAGGACTTCATGAACATTATAAGGTAACTTGTTATTAAATCACTTTTACTCTTAGCAAGCTTCAAAACTATTTTCGTCATTTTTAATTAGTAAAAAAATCAAAGTAAGTCTTGTGAATGTCGTGATTTTCCTAAACAATAGTAAAATTCACACCTCATTAGCATAAATTAGGAGAGTATATCAAACACTTGTGTAATAGAGGTGTCGATTGTCCTCATGTTCAAGAAAATCTGAACTTTGCGCCATATGTTTTGTTAACGCCATAAATTTAACATTTTTATTTTTCTTAAATTTATTTTTAATAAAACTGAGGGATATTATAGTCATTTTGAATTTATTAAATGTTGACTACGTTGACTTTTAACAGCGGCTCTAAAAGTAAATTTTTAACGAAAACTAGGTTTAATTTAGCATATGCTTAAGGGTCTTAATGTAATTTTACCTATCATGAAAGTAGTTAGTACTAATTTTTGTTTGTTTTGTAGTAATATTTTCATTATTTGCAATAGGTTTAATAAATGATAAACCATCCACTTTTATTCAATTGCGAAATCATCAATCAACATTAGTAATAATTACTAGACCAACCTGTGGCGCTAGCAGGCATAATTACTTGAAATAATAATATATAGAAGAGGGAAACATGCCATCTGATGCAAGCGATCTGTCCCATGCTTTTCATGTGAGAAAATCAAAATAGTCAACTTAATATTTGAATACATACGGTATAAAATGGTTTGTTAGTATTTTTACGGTGATACTCTTCTTCATGTGATGGAATCGCGATGTGGGACCATCTACGGTGAAAATGAAATTATGAAAACATTTAATTTTCCATACAAAATATGTAAAATACAAACGAAATCAATTTTCAACGCCGAGCATAGTTGTTACATATATCAGTTGTACACCCCCCCTCCCGCCCCGTAGAACTTCATACATTTGTCATTTTAGCCGTTTCACATAACTTCATACATTACTAAAAAAAAAAAAATTTCCCCACAGCCACCAAATAATAAAATATCTTGCATTTACACTAATAGTACATGTGTCACCAAATGTACAATTTTTTCCATATTTTCATATTTTATCATATACTCTAACTTTTCACCTAAGACTATGTTCAACCCTAACAGACGAAGTTCTCTGAAATGGAGGGAGTAATTCAGAATGAAAAATTATAATTATTGGATGCATTTATATAACGATATGTACCTTAAAGGTTGTAAAAAAAGGACTTCCTTGCAAGCAAGGTTTGGCATGGTGCTAGTGGCTCGTCATTCTTCATCCAAGGCTAACACTTTAAGCTCTTTTTTCTGGTAACTCTCAAAAAGCAACATACAACTTCTCATGAGTGGATATTGGCATAGGAAGACATAGGCCAAACATAAGCTAAAGTGTTGGTCCAGATAATGGTAAAGTAAAAGACTAGGGGGGTGAATAGTCTTTTTCAAACTTTTGTCGATAAACACAATTTCTCAGATATCTGATACTTATTTTCAGAAAGCGGAAGACTTTTTGTGATAAGTGCACGTGCTCAGCAAGATATGTGTAAATACTTAGCAAAGTAAATAAAGCAAGTTATAAAAAGCAGAAAGTAAATAACACAAGTCTTTATAGTGGTATCTGAAGGTGGCATAATCCTTCAACTAATCCACTTCGGCCTTTCTCAGACCTAGAATCCACTAAAACAAATAATTGAGTTAACCTTACAAATATCTTATCTCGATTCCTAAATACACTAGGTTCCCAACCAAGTGTTTCCCCTGAGTTATTCCCCGGCTTTCTCAGCCAAGTACTTCCTATACTCAGAAACCTTTTGAGTTATTCCTTAGTATCCCAAACTAAGTACTTCCTATGCTCAGTAACCTTGGAGTTATTCCTTAGTTTCCCAAACTAAGTACTTCATGTACTCCACGCCGATTAAGGTGTTGGTTAAGGTAGTTTGTCAGGTGAGCTTATTTAATAACTTATTCAGTTATGCAGATAGCTCTATGAATCAAGTATACTTAACACACTTTTCAACACTACAAAAAAAACTGGTCTGTAGCGACGGATAGAAATTCCGTCGCCCCACTGGAGCTGTGGCGACGGATAAATAATCCGTCGTCCAATTCGCGACGGATTATCATTTTTGACTTTTTTTTAATTTTTTTTTAAATTGATTATTGGCGACGGATAGAATCTATCCGTCGCCAATATAACGACGGATAGATTCTATCCGTCGCCCCATGTGGCGACGGATAGATCTATCTGTCGTTACATTGCTATTTTTTTTAAAAAAAATAAAATCCGTATTCGAATTTTTATATTCGTATACGGATTAATTCGTATCCAATTTGTATTCGTATACGAAATATTGATTTATCGAAACTACAATATTCAAATCGGACAATAATTCGGTTGATATTCAAATCGAAACTACAATATTCAATACGATTATACAATAAATCAAAAATTGTATACAATGACAATAATACAAATTCATTATACAATAATACAATACAAACTAAAATACCGAAAATGTACAAAAAGATAAAAGATAAATACCTAAAATGTACAAACTAAAATACCGAAAATATATAAAAAGATAAATCGAAGATCCGGAGGTGGACGGTGAAGATCCGGTGGCGGTGGTGGCGATGAGATCCGGAGGCAGTGGTGGCGTGGAGAGACGGGTGGTGGTGGTGAGAGGCGGATGGTGGTGGTGGCAGTGGTGGTGGCAGTGTGGTAGTGCGGTGGTGGTGGCAGTGTGGTGGTGCGGTGGTGGTGGCAGTGTGGTGGGAGGAGAAAGGTGGTGGTGGCAGTGGTGGTGCGGTGGGAGGAGGATGGTGGTGCAGTGGGTGTGGTGCGGTGTTGGTGGGTGTGGTGCGGTGGTGGTGGGAGGAGGAAAGGAGGTGGTGGAGGAGATGGTGGTGGTGGCAGTGTGGTGGTGCGGTGGTGGTGGAGATGGTGGTGGAGGAGGAGGAGGGGAGAAATGGAGGAGAGGTGGTGGAGATATATTATATTTTTTAGGCTTTTAGCGACGGTAGATCTAGATCTATCCGTCGCTAACTTTTTTATTTTTTTTTGTTTTCCGGCTATATAGCGACGGATAGATCTATCCGTCGCTAAATTTTTTTTATTTTTTTTCTTTTTATTATGGTCAACAAAAGTAGCGACGCATAACTTTTATCCGTAGCGACGGATTAAATCCGTCGCTACCCTTAGCGATTCGTCGCTACAGGGCGACGGATAAAAATCCGTCGCCCCTTTCCATCGTTTTTTCAGTAATTTCTTGTAGTGCAATGTATGGTATCTTGTTCTTTACTGACCCAAGTCTATGATAAGTGTTCAAGAGAATGAATCTCAGATATGAAATCTTAATTCAACTCCTTCACAGATAACAATGCTTGTTAAGGATCAGGACACTTAGAACTTTTGTGCTACTTAGAATCAAGAGCTTTGGTCGCAACAGAAAGCTTGAAGGTAAGTAGTATGCTTGAGAGTTTGAAAGATAGTGTTCAGTGTTCTTGGTGTGACTGTGTATTTTTCAAGCATTCTAAGTGTTGATATTTATAGTTGAAAATCATGCCGTTTGAATAGTATCCGTTAGGCTCAAAGAAATTCAAACTATTGATATCTGAGTATAGTACTGTTGTACGTTTATCTTCTTCTCAGAGACTGCCGTTTTTGTTCAGACATTTCTGTCCGCGCATTTAATATATTGTACTATACTTTGTCCTGTAGTGCCAACGGAACTATGCATGCTTTCTGAAGCATTGCACGTCCCTTTTCAGAGACCTTCACATCTCCAGATACTTGTGACAACATTGTTTCCCAGAAACATAGTTTTTATCCAAGGTATCTGAGTGTAGATATCTGTGGGCACTTTTCCTCATTTAGAAACCTTGTATTCTCAGATATCTTTTGTAACACGTGTTTATTGAAAAACACTTGTTTCTTCAAGATATCTGGACATAGGTATCTGATGACCTTAGTCTCCAGCAATCTTGTGCAGTCTTCAAATCTTCAAATATTTTGAGCTCTTTTGCCAGATGCCTTCTTCTTGGTCTTCTTCAGAGAAATAAAAAATTACATTCAGAGACCTAACATCCAATACAAGATTTGCTAGACTATCATACTTAGTGATTTTCCTCTTTTACAGTGTTCAAGTGAACCAATAGTACTAACTACCTTTCTGAGCTAAGATAAGTCATTAAGTTGCTGATCAAAATCTAAACAGATATTCCTAACATAAAGATTGTCCCATACTAGGTATAAATACCTTATGTCCAATCTTTCTCCAAGCCATCATCTTAGTCTATGACATGATTACCACTATCAATCGCAATCAATCTCACCCCATTACATAGTTTAATAGACTGGTCGATGTTACTCAGAATCATAATAGGACAACCACACTTCAAATGAATGAGATGGTCTGTGAAACCTGAAGCCCTAATCGTATTTAGGAAGTCGACACAATATACAACTTTTCAATAGATGGTATCATCCTCTTCGGCACATATGTTGTCGGAATTCATGAACTTGGTTGAATCTCATGGCAACAGCGACATGACACAGTCATTGATTTCCTGAACAATCTCATTCATTGATGTAAGAATTGCCCTGTCCTGGAAATATAGACCATCACCAACATGGTTGAAGAGCGATGGATATGTGTTGTTAACAATTGAATTAAATTTAATATCACGAATGAGGATATCCTCAAGCAACTTGAAATCCATATCGACATCATTCGCACTGCCAACTTGTCCATCTCCAATGTGCAACAACCAATTGGCAAATTCCTTATACTTTCAACCTCGGCAAGAGAGCCTCCAGCCTTAACAAACAAAAATAATAATTACGGTCTGCATCAACAACTTTTTTATTGATTATTTTTACTATAGATAACACGTGTAATTAATAATAAATTGCTCAAACTATTTATTAACTTCAGGACACGACATGAACTCCAAAGTTTCTTCGATGGAAAAATGGATGCGTGCACTATGTCCTGCCTACTACCCTTGAGTATAACTTGTAAGATTTGTCTAAACCTCCCCCAAACACGACAATCGATACACCAAAATGCTTGTTTGATTCTCTACCATTAGAACTTCTTAAGACATCTCGAAAACTACGGCCAAGGGCCTCAAAGCAAAACCCATTGGTCATTAGATCCAAATAGCAGATAATTAGCTTTGTGTTCTTCATTAAACTTGAAAGATCACTCCCATAGAGTGCCTACAACACGTGGTGGTAAATATATGCTAAATCTAGAGTGAGTTATACGTCTATCAAGTGGGAGTTTCGATACTTTTGCAGGCTACACGTAGGACGATAACATGTCTCCCTCGTAAGGCCGAGCACAGTGTTCTCCAGAGAAAAGTCTTTCTAGTTCCATTGTATTCGTTTAAGAAGAGACTCCACCAGTATCCGATTACACATCATCCATGATTATATTATATACATTCTTGCTCAGCGGTTAGACATGGTTACAAATGACCGTTCTCATCCAACATTTGTCCCGCGTTGTAATCTATTACCTCCGCAATTCTCAGTTAATCATCCTACCTACCAACCTATGTTTCTTTCCATTCCAAAGCTCGGTGCAGAATTTCAGAGATCGCCTCATAAATCCTTGGAGCGGAACAACCTCGGATAGCATGTAGTATTGTTAATATCTATTAGTCTACAAACAGTTCAAGTTGTTTATCCAAATCCATGTGAACATGTGCAAACCATTTCCACAACAGGATAGTTATAAACAAAATTTATTCATGTGAGGACTAAACTTCATCACCCTCGCTGCAACATGACATGTGTACTCTTGTGGTGGATGACCTCACAGTTCGTAATCCTTCATCTTAAAGAATAGTAACTAAAACAGCCTATTCGATCAACAACGTATTCTAGGGCAGTACATAGATGAATTAATATGTATCGAAATTGATATCTTTACCTATCGCTATCAACGTATACTTCATGTGATGCAGCAGATGAATTCTTTACAAATTTTGCACAGGCCATAGCCAAGTAGTCTCATTGGCAGTGTTTAAAGTCCTGAATGCACATGAATGAAAAACTCAAACCGAAGGTTTTCTTGTATATCCGAGATTTTCGGGAGAGTGGAGACCATTTACTTTTCATAAGTCAGCATATTAAGTATTTGCTTGCATAAATTTCTTTTTAAGAGAGGTTTTGAAAATTCATCGGTACTTAATTGAATATTTCTTTCCTTCCTCTATCCCAAAAAACTTCATACATTAGAGTTGGCGCATAGTTTTAGATGAAAAGTTAAAATAATAATAAGATAATAAAAAAGTGGGAAAAAAATTTAGTGGCAAAATGTGTAATTAATGTTAAGAATTTTTATTATTTCTTAAGGTAGCTTATTTTATAGTGATGCATGAAATTATGTGGGACTATTAAAAATGAAAAATACATTAAATAAAGTACTGTGTAACAGAGAAGTATAAGGTTTTTCAAATTCAAACCTCCCTCAACTTTATTTAAACTTTATTTAAAGTAGAGCTGTAAGAGCTTAAAGCTCCGGCTTGAAGCTTTCATAAGCTCGAAATCGGAGTCGTTAAGCTCCAATATGGAGTTGGATTTGGGGGTGGAAGATGGTGGACGATGATAGAGTTGTTTGATGTAACTGTTGGAAATAAAAGTTTAATGACATATTTAAGTTTTTCCAAGAAAAATTATGGGTGAGCACTTTGGAGAATTAAATCAAGACCATGGACTTGGGTTGTAATAAAATGAATAAAAGGGAAATTAATAGAGAAAATGAAAACGAAAAAAGGAATGGCATTTTGGCGATTATTTCAAACTTACTCCAATATACTCCCTCCGTTCCGAATTCAGCTTATGGTTTTCCATTTGGGAGGTATCAATTTCAATTACATATTCCTTAAATGAAAAATATATTTCCTACTTTTTATCAATATATTTCATACTTTATTCATTATATCTCCTACATTATTCAATATATTTCATACTTTATTCAACATCTATTCTACTTTATTTAATCTCTTCCCTAAATCATCTGTCCCACAACAAATAACACATACTCCCTCCATTTCACCAATTTCTTTCCATTTTGTTTTTGCACAAATTTTAAGAAATTTGAGTAAAAAATGAGTTTATATAGATGAAATAGTAAGTGTATAGTAAAAAGTAAAAAGATTAAAATATTAATAATAAAGATAGTGGATTTCCATAAAAGAAAATGGACAGTTTTTAATGGAACGCCCAAAATGGAAAAAAATCTATGGAACGGAGGGAATATTATACATGCTCCACTACAAATGTCACATTTTCTTTTTTGACAACATTTACAACATATGTACATTTATTCCCACTATCATTTACACTACACATTCACATTGATCACTGCAAATGAGAGTAATTTATCACCATCTCTCCTACATTATTCTTTTTTTTCCCTTAAAATTTGTATCCGGACTGCAGGTAATTGAAACCGGAACAGAGGGAGCATATAATCTAGGTCCTAGGAAGTAACTTTAAGGATGAAATTGCCAGATATAGGTTGATTGTCCGACAACAGCAATACGGCTTTAGCATAAAACCAGATCAAAAACGACTACTAGTTTCTACATTTAAACTCACCAGCCTATTTGTAAAATAGCAGATTCAATCCCCAGCATATATCTAGAAAAAACTGAATTATGGAGATTCTTCGAAGTTCAAACATGAGATAAACCGTGCTGTGCAAGTGTATCTAGCTTTTAAATTTCTACATATCTGCTGATTACCATGTACCATAGAATAATCCAAAATTGAAGGAAAAAAATTAAATACCAACTGCAAATAGTACCCTTACATAGTCTAGCTATTAAGAAGACTTCTACCGTCAAACAAAGGCGTATTTCCAATAATCTTTCATTAAACATCATGGTAAAAGCAACAAAGACTTCAAAACTGGAGAACGTTACTAATAACAGAAACATAGATAAGGCACAAATTGTGCCATTCCACCAGTGACCAATCATCTGAGATCACTTATTTGATTTCTTGGTTGTTGCCCTGCATTGCAAAACGAAACATTTAAGTGTTTGAAGAATGAAGAGGCAACTAGATGCAACAAAGGTAAGGAGTGGTCAATTGACTTACTGGGCCGGTTGAGCACCAGGTGTAGGTGTAGGTGCAGCTGCAGCAGGTGCCGCTGCCTTTCTCTCTCCAGGTCCCTGCAAAACAATGAAAAACTCGTGAATATTCAAAAAATATTGCACCGATACATTAAAATTTCTATACATTTGCCAGGTTGACATGCAGTGATTAAATTGTTATGAACCCTGGAATGAATTTCAGTAGAGCCTAGTAATATCAAATGGTCCCTCCGTTTCTGTAATAGTGAAACAATTTTAATTTGCACAATTTTTAAGAAAAATGTGGTAATCAAAAGTATGTGGTTAAGAATGAGTTTGAGATATTAATTGAGTGTAAAAGTACACGTGGGCCCAAAAATGTGTGGTTAAAAATGAACTGTATTATGGAAGTAATTGCCATAAAAGAAAATGTAACACTTTTAGTGAAACGCCCAAAACGGAAAATTGTTGCACTTTTACAGAAACGGAGGGAGTAGAAAATTAGGCAAACACTTAGGTGACGGATATTTGAAAGTGCAGTTGTCCTAGACCTAGAGTTTGTGCTTTATGAATAAAAATTTACAAGGCAGTACCTGAGTTGTCCTAGAGTTTGTGCTTTATGAATAAAAATTTACAAGGCAGTACCTGAGTTGTCCTAGAGTTTGTGCTTTATGAATAAAAATTTACAAGGCAGTACCTGAGCAAGTCTTTCTTCCCTTCTAGCATGCTTCCTCTCCCTGCTGGCCTTGTTCTTCGCCCTCTTGGCCTCAAACTGATCAGACAATGTCTTCTCCCTAGCTTTTTCGGCCTTGGACTTGTGGATGCTCTCCATCAACACACGCTTATTCTTGAAAACATTACCCTTGACCTTCATGTACATTGAATGGTACATGTGCTTATCAATTTTCTTTGCCTCACGGTACTTGCGCAGCAAGCGTCTGAGCACCCTCATTCTTCTCATCCAAAGAATCTTAGTTGGCAGCCTTGCCTCCCTGGTACCCTTACGTTTACCTGGAATAATTCAAATAATGTTTAGAAATAGTTTAACATAGTGGTTCCCAATGGTTGGTTAGATCACTCAATAGGTATATTAATGATGAACAAGTCACAGACAGTAGAAAAATAAAGACGGTGATAAATTGGATTTGTGAATGTCTATACAAAGTTCTAAGATAATTTCAGTGACACAGTAGCCATGTAACTCTAACTTAACACTCCACAGGGTTAGTATTAATTTGTAACAGCAGTAGAGATAAAGCTACACTAGAAAGTGGATTCTGGTGGAAGCAACAGATAGAATGATGCCAACATAAACTACTACAATGAGACAAGTTTCCAGACAAGAATAAGATACCATATCCAGAATGACGTCCCTTTCTCTTTGCTTCCTTCATTCTGCGAGCTCTGGAACGCGAGTGAATCTTGGTTGGCTTACGGATGATGAAACCATCCTTCACCAATTTCCTAATGTTTTGCCCTGCACCGAGAATAAAGGATATTAAGATTTGGCCTCCACAATCTAAAGCCAACTGATTGATCAGTGATGAAACTTAACTTTTGCACTGCAGATAAAAAAACAACGTACATATCCATTTCCCACTTTCCAATAAAAACAAACATAGAACTAGTGTACATTGTATGTTCCATTGACTTCCAATCATGAAACTCATAAATTAGATACAGAACCAAATCATATGGCATAGAAATCTAGCATAAATTATAGTAATAAATTTTTAATTAATTAGATACTTGAGATTAATTATAGAACTATTGGGCTACTTTAACCAATAAGCTCCTCTTGCATCCAATCTGCTCAAATAAATACTGATCAGAATTTTACTAAAACTTTATCACTGAATAAAGAATTTAGAAAATATTTATTGACTACTTCCAACAAGTTCAAAGTAAAACCAGTAACAAATTCCCGGTTAATTTTGAATACAAGAATCCAAACGAAAAAATGTAAGCAACAAGCAACAATTTCCCCTGCAGAAATTGCACCAAAAAGAACAGGGTGTTCCTGAAAAACACTTTAACACATGGAAAAGTACACCTAAACTCGAAACTCTAAAGCACAACTACAGCAGGCTTCAGTGATAGCGAACTTGGCCACAAAATAATACTATATGTGTGGATATGGGCAACATGTAATTAATTTTAGATCTCAGTTTTGGTGAAGATTGCCTAATCGAAGAGGTACGGTAACCATTGCCTAACGAAAATGATTAAGCACCCCTGAATTGAAACATAGCTAAAAGAAAAGTTTTAAGAACCTCAGGAAACTGGCAAACTACAACATCAATCGATTCGGGATTGTGATAGCAGTGAAGTTATACAAAATAGGTAATTACTCTCAAACTAGCCTAAAATCATTCTTAAAATAACTATTGAGCTAAATCAAGACTGTTGAATGTCGTGTTTGGCTATTCCATTGCTTGTTAAACCTTTTGCACAGTAAAAATTACACAGAAACAACACTGGCGAATTCAATTCATTACCGAAAAGTACAACACACCTACACCAGCTATGCCTTGTTAAGTACATACAACTAGTATCATCGAACAATCAAAACAAGTTCCGGGGGATTTTGCAAAACACAAAGAAGATTTCAGCAAAGTCTTAGACGTTTCAACAGCAACGGATAGAGAACAGAACAGAAACGATAGCCATAAACACATCGCGATTCACAAAAGGCAGATCATGAAACAGAAAGGAAAGCTACAGATGAGTAAACGAAGGTTAAAATCAGTACTGAAAACGTACGAGAATTGGCCATAGAGATCTCGCTGGCTTCATTTGGGTCGAGCCAGGCCTTTCCTTTCCCACAGCCGAGAACGCTGGCGGCGAGCCGCTTCTGATTCTTCAGTGACACCATTTTCAACCCTCTCTCTGTCTGTGGAGGTCTATCGAAGGAGATGAAAGGGGATAAGCATACATTTCTTATACCACCTGTGATTAGGGTTTACATTCAGCAGGCCTTCGTGGGCTTATTCTTTTTATTTTGGGCTTTTGAATTGGTTGTTATATTAGAATGGTTCGTGGGCTTTTTCAATTACTGAGGTTCGAACTTTTGTTCAATTATCATTGGACCAATTGTCCAATTCTAATGCTAGACCAAATGAAGTATGGGAAAAGTGGTGCTAAAGACCCATTTGTGGGTACCCAACAATTACAACCAATTCAAAAAAAAGAACCTCTTACCTTTACACACCCCTTGAATGTACTATTATACCCCTGAATTGTTAAAAATAATCTAATTCTAAAAATTTATCTTACATATTATGTTCACTTATAATTTTATAATATTTTTTTATTTTTTAAATTTTCAATTTCATATTTTGTTCTTTCACATTTTATTCTTTGTTTTTTGTAATTTCTACGTATAGTTCAAACGTACAATCGGACTATATATTTATCTATGTTATGAAACCCGGAGGGCCGTTCCGGGTCGAACCGGTTCAACCGCGACTCGGAGGGGTTCCGGGCCGAAAACCCCCCAAAACCGGTAAAAACCCGGTTAAAAACCGGTTCCACCCGGGTTTCTAAAGAAAAAAAGAAAAAAAATCAAAAAGCCCTAATCGCTCAGTTCCTTTTCCTTTTCAGTCTTCTTCCTTATCCTTTTTTGCGGCTCATTCTTCTCCCGTGCTTTAATGTTATTTGTTATTTTGAACTCAATGTTATGGAGTTATGGTGACTTTGTGTTTGGAATTAAGGCATATGTCGTTTATGCAATGTTTTCTATCTTTTTTTTAGGTAAAAAATGTATAGTTGAACTTTTAAGGCATAAATTATGTTTTATTTTTAAAAATATTTTTTATAGATTGACCCGAGTTGACCCGGTTGAACCTCCTACAGTAGGTAGGCCGGGTCAACGTCCGGGTCCGAGTTTCAAAACACAGATATTTATAGTTTCAATATCCAGTTTTAACTGTATATTTATAGTTTTAGTATCCAGGTTTATATATGTTTATTGTATTTTACAATAACAATGATAAAGTCAAACTGTATACTATAGAATCCAATATTCAATTTAACTGAATGTACAGGTCTATCATATAGTCATATGTACATGTAGAGTTCGATTATACAGTCGAAATTAAATAAGTTACATCATCAGGGAGAATTATAAGAAATTAAAGTAAATATAAAACTAAATACATAAATAGTTTTTTTTTTTAAAAAAAAAAAAGCAACATCATAGCTTGAATATAATTCAGATCGGAGCTCGAATCTCGTGACTAGTGAACGGAGGGAGTGCGAATCTTGTGGTGGTGGAGCGGTGGTGGCAGTGTGGATGGTGGAAGCAGATCTTGGATGGAAGGAGGCGTGGTGGTGGATCTCGAACCTGGTGGTGGATCTGCTCAGAGAAGATGACGTGGGCCAGTACGGTGGATGGGAGGCGAAGTGGGGTGGTGAACGGTGGAAGGGAGGCAGAGTTGGGTGGTGGGAGGGCAGTGGACAATGCGGTGGTGGATCTGGTGGTGGTGTGTGGCGCCGTGGTGGTGGTAGGTGGAGGGAGGTCGAAGCTAGAGTGAACGGTGGCGGATGGGTGGTGGATCTGGACGGGGGCGGCTTCACTACAAGAATCCATCCGTAACGGGACGGAAAGGGGCGACGGATTTTATCCGTCGCCCCTGTAGCGACGGATCGCTACTTGGGGCGACGGATTCTATCCGTCGCCTGCTTAGCACGGATAAAGGTTGTCAAGCTCTGTAGCGACGGATAAAATTATCCGTCGCTACAGAGCGTTGACCAAAATAAAAAAAAAAAAAATTTTAGCGACGGATAAATCTATCCGTCGCTATGTAGCGACGGATAGATTTATCCGTCGCTACAAGGCCGGAAAATTAAAAAAAAAAATAAAATTAGCGACGGATAGATCTAGATCTATCCGTCGCTAAAAACCTAAAAAAAATATAATATATCTCCTCCACCACCTCCTTTTCTCCACTACTTCTCCTCTCCTCCTCCTCCCACCACCACCATCTCCTCCCACCACCACCATCCTCCACCACCACCATCTCCTCCACCACCATCTCACCACCACCACCACCACCTCTCTCCTCCCACCACCACCACCCTGCCACCACCACCACCATCTCCTTTCCTCCACCATCCTCCTCCACCACCATCTCCACCACCACCACCACCTCTCTACTCCCACCACCACCGCACCACCACCCTGCCACCACCACCATCTCCTCCACCACCACCACCATCTCCTCCACCACCACCACCACCCATCCACCCACACCCCCACCCCCCCCCCCCACCACCACACACACCACCACCGCCACCGCACCACCACCGCTGGAATTAATCCAGATATCTGAATATAAAATTGTGATACAATTTTATTTTTAAAAAAATGGGGCGACGGATAGATCTATCCGTCGCCCCATAATCATTTTTTTTTTAAAAAAAAAAAGGTCAATCCGTCGTCCAATCCGTCTGAATCGACGACGGATTTTTATCCGCCGCCACGCCTGACGATTCTATCCGTCGCCAGTGAGGCGGCGGATAGGCTGCACTGACGGATCTATCCGTCGCCATGTGATTTTGTAGTGCTTGAGTGCTGGTGGTGTGGAGGTGGGTGGGTGGTGGAGGTAGTGGTGAACAGTGGAGTGGTGGACGGAGGGTGGTGGGGTGGTGGAGGCAGTGGTGGACGTGGCGGTGCGGTGGTGGTGGGAGGTGAAGGTTGGATTGGAGAGAATATAAAGAGGGGGAATAAAGATAATGTGATGGAATTGTGAGTGATGGAAGGAAGAAGGTGGGTATATATTAGGGGCATTATGGTCATTTCACACGCTATTTCCGAGTGTAAGTGTGTGAGGTCGCTAATTGAATTGTTCATTCCAAAAGGGCACCGGCCCTTCACTCTCCCATGAAGTATTTGAGTTTTGTTACAAATTATAAAACTATATTGTGATAGAAAAGGAAAAGAAGAACGATAAGAAAGTATAGAGTAGAGGAGAGGAGTATTTCATTCATCTTAGTACCTAAATTTTAATTATATAGTTCAACTGAAGATTTTTACCGTTACGGTTTGAGATTATTATGGTTAAAGTTCAATTTTGTTGACTGCAAAAAGTCAAAACTATATAAATACTTTTAAATGAAGGAAGAATGCTTTCATTGAGAGTTCAACTCAAGACCTCCCGCCTACTAACTGGGCACTCTAACCAACTGAGCTACGAAAGTTACTAAGTTTATTATTGCTCGGTCATTATTTACCATTCATGAGTATCATTGGTCTTTGACTAGAATATTTACTTTTAAGTAATTACTATAACTTCAACACAATTTAAATAAAGTGGAAAAAAATCCTTATCAAATTCACTATTTGCCGCCGTGTGAAATAATATCAATATTGATGGAGTCTATACGATGGAAAAAAATGTTGAATAAGGGATATAAATCTCTGGGTTGGGTCGGTCTTCTTATACATTATTACGATATTTAAGTATTTAACATCTCTCAATTCATATTCAATTCTATTCCTGTCTATGCTCTATTGGAAATGTTACGATTTTATGTTCCAATACGGGTTCGACCTAAATGGTTATAGGTTTAATCGATATGATTTGGGGTAGTTACATGTAATAGGATTGGTAGCATCAAACCTGGTCCTCAAAGGAATCGAAGAACTCGTTCCTCAAATGGACATTGTAAAGTCCTCTGCTTGGGAACATGACTTAAAGAGACGTGAGTAGTGTTGTTTACCAAGTCGAACCGAGTCAAGTACCTCATTTTCGAGCTCGGCTCGACTCGTTGACGAATCGAGCTAAATTTTCAAGCTCGAACTCGAGTCACGATAATTAAACTCAAGCTCGACTGAGTTGGTTCGAACTCGTTACCAAAAAGTAGAAATTAAAGAAATTAATCAAGTCTAATTGAGTATTAATGAGTCGACCCGTACTCTCTCGAGCTATGTTTTAAAATTCGGGTCCGGCCGGTCGGACCGCTAAACCGGCCTTGGCCGGTCCAAATAGGGCTAAAAAATCGGTATTGAGCCGCTGCCCCCAAAACCGGCAAACTCGGCCCAAAACCGGGTTGGGCCGGTTGGGCTGTTGTTTTTTTTTTTTTTTTTGGCAACTAAACCCGTCCAAAAGTAACTTAGAAAAGGTTTTTTGCAAAAAAATTTTAATTTTAAAAAAAATAAAAGCCCCAGACCCTCACGACTCGACTAGAATAAAAAAAAAAGATGGCCTTTTTTTTCTTTGTACCTGTATTTTTTATTCTTGAACTATATAAATTAAATATATTTTATTGTTGAGTTTATTGTTAATTGTTATGTATATTTTGAGTTTTCTATTGGGTTTATACTTTATAATGCAAATCAAACATAAAATTCATGTTTGTTCTATTTATTAGTTATTCATTTTGTTGGTCATTATATAATCTATATGTTTTGTATTTAGGAAATGCGGAAAATGTTACAACAAATGAGAACGATGACGTTGAACTCTCGTATTATTGTTGAGTTTGATCTTTGGAACTCTATTATCTCATTAATTGCTTGTAGACTTTTATGATTGTAATGTGTATGACTTGATGGCTTGATGTCATTTTTATGATGATTTGAAGTTGTGACTTTTTATGTTTATGTCATTGGATTCATTTCTACGATTCTATGATCTATCTATGTTTGAAACCTTTTAATTTAATATCAATAATTTAAGGGGTATATATATATATATATATATTAAAAATGACGTCATACCGGCTCTATCCGGGTGAACCGGTCCGACTCGGTTGAACCTTTGTTTGAGGGTGGCCGGCTCAACCTCCGGTTCCGGCTTTTAAAACATAGCTCTCGAGTAAGGTTGAGTATCAATGAGCCAAGTCCGCAATAAGGCAACTCATATAATAGCTCTAGGCGAGAACCACAAAATTAATGAAACATTAGCTAGACTAGTCGTAGTACTGTGTCGCACTATACTAGCATTAGTATACCATTCAAATTTGGACAAGTGGCATAATTAACATTAAAAATTACTTTTTTAACAATTTAAATAATTTAAACAAATTTTAAAATACAAATTACATAAATTTACAAAACTCACTATCCTAAGTAGTCAATTTACATCTTAAACAAAATATTACTCTTTCTTCTCCGATTTCCACCTCCTCCTCCTCCCCCACCTCTTCCATTAAACCGCCACCACAGTCACCGGATTCCGGTGAAATAATTTTTTTTTTTTAACCGACAAAGTCCGAGGAGAAAGCTTCCATGGAAGCTCAGTCGAGCTTCCACCATGGAGGCTCTTTCCGAGCTTCCAGATCTTCGACTGAGCTTCCGTTATGGAAGCTCTTTCGAGCTTCCAGATATGGAAAGCTGAATCGAGCTGAGCTTCCAGACCGGAGCTCCGGTTAAGTGGTCGGAACTTCACCGGAGCTCCGGTACTCTTTAATTTTTTGATTAATTTTTTTTCTTTGAATATGAAATGGGTGTTTTGTAAATTTTTTATTCATGTAAGGTTGATTTTGAATTGTTTTGGGTATATTGTGTTAAGTTTAAAAAATAAAGGGTGTGTAAGTAATTGACCTATATAATATTTCTAAATATTATGCGACTTAGTGCGACCTTATTATGCGATAGTGCGACGCATAGTCGCATTAATAAAAAAATGAAGGGTTGAGATCACATCTATAAATGATCTGATCGTTTAGATCGTAGTACTAACATTAATACAATGCGACAGTACTAAAGTTAGCCATCCCCATGAAAATATATATAGTTTTACGCTACATTCTTGTAACATTAATTGCTGTAACTTGTAACATTCGTTACCAAGGATGATTTCACGGCATTTGCTTGCGATCCGAACCATAATGAATTCTTATTGACGTCTTGAATTGCGGTTGAGAATGTTGAAATTTTAGTGAATGATTGAGTCTTTTCAATTCATATGATGAATTGGTTAATGGGGCCCAACACGTCGGAAGCAAGCATTCCGTGTAAGCGTGTATCTCGTTGTTAAAACGAATTGCACTTTGTGTATTAAGTCACTAAAATCGCCAAGTGGTAAAAGGGTGATTAATGCTTTATGTGTGTTTGATTAATAGACGAATGAGTCAATTCATCTTAAACATGAGGATTCGTAATCCTATGTGCTAAAATTCGGATTTAAAGAGCAAGGTAATCGAAAAGAAAGACGAAAAATCAAATCCGGGAGAAAAGCAGGAGCTCACCGCAGGTCGGTTGAGACAGAAACTTTGCTTCTGTCCCACTGACTGCGATGAGGGTGGGGCTCATCGCGGTGAGCCCTGTTGGCGACCGAAAAGTCGCGATTCTCTCAGAATTTCGAATTTTTCCTTGTATTTTCATGAATGGACATTTCCCTTGAGTTGAATAATTGTGTCCCTTTCAACTCGTGTCTATTGAACGAAGAAAACACCTTTAGTGGAAGGATATAACTCTTAGGAAAGATCACCAAACAAGTCCAAATATGTGACCAAGTTCTTCACAAGAACACATGACACATTCCCTACTCATTCTTTCCTCCTGCTCTTTTGTGCATCCTTATACACTCGAATTAAGATTCGGTAGACTCGGCTATCGGAGTGCAACCTAGCCGTTTAAGAGAGGTTTTATCCTGGGAGACTGTTGCAAGCAAACCCGTGTGCACCATAATTGGGCAATAAAGTCTTCTAGGAGAGATAGTCAAACTATCAACTCTTCTCGATGGTGTTTTGTTCTTCACTACTTCCTCACCCGCAGATTACTACTACATTTACTACAGAGAATACGATTTCTACTTGATCCCCATTTATTACTGTCATTTATGATGTTGCTCTAGACATTAATGAGAAACAAGAAGCTATGCTTGAAACTAGCATGGACTGATGGACTCATATTATGATTTCTATGGTGAATTGAAGCCAATGCATAGACGGATTTTACAATTAGATATATAGTATACTAATAAAATCGTCAAAGATCAAATTAGTTCACCTCATGACCATCAAGCATTAGCTGCATCACATTACATTACACAGCAAAATACTACATTCATAGTTTCATACACCTTAATTAGACATAAAGTCACTTTTGTTCACTGTAGTACTACTGCAATCTGCTTGAACATAATTAGTCAAGTACTAGTAAACAAACTTATACACATTACAACATAACATAAGATCAGCTTACATTTTAAAACCCCTGCTTCCACACCACCACAACCGGCGAAACCACCTCATGGTCCCCATCCGACCAGCTCACCTTCCCGGTCTCAGTCACTCTATTACCCGGCATCACATTCATCTCTTCGGCTTTAATCCTCACAGTGTAGCTCTTCTTTTCACCCTTAGCAGAAAAATCCATTTTCGCGGGACTTACTGTCACAATTGCCCCTTTTGGATTACTCGCTGTCACACTATAACTAGCTGCGCCATCCCCTACATTTGTCGCTGTTCTGGTAACCACAATTTCCATCTCAGACGACTCAGAAGCATCAAAACCAACAGTTATTGCAGGATAATTCAGATCCCACGGCTTGGATCGCTTCTTATCACAGCTAATCGACTTCCTGGCAATCTCTTTAATATCACGACGACTGTAATTTGAAGCACACAGAAAGTTCACATAATCATTAGCTGTAATATCGTAAACCAGGCCTGGATCAAGCGCTCTTTCCGGGTTCACATGCCCTGCACCCATATCCCAAACAGTTGACATGTTATAGGCTTTCTCATCCAACAATGGCTTACCTTCACTGTCTATCGTATAAGCTGTTGTCATCATAGCTGATCGGATCATTGCAGGGGACCAATCAGGGTGCGACCCTTTCAACAGAGCCGCTACACCAGACGCGTGAGGACATGACATGGAAGTTCCCGAAGCCACATTGAACTCTGTGGTTCTAGTATCAGACGGCAACTCAGTTGGTGATACACCATCAGGCCAAGCTGCTAAGATGTTCACCCCAGGCGCGATGATGTCAGGCTTTAAAACGTATGCTGAATCAGTATTTGGACCTCTAGAAGAGAACGAAGCTACCACTGGGGCCGGTTTTACCCCTACCTTTGTCCCGCGAAACACAATTGTTCCTCTCGGGTTGGCATTCGAGTTTATATACTCGCGCACTTTATGCCGAGCGGACTCTGTGATTGCCAGGCCTGGAATCAGATGAGAGTCAGCAACAAGTCCTTCCCCAATTGGCGCCACATTCGCCACGATTACGCCCACACCACCGGCTTCCTTCACTGTATCTCCTTTTGCAACGCGCGAATTCCCTCCACGATCACAGAGAACGATTTTCCCGCGGACTAATTTCTCGTCCAGCGAACCGGAGGTGCAAGTAGCAGAAGAGAAGCTCTTAACAGGCCTGCCACCAACCAGGGAGCTTGCTGAGGCATTTCCCGCGTACACCAAGGGTATGGAACTATTTTCAGGCAAAGGATCACCACTGTAAAGTGATGCGCCTTCAAACACGCGCTTGTCCTCCAGAACTAAATCAGCTTCAAATTTTCTATCAATCGTGCTTGCTCCAACGGTTGTAATCCACGGAGCCACGTTTGTAACCGTCATCTTAGTGGGACCGTCATTTCCTGCCGATGCAGAGACTAAAATACCCCTCTCCATGGCCCCGAACGCGCCGATCGCTATCGGGTCCTGATTGTAGGTCTGCATGCCACCACCTACCGAAATTGAGATGATGTCGACTCCGTCCTCAACAGCCTTGTCAAAGGCGGCGAGAATATCGGAATCCGTGCATCCGTTCTTCCAGCAAATTTTGTACACTGCAACACGTGCCTTGGGCGCTACGCCCTTAGCTACACCGGAGGCGTATCCGAATAGGGAGGCATTCGCAACGACTCTACCGGCTGTGGTGGAGGCCGTGTGGGTCCCGTGGCCGTTATTGTCCCTGGCGGACTTCACTTCCTCCGAGGAATTGAATCCGCCCCTTCTGGCTGCGTACCTGTCGAAGAATTAATATAAATGAATTAATTTCGCCCTCCAGCACTCAACTACTTTGAACATACTAGTAGATGGGATGAAATTATTTCAGTACCCGGATAAGAAAAACCGAGCGCCGATAATTTTCTTGTTGCAGTGCTCCTTAGTGAACTTCTCCCCTTCTTCGCATTCGCCTTTCCAACTCGAAGGAATTGGTTCGAGATCATCATCACGGAAACTATCCCGTTCAGGCCATATTCCGGTGTCTAAAACTCCAATGACAACATTAGATCCCTCAGCAGATTCAGAAAGCAAACTGACGGGGTTATAAATGGAAGACAGGCCTAGAAACTCAGGAGAACGGGTTATATGAAGCTGGCGAAGTCGATCAGGAAACACGGTCAGTACCTCGGGTCGGGTTTTGAGCTCTTGTGCTTGTTTTGGAGTGAGTTTAGCAGAGAAACCATGGAAAACTGTCCTATAGACATGAAGTAACGCATCGGAATGCTCGACTGGAGTTGGATTTTCATCAGTTAAATGGTATGAAGTTAGGCTGTGAAGAGTGGATTTGTACCATTTTTCGACATCTGAGAACGCTGATGGTTTCAAGTCGTTTCGGATTCGGACTATGTAAGGCTGAGAGTTATCAGAATCATCGATTATGGTCGAGGAAACTGATGAGGTGAAAAACAGGAGAATGGTTAGGGATAAAAGGTGAAGAAAAGCCATTTGGATTTGAGGGAGGAAGGTTGGTTGTGAGATTATTGTTTCTGGTGTGGATTTATAG
This sequence comes from Plantago major, assembly GCA_026545765.1. Taxonomy (NCBI): domain Eukaryota; kingdom Viridiplantae; phylum Streptophyta; class Magnoliopsida; order Lamiales; family Plantaginaceae; genus Plantago; species Plantago major. The sequence goes on from CM048839.1 coordinate 36,305,461, forward strand.
GAAGGAAATGAGGAAAAGGTTAAGATAGAAACAAATTGAAAGGTAGTAAAAGGTGGAAAAAGTGGGACCCACATGTAGTAATAAACTTGGAAAAGTGGGACCCACTTGCTGCTACAAATGGTGTGTGGATTGCATGAGTGAGGTATGAGGAGGAGACGAACCGAGTGAGGTAGTGACTAGTGAGTGAGGAGTAACAAAATTTGTTTCTTTCTTTTAGAGTATAGTGGAAATCTATTTATGGTTGCAAAATTTCATTTGAGGGAATTTCTCTTTATCCATCTCAATTCGATTTATATAAAATTTGTTGGGGATTCGAACTATAGTGTAAGTGTGACGACAAAAAAGTAAATTAAAGGTAATCTTTAATTTGGAGTAATCCATGACCTTACATCACGTAAATGTTTAGTACACGTTAGTTAAGTATCGTAATCCTACTTGGTTCAATAACTCTAAATGTTTAGTTGCTATGGTGTATGGTTAAGAATATAGAAAAGGTTAAAGATGATTTAATTTTAGCTAGAGGTTAGGAGTTTGTTTTTGTGCCAGCTAGAAATAGGTGCAATTAAAATTGGTGATGTCAATTATGGAGAAAAAGACACTGGTGAAGCATGGGAAATGGGGTTTAATTTGCTAGCAATAATAATAGCATGGTTGGTGTATCAAACTATAAATGTCGATTTGCTATTTTTATGTGTAGTAGAAGATATGCATGCATTAAGATTCGTCCCACCTACGTAATGGAATCAGACTTCGCTTGAAAATCAGGCTGGTTTCCTTGCACCATACATTCGAATTTTCGAAAAGGCCAACAAATTTCATTTATGAAGTGTAAATCTATTTTGAATTTATGTCAATTTTATTTCCTCCACTTATATATATCCTGTTAAAAATATACTATTATCTGTAGCATTTTAATTCACGACGCGTATACGAGAATGAGTACACATATAATTGGTGTAAGGCGTGTGATAGGGTGAATTTCATCCAGTACCCCTTTTAGATGTTCTAATTACACTTGGGTACCAGTTAGATCAACAATAACATGCAAGTCCTGATCGATATAAATCAATTACATGTAGGTCCACAAACTTGACTTTTGGTGAATTAAAACCAGGAAAAGTCATTTTTACCCCTGCTTAAATATCAACTTTTAGTTTTAGCCAAACATGCTTAACTTATTGATGACGTGTGGACTTGAATGTAATTGATTTTTTTACATATAATTTATATTTAAACCTATTATTAATTAACTTGTAGATTAAGATACCTTAATTAGTGGTTGTATGTAAATGTTCAGGAGGGTCCCATTTTGATTTTTAAACATTTTGAAAGTTTAATTTCAATTTTCACCTATCAAACATATAAATATAAAAAGGTTGAAGGATAGTTTACAATTTCTAGAACTTCATACTTGTTTTTAAGACTTAATGGCATCTATTTAAATAATGAGAACTTCTAAATTACAGTAGTGATCCCCAGGGCTCATCTAATTCTTAAAAGGATAGCCCTTTCAATTTTTTAAGACCCTCAATTAAGTCCCTGTAAAATCCCAAAATTTTTAAAAACTTTGTAAAATTCCAAAATAAAATCATTCTTACACGATTAGGAGGGCATGGAGAGAGATCAGTCCAATCATGATTGCTCTTCCTATTCTTCCTATTTCAAATAATAATATTTATAATTTATTAATTTTTATTTAACTTTATTGGAAACTCCATGGATGAACTTCCATGGCAGGAAGCACGGAAGCTCCGTCGGAGCTTCCATGAACGTGAAAGGGATAAAAAAAATTTAAAATTTTAAAATTGAAAATATGGGTTAATTGATACTGTATTTTTATTTTTTTTTCATTATTTTTTAAACACATTTATGTTTTTTTTTGTAATTTTTAATTTTTCAATGCCTTTTCAGTTATCAATTATTTTTCAATACCTTTTTTAAAATAATTTTTCTGTTATTTATTTATTTTTCGTAATTTTTTATTTTTTAAATTATTTTTCAGTTTTTTATTTATTTTTCATAATTGATAAAATTTTTAAATTATTAATTAGTTTATATTTATTATTTTTCACTCACATATCTCTAACAAATCACTTTCACCTTTCTGGAATGGATGGAGCTTCCATGGAAGTGAAAGGAAACATGTGTTAATTAATGTTATATTATTTTTCAAATTTGTTTATATTTTTATTTTATTTTTCATAATTTTTTATTTTATAAACATTTTTATGTCATTATTTATTTTTCAATTTTTATTTAGTAATTTCTTTTTTATTTCTTAAAATCATTTTTCTATTTTTCATTTTTATCCAAAAAAAATATTTTTATATTATTTATTTATTTTCATATTTTTTTAAATAACTTTTCTAATTTTTATTTATTTTTCAAAAAAATATTTTTAAAATATTTTTTTCTGTTTTTTGTTTATTGTTCATAATTTTTTATTCAACCTAAATTATTTTTTCATTTTTTATTTATTTTTTGGACATTATTGTGTATTAAAATCGAAAAGGGGGTAAAATAAACTAAGGACCTGTTTGTTTGTCCACTAAGGAATTTCAACTTATAAGCTGGTCAACAAAAAACCAGCTTTTTGGACTTAAATGTAATTGTTGAACTAACTGGTGCTTAAATGCAATGTCCCTATCTAACCGGGGTATATGTAATAACCTTCGTGTGATATTAATCACAAATCAAGTATGGTATAATCTTTTATGAACTTAACTTTCAATATATAGCATCAATGTGTTTTTGAATATTTAATGTCATTTTTATATGTGTACATCAATGTTTTTTTTATAAACCTCGAATGTTTCTGACTATAACTATAATGTTTTATTACTACTTTTAGTAGTCAATAACGGTTCAAGCATACTTGCTCTGTTTCTCAAGTTGCTCTATTTATCAAGTGTCTTGTACTAATTGAGTAGATTGTAGGCGTTCATGGAAATTCCATTTCCATCATATGAGGCTCACAGGTGTAAAAGCATGGAGAGATAAATATTCTCAATTAGCTAAAATTCTTAACACACTTTGTGTCTAGACAATCATAGTCATAGCAGCTCAGATGGGCATCTGTCCTGGAAGAATCAGGGAAATATAGACAGTAAAAGAAAAAGGTTGAACACTTGACCAGCTAATTTATGAGTGGAACTTCTCAAGTCCAAAATATTGCGGGAGCTTTTTCTCCCCTTTTACACTTCCTTTGTCAGTTTGTGAAAGGATTAATAATGTTTCAAATGTTGTACAAGTAATTGTTTAAAATGCCTCACCTGAATCTGGAAATGATTGTGCAATAACAAGGGTTGAAATACTATGTGGGGGAATTAGTTGTAAGAGTCAATGGTTTTAAAGGGTTGAGTACTTATTTATGTAAGTTCCACCTTTCGATTTTGCGTGTTCTTTAGCTCGTTGTGAAGTGAAATGTGCAGGCTTCGCAACGGTATAAGATACGGGAGGTATACAATTCTAGATGTGAATGATAAATTGGCTCAGAGTATGTTGGTTGTGACCAACTACTTGTTTTGTCCCACATTGGAAATGGATGGAAGGAGAGTGTAGTATAAATGTATGACTGTGTATATTTATGTTATTGGACAATTAGCTCCCAAAGTATAATGCCAAATCTCAAGTAGCAATGCAGAAGCGCCGTCGAACTTCAATATGAAGAAACTCTCGATTTTCTAACGGGTTGAAAGAAAACTGAGAGGAGAAGAGAGGGATAGAATTCTGGCGCGATCCACTAGCTTTGAGTTTACTCACACTCATTTTGCTTGTATTCTAGTTCAAATGACTTTGATTTCTCCCCAACGCCTGCCTAGGAAGTTTTCCATAACCATAAAACCTGCAACTTGTTTACAAGAAACGAAATATCAGGAAGAACAAATTCGGATTGAATCCTGGATGAGATAGTGGTGTGATCACTTCCCCTTAAGCTAATTTTGTAACGGGTTGAAAGAAAACTGAGAGGAGAAGAAAGGGATAGAATTCTGGCGCGATCCACTAGCTTTGAGTTTACTCACACCCATTTTTCTTGTATTCTAGTTCAAATGACTTTGATTTCTCCCCAACGCCTGCCTAGGAAGTTTTTCATAACCATAACACCTGCAACTTGTTTACAAGAAACGAAATATCAGGAAGAACAAATTCGGGTTGAATCCTGGATTAGATAGCGGTGTGACAACTTCCCCTTAAGCTAAATTTGTCCGCTTAGTAAGCTTTAGGCCTTCCTCGAACAATTAGCTCCCAAAGTACATCGTCCAATCTCAGACAACCATGCAGTAGTAGCTCTGTCGAACTTCAGCGTGAAGAAACTCTCGAATTTCTAAAGTGCAAAAAGAAAACTGAGTGGAGAAGAGAGGGATAGTATTATGGCGCGATCTATCAAGGAGAAGAAACGAGCGAATTAAGTTCTACGACAATTCGTTCGAACACAACGGATTAAAGGATTGTGGTTGTACAACAAGCCTGAGTAGTTGTACCATTCAGTTACTTGTGTTAGTTAGGAAACAAAGCTCTATATAAAGAGACTCTCTAGTAGAATTACTTACTTCATTCATTTTCTCTATTAATTGTAATACACAATTCAGTTATACAATTTGATCAATACAATTTGATTTCAATATGGTATCAGTTACCAACTGATTCTGATCGATCTTGGCTTCCGCATTCATCGCAAAATCAATTCCTATTTATGTGATTATTTCTTTGTTCGTCGCAATTTTTTTCTGTGATTGTTTCATTCTCATGGCGTCTGATCCAATATCCGGTGTTGATCCTGTTCGTTTTGGTGATGAGCAAGTTTCAGCTCCAACAGTTTCGAATTCTACTGGTATTTTTGTTCGTAATCTCAATGATGATCCATCCAGCTGATTTGCCTAGTGCGAAAGTTGTTTTTTAAACTTTTAATGGTGAAAATTTTGATGCTTGGCATAAAGCAGTTATGATGTCGTTTATGTCAAGAACAAGTTGATTTTTATCAATGGTTCAATTCTTCAACCTAAGTATGAGGATCCTAATTTTCAGTATTGGGCGCGAACTAATGATCTTGTGTTATCCTGGTTGTTGAATTATGTGGATTCTGAGACTCGTAATAGTTTGATGTTTGTTACTGTTGCTTATGAGGCTTTTCAAGAAATTAAGTCTCGTTTTGCTAAGAGTGATGGTCCGAGGGTTTTTCAAGTTCGTCAGAATTTGTTTTGAATTACTCAAGGTGCTAAAACAGTTAATCAATATTACAATCTGTTCAAGAGTTTTTGGGATGAATTTCTGAGCTTAAGGCAGTAGTTGCCTAGATGTTCTTGTGGTCATCTTTCAAAGTGTACTTGTGGTATTGTTATGTGGTTTAAGACTTCTCAGCAGATTGATTTGGTGGTGATGTTTCTCATTGGTTTGAATGAATCTTATTATCCTTTGAGAAGTCAGATCTTGTTGTTTAATCCCATTCCACCTTTGTCAAAAGTTTTTTCTATGGTTTTTCAAGAAGAGTGTCAGAGATCAATGTCAGTGGTGCCTACAATTTCATCTGCTGCTATGCTTAGTCGGACTAGTCAGGGTAATCAAGTTATTTCAGAAGGCACTGATGTTAATGGTTTTATAGCTTGTTTAGCTAAACAAGCACCTGGTGGTCAATATAGAAGAGATGGTGGCAAGAAACCAAGGCCTTATTGTACAAACTGCAAGCTCAATGGTCATACTGTGGAGAGATGCTACTTAATCATTGGTTATCCTCCTAATTGGCAAGGAGCAAAAGGTCAGAGAAGGAATGATAGTAATGCTAATGATGTTTCTACTGATAGTGGTGCAGGGCATATGTTTGCTAATCAAGATTTGATTGATCCAGCTATGTACAATCAATTTCTTCAGTTTCAGAGATTTCAACTAGCACAGTCTCAATCAAATGTTCATCATTCACCCTCAGTTGCTATGGGACAACATCACATTGCTCATTCTCATCAGTCCTATTATCCTCATCAGTCTCATCCTAATCAGTCTCCACACTACATTTCTGGCACAGGTAAAACAGGCAAATATGTTTTTCATGCTTCTGTGTCAGGTACTGAATCTGTTTGGATTATAGATACTGGAGCTACTAATCATATGATGGGTAATATGAAGTTATTTTGTAGTACCCCTGTGCCTGTTTCTATTGTTATTAATCTTCCTAAAGGTCAGTACACTATTGCTAGATTATGTGGTTCTGTTAAAATAAATGATTCTTTGATTTTGCATATACATTCCAGATTTCACTTTCAATCTTATTCATGTTTATCAACTGATTAGAGATCCTAAATACTTGATGTTATTATTCTCATCCACTTGTTTGTTGCAGGACCGAATCTCACAGAGGGAGATTTTTTGTAGTAAGACTTTAAATGGCCTGTTTCATGTTCACACAACTTCAACTAAGTCTTGCAATGTTGTAACTTAAAGCAAAGCTGATGTGTTGCTTTGGCATATGCACATGGGCCATGTTCCTGCTATTCAACTGTCTCAAATGCTCCACATTCCTGTTTCTGATTGTAATAATGTTTCACCTTGTGATACTTGTCAATTTAGCAAACAAAAGCGTTTACCTTTTTCCTGATTATGTGCCTTTTGCTTGTAATGCTTTTGAGCTTGTTCACATGGATATATGGGGACCCCATTTTGTTGAATCTTATGATGGCAAACGTTATTTCCTTACTATTGTCGATGATTTTACAAGATGCACTTGGGTTTATATGATGACAAAGAAATCTGAGACTATACAGTACTTGATGATCAATTTTACAAACATGGTTAAAACTCAGTTTAATGCAAACATCAAAGTGATTCATTCTGATAATGGCATGGAATTTATGTTTGATTCTTTTTATCATGATTATGGCATTATTCATCAAACTTCGTGTGTTGAAACACCTCAACAAAATGGGCGTGTTGAGAGAAAACATCAGCATATTTTACAAATCACTCGAGCCTTTCTCTTTCAATCTCATTCGCCTCTCAAATTTTGGAATGAATGTGTTTTAGCTGCTGTTCATGTTATTAACAGGTTACCAAGCAAAGTTCTGAATAACAAATCTCCTTATGAAATGTTGTTTAATCGAGTACCTGATTATTCACATCTAAAAGTGATTGGTAGTCTTTGCTATAGTTCAACTTTGCAGGCTCACATACTCAAACTGGACAAGAGAGCTGATAAATGTGTGTTGCTTGGGTATCCTTTTGGTAAAAAAGGTTATAAATTACTCAATTTATCTACTCTGAATGTTTTTGTTTCCAGAAATGTGATTTTTTATGAAGATTTGTTTCCTTACCAGACTGATATTATGTTTCTAAATAGGTCTGATACAACACTTCATAGTTCTTCTCATGTACTGACATTAACAACTCTATTTTCTCTTATATTCCTGAGTCTGTACACGCAGAAATTAGTGTTGGTAATGGTTCACACATTACACCTATAGATCATGAGATTTTATCTCATTTCAACATTCAGGAAAATTCTGCACATCAAGGAGAAGTTAGTAGTATGTATCATACTACTCAGGACATTGATAATGTTCATACAGATGATGTCCAGGATATTGCTCAAGCTACAGATTCAATTGATAATATTTCAATTGATCAAGAGAATTCTGCAGATTCAGATATCATTATACATGATCCAACAATTTCTACAGAACAGCATATAGTCTCCAATGCAGATTTGGGATTAAGAAAATCTACAAGGCAAATAAAATAGTCAAGCTATTTGACTGTGTATGATATTTCTTTACCTCCTTCTCTTAATGTTTCTCATAATTCTTCTGTTAATGCTTGTATCAGATATCATATTGCTCACTATCTGACTGTTGACAAGTTGAGAAGTACTCATAGATGTTTTGTAGCCTCTATCTCACAGATACAGGAACCTAAAACATACAAACAAGCTAGTCAATTTCAAGAGTGGAGAGATGCAATGCAGGCAGAAATTGATGCTTTAGAGAAAAATCAAACCTGGCAACTCACTACACTACCAGAAGGAAAACATTGTATTGGTTGTAAGTGGGTCTTTCGTGTTAAATACAAAAGTGATGGCACTATTGAATGATATAAAGCACGTTTAGTTGCTAAAGGTTACACTCAAGAGGAGAGAATAGACTATTTTGAAACCTTTTCCCCTGTTGTTAAACTAACAGCTGTTAAACTTCTATTGAGTCTTGCAGCAGTTAACAACTGGTTCTTGTACCAGTTAGATGTCAACAACGCGTTCCTTCATGGTGATCTACATGAGGAAGTTTATATGACATTACCACAGGGTTATCAACAAGCAAATCAGTCTGCACAACAAGTTTGTAAGCTTACTGAGAGCCTTTATGGGCTTAAACAAGCTAGTAAGCAATGGTTTCTTAAGTTGCAGGTTTGCTTGCTTGACTATGGTTTTCTACAGTCTAAAGCTGATACTTCTTTATTCACACTTACTACTTCTTCTCCTTTCACTATCTTATTAGTATATGTTGATGATATAATTCTTGCTGGGAATGATTTATCTCAGATCAATCACATTAAGGCTCATTTGCACAATATTTTAACTATCAAGGATTTAGGTGAACTCAAGTATATTTTGGGACTTGAGATTGCTAGATCTGATAAAGGTATCAATATGTCACAAAGAAAGTATACACTCATTTTGAGTGATGCAGGTTTTCTTGATTCCAAACCACAAGCCACTCCAATGGACAGTAAATGCAAGTTATCGTAGAGCATTGGGGATCTACTAGAAGAACCAAAGCAGTACAGAACACTTGTTGGAAGATTGCTTTACTTAGCAATCACAAGAACAAATATTTATTTTGCTGTGCAGCAGCTTAGTCAATTTATGCATCAACCACGCAAACCACATCTTCAGGCAGCACACCGAGTTCTTCGATATCTTAAAGGCATCGCACCGGTCTTTTTATTCGCCGCCGATATTCAATTGAAGGCCTATACTGATAGTAACTGGGCAAGTTGTGTGGATACTCATTGAAGTACAACTGGTTTCGCAGTATTTCTGGGAGATAATCTGATTTCCTGGAAAACTAAGAAGCAAGTGACACAAAGTCGATCATCTTCTGAAGCAGAATATCGTGCTATTGCGAGTGTAACATGTGAGCTTCAATGGCTTCGCTATCTTCTTGAAGATATGAAGATTACTCATCCGAACTCTTCCTTGATCTATACCGACAACAAATCAGCTTATTACCTTGCTCATAACCTAGTGCAACATCAACGCACTAAACATATCGAGTTAGATTGTCATCTGATTCACGACAAAATTCTTGATGGCACCATAACCTTGTTCCATATCTCCAATCAACACCAGATTGCGGATGTACTTACCAAACCACTAGACGGTCCTTTATTCCAGCGATTCATAGGCAAGATGTCGTTACTTAACATACACGGTCATCTTGAGGGGGCGTATCAAGGAGACGAAATGAACGAATTATGTTCTACGATAATTCGTTCGAACACAACGGATTAAAGGATTGTGGTTGTACAGCAAGCCTGAGTAGTTGTACCTTTCATTTACTTATGTTAGTTAGGAAACAGAGCTCTATATAAAGAGACTCTCTTGCAGAATTACTTACTTCATTCATTTTCTCTATTCATTGTAATACACAATTCTATTATACAATTTGATCAATACAATTTGATTTCAATATGATCCAGTAACTTTGAGTTTACTCACACCCGTGTGATAAAATTTTCCCTATGTATTATTCGAATATATATTATGTACTGGCCATTTCTGCAGCAAAAGTGCTAATCGGAACCAACATACTATACATCGTTTATTAGATGAATATGGATTAAAGCAACTGATGTATACACAGATAAAACACCACTGTGATAACATAGCCGTTTTAATTAATACCATTGATGATTTTTCTTGACATCATAATCCATCTCTATACAAATTATCTAGATACCGTCTCTCGGGATAATGCCGCCCCTAGAACTTTCTATAGTCAACTAATTAACAATAAATGCGTGTCAATGGCATTAGTATCAAAACTTAAGGTTTCATCTGATTTGGTTTTGACAACTGGAGACAAAACATATCACAGTCCAAAATTAGATATTGATGATGCCATGCTAGTTTATGATGACTCTTAAGTTGTTGAATTTCCAGTAGCTGTGTAACCAGATGACATCCCAGAACAGCTGCAGTTGCAATTTCCAAATTGAAATCCCTTCTTTCATTCATGTTATGTTCTTGATTTTGAAGCCCTCAACGCGTTCTTCAGTCGTCATAAACACGTATCAAGTCCAAGCATCATTAACTGGAAGTTGTAACTTGATCCCGAATACTGCTTTTGTTGCATATGCAAGATTGCCTCTCATTTATTACGAAGATCATACATGCATGATTGCGATTTATTATACTGGATGCATGAATCGCTTTTTGGTATGACTTTGAGATATTACTCCCTGAGGCCTTAACCTCTGTGAGGTTACATACACCTCCTGTTGTGAGTGGCGGTAGTGTATGAGGACAGAAACGAAGTAGGTAAGGAATAGGATTAGACTGCTGAGCAAAGGCTGGGCCTTATTCCTTAAGACTGTATTTGCCCCGCTCTGGTGCTGACGATTTACTTAGCAAATAGTCTCACAAGATAGAACAGCAGTATGAGAATCAGAGTTCTAGCACTCGAACTTTGACTCTGCGAACTAATACAATAAAGGTTTTTCTGGCTTTAGAGAGAGTAGTTTAAGAGAAGGAAGAAGAATGGATTGCTGGGTGTTGAAATCGATTCTAGGGGGGCTATTTATAATATTGAAGAGTTCCAGTCTGAATAGATGTATCCTTTCGCAGAAAGGTCCCTGCAGAAATAAAAATTCGAACAGACACTTCTGTTGGAATTTTTCGTTTCAGTTACATCCTTTGACGAATGGTCAGACCAGTTCGCTCAAATTCAAACCGAACGGACACAACTGTTCGCTCAGACCAACCGGACTCGACCGATAGGCTGGTTTTAGACTTAACCGATTATCTTATTGGGCTTAACCAAATACAATATGTTTCTGGCCCAAAAAGATAATAATCAACTCAAGACCGCGAACCCACGAACCCTCGAACCCACGTCCCACGACCCGTGACCTGAGACCCGGGCCCGGCTCCTGGTGGAGCCAGGTGGGTGCGAGTGTAGGAGCATCTAGCTCCTCCCCCTTCCAAAACCATGGGTGCCCTAAGGGCCCAATCCCATAACACAATTCTTTGACTAATAACTAGCTCCTTCTTCCTCAATTTTAGCCATGTGGGACTCTTCCCATTCTAACTCTTGGCATTCCATATTCAATGCATCAACCAACACACTTTGAGCTTCAATAACTCTTTCATCTTTAAATGAATTTTAGTAATTCTTTCTCAAGTGTCATCTACTACCATAGTAGATTATACACGTTTAATGAAAACTTCATTTCAAACGTGTGGGGCCCCTTTGGTTGAGATACAAAGTCATGGACTAGCCTCATTAGTGCTAAAATTCTAACAATCCCCACATGAAAGAGAATTGATGCTCACAGCACAACGTGGTGCTCCAGCCTAGAATTTCCTGCGGAAAATCATATTGCATCGGGATCGATTGTTAGTGACATTGAATCGTCCCTAGTAGAATACCATCGGATTTACTTGCCACCCGGTGGACGTGATGCCTTGAACCAGTCGGCGTTTTGTGTAAACCAAGACAATGATATCAACACAATAATTTTCCTTATTGCCTCGTTCCTTTTCTCAGTCCGTTAAAGGCCTTGGACTGCTCGGATTCATAGGTGTTCTCGTTTGAAGCAGCCTCCCATACTTCACACCTAAATAGGTGATCTCGTTCTAAGAGCATTCACCAATGCTTTCGTAGTAAGCTAAAGAGATTAAGAATCTTCTTGAGAGATCATTAAGAGTTTAGTGACTCATCCTCCTTGATGCTCAGGAGCACTTAAAATGTCTTTAACGGGAATGGCGCAAGTGGAGTTAGTAACTCCTAAGTGCTCCTCGAAGTACAAAACTTCACGAGGCGCTTACTGGTCCTTTACAGTTTAGTTGTCCCATTGAATCAAATTCTTGGGATCTCCAGTTAGTATGATTGGGTTGCCACCGTAAATTTCCTTATTTTGTGGGTCTTAAGCCCATTCCCCTAGACAGGCAGTGTACTTGATCCCTCGGTAGCGCTTTGGTTAGCGGATCCGCAATGTTATCCTTTGATTTCACGTAATCAATAGTGATAACCCCCGTAGAGACCAACTGCCTAATGATTTTATGTCTTCGACGTATGTGTCTAGACTTACCATTATACATATTGTTTGTTGCCCTTCCTAATGCTGACATCGTCACGTTGAATTGTCGCGAAGGCAAAGCTTATCAACAAGGGATATCCTCTAAAAATTCTCGAAGCCATTCTGCTTCTTCTTCAGCTTTGTCCAAAGCTATAAATTCCGATTCCATTGTGGATCGGGCGATGCACGTTTGTTTAGAGGACTTCCATGAAACAGCACCGCCACCAATGGTAAATACCTTAAATAGATTTTTCTATAACCTTTGAGAAGAATACAAGAATTTGCTACCTCCATTTCTTTGGTTGATTGAACGCGTGGTTGTCCTTGCTCTTTTATAGGTGTGTAACCATAAATATTGGCTAAAATAAAAAAAACACGGCTAAAGTACATTTTAAAAAGGACGTAACCACTAGTGGACTTGGTGTTTGTACTATCAGATATCCAGTTTGCATCACTGTATCCTTCTAATACTGTAGGATATCTTCCATAGTGTAATCCATAATCTATTGTGGTCTTCAAGTATCCCAATAGATGAAGTAGAGCTTTCCAGTGAGTATTTCCCGGATTACGCATAAACCTAACCAACTTGTTGACTGCATGGGCAATATCAGGACGAGTGCAGTTCATCATGTACATCAAACTGCCAATTATCTGAGCATATCGCGTTTGGTTTACAGGATCACCTAAGTGTTTGTCCAAACACAAAGATTCGTACATTGGTGTCCTTGCACATTGACGGTCAAAGACCTCATATCTCTTTAACATCTCTTCAATGTAATGAGATTGTGAAAGCACCAAACCCTCGAGTGTTTTAGAGATTTTTATCCCTAAGATTAAATATGCTACACCCAAGTCTTTCATATCGAAAAGTTGTTTCAACATTTGCTTTGTTTTCAGGATCAAATCCAGGCTACTTCCAGTAATGATCATGTCGTCTACATATAAGCATATCATGACAAAGGATTCAACGTTCCCTTTCACATAGACACACTTATCACACTCATTTATAGAAAATCCCTTTGATCGCAACGTGTTGTCAAACTTTTCGTGCCATTGTTTAGGAGCTTGCTTGAGTCCGTACAATAACTTGACAAGACGACAGGTTGTTCCATATAAATTTCCTCGTCCAAATCTCCATTTAGGAAAGCAGTTTTAACATCCATTTGCTGTATCTCAAAACCACGCAGTGCAGCTATGGCTATGAATACTCTAATGGAAGTTATTCTAGACACATGCGAGTATGTGTCAAAGTAGTCGAGTCCCTCCTTTTGTCTATAGCCTTTGACTACTAGACGAGCCTTGTATTTATCAATGGTTCCATCTGCTTTATACTTGCGTTTGAGTATCCACTTGCAACCCAATGGCTTATTTCCCGGAGGAAGGTCAACCACTTCCCAAGTATGATTTTGTAGGATGGAGTCCATTTCACTTTCAATTGCCTCTTTCCAAAAGGGGGCTTCAGGAGTAGACATCGCCTCTTGGATAGTCCTAGGCTCATTTTCCACAAGATATGTGAGAAATTCAGGACCAAAGTCTTTCTGAGTCCTAGCCCACTTACTCCTCCTTGGTTCGACATCAGGAACCTCCACGTTCTCTTGATGTGCGACTTCGATTTCTGCGGAATTCTCTGGTGGTAAATCTTCTGTCTCTGTAGCATTCTCTAGAGGAGGTGATCCTATAGGTTTTGCAACATTTTCTGAAGGTACACCTTCGAATTATGCATTAGGGCCTCTTGGGTCAGGGACCCCCACAGGGACCACCGCATTTGACCCTATTGCCGTATCATAGTCTCGTTTACGAGAGACTATCTCTTTCTTTTCCTTTATGGGAAAAACTTCTTCAAACAATTCTGCATTCCTTGATTCAATGACAGTGCCCTCATGGATGTCCGGTATCAGCGACTTATGCACTAGGAAGCAATAAGCGCTACTGTTGTTTGCATATACTATAAATATGCAATCTACAGTCTTTGGTCCAATCTTTACTTGCTTTGGTTTGGGTATTACCACCTTAGCCAAGCAGCCCCACACTTTCAAGTGTTTGTAAGAGGGCTTGTTACCTTTCCACAGTTCATATGGAGTAATATCACTATTTTTCCGGGGTATTCTGTTAAGAATGGTAGTGGCCGTGAGAATAGCCTCCCCCCACAAATTCTGAGGTAATCCAGAATCTAGTAATAGTGCATTCATCATCTCCTTTAGAGTACGATCTTTGCGTTCAACAACACCATTAAATTGAGGAGAATATGGAGCAGTGGTTTGATGAATAATGCCAAACTATGAGCAATATTCTTCAAGTGGTCCTGCATATTCTCCACCTCTATCACTTCGAATTACTTTAATTCGAGTACTAAGTTGATTCTCAACTTCAGTTTTGTAATGTTTAAATGCTTCTAAGGTTTCGTCCTTACTCCTTAGCAAATAAACATAACAATACCTAGTGCAGTCATCGATAAAAGTAACAAAGTACTTTTTCCCTCCTCTAGTTTGCACAAATTTTAAGTCACACAAATCACTGTGAATTAATTCTAGAGGAGACGTGGTTCTGTTCACTAAATGAAATGTTGCCCTTGTTAGTTTTGCTTCCACACAAACCTCGCATTTACTTTGAGGGTTGATTTCAAAGGACGGTAAATGATTTCTTTCAATTAACTTCCGAATCGCATTGTAGTTTGTATGTCCTAATCTATGGTGCCATAAATTAGAAGACTCAGTCAAGTAAGTAGAATCATTGTTTTCATTGCTTGCAAATGAGCGTACAACAGACATTACAGATATTTTGAAGAGCCCATCACACATGTAGCCCTTTCCTACAAACTGACCATTCTTCATCATTACAAACTGACTGGACTCGAAATTCAACTTAAAACCTGCCCTAACAAGCAGAGGTCCGGACACCAAATTCTTGCGAATATCCGGAACGTGCATCACTTCGTTCAGTATGAGCTCCTTCCTGGAAGTCATCTTCAGAACCACCTTGCCAACTCCCTTCACCTCGGATGTAGCGTCGTTCCCCATGAACAGCTTCTTATCCTTCACCGGAGAGTAAGTGGAGAAAGCACCCCTGTCAGAACAAATGTGCCGAGTCGCACCCGTATCAATCCACCACTGTTTCGGATTCTCAACCAGGTTTGCCTCCAAGACCACAGCAGCAAAGGAATTAACCAAATCCTCCACTATAGGGTCATCTTTTGTTTCTGCAACATTGGCCTTCTCCTTCTTGAGTTGGTAAGGTCGCCTTCATATGCCCCGCTTTCCGCAATTGAAGCGGTTTCCTTGATCCTCTGGAAATTGGTTTCCCGAAATTCCCTTGAGACTTCACGTCCCCATCACGAGTCTTGCGTTTCTTGCTGGAGTTCCCCTTTGACTTTCCCTTGGAATCGACAAGGTGAGCCTTTGCTTCAACTTGCTGCTTCCCTTTGCCTAGAGCCCTGCGGTTATCTTCCTGAATCTGAAGCTTGATGATCAACTCCCCAAGCCCCATTTCCTTGGTCTTCAATTTGAGATAACTCATGAACTCGTTCCATGATGGCGGTAGTTTCTCAATCAGTGATGTCACGCCCCAAAACCAAATCACTTTGGCGCGACCGGCCGTCTATCGTGAGATGGGCTCACGCCAAGACGAAGCCTCAATTTAATTGTAAAACAGTTTGAAAAGGTAATTCAGAGCGTCTAAAACACAAATACAATAAATACAATTCTACAACTCTCAAACTTATACAACCTTCAGAAATTACAAGACTTCCACTAACTATACTAGCTGCTCTAACCCAACTTGCCTCTACTAGCAACCTCCACGAAACCAGACCACTGAAAAAAAAAAGTGTAAGGGTGAATCTCCTGGCACTTTTACCGGATCAAGCAGAGTAGTAAATACATATATATATATATATACATATACATACATACACACACATGCAATATCAGAACACATAACCAGAAAATAGTTCATGGAGTACTTGTAACAAAACAGTAGTATTAGAACATTTAGCTCAACAGAGTCACACTATGGCCACTAGTATAAGTCCGGTGGCACAGAGGTCGGCACATAACAGAACATAACATAAAGTTCCCCGCTAAAGGAACAGACAGAAAGCCAGACGTAATCACCGTCAAAGACGGGCCCAGAATTCATAGGCAAAACTGTGAGCTCAAAACATATTTTATCTCCATGCACAGAAATATATTTTTCACACATCACATGCATCGTAAAACATTATTTTGGGAATTCACATACTTGATCCTTTTCGAATAGAATATTATATCAAGTCCCATAACATGATATAATAATCATAAGTTCTTTGTCAAACATTAAAACTATACATATACGATAATCGGAAAATATAAGCAAAAGTGTCAGAAAATCCCCCTTACTTCGATGGCGACCGCTAACAAGCTTAATTTAGCTATACCACAAAGCTCCACTAACTTGCACCTCGAACTCTCGAAAATAACCACTACAATGTAAGAACCCAAATAAATAATTGATTGCGGGGTTAAATTGTAACATATAAAAAAAGGGGCTGCACAAAATAAAGATTGAAGGTGAGGGGTTAAAAGTGTAATTTACCATAGATATATATATATAACCAGGTTACAAGAAACAGTGGCTAGCGAGCGGCAGACAAGAAGCGACAAGAGGAGAACTTGGGGAACCCCGTACGGCTTCGTTTTTCATTCGATTTTCATGAAACAAGTTTCTGCGGGTTCGTTACAAGATAGAGAATGCGATACAGAAACAACGGTAAAGTTTCGGTAAGAAAATAAGGAAAACGGAAGGTAGAAAGCTTAATACGCAACCGTGGAGGGAAACCAGTGAGTTTTATGGATCGAGGCTTACACAAACAAGATCTACAACTTGCAAGGATCTCAACGATATGAACTGGGTCAAGATTGGAAGTCGTTTGATAGGGTTTTGGTTGCGAAACGGGGCTAGGTATATATGTTTGGCTATGGCGTGAGAGGTGAGTACTTAGGTACATGATTGGCACGGTGATGATGATTATTGAATGGTTAATGACCATGGCAGTAATGAGTCTAAAACTCGAATGGTTAAAGCATGGTAAGGTGTGGCAGGAGGTATCTAAGGGAAGATGATGAAGACCGCGAAACAATTTGTTAAGTGTTTAGGGTTGTAAGTTGTAACTAGTAGTAATGACTCGGGCTTGGCTGGTCTATTAAAATAATAAAATATACTTATAAAAATAAACTATAAAATACAATATAGAAAGTACGGGTTCTTACAAGTGAAGCGACCAGGAATGACTCATTAGGCTTCATGCCCTCTTGTTCCAAATCATGGAGAATCATTTGATACTCCAGAACCTGACTCATCACAGACTTCGAGTCATTCATTCTGAAGTTCAAAAATTTCCCCACAATGAACTTCTTCGCACCGGCATCTTGTGCACAATACTTTCTGTCCAGTTGTTCCCACAACTCCTTTGTGGTACTGGCATAGCTGAAAGCAGTGTAGAGAACATCTGAAAGACAGTTCAGAATGTAGTTCTTACACATGAAATATGCATGAATCCAAGCATCATAGGATAGTTGTTTCCGCTTGTTGTCTTCTTCAACGGCCTTCTTCTCCTCTGGAGACATGGCGGCCTGATCAATCTCCTGCAGAGTGGGTGGAGCAAGAGATTCAGCAGTAAGGTAACTTTCGAACCCAATGGTTGTCAAGTAGAACCTCATCTTTTGTTTCCACTGCTTGAAGTTCGTCCCCAGGAACTTCTCTGGTTTCTCCCCGTGGTTGGCAGGAGCAACATTGATTCGGGGGACAGGAACGTCAGCAGCAACTCCGTTGGCAGACATCTTCGATACACTGGCAAAGTACAGTCTTAAGTGTTGTGAGTGGCGGTAGTGTATGAGGACAGAAACGGAGTAGGTAAGGAATAGGATTAGACTGCTGAGCAAAGGCTGTGCCTTATTCCTTAAGACTGTATTTGCCCCGCTTTGGTGCTGACGGTTTACTTAGCAAATAGTCTCCCAAGATAGAACAGCAGTATGAGAATCAGAGTTCTAGCACTCGAACTTTGACTCTGCGAACTAATACAATAAAGGTTTTTTCTGACTTTAGAGAGAGTAGTTTAAGAGAAGGAAGAAGAATGGATTGCTGTGTGTTGAAATCGATTCTAGGGGGGCTATTTATAATATTGAAGAGTTGCAGTCTGAATAGATGTATCATTTCGCATAAAGGTCCCTGCAGAAACAAAAATTCGAACAGACACTTCTGTTGGAATTTTTCGTTTCAGTTACATCCTTTGGCGAATGGTCAGACCAGTTCACTCAAATTCAAACCGAACGGACTGTCATTCGCATCAACCGACCGGACTCGATGGGCTGGTTTCAGACTTAACCGATTATCTTATTGGGCTTAACCAAACACAATATGTCTCTGGCCCAAAAAGATAATAATCAACTCAAGACCGCGACCCGCGAGCCCACGACCCGGCTACTGGCGGAGTGTAGGAGCATCTAGCTCCTCCCCCTTCCAAAATCATGGGTGCCTAAGGACCCAATCCCATAACACAATTCTTTGACTAATAACTAGCTCCTTCTTCCTCAATTTTAGCCATGTGAGACTCTTCACATTCTAACTCTTGGCATTCCATATTCAATGCATCAACCAACACACTTTGAGCTTCAATAACTCTTTCACCTTTCAATGAATTTTAATAATTCTTTCTCAAGTGTCATCTAATACCATAGTAGATTATACACGTTTAATGAAAACTTCATTTCAAACGTGTAGGGCCCCTTTGGTTGAGGTACAAAGTCATGGACTAACCTCATTAGTGCTAAAATTCTAACACCTCCAACTTGGCACTAGACAACATGGTTCCTAGCTTGACATCCAATTAATTAACCATTTAGAGATGCTTCTGATATATATGTCCTCAATCTTTGCAGGAGCCATTTGGAAGGACGGATGAAGTCAACTAATAAGGATCAAAATATTCACTTCAGTTGACACAAGTTGGTTTCCTGAGGACCGAATTTGAACTGCTCTGGATGGGGTCCGACAGAATGATCATGGGCTGGATCAAAGGGTCCAGTGGGCTTGGTGGTGACAAATAGCCTAAATTACACTTGAACTAATTTGGGACATGTTTCAAGATGCACAGACCCAATTTCGTTCTCTCTATCTAATTCAATCTTTCACCGTAACATCAAACAATACTCCCTCCATTCTTTATAAAATTTATCATTTCTTTATTCTACGATCATAACTATGACTTTGGATTAATTCTTCTGTTATAATAGTAAATAATTTAATAAAATCATATAATGAAAATTTAATTACTAAATTTTCATTATATGATTTTATTAAATTATTTATTATTATCGTTTAAAAGTAATTTGTGGTTAAAATCGGAGTAATTTGTGGTTAAAGTCGAAAACAGTTGATCGGTCAAAGTCAAAATGAAAAGTTTTATAAAAAACGGAGGGAGTATATAGAAAATATATAAATTTTAGTCATTTGTATTAATCATCCTAAAATATAAAAAATGCTAAATGTAATCATCTCAGGTGGTCTATGCATGTGAGGATTCATTAGTGGGGCAAGATTCGTTTAAGTGGGTGAAACGAGTCGTATCCAGTTTTACACTATTGTTTTAGCGTGTATCCACCTGTTAACTTGCATAATTGCCGATTACGTCAATGTTGGGAATAAGTAGCATAATCAACTTGTTATACTCTGCTTAAAGGTAGATTTAATCACCTCTAATTCAATGTGCGGCTTCCTCGTAGACGTATCTTGTCAGGTCCAACCAGCCCCAATTCTCATGCGTTTATTTTGGGGGATCACTGTAATGTCATCATCATCTGTATCCCAACCACCAACTGATCGAGGCTTGACTATTTAAACCAGTACAGTTGACTATGGACTGCGACAACACAAGTTGTGTTGGTATGAAGCATTCACACATTCACATTTGAAATCACCGAACGATCTATTATCAATTGATATGTGTGTGTGACTAGCCACACAGATAGCTGGACTGGTCCAAATGATTGAGTTTTCGGCTTTCCACACGTTGCAAAATTAATAAACGAAAACTGAAATGATAAAGAATATGAAATTGAGTGTATGGGTATGTTTGGATTTTTTCCCACTTGAAACCAAGCCAATGATATGTTTCCAATATCTAACAATCACAAGTTTTATGAGGTTGTGGATGATCGTGTTCGGATTTCGATCCGGAGATTCCTCATGCTTCATTGTATTTTATCGGAGTATCATCAATAATTTTTTTTATTGTCTAAAAGATATGTAGAAATATAAATGTGTAATTACTAATGCATTAAATCAAATGAAAGATTGCACAAACCAATCAATAATAATAATTCTCCCTCAATTGCTACCACAACATGATGTTACACTAAGTTTATACCATAAATGACTAAAGTGTTCAATGAAATCAAAACTTTGAAATAACTGAGATTATTTGGCATGTAACTAAAATAAAAAATAACGTGGTTAAAAACATTTGAATCTATCTATACATTAAAAGAAAATTCATTCCTCCATTCTGAAGGCTACCACATCATTTAATTATGTGGAAATGTTATGCAATCTCATTGGCTATGAAATGTCTAGATGGCAGACTGTAACAATTATCATTCACCGAAATTTTGAAATTATAATTACTGCATTATCAATGAATTCTTCTTCACACAACCAACTTACATTAACCCTAATCAATTTGCACAAGATTCAATCTCGATTCATTACCCATCGGAATCGATTATTCAACCCACATGATCGATTCTTGACAACAAAATCTATTATACCAATCGACTTAGTCGTTTCTCCATCTTCGAATTCAACCCAATCACTCGGTTCCTCCTTAGCTCTGCTGCTTTGGCCCGGTCTCTCAAAAGAGGTGAAAAGTTTCTCCATTTTGGGGCAAAGAAAACTCATATATCGTATCCATAGCGCTCAATCGACGGAACATGTACGAGAGTTTTTTGATGGTGGCGAAGAGCAGACTATTTGAAAGTGAGGTCCATTTGACAATTTTGTGTGTTACGACAGTTTTGCTGAGTTGATGGATGATAATCCGACATTGGCTCACCTTATCCCTTTTCAATGAGTCTACTGTTTGGGCTCAGGTTTAGTACCTTTCCAAGTACATTTCTTTTTTTTCTTCTTTGGGTTTCATCTATTACTTTTTCAACATAGTGTGCTTTAATGAAAGTTGCTTTGTATTTGTTGCATCATGAATCATGATAGTTACTCTTTTTGTAGGAACGGTGTGAAAACGAAAGAGTTTTAGTTACTCTCTGGCAGACTAAAAAAGATTGTCGATCTGAAAGCAATCAATCGCTCCATTTAGCACTTAATCACGGTTTATTATTCTTTTAAAAAGCTTCGCCTTTCCAATTTATGTTAATTTCTTACATTTGCATTCTAAGGTTTTGCTATACAGTTTACTATACTGAGATTAAGAAAATGTGAGGATTGCTGGAACTGTCTCATTTTATTAGCATAATAATAGCCAGGCTTATAGGATTCTTCGTTGAGTCTAGGAAATGAGACCTGTTGGCATTTCACCATGGTCGGTTCATCCAGAGGTTATGTGAAAAGCATATGACCCTTATGAGGTCAGGGATTTTTTATTAGCCTAATTATTTGATTGGATCAGATAAAAAAAACTCTTAAACTGTTCAAACACTTTGGTTCTTGGTTTGTTTTGTAGTGTGAAAATGGAACAAGGGACATGTGTAATCTTATGCTGAGGAGAAAGTAATTCTTAAAGGAGTCAAGTACATGAACAAAGATTGTTAAGATCTGAGCCATTTTATTTTCTAAAAGGTGTAGGTGATAAATGTGTTTTCAATCTTGGGAAGATTTATGTATTCCATAGGTTATAAAGACTTGTGGAATTTTTGTTTTCGTTCTGTTTGGAGCATTTAAGAATATGGTTCAAATTAGCATGCTTTTTTGCCTTGAAGGTGCACATAATGTTGTGTTTAGTTGCAATGGACCTTCGACTTGGAGAACAGAAAGCTTCACACCGAGCAATGGAAATGTTAAGAACCTTACTGATCAACAAAATAATGAAAAAAACCGTTATTATTTGGAAAGATCGTAGAAACCTTTCGGAGAATGAACATTCAACTATATATTGTGATCCATGAGCCGCATGCCATAAATTACAAGAATCAGATCGGCTCAATGAACTTAAGAGAAACCATGTCCATGTGTGTGGGGATAATTGCTTAGTGATTGGCGTTGCACTTGATCGGATCAATTTTGTTCATTCTTCTTTACTTTCGTTATGTCTCAGTTACTAGGTGGCATGGCAGCAAATAAAAGCTGGAGTCCTGCAGAACCATGTTCGTCTTCGTCAGATGGTGACAAGTATTGGAACACCTTTATGGAAGATGATGTAGTAACTGCTTGATGGCATGGACATAAAAGCTTATGTTTTATTAGCGGTGTACTATGACTCAAGTTTTTTGCAAATGTCGCTAATTAACCAACTTCACTATGTTGTTTTATTGATCGGTTCGAAGAATTAAACCTACACAGAAGCTACAAGAAGATGATAGAGGATATTTTCTCCTATGGAATTTCCCTCAGAGTTGAAGTAGTAGTGTAATATTTTCTTTGTTCTCCAGATTGACACTGAATTTGTCAAAGTCGTAGCTTTCAGGTACACTTCTAAACATGTACTATGTCACTTGACTCTCAAGTCTCAGATTTTTGCTTTAATAATCGTGTCTAATATTTTGCTCTCATCTTTGCATATTAATCATCATCTTGACTATCAAAATATGGTTGCAAGTTCCTGTTCTGCTGGAGTTTTAATGCTGAATTTAGGGTGTTTTCATCTTGGTTTTCTACGATTCTTTTTCAACATGTTAGTACCATGAATACACTCAAATTCTCTACATGTTAGTACCATGTTGTGCACACAAAGGCACAACATGTTTTTGTACTAGATAAGTTTAGACTTTGGAGTTTGCCATTTGAGTTTGATTCTAGACCGAGCTCATATTTGAGTTTGCCATTTCAATTGTCCAGACGGAATTGACGTCCAACATTGCTTCTTCCTCCTGAGTTGAACATGTGAAATTTTATTTCATGTTTAATGAATCATTTAGTTTCATGATTGGGGAGGGAATTAAAATGAAAGATCCCTCCGTGTTCATACTGATAAAATATGAAAAGGTGGTAAAAATGTGTAATTTTAATGGAAAATGTGTAAAAAGGTGATAAAAAAGTGTAAGAGTAAGATTTTTTAATATTTGTTGGGTGTGGGTACCTTCTTTCTGGAATGAAACGTGCCAGTGAACTCCAATGGAGTTCACGGCGTTTCAAGGCTGGCACTGGTTCTAAGATTTAGAACCAGTGCCGGCCCTTATTAAAAAAATTCTTTTTTATTATTTCTGTTTACTTCTTTTAGTCCGTCTATGTTTTTCTTTTCTCTTTTTCTTTATTTGTTTACTTTTTAGTCCAGTGAATGCAACATTATTATTTTTTTCTGTTTTTTAGTTCTTTTTTTATTTATGTTTCTTTATTTGTTTGTTTTTTTTTCATTTTGTAGCCTTTTCTTTTATTGTTTCATTTTTATTTTCAAGTATTGTAATATTTATTATAAGTACTGTCGATTTTATTTTGAATATTAGTGTAAGATTATTATTATTAATTAGAATAATATTTATAAATAAAAATGAAATAAAAAATAGATGAAAATGTGAAGTTTAAAAGAAATGAGAAAAGAAAAGGTAAATAGGGTGTGACCATTGGAGTAGAAACGTTAGAGAGGGTGTGAGGTGAGTGGAATGTTGACGTCGCAGAGAGAAGAGGGTTTGAGAGGGTTCTACCATTGGATATGGCCCTAAGAAATGTATGAAGTTTTATGGGATGATTAAAAATGACAAATGTATAAAGTTTTCACGGGACGATTGATTGAAGGAGTATTAATTAGTCT
Organism: Plantago major; assembly: GCA_026545765.1. Lineage (NCBI taxonomy): Eukaryota > Viridiplantae > Streptophyta > Magnoliopsida > Lamiales > Plantaginaceae > Plantago > Plantago major. Next base: position 36,329,687 of record CM048839.1, read on the forward strand.
CTGTTCTCTTCATCTGAAAACTCATTAATTTCAGTTCTACTTAATTGTTTTTTATACTACAAATGAGTTCAGTTCAGTTATGTTCAGACGAAGGGAACAAAGCCTTAGTGATTCGGATTGTGACCGTATACTTCCTATGTGTTGCTTTTGTTTGGTTTCCAAGCATAGTGTACCTAAGATAAATTGGAGTGAGGCGATAAATAATACTCCCTCTGTCCCGGATACAAGTTTTAAGAAAATGATAATTAAGTAGTAGAATAGTGAATCAAGTATGAAATAGATTTGATAAAGGTTGAAATATAGTGAATAAAGTAGAAATAGATTGGATAAAGTATGAAAGGTATTGAATAAAGCATGATAGATATTGAATAAAGTCAGGGAAATATTTTCCATTTAATGGATGTGTGGTTGAACTTGAGACGTTCTAAAATAGAATGCGAGAAGTTGAATTCCGGGTGGAGGGAGTAGAATAGAGCATTAGATGATAGCTTAGGACTGAGTATGATGGGCTTTTCCATATGCTAAGATGTAATAGAATATTCCTAATATAATTGGAGTGATGCAGATAGTGGTTGGTAAATGATATTGTGGCACCTAATTATATATATGGTTGTTTATCGATCTGTTTTAATTTAATTTGAAAATAAAGATTGATTATGGTCGTTTGTGGTGACAATAATTACTTATCTTTGGGTTGAATTATGATTTGAGTATGTTTGAAGAAGAAAGATTGGTTAAATCTAATTTACATATATTATAAATGAGTCCAATTTAACTAAAATTAATTACTAAACTGCACAACTCCGCTATATATATACTCCTTGCATCCCGAATTAAACTTTTCACATTCCATTTTGGGACGTCCAAATTTCAACTTCTCATCCCTTAAATTAAAAATATCTCTTCTACTTTATTCAATTTCTCTCGTACTTTATTCACTATCTCTCATGGACTCATACATGGCAACCGGTTATTTAAAAAATTCATTATTGATTCTTATTTGATGATAGAGCCACACTTTCTTTTGTGAATTTGTCACAATCAACCTAAACTTCGTGGTGATCCATACACTAAATTGACCAATGTGGTTCGTGAGGGTCAGACAGAAACATCATCGATTGGTAGGTCTTTAATATTGCCATCGACTTCCATGGGAGGTAAGAGATGGTTTCAACTGTTCAAGATTCCATGGCTATTTGTAAGCAATTGGATTATCCATGCATGTTTATTACATTTACGTGCAATCCAAAGTGGTCTGAAATCACGAGACATGTCGATGGTCTTGGCTCAAGAGCTGAAGACAAGCAAGATACAATATGTCGGAGTATTTAGTATGAAACTTGATGAGTTAATCGCGAAAGACACATATAATAATGTTCGACGATCCCAAAGCACGTAAGTTTTATGCATTTGTTTATTGTATATTCGTTTAACTATATTATTTTCTTACATGGAATTTGATAGCATATATTTATAATAACGTTGAGGTGCTTCGGCTGACAAAGAACATGAGATTGCAGGTAAATGGTTCACGCTGATTTATGGGGTGTACCATCGCATTCACGTGCGAGCGAATGTCAAACGCAAAAAAATAGACATAAAAAAATTGACTGTTCACAAGATATCGGGGACTTAGTTCCATTCATAAGCGTCGTATTCTTCCTCGACATATATCTGGAATCAACGGGGGCCAAAAGGTTTTCATTCTGAGTGTGATGATGAAGCTATCGACAAGACGAAGTTCACTATCAATGTTGATAGGAGATAGTTCGCTTTGTTTTGCTATGACCATAAACAAGAGTTATGGACAATCACTCTCACACGTTGGTCTCTACCTCCCTCACCCGCATTCAACCATGGTCAATTATATGTTGCTCGCTCTAGGGTTAACAGGAATAAGGGATTGAAGATATTGATATACGACGAAGATGGTAAAACATATGATAAGACGACCAACATGGTTTATAAATGTGTTCGACAAGTTAAGACGTAATTTTGTCTTTTATGTGCACATACATTAGGAAATGATTTTAACACCGACTACAATTTATATATGTTCGTATTCAATTTCACTAATTCACATTCAACACCTTTTTTTTTACTGGTATTCATGACTTCCGATGCAATGTTGAAGCGATTAGATCATGCATTTATCACATTGTGTTTTATATGTTCCTTAACTTCAACATATTATTATACAATATATTCATTTCTTATTTTGAGTTTGACCTCCATCCCCGCCGAGATTCGACGGGTATTAGAGAAACATATATAAAGATGTCTCGAAACAACACATTTATCATTCAAAGAGAATGTACAGAAAACATATAAAGTATTACATTAGTCGAAATTCCAAACACATGTATAATAAAGAGATTAATTGAAATTAATCATTTCCTGTAAAATAAAATTAAAAAAAAAGAGTTAACACAATCTCCTAATAGTAATCATTTATCGTAAACTATATATTCAAGTCTTCAAGGTTTATAAGGTAATAAATTAAAAATCAACTTATAGTTTGTCGAACACCTTTTTGTATACAACATTTGTAGTCAATCATATATGTCTGTAATTGGGTAGGTCCCAACCCGAACCCGTTAAACCCCGATATATTATTTATGTACGGGTTGGGTTCTACACCCGCACCCGTCTAAAACTCGCCCGGCCCAAAACCCAACCGGCACTAAGATCACCCGATCCGGACCCAACCCGAGCAGAACTTGACCCGAATTCGACCCGTATCCAATTTTGACACACGATCCTTCCAGAATCCGACCTGGCCCAAATTTTCGTCGGATGGTAGGGTGGGTACGATACCAACAAGGTGCACCTTTCTTTTCGGGATTCCATCAATAAGAACTCCAGAGTTAAGCGTACTTGCTCTGGAGCAATATTATGATGGGTGACCAACTGGAAGTCTCACGGTTCGCGCATGAGTGAGGACAAAGTGCGGGGGAAAGGCCATGTGTTAGTCTGATGGTCGACCTCTCACCGGAGAGCGCCATGAGTAATCACGGCAAGAATTGGCTCGATCGATTAGTGGTCGGATCGTTACACACGGAACCGTGAGAAGTTCGACCCGGGGCGGAGCGAGTATATGTTAGTGAAATAATTAAAAGGAATTCTTTTTTTTTTTGGGCGGGGCCACCCAAAAAACTTAAATGGAAACATGTAAAAGTTGAGTAAACTTTATGATCAATGTCCTTTATAAACAACACCTTTACAAGTTTACAGGGCAACTAAAATACTTTTTTTGGACCATTGAGACCCATTTATGTTCAGGGTTTGGACCCGGATACTTTTAAAATATACAAATGGCATTGTCTAATTTTAAAAGGGTAGAATTCGGACTCGGACCTATCTAATATAAACGGGTGTGGGTAGGGTATTTGCTTTAACTAATGATGCGACAGATAGAGTGATACATATGGTATGCCAATAAAACATGGTGTATAAAGTAACATTATAAAATAATATTATGTTTTAAATAAGTATGATATAGGAGTACTTAATAGTGTGCGCTTTCATTATAAATACTTATTTTTAATTTTCACAAACAGTATAATGACTTTGGTGATACTTTTGTATCATGAGTTCTAACACATTGTTGTATATGTTTAAAAATTGAGATACATTATCTTAAATGTTCTAGAATTTATATCCATTCCCCGTTAATACTCGACTAATTTTTTTAAACTCAAAATTCCAATCGCGTGCCAAACCCCATAATTGATGCCATAAATTTTCACATGAATATTTTTCACTAAAATATAAGTATACAACGTACACTTCCCGGATGTGACGCGGTTACTCAAATCCAATTAAACCACCCCGCATAATTCCGCGGTTCCCGCCCACACTTTCAAAAACATTTCACTTCCACCCCCTTTAAAAATCCCTCCACTCTCTCACAATCTCTCAAAATCCCTTTTAGCTTTCTCTTAACCCTAACTCCCAATTTTGCTCTCAAATCTCTCGAAGATGCCTTCGAAGAGGAAAGATTCGAAGGTATCGGAGTCACCGGAAAGCATTCGCAAAACCAAAAGGCGAGCTTCTCCTGCGAAGTCAATGGAGGAGGTGACAGATGAGAGTTTTCAGCAACAGATAGGCTTGGTAGAATTGAAGCCAAAAAGATCTCCTGTAAAACAACAAGATAAAGAAGATGACAATGAGGTCGACGCTAAGTTCTTAGGTGAACCTGTGCCGAAGGAGGAGGCTATGCAGAGATGGCCTCATCGGTACACAAAAAAGTCAGATCTGAAAGCTATTACCGAGGTACATTACAGTCCATTCATACGATGCTAGTTTATTTGGTTTGAGACTCTACAGTCCACTCATATCGCATACGTTATGCTTGTTAATTTGGTCGATAATCTGAGCTGTGTGTTTCTTTTGCTCTGTTCTTTCTGCGTGAAGATTTGTTTCGTGCTGGTGAATAATTTGATCTGAATGTAAACGGAAAGATTATCTGAGTGGATCAATTTTAAATTAATACTTAATGTTGGCTGAATGTGGACTGGATGTTAATGGAAGATGCTAAAAAAATTATCTGGATGGATTAATTGCAAATAAATGTACAGGGTGAATTTGAATTAATACTTAATGCTAGCTGAATGTATGATAATTAATTTAGCGGTTGGATTAACCCCAAATGAATGTATTATCATGTCAATAAATAACAATTCCGCAATTTAAGCCTTTCTGTGTTTGGAATTAAGTTGTCAACTAAGTAGAGAAATTTACAACCCTCTGTGTTCTGTTAGTTTCATTAGATGAAAGGCTGCGGTGTTTATAGATGGTGTTGATTAAACATCTTACACTTGCATTTATTCAAAACTTGATAAAAATCTGTCAGTTTGGTATTATGAATGAGTCTAGTTCTAAATTACTCCATTGCTTGTTATTCTTTCATTTTTCTCTTTTCCCCTCATTTAAGTAAAAGTATATGCAACTGAACCAGTTTTGACTTGCTTTCTACTCTTAGAAAATATTGGAATATGCATTGTGGTATCTAATTCACTTGGCTGATTATAGGAAGTCACTCAAGCTCGATGCCATTATGTCAAAGCTGAGGTTGATGGACAAGTTTATGTATTGAATGATGATGCTTTCGTACAGGTAATGATGATATTTCTTCCATCACTAAGCAAGACCTCTTTTTTTACTCAATTTTCCCATTTTATTTTTTGTCAACAATGTTAAGTAAAATTGATAAATTGATAAATATTAAATGTATTAAAAACTGATATTGGTTTGATAAAGTAGATATTGGATTGTTAAAGTTGTAAATGATTGTATTATTAGGGTATTAGTTAAATGGGTATTGTCTCCAAAAACAAGAAATGGAAATGTGAATGTTTCTATTTTGTTTGGTACTCTACTAAAATGGGAAAATTGGAATTCTTTACCGGGACGAGCACGTAGAATATAGAGAGAATTTTGTTGATTCCGTGTTCCTTTTGATCATCGTTCAAATAATCTCGCTAATTATTGGTTATGAAAACATATATCAATGCTAATCAAATTAAAGTTACTGTATTTGATAACATCAAATGTCTTCAGCTGATGCATTACTTTTTTACTGATGTAATTACTCCATCTAACCAAAAGTATTGCATGTATTAGGCTGATCCTGGAAAGGAAAGTTTTATATGTAAGATTATAGAGATTTTCGAAGCAGTTGATGGCTCACAAAAGTTTAGCGCCCAGTGGTATTATCGTGCTAATGATACGGTAAGTCATTTTCATAGATGTTACATTGATTTTGTTAATGCAATTTCACTTACATCGTTTCAATTCTCTCTTTAGGTTATCCAAGACTGTGGCGCTCACTTAGATATAGATAAGCAATGTATATTCTTTTCCGAAGTGAAGGATGACAATCCTCTTGATTGTCTTCTACAAAAAATAAGAATATCACGTTTGTCAAATAAAGTAAGTCCAACACCATAGAAAATGATGCTCTAACTATTTTTTATGTTTCCATCATCGTACTAAAGTTCTATGTTGATATATTGTGTGCAGGTTGAAAATGATGAGATGGGAAAAGTAAAATCAAATTGTGATTTCTATTGTGATAAAATGTACCTGCTTCCATTTACATCGTTTGTAAGCTTACAAACAGGTACCTTATCTACATCTAGTTTCTCCTTGTTTTTCTTGCTACACACATACAGTCATATGTTTTTCTTTTACAATTGGAACTAAATGAGAATATTCGCCTTGCAGATAGTGCTGCTGATAGCAACAATAATGAATCTGGTTCTACCATCTCCAGTGAATCTGATGGTGATACTGGATCTCTTCCAGCTGAATCTTCTTGCAATGAGAAAACATTGTTGGATTTGTACTCCGGATGTGGCGCAATGTCTACAGGGCTCTGTTTAGGTGCCAATAGCAATGGGGTTAAACTTGTTGCAGTAAGTTGCCCAATTTAATCAAATTTAGCTGGTCTCCTTGTAAAATCCTACCTAATGAGCGACATACACTTATTATAATACACTGTTTAATAATATTTTCATCAACAGAAATGGGCTGTGGACATTAACAAGTATGCTTGTGATAGTTTAAGACTAAACCATCCCGAGACCCAGGTTCCCATTGTCAATATTTTCCTTCTATCTCTGATCAATATTTTTTATCATTCCCTTTTTCTCATTAATTGTTTACAATGCAGGTGAGACATGAAGCTGCAGAGGATTTCCTAAATCTGATTAAGGAATGGGAAAAGCTCTGCCAATCCATCTTATCCTCAGAAGTTAATGGTTCTGTGAAAGAAGATGATAGTTTAGAGGATATGGAAGATTCTGAGGAAAATGATGAGGGAGATGCTGGTGAAGAAGATTCTGAGGTTTATGAAGTTGATGAGATACTGGATATATGCTATGGCAACCCCAACAATAAAAAAAAACCTGAACTTCATTTCAAGGTATCTTGCCATTTATTTTGTAGTGCTGAGTTTTATACATGTGAATTGTCATGTGCAAGAGGTGCCAGTTTTTAAAATTATTTTTATTTAATTAGCAATAACTTCATGAGTTATTTAGTGACCATTACTTGTTTCATTCTCTATATTCTGCACTGGAAGGGTGTTGTATGATTTTTATGTTGTCTTTATTTTGTCTCAATCAAGATATATCAGTGTTCTGCTTAAATCAATGCTACGCGATCAACAATGCTTTGTTAGCATTATACTGTCCCATAACGTTTTTTGCATAGATAAAACATACATTCACTTTTCAGTTTTGTTACCAAATTCAAGTATATCTCACCAATCTTAAGATGACATATCTAAATTATAGCTTCACGATGCCTGATCTCAAACCTTATTAGCCTAGTGCAAACTTTTTCCATTGTGGAATTAATTATATAGTTTTTCAATGATAATAATCAGTGTAAATCCCATGAATTCCTCTACCCTGAGCATTTTCATGCTTGCCTTTGACATATACTTCTATACCTAGTTGCATAGCATCCTGGATGAGTAGCTTAGCTCAGTATATTGAAATTATTTATATTATACTTCTCCAGTCCCTCCTGAAGCTTATCAATTGTCTACATAGCTAGTTATCAGTTTAAATGAATTTATGGGGTTGATAAAACTGCCAATAATTCTGCTTCAAGTCGTGTGCCCTTATACCTGCAGCTCAGGAGTTGTTAAGATTAGCTTGTTAAATGACTCGATATTTATTTCCATTGAAACCAATTTTATTCCATATGGGTGTGTACATATTTTCTATATCTGTTCCATTCTGATTTTATTTCATGGTATTTGTTTTGATGTGGTGTTTCCTTTACCATTTGTTCTTTAGATAAGATGGAAAGGTTATGGTCCAGAAGAAGATACATGGGAACCGATAGAAGGTCTAAGGTATGTTTAGTATTTTCATCTGGATGTTTTATTTTTTAATTTAATTCTTCTTCAATAGCTGACATGTTTATGCCAAAATTATTATGTATTAGTTCCTGCCAAGAAAAGTTGAAGGAATATGTTCGCAAAGGCTATGCGTCAAATATGTTACCTTTACCTGTGAGTTTTTGTGACTTTTTGCCGACTTTAAAATTTAGGGACTTGAGTATAAATTTCTGAAATTTATTATGATGGCTTACCATGCAGGGAACTGTTGATATCGTATGTGGTGGACCACCTTGCCAGGGAATAAGTGGTTTCAATAGGTTCCGAGAGAAGGATGAACCCCTTAAAGATCCCAAAAACAAACAGTTGGTTGTTTTTATGGATATTGTGGCTCATCTGAAGCCCAAGTTCGTCTTGATGGAGAATGTAGTTGATATCGTTAGGTTCGCTGATGGCTTTCTTGGGAGATATGCACTTGGCAGACTAGTCTCTATGAATTACCAAGCCCGTATGGGTCTCATGGCAGCTGGTGCTTATGGATTGCCACAGTTTCGTATGCGCATGTTCATGTGGGGTGCACTTTCGACTGAGGTAGTGTCTATGTTCACTGTTGATTCTCTCAGTTGCGTAACCTAATCTATATATGTCTCCCATAACATCTTATACAAGTGTGTCTTATTTCTGTGTATGTTCTTTGAAATAGAGGCTACCCCAGTACCCATTGCCAACTCACGATGTGGTGATTAGAGGCAATGTTCCACTACAATTTGAGGTGCACCTCACTACGTTTTTACCTATAAAACTGTATGATCTTTTTTTTCCCTCTTGTTTTTGGTTTAGTAATGTCAGGTTTGTTTCGTGATGTGTATTGCAGGCAAATGCAGTTGCCTTTGAAGCTGGCAGTGTAGTTGAGGTTAAACCAAAACTGTTTCTTGGTGATGCGATATCTGACCTTCCTCCGGTATGCTAAAACCCACATTTATGTCATGTCTTCTTTGGATGGCTTATATGTATCTAATCTGTAATAATTTATTGCTCAGGTTGCAAACGATGAATCACGTGATGAAATACCTTATTCATCTGAAGCAAAAACAGAATTCCAGCAGTTTATAAGGCTTCGAAGAGATGGTGAGTTTATTATATTCCTTCTTATATGATAGCATGTTTTATTTTGTTATACAAACTTTATGATTTGGGCCTGGCTTTGAATTACATTTTAAAAATGCAAGTGCATTAATCTTCTGGTCAGGTTCACATTAAGCTGAAACATGAGCTGCGAGTCTTGTGACAGCTCATGATTCAAGTTGCTTATTTGATTAGGTTCCTTAAAATCAGTAGAAATGACAAGTCTTATTTAGCAGAGCTTGCTTTATTTCTATGTATATTGATTCTTAGCCTCTATAAAGTGCTCTACTTGCTATTGCATTCTGTTTAGTAAGGTCTATTTTGATTAATGCACACTGTTCGAAAAGAAAAAAGCCATACCTCGTATTTCCAATGTTATAATTAGACTTTCAAATTCTAGGTAAAATAATAAGCGGTCTTTTGTGGATGTGCAAAGAAAAACCTCACATGACCAAAGAAAAGAAGTTTTGATATTGACTTTGGAGATCTTGTTATATAAAAGATTGACCTTGTTGAGCTTACTTGAACAGTTCAAGAACTCAGTAAATATTTGCTCTTGCATTGCTATGTTTGAAGCCCGGCTTATTTTCTCCTTGATGCACACCATGAAAGGGATACAGTACTTGGCCCAGTTTGTGGAATATAACAGTAAAAATAGGTTGATGTGACCTTTCTTGAATTCTTCTTCGGTCCTGTTTCCACATTTCACATTTAATGATCTACAGTATAATACTTATAAAGGTACTTGTTTGTTGAGCCTATATGCTTAAACTCTTTAGTTCCAAGTCCATTTTGACAAGTGCTGCATTACTAATTTACTAGTCTTTATCATTCTTGACCAAGATTGCACTAACTGACCTTTGTCTGTTCAATATAGAAATGCCGGGCTCCTTGTGCTTCAACTCGGGAGTTGTAACTCATCAGCTGTATGATCACCGCCCTCTATGTTTAAATCAGGATGACTACGAACGTGTTTGTAGGATTCCCAAAAAGAAGGTATAATTACTAGACTTCATCAGGGTGATACTGTAAAAGATTTGTGGGAATGATTCATAAACTTTTATATATCTGTGATTTCAGGGTGCAAATTTTAGGGACTTGCCAGGTGTTAGAGTTCGACCTGATAACAAGGTTGAATGGGACCCTGATGTGGAACGACAAAAGGTGTCTTCCGGAAAGCCTTTGGTCCCAGATTATGCGATGACCTTTGTCAGGGGAACCTCATCAAAGTAAAGTAGCACTTACTCTCATCAGTATTGGTTTATATGTATGTGATGCCTTTCCCTACCCTGGTTCTTAATTTCTGGTCTTTTCCTTTTTCCCCTTCATAGGCCGTTTGGACGGTTGTGGTGGGATGTAACTGTGCCCACTGTTGTTACTCGAGCAGAACCTCACAACCAGGTAGTGTTTATCTAGATTTCATCAATATTGTAAATTGCTATTTGGATGCTATTGTAACTTGCTAACACATAAAGTCCAGGTGATTTTGCATCCTGAACAAGATAGGGTGCTAAGTATCCGTGAGAATGCTCGACTTCAAGGGTTTCCCGATTATTACAAACTTCTGGGCCCGATAAAAGAAAGGTAACATTCACTTTTCTAGTATTTGTGTGATAAACTGATAACCGTTTTAATCCCAGAACGAAGTAGCTTATTTCCTCTTTCGTTTCCTGAAAAGAAAGTGTTAAAAAAGTCCTCTGTTGGTTCCTGTCGGATATAGATACAAAACCTTGGAATTTATAACTTACCACAAACTTTTGAGATAAATCCTAGTACAAGGGTTATTACTGAACATGTATCAATCCTCGTCATTCCGTTCAGGAGATTAGAGTAATTTTATTTGGTGATTTACAGGTACATACAAGTTGGAAATGCAGTTGCTGTGCCTGTTGCTCGAGCTCTAGGCTACTCTCTGGCGATGGCATTGAGAGGATTGTCTGAGAAGGATCCATTGCTGACTTTACCCAGGGATTTCCCAATGATGAGAGATGCTGAATCTCCGTCTGTTGATGTCTAGCCAGATTCTTATGTATGATTCATTGGATTGTGCTCTATTTATTTTAACATGCATTTAAAACTTGATGAAATAGCCAGAGAAATGCCATAAGCATTCTTAACCTCTATCATTGCTTTCATTGCAACTTGAGGCTGAGTTCTTGTATCCATCGTGTTATAATACACCGACTTTGGATCTTTTGTTCTCAAAGGATTTAGTTCTGCAGCTTTAGAATCTGGTAATTTCCCTGTGAGTGCTATTTTATCATCTCTAACTAGCCTGTAAACTTGAAACCTAATCTAGGTCCAAGAAGACAGAAGCTTAATCTCGTTATCACTGTTATGTTCATGGACGAATTATCTAGGGTTCTCCTTAAATTTAGTTCAATTGCAGATTTGTCCCTAGATTGGTAATAATTAATTAATTACATTCAAGTTTAAATTCTCACTTTTTGAGTTGATCAAACAAAAAATAAAAGTAAATTAAATTAAATGAACTCAATTGTAATTTACAAGTTTCATTTTAGGAAAGATATCTTTTTACTACTATATTAGTGTATCTAATTATATAATAAGTTCCCTCGTACAAACAATTACATTTTCGTCTACGAATTTTACCACATGTGAATTAAAACCTGGAGTTTACCCTCATGTCCTTTTCCAATATTATAGAATCAAACAGGCCTTGCTAAATGGGCATGACCTTGTCACGTGAGGACCAAAATATAATTAAATGAAACAAAATATTACCTAACTGTAATTAAATTTGAAAAAAATTATTAAAAAATTATTTTTATTTAAAAAAAATAATTCAGATTAATCTTTCTTTGACATTACGAAAAGTTGGTTTCTATTTCCAGACCAAAATAATCAAACTAGTTGTTAAGTTTATTAATAATCACTTGTTAATTATTCTAATTAAGTAATTATTACTAGTAAACAGTAATACTCTCTTATCAATTCTTACTTGTTCGAGCATGGAATTTTCTCACCAAAATCCATCACAAAGAAAACTCCAATCCCTCAACAAGTAGTAAAACTAAAGCGGCTCAATCTGGTTGCAACTCCTCACTTACGAACAATTCTTACCGGCAAAGAATCAGAAGATTTCACTGACTATGTAAAATTAGAGAAAGGTGGAATTCGATTCATTGAAAACAAAGAAAAAGGGTAACACTTATATTTTCAATTTTTACCAAAACTATTGATGAAGAGATAATTATCTTAATTTATGTGAAAATCGAAAACGTCTTATATTAAAAATTGGAAGGAGTAATAGAATTACCAACTAATTTAATGAATGATGATTCTCGAAATACAAACCAACTTAAAGATTACTCTTAATTTTAATTTAAATTTTTTTATTTTAAAATACAAATAATTATTTCTTATAATTTATAAGAATTTTTTTATATCTTTTTTGAAATTTATAAAATTATTTTACACTTTTTTAATTAAACGTCCTAGATTTAACGACAAATTGGCACGTGCCCCTCAATATAATTATTCTTTTTTTTTTGTTGGTCAAATCAGCTAAAATACAGTCAACATACGATTTTGAGCAGGTAAATTGGAGCATCGGCGGACATGTTGGTAAAGAAGATATATTTGGGTAAAACCTATATATATATATATATATATATATATATATATATATATATATATATATATATATATATTATCCTTAAGACCGTGTTTGTTTTGCAAATTTTGATATAAGGGCAAAGGCTAAGTCAACAAAAAAAAAAAAAAAAAAGCGATTTGGATCTAAATGTAATTGTTTGTCTATGAGGGTTTATTTTGAGAACGCCCTTCATATTAGGGTATCAAAAAGTAATAAACTCTTCATTTTATTACATACTTGACTCTAATATTTTACAACTTAAAAAAATAACCATCCATCTTCTTCCCCACCACCAACACCACCACCACCCACCACCACTGCCGGAAAAGAGCTTCCACCCATCTTCTTTCCCAACACCACCCCCTACCCCCCACCACTGGTCGTGGTGGCAGTGGTGGGTGGTGGTGGTGGGGAAGAAGATATGTGGTGGAGAAGGAGGGTTAAAATTTTAATAAGTAAAATTTTTGGGGATCTTTTTATAATAATTGAAAATTGTTAGGGCTTATTTTTCAATAAACTAAAGGGTCCGTCTTGCGAGAGACCCTTACATATTGGAGAGTCCCGAAAGTCATTTATAACAGATAAACATAGACAATTTGCCCTAAAAATTAGACAATTTGTTTTTTCGCGGGTCGACCCGTGATTTTTTTTTTGAAAAATTCTTACTCAGCTTATCAATGTTCATTTAAATCCGAATATATTGATTTTTACATCAAATTGTAGGTTTATCATCAAATTGTCTATGTTTATCGTTAAATTGTCTATGTTTAGCATGCAAACATTAGTAACAACGTATATATCCAATCAAAACACAATATTTAAAAAAATAAACAGGAACCTCAATTTTATTCGTCAACCAATAAATTTCAATACACAAAATAATAAAAAATCAAAATTTACAACCTATAAAAATACATACTCCCTCTGTCCCACGTCAATTGTCCACTTTTGCTAAAAAATATTTAATACATCTTCAAAATAGCTTTCTTCACACTCTTGACTTGTTCGTCGACCCTTTCTTCCACAACGTCTCAATTTTTGTGACCAATCAATTTCTTTGTTTGACCACCATTTTTACGAAAACCTAATATATACAACAAAAAGATAAAAAAACACAGACCATTTATACAAAAAACTAAACAATTCAAACTAAAACATCAACACATAATAACTTAGACAATTTATACTAAAACATAGGCCATTTCTAAAAAAAAACTAAATAATATATAACGCATTTATCTTTTCACAATAAACAAACAATAAAGACTACTAAAATATAAGACGTTTATAAAAAAAAACTAGACAATTTATACTAAAACTAGAACATATGTCATTTATACAAAAAAACTAGTTAATTTCTACTAAAACATGAGACATTTATACTAAAAAACTAGACAATTTATACTAAAACATAGTCAATTACTAAAACATAAACAATTACTAAAACATAGACAATTACTAAATCAGTAACGCATAACAACATAGAGAATTTATGCTAAAACATAGGCCAATTATACAAAAAACTAAACCATTCAAACTTGACCAGCAACATATAATATAAAAACATAGATCATTTATACAAAAAACTAGACAATTTATACAAAAAACTAAACTAGTAACAACGAACAACATAACAATTTCTACTAAAACATAAACCATTTATACAAAACACTAGATAATTTATAGTGAAATATAGACAATTTATACAAAACATAGATAATTTATAGTAAAACATAGATAATTTATACAAAAATGAAACCAGCAACAACGAACAACATAGAAACTAAAACATAGACCATTTATACAAAATTTCATGGATACTGCCAAAGCTGTTTCTATGCTGCCAGATCAAAGTGTTTAATTTTCCAATTGTTTCTTTAATAAGTCTATTAAATTGCTAAACAGGAAATGGTAAAAAGGAATAATTCCTAAATGCTCTCATCTTTCCTTCCAAACCACTGATAAAGATGGCAAGATTTAGCTTTACACCATGGCTGCCATAATCTCATCTCTGCAACAGCTGGTAATTTCGTTGTTGAAGCAATGAAAAATTGACTTCTTATCTTTAGTCACTCGGAAAGTACCAATTACCATGATGGTAGAGAACTAGAGATGAAACCAATTTTCCCAGTTTGTTCTAATATGTGACCAATTGCTCACATATCTAAAAGTACCAATTGCTCACATATCTAGAAGTACTTTTGCTTCATACTTGGTCGAATTTATAGAGTTTCGCATCAACTGCACGAGCTCCATTTTCTTGAAACCAATTTCTTTGGAATCTTTGATGGACCTGCAGCTAAAGCACCTGTACATTCCTCCTAAAGATGAAGATAGCTTGATTTTTTCCCCCATCTTTTAACGTTGATCAAGAAGGAAAGAAGGGAGTATTTTGGATGGGGATAAAGTTTCAGGAAAAATCCTGAGGTCCTCCTTGAATCACTCAGCAAAAGATATACTTTCCTCTTTGCAATTTTAGTATTTAGCAAATAAGTGACTTAATAAAAAAATAATAGGTGAAATTAATCAGATTGCTTTGTGCAACATAAATACTGCTATGGGAGTATCAGTTGCCTATAAAAAAAAAAAAAAGAAAATTTATAATAAAACATAGACAATTTATATAAAAAAAATTAAACTAACAACAACGAACAACATAGACAATTACCATTTATACACAAAACTAGACAATTTATAATAAAACATAGACAATTCATATATAAAATAATCATCCAGCATCGGACAAATCAAGTCCACTTATGAACACAATCTAAGCTAAAGTCAATCCCAAAACACAAAGCACTGCATATTCAAATTGCATCATGATTCATACATGAAATCTAATTCGTGATTTCAATTGAGGAAGAAGAATCATATTCAAATTTCAATCTAACAGAATATATCTGAAACCGTACCTGCAATTAGTATGGAACAAGCAAGTAGGGAGAGGAATATGGTGGTAATTCACTCCACCCGATCTCCGATCTCAGCTCCTCCGTCCGATCTCAGCTACTCGGTCCGATCTCAGCTCCTCCGTCCGATCTCAGCTTCTCTGTCTGATCTCCGATCTCAGTTTCTCCGTCCAATCTCCGATCTCAACTCCTCAGTCTGATCTCCAATCTCCGGCAACAGTTTCATTCAAGTTCTATCCAACAATTAATAACATATAGATCGAAGTGGTGGAGTTAGCGGCGGAGAAGAACCTGTTACAATTTTATGTGAAACATAAGGGTCTCTCTGGACTCTCCAAATGTAGTAGGACTTTTATGAGACTTAGTATAAACTAAAACTAATATAATTATGGAATTATAAAGAAAAGATAAAATAGGAGAAAAAGTTGACTTTTGGGGTTGGATGTAATTGTTAGAATTCTCCTTTATAAAAAATGGGTCTATCTGTAAATTAAGCCAATCTGGGGGAATCTGAAATGGGGGTCAATTTAAGGGGCAGTATATGTAATTTTCCCTATATTCATTATTTCTTCCACAAAAGACCACACGATTATCAAACAAAATGATAAAAAGCAATGGCAGACTTGATTTTCGTCGGAGCTTTGACATAACTCCGGGCATCAGTATGACATTCTGTTAAGAGTTTCAGACTCTTGGTAGCTGAGCAATACGTAGTACTATGAATTATGATTACTGAAGTGATATACTTCGTAGACAATTTGATCGCAGATAAATTTAATTGGCTTTGCGATTTGTCGGTAGATTGCAAAGTGTGGGATGTTAGGATTCCGGTTCAACATCTTTGGAAAATATTTCGAGTGAAAACTAAATATGGATGAATTAGACTATTATAAAAAATTCCAGTCTTGTACAGTGTTTGAAAACCGGACCGGATCGGCCGGTCAGACCGGGCGAACTGGAAATTTTGAGAATAGCGGTTTGGTTAGTGCATGTAACCGTCCTGGATATCCAACCGTTGAGAACCGGCCGGTTTATTGGTTTGACCGGTAAACCGCCAACCGGTTGAGAACCGGTTTTTTTTATTTAATTTGGTAAATATTGAATAAAATGGAAGTTGTGGGAATTGAACTTGGATTTAGAATATAATAACTTAGTTACTTCAGGTTTTCTACCGTCAGTCAAGGTGTCGCCTTGACTATTGTCAGTCAATGTATCGACATATGACACGTGTTCGTTGCTCGGTATCACCCTAAACCGTTGCTCTGTGTCGCACTGAACCATTGCTATGTATCACCTTCAACCGCTATCTTCAAGGAGTATTATTTTTTTTGAAACTATTAACTTCTTACCCACCACCCATCTTCTTCCCCAATCCCCACCACCACCCACCACCACCGCACCAACACCACCACCCAACATCTTCTTCCCCACCACCACTACCGCACACCACCACCAAAATCACTGCCGGAGCTTCCATGGCGGAAGCTGATCGGGGCTTCTGCCATGGAAGCTCCGACAGTGGCGTGGGAGCTCCAGATCGGAGCTTCCGTGGCGGCTTCCGGTGAGTTGTGGTGGTGGTGGGGAAGAAGATAGGTGATTTAATTTTGATTATTAGTTTTGATTTAATTTTGATTTCAAAATTTTAAGTTTGATTTTTTAATAGAGGTAATTTTTTAATAGATCAAAAATATTTAAAAAAAAAATATTTAAATAATTTAAAGCGACATAGGCGGTTAGAGCAACACGTAGTGCAACACCTTGTGCGACACGAGCGACACCCCATGGAAACACTTAGTGCGAAAGGTAACAGATTATTCGATCTCCACCGTTAAAATTTTAATCTAATGCGACACCTTGACTGACGGTAGAAAGCCCCTAGTTACTTACCACTTGGACACAAGTTATTTGTGCCAAATTCTTGTTTTATTCTAGTAATAACCCAAACTTGGAATATGTTAACATTTTTCATGGATATTAATCCTCTACTAAGTAAAAGAACAATCACTTAATATTTTTAACATTCATTTTTCATTTTACAAGTTACAACTTTACATGTTTGAAATTCTAACATTTGAACCATCATAAATTAATATGGTAGATTTAGTATGTTAGAATTTTTTCTTTTATAATTCAATATAAGTTCGAATTATTACAATTCAATATAGGTTCATATTAGACAATTTATTTATTAGTTACGTTGTAGTTTGATTATATGTAGTCTAATCTTTTTACTATTTGTTGTGATTGTTCAACTTGATAAATATTAATTATAAACCCCATATTAATTAGATTTATTAACAAACACATGTATAAGACGTCATACCGGGTCAATAAGAGGTTTGACCGGTTGAATCGATTGAACCAGTACTTTGTAGCATGTCCGGTTCTACACCCGGTCCGATTTTTCGTACACTGGTCTTGTAAACAGTGGTGTAATCTAGCTAGTTAAATTAATAACATTCAATAAGTATGATACTATATACTATGAAACATAATGTTTCTTAAATGTAGTCATCTTGAATGGAGTATGCATGGGCAGAGTCTTGAATTCAACTTAAAAGTAGTAAACTGGTGTGGAATTTAGTTATCTGTATAATACTTCAATACTCCTCTGCACTAGTGGCCGATTTCAACCTCTTTGGCCAGAGGCTTTGATACCATGGTATAATTCTATCTCATCTAAAACCTCAAACTTGTAAAGAGGTGTGTAATCTAATCATTTATATTAATATTCCAATAAATACATAAATTTTTTTATATTAATACTCCAATAAATACATGGAAAAGGAAAAAAACAAGATCCAGTGTTCGATTCTCAAAGGCCAACCCATTTTATTTCCTTTTGGTAAAACAAGATCTTCCACTATTTCGCCGAAGTTTAGAATTTCTGGTAAATTTTGAAGAATCTTTATCGCATATCTCTATTCTCTATCATCAAAATAAAAGTTATATGGAAGGTTGAGGGCGTGTACTGTGGGTGAAATTGTAAACTGGATCTATGGACGCGTCGGCCGGCGGAAGAAAAAGGTGGCGCCGCCTCATCCAATCGTGGTACCGACTACCCTCACGCGTGATAACCCTCTCTCCACTCAAGCGATGGATCGGGAAATTGGTACAGATGTGATGGATTCTGAAAAGGGATTAGAGATGACGGAGGGCAGCAGGTCGCCTCCACCGTTGGTCCCATTGTCAATGGTGAAATTGAGATTTCAATCTCATCTACTGAAGTCGAATCTGAGCTAATTGCGTTAATATTGTTTGTCTTGGGCGGGGAAGAGCTCTCTATGAACTCTATCAAGTCGTTCATGGAGAAGATTTGGAATTTTGTTGCGCTACCTGAATTATATTACCATGACGCAGGTTACTTTCTGGTACGATTCAAGTGTGAGGATGATATGAAGCGGGTACTCAAGCAAGGGCCATATACCATTTACAACAAGCCTATGTTCCTGCGTCAATGGGCTCCGGATTTTGAGTTTAAGGAGGACCTTTTGCGTGTTCTACCGATATAGATACAGTTCCCTCAATTACCGCTGCACCTATGGGGTAATCGAAGTATTAGTAAACTTGCAAGTGTTGTTGGAAAGCCTTTGGTTACAGACGAATGTACGGCGAAAAAACTACGAGTATCTTATGCAAGGGTGTTGGTTGAAGTTGATATCACACAACCCTTGAGAGAATCAGTGGCTATTAAGGATCATCTTGGTCACCAATTTACGCAGCAGATTATTTATGAGTGGAAGCTGGTTTACTGTACTAAGTGTTTACAGCTAGGCCGTGATTGTGCTGTAGCTAAACCTATGCCAAATCAACCTAAGCAACGTAGACCAGGGCATCATACTAAAGCGAACTGGAAAGCTAAGCCTCAGCACACTAGTGACAATAGGGGTAAAGCTCCGGAGAATGTGGTGGCTGCATCTGCACCTAAGGGAACAAATTCTGTATCTAATTCTATGGTTGTCACACCTGCGACTACAGAGCTAGGTTCTACTTCTAATACTTGGAATATGGTTAGAGGTTAGAGGTGGATCCCCAAGTAAAACTACTCCAAGTCATAGAACTGGTGATAATGTGATTGATGGGCAAGTAGAATTGATTTGTCAGAATACTTTCACTCCACTAAGGGTTGAGAATGACCCTGTGGATGGTACCATGATCCTCTCTTGGAATGTGAGGGGGCTCAATAAGAAAGCTAGGAGTAAAGAGAATAGCTCCCGCCTCTTGGAGTTCAATACTTCCATTGTTATCCTAGTGGAGACTAGAGTGAAGCAGAGTAATGTTAGTAAGGTGCGTAAAATGTTTGGTACTAAGTGGAATTATATTGATAACTATAGTGCTCATGAGAATGGTCGGATTTGGTGTATGTGGGATAATTCTGCGATTCAGTTGAGACTTATTCGACTTTCTGCTCAGTTTATTCATGTTCAAGTGATGGGTTTGGATGGTACATGTAAAATGTGGTTAACAGCCATATATGCTTTCAATCAATTGGAGGCTAGAAGAACTTGTTGGGCTGAATTAGCTCAGTTACATGCTGGTGTAAGTGGTCCTTGGCTTGTGATAGGAGATTTTAACAATGTACTCAACGTGGGAGATCGAATTGGAGGTAATCCGGTACAGTTGACTGAATTCCAAGACTTAGTAGAAATGATGAACTATGTGAATTTGTTTGAAGTGGCTACTCTTGGAAATCATTTCACCTGGTCAAGTAAGCAGGCTAATGGTATTATCTACTCTAGAATAGATAGAGCTATTGGTAACCTGGATTGGTTTGTGCAAAATTCTGGTTTGCAGGTTCATGTACTCAATCCTGGGATTTTAGATCACTCTCCCTTACTTGTTAGGGACAGCAACTCTGTTTCAGGCCACCTAGAGGGAGGCTTTTCATGTTCTTGAATTATATTGTGAAAGAGGACAATTTCCTCACCATAGTGCGACATAGCTGGAGTCTACCTATTAGGGGCTGTGCTATGTTTTGTCTTTGGCAAAAGCTCAAAAGATTACAGCCCAATCTTAGGCCCTTACAGAAGAAATATTCTGATTTGGCTGTTAGGATTAAAACCACTAGAACAAGGTTGGATGATGTGCAAGAGAAGCTGATTGCAGATCAGGGTAATAGTGCATTGATTTTGGAAGCTAAACAATGTAGTGATGCCTTGTTGGAGTTACAGCAGATGGAAGAAGAGATTTTAGCCCAAAAAGCTAAAATAGAGTGGTTGCAACTCGGTGATGCTAATAATGCATATTTCATGCCTCTATTAAATATAAAACCAAAGCTAAAGGCATACAGGTGCTTGAAACAAGAGGTGGTCAGCTGGTATATGCTCACGATGACATAGAAAAAGAGATTGTTGATTTTTATACCAATTTAGTTGGGACTTCTAGTCAGATATCACAGGATGTGAACATTGCAGTTTTAAGAGGTGGTGCATCTTTGACTAGAGAACAAGCTATGCAGCTGATTCAACCAGTTACTGAAGCAGAAGTGTGGAAAGCTATTTCTGACATAGGGGTTAACAAAGCTCCTGGACTGGATGGTTATAGTTCATTGTTTTACAGAGTATGCTGGCCTATAATCAAGATGGATGTGATGGCTGCAGTTCAAGAATTCTTTGAAAATAATCAACTTCTTCCTGTACTTAACTGTGCTATTGTGACTCTGATTCTTAAATCGAATAATGCAAGGACGGTGAAGGAGCTTAGACCTATTTCTTGTTGTTCGAGTTTCTACAAGATTCTTTCAAAAATCTTAACTGCTCGATTGGGAAAGGTGATACAATCTATAGTCCATGAGAGTCAATCTGCGTTTGTTCCAGGTAGACTCATACAGGACAATATCATCATTGCACAAGAACTGGTAAGAGGATATAATAGGAAAAATGTATCACCTCGATGCATGGTTCAGATGGATATTCAAAAGGCATATGATACAGTCGATTGGTCTGCACTGAAGAAGATTATGTTAGAAATGGGGTTTCCTAGTATATTTGTCAACTGGATCATGCTTAGTGTTACTACTGTTTCATATAGATACTTGGTGAATGGTGTTCCGTCTACCTTGGTTCAGGCAAAACGGGGGCTGCGACAAAGTGACCCTGTCTCTCAATTACTTTGTCCTAGTAATGGAATATCTCTATAGAGTTCTACAAGATTTGCGAAGGGAAGCCAATTTTAACTACCACCCAAGTGTGAAAAGTTAAACATCATCAGCCTATGTTTTGCGGATTATTTATTAGTGTTTTGTAGGGGTGATGAAGGCTCTGTTAAGTTGTTGATGGAGAGGTTTCATGAATTCTCATCTACTACTGGACTTGTTGCTAATCCAACTAAATGTAAGATATGTCTTGGAGGGGTTGGACAAGTTGAACAGCTGAAGATACTACAGGCCACCGGTTTGATTTGGGTTCTTTGCCATTCAAATACTTAGGGGTGCCATTAGATAGCAAAAAACTAACTGTGTTAATGTGCATGCCCTTGATAAAATCACTGAAAGAATGAAGCATTGGAGCTCCAGATTGTTGACTTATGCAGGGAGAGTTCAATTGATAAAGAGTGTCATTTTTTCTATGACAAACTACTGGTTGCAGGTATTCTTTTTGCCTAAAAAAGTTATCCAGCATATTGAAAGTTACTGTAGATCCTTCTTGTGGACTGGTAAATAGGTTATATGCAGGAAAAGTCCTGTGGCATGGCATAGTGTGAACCTAAGAAGGCTGGAGGGATGAATATAATTGATCTGGTGGATTGGAATAAAGCTTCATTGCTCAAGTTACTATGGAGCTTGAGTAAGAGGGCTGATAAAATGTGGATACATTGGATGCATAATTATTATTTAAAAAATCAGTCTGTTTGAGATTATCAACCTTCTATCCATTGTTCTTGGTTTCTAAAATCATTATTGAAGCTTAGACCAATTGCTAGAGGCTCTCAGATTTGGCAAGTTGTTGGTACCACTAGTAAATTGAGTGCAAAATTTACATATAAAGAAATTAGAGGAATAAAACCTGTTGTGCCTTGGAGAAGGATTAGCTATAGTAATATTGCTTGACCTCGTGCATTGTTTATTATGTGGCTGGCTTGCTTGAATAGGCTGCCAACAAAGGATCGGTTGAGCAGATTTGGTTTGATAACTACGCAGCAGTGTGGTTGGTGTCATTGTGATGAAACTATTCAACATTTGTTCTTTGAGTGCGCAGTTACTAAGGGAATTTGGTTGAAGGTCTTGCAATGGTTACGTATATCTCACAATCCACGTGGATGGGACATTGAACTGGCTTGGATCTTGGATGCTACTAAAGGTAAAAGTTGTCGTGCTAAGGTGTTGAAAGCTGCTTTCTCGGAAACTATCTATGTACTTTGGCAGGCCAGGAATGCACAGATTTTCCAGAACAAGCCTTGTGGTAGTTATTTGAGTACTGAAATTGTTGATAAGTCAAGATTAGACTTGCTTTGAAACCAATATTATATGCCTACTGTCTCAGGCACTTGTATTTGATGGTTGCTTTGTCTCTTGTTTTTCTCGTTGAGAGTGTATTAGTCTTTATAGAATGCCTGGATGTAATCGGTGTGTACTGATTCATACTTTTGGAATGAAAGGTTTTTTTCTGACTCCAAAAAAAAAGGAAAAAAAAAAAAAAAACTGTGTATGCATGTTGCTTAATTTATTGACACCTTTTTTCCATTTGATTATCTCCCGCAAACGAGTTAACGCGGAGAAATTAGATCAATAACTAGATTTAATGTCTTTATATTCAAGTTATTAAATGAGATGAAAATTAATCATGGTATCACGGTCTTGGTAGATTTTACACAACAATATAATTACGGTTTCTTTGATGCTAAAGGGTTCCCCACTAGTCCACTTTCTCTAAATTTTGACAAGTGTCAACTCATTAAATTCTTTTTCTATTTTCTTATTTTTCTAACATTTTAACTTTAACCGTAGTTAGAGTCTAGCCATGTTTTTAAATTAATTTATCTGAAAATTTTGGAAGAAATATCAGAACCCGTCACAAAATTTCAGTTCCAAATTGAATCTTCAAAATCAAAATCCGTCAACCTAGAATTTTATTTTGAGGATGAAAGCCCCAGTTGCTCTAAAAAGTTGAACCCTTTTATGTTAAATATGAAGAAGATTTTTTAATGACATCAACATCAAGCGGACATCGGGAGTCAATTTATCTTACTTACTCAATTACAATCTGGTGCATACATGTTTAACTTTTTAATTGAAAATGTAAGATTTGAGTCAAGTTAGATACGATTTTCTCCCTTTTATTTATCATTTTTTGCAATTATGTAAATTATTTTATTATATGAAAATACGTGTTAAACTGAAATTTTGTGACGGGGTCTGATGTTTCTTCCAAAATTTTCAGATAAATTAATTTAAAAACATGGCTAGACTCTAACTATGGTTAATGTTAAAATGTTGAAAAAAAATAAGAAAATAGAAAAAGAATTAAATGATTTGACATTTGTCAAAATTTGAAGAAGGTGGACTGGTGGGGACCTGACAAAACCTATAATTACGCGTTCTTGTTTGAGCGCCTGAGCAGCTGTTGCCTGTACATTACACATATAGAAGGTAGCCAAACTTTAGATACAAAGCGGCACACAGGAAAGGAAAGAGTGAAAGTACAATTCCTAAACCTCGGACTGAAAAATTAATTAACAATTTTATAAACAATGATGATAATTAATCATTTTAATCACGCTAGCTATATGCTAATTTGCTTACTTTACTTGCCTACCACGTAAGACCACTTCAGTATACGATTTTAATTTTTAACCAATGTATTTTAAGGAACAAATATAATAACAATAGGTACTAGGTAGGTAGGTGATGCTACTGGCTAGTTTGATTCTTGTGAGATTTTTAAACCGTTTTATATTACTATTATAAATTTACATCACCACTCATCCAATTAATATTTCAAGGTTCACCCAAAAAATTAAACCCCTTCTCGATCGGCTTCTCGTGATTGTGAAAATCTTGCATAGATCGGTGGAGAATAAAATCTATATTGATGATACCAAAATAACGTTAGTGGTGGAGTAATTAAGATTACAGTTAGAGAAATTCTAAATTCTAATCTTTCTAATATGTGAGAGTAATAAATGAGTCTAAATTTTTATTCATCATTGGTCATTAATATTTAATGACATTTAATTTATACAGGCAGCCTTAATGGTCTTTTTTAACCCAGCAGAAGGCACTGTACTGCTTGCCATCGAGGCGCTCCCTCTTCGATCGCGAGGCACTCATTGTTACCAAGTGGGCCCATTCTGTATATGAGGTTCGACGGCTCGGATGCCTCATGGGCCTCCGATCTTCGCAGGGATGTTCGGGGTGCGCAATGGGGTCAAGACATGAGTTTTCATACTCTTGTCATATCATATACTCCCTCCGGTCCAATAAGAAGTTCCTAGGGAGCTACTTTCTATTCAATTAAGGAAAAATAATAATATATTGATTTGTGTGTGGGGTATTATGTTGATAAAATAGTAAGTGGTTGATAAATATGAGAGAGAATGAAGAAAGTGATGATAAAATAGGAAAGATAAATAATAAAAAATTAATTGGTGGGATACAAAGTTTCCTAATTTGGCTTAGGAAGTTTGTAGTGATACTCCAAATAAGGAAAGCTGGAAAGATTTTATTGGACCAGAGGGAGTATATACTTGAAATTGTACATGCACAAAGACTATACTCACCCATTTCCGTTTCTGCAGAACTTCATACATTTATCATTATCTCAGCTGTCTATAAATGAGACAACACACTACATACTCCCTCCCTCTTATTAATAACTTTCTAACTTAATTTTTTTAGTGTAATATTAGAAACTTCCCAACTCATAAATGAAAAGTTAATATCACACTTATTCATTATTTATAATTTATATTTCCTACGTCATCATCACATATTCACCATCTTTGTTAATTTATGAGTCAATTAGAACTTTATCATTATAATATCACTCATAAACTAATACACTATTTTAATTAAGGTACTTGATCCTAGATAAAGTAGCCCCTTAGAGAGTTACTAATGAATCGGATGGAGTATATTCGATGGATGCCCCTTCTTTGAATCGAGGCAGTTGCTTGAGAATTGATATCCAGGTCATATGATGACAAGTGTCCTCACAAATAAATATGAACTCCTTCCCTACTAGGTAATGACGAGAAACTTTTATCGGCAATTTCGAGTACCGATAAAAGTTCGATAGCTCATTCGAGTTTTTTAGCTCGATTAAGTTTTCGAAACTCGAACTTTGTAAAGCTTCGAAAATTTCGTCGGCATTTCGGTTAGTTATTATTAATTATATAATATATAATATATATTTAAAAAAAAATAAAACCCTACTTCACTAATGTTCACATTTCAGTAGTTCACTTCCAAATTCCAATCCCAACTTCATTAATGTTATTAATATAACTTGAATGGCATTATTTATCATATTTTACAGGTTTCGATTCGAGCTTTAAAATATGTTCATTTTTGGAAATTTTTGATCTTTCGAGCCGAGCTTATTTCGAGCTTTGTAAGTTTTCGAGCTCACGAGCCGAGCTAAATCAAGCTTTCGAGCTTTAAAGGTTTGATTTGAAAAAAAATCGAGCTCATGAGCCGAGCTCGAGTCGAACAAATTATTTCGAGCTCGAGCTCAAATTTTGCAACTCAATCGAGCTCGAGCTCCAACACAAAAATGATAAACGAGCCGAGCTCGAGCATAGCTCGACTCGACTCGGCTCGTTTGTAGGCCTATTCCCTACAACGTCAATTGTCGATTTTTGACTTTTTTTAACAGTCAATAAAATTGAACTTCAACTATGAATTAAATTTTAAATTGTAATGTTAAAATTTTCATTTAAACTATATAATAAAAATTTAGAATGAGACAAGGGAGTCTACTATTTGCTTGTATGCGGAGAGACAAACTTACCAATGTGCCACAAATTATGAAACGGAATGTGAGTTTATAAATTGTTGAGATGCCCTGTGCGCCACAGCCTTAGATGAAAATATTTGTTCAAACTTCAATTTAGTAAAATCTTTGTAGGCTGTATAGCATAGAATTTAACAAAGTTTTTCTTAACATAATCCTTAATATAATTTAATTTATTAATAGTAACTCGAGTTTATATAATTTGGAATGATGATTTATTAGCAGAACGGATATTTTACCCAAACGTAGTACCAGCGGACCTGCCTGGATACCATTCACATGTTGACCACACCCTTCCCGTGTTGACAGTATATATATATATATATATATATATATATATATATATGTATGTATATATATATATATATATATATATATTCTACAATCTACTTCACTATTGGTCCAAATATTTTCATCCCAATCCATATAATATACCTACTGGATATTATTGCATACTACTCCATTAAACAAACTCACCCATCCAACACTTGCTACGAACCGACCATCCTAGTGTATCAACTAGCCTTCGGACATATATATATACAAGGAATAACTCCTCATCAACATATCATATCCCTCAACAAGTCAAAATCCTACATGCATACCTCTTCAAAAACACCTTTAGCAAAATAACCTCATAGCTTTCTGCATTACATTACATACTAAACCTCTTTCAATATTAAGCCTTAGCTCATACATAACCAATCCTTCCAAAACACCCAAGAAATGTGTGGTGGCGCAATCCTTGACGGCCTTATCCCCGGTCGCCGCATCTCCTCTGCCGACTTCTGGCCTGCCGCCTTCAGCTCCTCCTCCTCCACCCAAAACTCCACCACTACCCGTGTCCACAAAAGGCCTAAACCATATTCAGGTGATTATCTTCTTTCCTTTTTTATCATTACACTTTCAGTCGTAGACACACTCACACACTCTCAATTGTATACGGTCGAATTTAAATCAATTATTTTGGAGGTTCATACAATATAGTCTGTCAAAGATACAAACGTATACCATTTTAGTGTACGGATGCAAATGGAAAACGTATACGATCCATGATATGTGTATACACGCTTTTGAGCATTATGCAAGTACAGATCCACGATCATTTGATCTTACCTACTTACCCAGCAACTAGCGTACTTGTACATTAATTTACGAGTTCATCAAATGATATTGCTCATAAACGGGCGTTGTTTATATTAGGAAATTCTTATTTGATTTTTTCATTCTTTCCTAATATAAACACGATTGAATCTTAATAACAACTCTCGATTTAACAACACCCTATAGTAATGTATAGTTGAATCTGATTGAGGCATTTATACAAACAGGTGACGAGCAAATCCAAAAACACACAACTGCAAAGAAGCAGAGGAAGAACCTGTACAGAGGAATAAGACAGAGGCCATGGGGCAAATGGGCAGCCGAGATCCGTGACCCGAGAAAAGGCGTTCGGGTCTGGCTCGGAACCTACACTACACCAGAAGAAGCTGCCAGAGCATACGACAGAGAAGCACGAAAAATCAGAGGCAAAAAAGCCAAAGTCAATTTCCCAAACGAAGAAATCAACAAGGATCAATACAACTACAATTACAACCCTAGCAATCAATCCGAATTCGAGAACTACAACCAGGTCGAATTCGAAACGCACGATGATGTGTTTCAGCAGAACGAAAACGCTCCGGCGATCGGAGTGCCGCCGCCTCCACCACCGCCTACGGCGGTGGAGAGTGAAGTGATGAAGATGACGGAGGAGCTGATGGCGTATGAGAATTACATGAAGTTTTATCAGATTCCGTACCTTGATGGCCAATCGGCGACTGTGGCGGAGGGAAATGGTCCGTTGCCGGAGACGATGGATCTGTGGAGCTTTGATGACGAAGAGTCTACGCCGGTGAATTCCGGTGGGGCGTGATTGCTGTGAATCCGTGTTGTTGGGCTTAACTTTTGAATATTATCAATGTGTAATTGTAAAATGATTTATGTTTTTCGTAGATTGTTTTATTCTGTCTCTCTTTACTGTCAGTTGTTCGTCTCTAATCGCATTTGTGTTTTTGATTCAAATAAAATGGAATAATCCTCTTTTTCTAATGATTATTGAGTTCTCAATCGATACGATAGCAGTAATAGAATTAACATTTTATTTTAATTGAGTCGGACCTTACAATCATATTTGGTCATTTCATTATAATTGAGATATCATTACCATATTATAATTGAGACACAACTCAATTAACTCAAAACCTACATAACAAGTCTACAAAAACACCTATAAAATTTAATTCTATATTAAACACCAATTTTCACAACTCAATTAAAATTTAGTTGCTATTCATCAGTTATACCTCAATTAAAATTACTCAATTAAAATTATATGCCAAACAGTCTGAGAATTTTTCTGATAGGATGGGTTGTAACTTGTTGTAACCGGTGGTCCACCTCTAATTAGATTATCAAGATCAACTCGATTCGAACGGTTTGATAAGGTCTATGAGCCGAGTTCGAGTTTAAGTTCTCACCATTGTTATTTTGGTGGATTACTAATGCTCCATAATTCGGGATTGGTATAAAATTTTCCTAGATTTGATCGGGTTGTCAATAGTTTCTGAAGTAAGTCTATTTGAATACGTACTGTATTTATAGGGGATTAAAATGAACATACATTATGATCATAAATATCAATGTTTTGATACTAATAAGTAATAACAGTGGTCTTATACGTATACATATAAAATGTTCAATCGTAAACATTATTGATATTGTTTAATTTTTTATTTATATTTAAAAAGCATTAGTCAATTATAGTACATGTGTTATTTGAATAGCCATCTGATAAAAATAATTTAAAGGGTCATTAGTTTTCACCACTAAAACAATCAACACATGTACCTTTATCGGAAGGTACTACACTTTTGGGTCTATTAAACTATATGGTTGAAAATAATTCTATGCGTTGAAATTATTATTTTAAATTCATTTATACTCGTATCATTGTGATTCATAACATTTACGATTATTCATAGATTCCAACGATGCAATAATCTCCCATATCGGCAGTATTGCCCATGCATTGGGGGGTGGAGTTGAAACATCGCCGCTGGTTTCAAACCCCATTGTATGAGACCCAAGTCCACCAACGGCGCCCACAGCTCCAAGTCAAAAAATAAAAACAATCGAAGTTTGCTCAAAACGTCACCACATTCGTAACTTGCCTTTGCACCAAATTACGTTTGATACTTTATTATCTAGCTATACTAATTTGCTCGTGTCGTGTAGCCGTGTACTTTAATGAATGAACTTTCTACCTTAATTAACAAAAACCAAACTTCGCTTTATAACTTAGGTGCATGCCCGCATCAACCCTCACAAGTCACCATGCCATACGTCGATTGGTCTCCATTTTTGTTTGTATATAATACTTATAACATCTCGAAAATAGCTTTCCGTTTACTTTATTAGTCAACAAAATAAGGAAATCGGTTGAATTAAATAAAAAACTAATAAAGAATAAATAAAAATTGATATTGAGTTGTTAAAGTGTAAAGTTAAGTATTATTTAAATGAATAAATAATAAAGAATGAATAAATTAGAGATAATGGGTTGGTAAAGTTGTAAATATGAGTGTTTTATGTGGGTATTAGTTAAGTGGGGTATAATGTAAGATTATCAAAAATAGAAATGGAAAAATTATTGTGGGATGACAAAAATGCCAAAATGAGAAGCTTGTCATGGGGCGGAGTAAGTACTATCTAGTGTGTTCATAGCTCGCACCTCTAATATATTCTATCTCTCCGTTCCGAACTCAACTTTCCACTTTTCATTTTAACCCGTCCCAAACTTGACTTCTCTTTCATAATTTAGAAAGTTTTATAGCTCAATTTTCATTATCTGTTAATACTATATTTACTATTTTTTCACTACCCCTTATACTTTATTTACACCTATCATACTTAATTCACTTTATTCACTATTTTATTCTCATATCTACTACTTTATTTACTCTTCTATTAAAATATGTATCTGATCAACGAGAGAAGTTGAGTGAAAGATCAAGGTGGTATAATATACTTTTATCATAGAATCATTCTTTACTAATTCCTAGCTTTCCAGATCTGACTCGGGCAAATTTAATAATTTACTTAGTTGGGTTATTACATTCTTGTAGTCTATATGACAAAACCAACGATTGTTGGCTTAAGTTGTAAGGGACTTGAGTTCTAGCGAGTCTGAGTTGAGCCTTGTGGATGTAAAAAATCATTGGAAGAGTCGCCTTTCAAAAAGGGAGACGGTCTTTCATTTGGATTAGTCGCATGTAGCGGATACCAGTGAGAAATTAAAAAAGAAGAAGAAGACAATTTTGTGATTGTATTTGTAATACGAGCATTGAATAAGTAATTTTTTTTGAAAGGGCAAAATAAATTAATTACTTGGTAAAAAATTAACCAAACCATCTGCCTCACAAAGTCCATCATCTTTTCTTTACTGCCTAAGTACATATCCATACCAAAAATTCATATCCCAGTAGATAAACAATCGGAGTGTTTGATTACACATTTGAATTAAGTTTTATCAATTCAAATTGAGTTTTTGTATAGTTTTTTTTACACAAAAACGCAACTGGAATTGAAAAAACTCGATTCAAACGTATAACCGAACACTCGAAGTTAACTTCTCAATCCAATTTGTCCAAAACCGAAACAGTGGCAGTGAGTCAGTGACTACACCAAAGGACACCACTTTAAACAGGTTACTTTCCTTCAAGACTTCATTTAACAATTCAAAAAGAGTACAATCGATTCTATACTACTTGCCACACTCCTCCACCTTATACTTTTCCAAGACAAAGTGCCGAATAAATTTCATGTTTGGGAAGCATCAATAAAACATCTATCCGTTTAAAAAAAAAGAATTTCTTGCAGTGTCCATAATTTTAATAAGTATACACAAGTTTGACCAATTACAAAAATATTATTTCTATCTGGAAATTGAGGTGCTGATGTGCAAGTCAATTTATTTATTTCAAATCAACACCTTTAAATTAAAAAACTAATTTGTATTTCGATATTAAAAGTTGGTGCTATGTGAAAATGTTAAGATTTGGGCCAATTTGAATATCAATTAACCAATCAACATTAAATTCCGTATATAAGGTACAAGTTAATGAACACCAAGATAGACATTCAACTAGAATAACTCTAGATCATTTAGTATCACAGTGCTAAAGATCATAAACACTTACGGTCACGATACTAAATAGCACAAGTTTCCTCTAGATCACTAGACGAAGTAGATATATATAGTGCTAAAGAGCACAACAATCTATCGACGAGCCTCATTACAACTAGGAAGCCGTCTCACCAAGATTAAC
Source organism: Plantago major (assembly GCA_026545765.1). Classification (NCBI taxonomy): domain Eukaryota; kingdom Viridiplantae; phylum Streptophyta; class Magnoliopsida; order Lamiales; family Plantaginaceae; genus Plantago; species Plantago major. Next base: position 36,361,519 of record CM048839.1, read on the forward strand.
CAATGGTGCACGAAAATACTTGGAATACTTGGTCACTTAATTAACTTCAATCATTAAAACTTGATAACAAATGAGACTTTAAGGTGTCCACCTCCGAGAGAAAAGCCCAAGAAGTTTTACTATAGTCCATTGAACTCATTTTTGGGGATCTAGTTTCAGGTGTTTTTTTGTTTTTTGTTTTTTGTTTTTTTTTTTGTATTTGGATTGTGGGCGATTATTTCGGATCTGGTATATAAAGCCTTTTAATCCATTTTTTTGCTTATTTCTTTCTCCCATTTCCCTCTTTTTTGTTCATCCAAATCCAAAAGGTTTCTCTATGCGGATTTGAAGAACAAACCGTAAATTTATGTTTTCTTCTCGCAGTTTAATATTTTACAAAGTATTATAAAAGTCATACTCATTTGTGAGAGTCCAAAAAGTCCATCTAGTTTCACATAAAAATTGTCTATGTTTTACATTTGTCTATTTTTATATTTTTTGCGGATCTGGATTGAAGGTGGATTTTTAAGATCAATTGGATCTGAATCCGGATCCGAAAACGGTTTTAGTATAAAAGTCAATTTTTTAGGGTTTTCTTTCAATTTCTTCATTTCCTTCTTCATGTTTCTCTCTCTATCTTCCAATCACTTTCTCTCTCTAAAACCACCACCCAACCACAACTAAATCCGTCGTAACTCCGTCGTCCGGCCACTAATACTAAATCCGATTGCATATTTGAGTAGCTTATGATCCGATCTACCTTTCTATTTGTTTCATTTTTTTCGTTTTGTCGACTTTCAAAATTGTTGATTGGACTTCGAAGCTTTCCGGTTGTCTTCTCCGGCGAATCTCCGACTACTCAACACACATAAGACATTACCTTGTCGTTTCCTCGATTTTCAGGTCACTTATGTTTTTTCCGATTTCGTTTAGTTTTTTGTATAAATGGTCTACATTTTAGTCGAAATTATCTAGTTTGTTCAGTGTTAGTTTGAATGTATATATATTTTTTGCGTGAAATTGTCTAGTTTTTAAAATATATTGTCTAGTTTTTATGTAAATACCTTATGTTTTAGCTTTTAACACATATGGTCTAGTTTTTAACAATATTTGTTTAGTTTTTTCATGTTATATCTTTCTGTTGTGCAGTTTTGTTGAACTGTCTAGTTTTTAGTATGTATTGTCTAGTTTCTATGTAAGTTGAAAAAGTTAGAAGTAAAGAAAGCTGCTGATGAAAAAGCTTCTCAAGGATATAAGAGACCTGCTGCTGAGGGTAAAATCCATTTTTGGTACTCCACTGTGAGACATTTCCGATTTTGGTACTACAGAGTGGCCGCGTCCAATTTAGGTACTATTTATCAATAACTATTTACAATTAAGGTACTAATTGTAAATTAGATGGTGGGTGTGCAAATCAGTACCAAGTTACAATTAACCTAACTCAAATTTCACGTGTCGGTCAATTGAAACAAAATTGATGAAAAAGCCTACAAAAAAGAATATGCTGAGGAACAATCTGATGCTTGTGAGTGGGACGAAGTCCACGATATCTTGCGAACGGTCAATTTTCTATGTCTATCTTTCGGTGTTTGACATTCGCCCGCACGTGAATGCGATGGTGCACCTCATAGTACCTAAATTGGACGCGACCACTCTAGAGTATCAAAATCGGAAATATCTCACACTGGAGTACCAAAAATGGATTTTACCCTGCTTGAAGAGGGTGGATTGGATAATTTGAAGAAGAATGCTCTGAAGAAACTAAAGTAATCTAAGAAAAATTAGTGTCTAGTTTTTACAACATATTGTCTAGTTTTGTAATTGAATTGTCTAGTTTTGTAAATGAATTGTCTAGTTTTATTACTTGTCCAGAAATGTACTCACTCAGTGTAACATAATTGTCTATATTGTCTAGTTTTTACATTATATTGTCTAGTTTATGAAAGAAATTCTCTAGTTTTTATATGATATTAAATTTACATTATATTGTCTAGTTTTACATTATCTTGTCTAGTTTTTACTTGACCCGTTTTCAATGAATCCGGGTCAAAAGATCTGCGAAAAACCATCAGAAAGCCAAGTCGAGAAAAAAATGTATAATTGTCTAGTTTTAACGTTTGAAGGGGACTTTCGGGACTCTCCTATATATAGGGGTCTCTCGCAAGATGGACTGTAGATATTTTAGCTCAATCTCCTCTCTCGACAACTTACCTTTTATGCAACTATTTCATTATATAATAAAATTGAACATTTCACATTGCCGGTTAAAGATTAATTCGTAGTCAAAGTTGGAGACGGTTGACAAAAAAAAAAAAAAAAAAAAAAAATCAAAGTGATAAGCTTGTGCCGGAACGGAGGAAGTACTATACTAATCTTCTAACTAGCTAAATAACTTAACAAAATTAAAACTATAATTAATTGTTTAATAAGATAAATAACTAGATTAACAATAAATGTATTGATCCCGTAAAATCACCCCTACATTTCCTTCCAAAATCCGTTCCTAAAAGAAAATGTATCCCTTATAAATAGTCAAGAGTAGCTAATTTATAGGTGTAAGCATTCAATATCCAACTACACTATTCCTAGCGGTTACAAGGACGTCTCTCGATCCCAATGTTGATTCATTATCCAACTTGCCCTGGGCAAGTCGGTAAAATGATCTAACCTATTCCTTTTTACATAGTTTCAAGAACAACATAGTTGGAGAAAGAAGTATCACCCCTCGAAAGAGTAATAGGATGAAATTTGACACCATCAACATCAAAACAATGCAAGATGATTCTAAAGGAGCAAGTGAAGAATGAAGCAGTTTCCTATTTAGGAAACTTTCCTAAATTAGCCAGAACTTAGTTACAACAGTTAGTTAGTTAATAAGCTGTTAGTTAGTTACTTTACTCCATATATAAACAGAGTAGTTAGCTCTCTTTCACTTACTGTTTATCATTCCATCTTTTGTATACTTTACAACTTGGTTAGTGATTCAATATACATTTCTATCAATTCAGTTTATACAATTCTACATGCATGGTATCAGTTGATATCAATCGATCGATTTGATTGATTGTTCTTCCGCATTGATTTTTCGCGAAGTTTTTCCCTGAAAATTGTTCGTTTTCGTTTCTCGATCTGTTGATTTCTGAAGTTTCTTTCCATAACTGTCAATGGCGACACCTGATTCAATTACAACACCCTCAATTCAAGGCACAACTGTGTCAATTTCAGTTGATTCGTCGTATTTAATTGGCTCCAATGATCATACTGGTATGTTGATTGTTTTTGAGCTTTTCAATGGTGTTAATTACGTTGCTTGGAGTCAAGATTTGGTTCGGGCTTTGCGCGTTAAGAACAAGCTACTTTTCATCTATGGTGCGAGACCTTCTTCTGAATCTGAAAACTATGTTTTATGGGATAGGGCTAATGCACTTGTTCTATCTTGGGTTTTAACTTCGTTGGAGAGTCAATTTTGTGGTAGTTTGTTGTATTGTACTGCTGCTAAAGAAGTTTGGGATGAGTTGAAATTGCGCTATGCTTGTTCAGATGGTCCTAGAGTTTTTCAATTGAACAAGGAATTGGGATTAATCAAGAAAGGTTCTTTGTCCATGACTGCGTATTATAATCATTTCAAAGAGTTGTGGGAAGAATTCTTGAGTTTGCGTCCTGTTTTAAGATGTTCTTGTGGTGCTTTAAAGACTTGCAAGTGTGATTTAGTGAAGCTTGTTACTGAATTGCAAGAATCTGATGTATCAATGAAGTTTCTTGTTGGGTTAGACGATTCCTATGCTCAATTGCGCAGCCAATTCTTGCTTATTACGCCTATACCACCCTTGTCCAAGATTTATTCTTTGCTTTTGCAAGAAGAAGCTACAGCCTGTACAGATTATTGAGTCATTGGCCATGCTGGTTAAAAATGGTTCTTATGGTAGAGGGCAGTCTCAGGGATATAACAAAGAGAAGAAGAAGAAGCTTACTTATACTAATTGTGGATTGAGTAATCACACAGTAGATAGATGCTTTCAACTAATTGGTTATCCTCAAGGTTGGAGAGGTCCAAAAGTTCTAGCTACCAGATTAAGGGCTAATAACACTATATTTGATAATGTTTCTGATCAAACTGAAAGTGTTCCCTTAGGTGAACCAATGACTGATGCTGCAAGGGCTAAAATGGCTTTGTTTGAAGAGTTTATGCAGTTCACTCAGTCTAAACAACATTCTACTGCAGCTATTGCTGTTTCAAAGAGAGATCCCAGTGCTGAGCCTTCCACTACACCTCACAGTACTTATGCTGGTAACATAAGTGTTTGCTTACATGCTAATTCTTCTAAAACTGTTTGGATTGTTGATACTGGTGCAACAGATCATATGACTTATGAGTTTCATATTTTTTCACAACCTCCTACACCTGTACATATATATGTTAGTTTACCAAATAAGCAATATGCTATTGCTACTCATATTGGTACAATGATTGTTAGTAATAAGGTTGTTCTGAATAATGTGTTGTATATTCCTACTTTTTCTTATAATTTGTTATCTATTTCTCAGCTTACTAAATCTCAGATTTACAATGTCATATTCTCTTCCTCACAGTGTTATTTGCAGGACAATACCACCATGAAGGAGATCACTACTGCTAAACAAGAGGGGGGATTGTATTTGCTGCAAGCTTCTGAGAATGATAATGCATATGATAGTTTACCTGTTTCATCTGTAATTGCAAATTCTGTAATTCATGTTGATTCTGTTGTATGGCACAATAGATTAGGTCATTTTCCTTACAGTATGTCTTTGATTCCTGGTATTCCTGTAACACATGCTAAAGAGATCTTTGTGATACTTGTCATTTTTCAAAACAGAAGAAATTGAAATTTCCTATAAGTACTAGTGTTTCTTTACATGCTTTTGATATGATTCATTGTGATTTATGGGGTCCTTTGTCTACTGAATCTCATCTTGGTCACAAGTATTTCCTCACTATTGTTGATGACTATAGCAGAGTAACATGGTTATATATGTTGAAATACAAGTCAGATATGAAGATTTCTTTACAGAATTTTTACAATATGGTGCTAACACAATTCTCAACTAAAATCAAGTGTTTACAGTCTGATAATGGCACAAAATTTTTCGTCAAATGATTTCTATCATACTAATGGCATTATTCATCAAACTTCATGTGTAGAAACACCTCAACAGAATGGAATAGTAGAGCGCAAACATCAACATTTACTTGCAGTTGCTAGAGCTCTCAGATTCCAATCCAATATACCTATGAAGTATTGGAGTGAGTGTGTTATGACTGCTGCACACATCATCAACAGGTTACCTTCTCCTGTTCTGAAAGATAAATCTCCTTTTGAGATGTTATACAATCATGTTCCTGATTATTCACTATTAAAAGCTTTTGGTTGTTTGTGTTATGCTAGTACTCTATCTATTAATAGGACAAAGTTTGATCCCAGATCTACTAAATGTGTGTTTATTGGTTACAAGTTGGGTACTAAAGGTTATAAAGTTTTAGATCTTGTTACTCATAAGATTATGGTTAGTAGAAATGTTGTTTTTGAGGAGAAAGTTTTTCCTTTCATGACAGGTGACTTTACTAACAATTCATTGCAGCACTCTCATTCTTTGCCTGATGCAAATTATTTTTGTGAGAAGAATAATTCTCATAATATTATTCAGGTTACTCCAGTGGTACAATCAGATGTACCTGCACATAATCCTGTTGTTTTACCTACTAATGATCACAATGATCATGATCAGGCAGATACAGATCAACGAGCAAGTGAAGATTCTTCACAGCATAATCATAATGACAATGATATTCATACTGACAATGAGACTATTGAGCATCATCATGAAGATTTCATTGATGAAATTCATGATATTACTGATGAATCAAATGTTTTATCTGTGAATGATTCTCAGGTGAATGATGATATGCCACTCAGGAGATCAACTAGAGTTAGAGAGAATAATCATTATTTGCAGGTTTATGATACAATTTTGCCACCTTCATTGAGAGTGGATTCTGGTGCAGATCAACAACATATTGCAAATCATGTTTCTTCTATTTCTAAACCTATACTATATCCCATACAGTCTTTCTTATCTACTACTAATTTGTCTCATGCTTATTCAGTCTTTACAGCTTCTATCAGTCAAATTAAAGAACCTAAAACATACAATCAGGCCAAAGACAATCCTGATTGGCAAAAGGCAATGTCAGCTGAGTTACAAGCTTTAGAGAAGACAAATACTTGGAGTCTGATGCCTTTGCTTCAAGGAAAGCACTGTATTGGTTGTAAGTGGGTTTTTAGGGTCAAGTATAAAGCTGATGGGAGTATTAAAAGATATAAAGCTAGACTTGTTGTAAAAAGGGTATACTCAAGAAAAGGGTATAGACTATTTTGATACATTCTCTTCAGTTGCTAAACTAACAAGTGTTAGAGTGTTACTTGCTATTGCAGCTGCACAAGACTGGCATATTCATCAGTGTGATATGAATAATGCATTTCTGCATGGAGATCTAGATGAGGAGGTTTACATGACACCACTACCTGGCTATTGTGCTACATCTGATCTTAGAGTTTGCAAATTGAACAAGAGCCTTTATGGGATAAAGCAAGCATCAAGACAGTGGTTCACAAAATTATCTCAATCTCTTCTCAAGTTTGGTTATATTCAGTTTAAAGCTGATAATTCACTCTTTACTAAAACCACTGCAAATACTTTTACTGCATTATTGTGTTATGTGGATGATATAATTATTACAAGAAATTCTATGCCTGAGATTCACAGTATCAAGAAACAACTTGATGATGAGTTTACTATAAAGGATTTAGGTGTATTGAAATATATCCTTGGCATTGAAGTTGTCAGGACATCTGCAGGTATCACACTAAACCAGAGAAAGTATGCATTGGATATTTTGTCTGACTATGGTTATTTGTCCTGCAGACCCATTGAATCACCTATGGATCAGAAGCAGAAATTTAATAGTACAGATGCTCAACCATTATAGAATCCACATGAGTATAGAAGATTGATTGAAAGATTACTTTACCTCACATTCACTAGACCTGACTTGTCATACACATTACAAACATTAAGTCAATACATGGAAAATCATACTCAGTCTCACTTATCCGTAGCTCACAGATTGCTCAGATACATCAAAACTACTCTTGGTCAAGGCATTTTTTATGCTAAAGATTCAAATTTCAAGTTATAAGCCTTCACTGATAGTGATTGGGCTAGATGTGAAGATACTAAAAGAAGTGTTACAGGCTACTCAGTCTATCTTGGCTCTTCTCTTGTTTCATGGAAATCAAAGAAGCAACCCACTGTCAGCAGGTCTTCAGCAGAGGCAGAATACAGGGCTATGGCTTACTCAAGTTGTGATTCAATGGTTGCTTTATTTACTAAAGGATCTCAACATTCCTCATCCTACTCCAGTCTTGTTGTTCACAGATAGCAGGAGTGCTTTCTATCTTGCACACAATCCTGTTTTACATGATAAAACAAAGCATATTCATGTGGATCATCACTTCATCAGAGAAAAGATCCAAGACAAAACAATCAAGCTTGTCCAAATACCTATAGCACACAACTTGGCAGATGTGTTCACTAAGCCTCTTGGCACAACTCAATTTAATCTTCAGAAGTCCAAGATGGGATTTAATAACATCATGCCCATCTTTGGGGGGGGGGGGGGGGGGGGTATAAAGGAGCAAGTGAAGATTGAAGCAGTTTCCTATTTAGGAAACTTTCCTAAATTAGCCAGAACTTAGTTACAACAGTTAGTTAGTTACTTTAGTCCTATATAAACAGAGTAGCTAGCTCTCTTTCACTTACTGTTTATCATTCCATCTTTTGTATACTTTACAATTTGGTTTGTGATTCAATATACATTTCTATCAATTCAGTTTATACAGTTCTACAATGATGTTTTCATGTCGTCTCCACTCTACTTTCTAACAAGGAGTGCTCAAAATCAAGTTACAAAACCTATAGTTATGTTAATTTGTGAGAGATCATATTATCCCGATATCAGCTCATGAGTAATCGTGAGTTGTGACAACCCACTAGAATACGGGAAGTTAATGCGTTATTTTCTTCTTTTCATTTTTGTCTTTCGTTGTAAGTATCTTCTCATTTTATAAGTGAAGGTGTGAAGCATTGAGATATTATAATCTGGTGTACCTTAACGACATGTGCGTCACTATTTCTATTTAAGCAAGGAGTAATTGGTATAAGCACTTTTGCGATGCTAGTCAACCATCAATTGGTTAATCGGTTCCAATTCAGTTTTCTTTCCTTTGGTTTTGTATAATCTCCAAGTTCATCTTTTCTACAAGAAGAAATGGACTTGTGGCCAAATTATTTTATGATTTTTAAACGGAAAGAATGAAAAAAAAAAAAGGAAATGCACACATTAATCTCGACATACGCAAAAATTGAAGATGCCAATTGCCAACAATGGTTGTGTTGATAAAAATACAATAATAATATTGTACAAAGGTGAAACCCTCCAAACTCAACCTAGTATGCCTGTTGGTATTCCTCAACACCCATTTTTCTATAACTTTTTATTTTACATATGTTTTAAAAAGTTTTGGAATCAGTCATCAGATTAGTTTGCGAACAATGTGAATGATTTATGTACACTTGAGAGGGCCTAAGCCGACCAACCCCTGAACAGATGTTTTGGCATTGGAACACGACGCGGTCAGAGCCCCTGTGCCACCAGACGCCTTTAAATTGATATTTGATAATTCGACTCCTTGGCAAGGAACTGCAGAACTGCAGAGTAATGCAATTGCAACAGGTGAAGTTGTGGTTCCCCTGAAGTTAATGAAGTGAATATCACTTAACTTCACCCTGGATTGTTGTGGCTTTGACTTGGATTGGTAGTGCTGATCAATCAGGATAGGATTTTTTACCCGGTCCAACACGATGTCTTCAAATACAATGCCTGTAGCTGTCATTTGTTTTGATCCATGGAATGTTTTGATTCTAGCACCATTATCCGTTCCTCTCAACGTGCAGTTGGTCACAGTCACTCCTTTCAGGTTTAATTCATCTGGTCGCTTTCCTAAACTCCCGATACTATTTATTGCATCAGGAAATAAGAACTCGATCAATGTGTCGTACTACATGATTGATAGGTAGATGGATAGATGTCTAGTTGTTTTGTTCAAGTACCTGATTCCATGTCCAGGACCACAAGTAATTCTTGCTACAAGCACATCGTTGCTTCCATGACCAAGCGAAACACAGTCATCTCCCGTTCCAATGATGGAATCTGTGATCTGTAGCTTAGTTGTATTACTAGTATGGATACCATCGGTGTTTGGACTTTGGTCTGGGGCAATAATCTTAAGCCTCGTCAACTCTATATCATGACTATCCGACACCTTGACATGAACTCCCATGCTGTCTATGAAATTTAGGTTGTTCATCTTACTAAATGCGACTGACTGGAATTGAACAGACTGCGGAGATTACAGTTACGCAACAAAGTTAAGTCACACATGATGGATTTGAGTGATCTTATATATGAAAAACCTATTTTTCCATCGCAACATGGAAGGAAGAATAAAACAACAAATCCGATTGACTTACCGTTGGCAGGGGGGTGTCTCCTCCGGCATACTCCCACATAGATTTCCCTCGACCATTGATTGTTCCCCCGCCAGTGAGGACCACATTTTCAACTTTTTCAATACTTATCCAAGCTTTACCAGAATAACTGCTAGGATCCTCCTGCGCCAACAAGGTACCTTGAATTTCAACGGTGATGAGCTTTTGACCTGCACAAGGTCCTCGAAATACAGTTTCCCCAGCCACGTAGCTCCCCGGTGGAATCAGAAGCTTTGCCGGTCCATTTGAGTCGCATGCAGCCCTCCATGCCCTCGTGAATGGCTGTGCATTTGATTTATTCAAGCAAAGCATTATATCCAACATATGATTCTAAGAGCGAACCACCAAAATGATGTAGCATTGAATAAACCGATATGAAACACATGAATAACAATTAGTCATACTTTAAATTAATGGTGGAGCAATTTCTCACCATTTCATTGCTCGTTTTGCCATCTGATTTTGCTCCAAACTTTCGAACATCATATACTCCTTGAGGTCCACCACCACCACCACCATCACCACCATCGGGAGTGCTATCATCGCCTTTTTCGCGACCTGGATCTGGACGTTTTTTACTTTTATCTTTTGCATCGACTATATTCGTCAAGAGCAAGCAGGCTACGCCTAGCACGAGGAACGCTCTAATGGTTAGATGAGTTCCTCCTGTGTTAGCCATGCTTGAGCTTCAGAATTAATAAAAGATAAATGTAGTTTTTGTTGTTGAATATTAAGGATGAATAATATTGATTATGAAAACTATGTTTGGTTATCATGATCAATATATTTAGGTTTTGGCAACTACATTAACACCCCTGAAAATCTAGTGCTCCAGATTTGCTGTCTTTTCTCATTCACCAATTGGTATTTTAGACAGAAAAGAAGGAAGAAAGAAAGCCAAACAGACTTTGCACATGTCTATATTAACATTTGGATTACACATCATTTAACATACAAGAACGTTGTGAAATGCCTCCATGGTGCATGTTCGATAGATAATTCGAGTCAATAAATACTCCTTGATAAAAGGGGTAAGTATAGTTTTGGAATAATTTCCTAAATCTTTGATCTAAAATCAGAAATAAAAATACAAAATTATATACTACTGAAATTAAGAAGTTAATCATTTATAATATACTAGTACTAACCCGTGGCGTTGCCACGACATGATTTACTTTTATTAGTAATATGTTTGAAAGAACATATATCCAAACGATAAGTCACATCAAACAAATATATCAAGGTTCAATACATCGAAAAATCTGAAAACGAATGCAAAGTAGATGTATACAATCGCCGTATAAATATGCCACCTCACCATCTGCAAAACATATTATAAATGAATTAGTTAATATTGAAAATCAATTACTTCTAAACAGATAATTTAAATATAAAGCGCATTAATATAAAGATAATACATACCTTAAAGATTCATAAACACTTCCTTGTAGACGACATTGGTGGTGGTGTCAGTTGGATTACCCTCCTCATCCAATGCTAAAACCTTGAGCCCCTTCTTGCTCGTAACTTTGGAAAATGCCACATATAGCTAACCATGGCTAAAATCAGGCTTTGGGAGGAAGAGTCTAACATGAGATAGCTAATGTCCCTGGCTTTTGTTTATAGTCATGGCATAGCAGAGGGATATAGAAAACTGCATCCTCTAGAATCTAATAGGGAACTTGGTAATGTCAGATGGGGTGAGTACTATCCGAGGTATGAAAACCTTCACTCCAGGATTCTTTCCATGTATCGTCTTCGCCTCAATAACATGTTTGCCAATTCCAGTAACAATCACACTGGTTCCATTACATAGCTCAGCAAATTGGTCAATGTTTCTAAGCATAATAGAACAACCAACCTTAAGTCGAATGATATGATTTGGTATTCCAGAAGGCCTAATAGTATTTAGGAACTCGATAGAATACACATATTCTCTATTGACGATATCATCTTCGTCAGGACATATACTATCGGAACTCATGAACTCTGTGACATCTCCAGACAAGAGTGATATGATATAATCATTAACCTCCTGGACTATCTCATTAGTTGGGGCAAGAATAGCCCTATCCTGGAAGTATAGACCCTTCACCGAAATGTTCCAAATTCCTCGGATATGTACTATTAACTGCAGCATCAATAGGTTCACCAGTTGAACGGATCAAAATATCCTCGGGCAGTTTGAATTCTGCCTCCCCATCTTTATCACCACCAACTTCACCATCACCAACCTTCAGCAACCAATCCGCAAACTTCATGATGCTCTCGATGTCAGTAGGTGAGCCGCCAGACTGTAGTTAAATTACATGAAGTCGACATACATCATTTTTAAACTAAGCAATATAGAATTTAAATTGTCTAAACGATAATATAATATAATAATCAATATATAATACAATAAAAATACCTGCAAGCGCATGTTCTTCGTTAGCTTCAACACGCGACATATGAACTCCAAAGCTTCTTACATGAGCAAAGAGAATGCTGGACTATATCCTTCCTACTGCCTTTTGTATGACGGGCAATATATGTCTGAAATCCCCACAAAAAACGACTACCAAACCACCAAAAAGGCTTGTCGACTGTCTACCATCAAGACCTCTCATTTAATCCTTAAGACGCGATCAAGAGCCTTAAAGCAAAACCGGTTAGTCATGGGTGCTTCATCCCAAATGATAAACTTCGTATACTCAAGAGTCAGGTCAAATAGCTGTCGGGGGTTATTGCACGTGGTAGTCTCGTCTACATTCAATGGAATACTGAATCTGGAATGTGCAGTTCGACCCCCGAGAAGAAGTAGAGAAGCTATACCACTTGATGCGACCGGGAGAACAATATCGCGTCTACCACGTAATGCAGTTATGCAGAGCACAGTGTCTTCCACAAAAATGTCTTACTTGTCCACCGTAACCATATAGAAAGAATACTCCACCATTACCAGCATCTACATCTTCCATGATAGTATGGTACACACTTCTCTGCTCATCGGTGATACATGGATACAATCGACTGTGCCGCTCAATCATATCATCAACATTTCTTCGGCAATCAAATTATTCATACCATTCTCTACAACTGCATTGTTGGGAATGGACATTCCTTCAATGTAACTCAGACTAAATCCATTCCGACAGATGAAATCTTCTATCTCAGCCAACACAAAATTCTTCAATTGTAGATCATTGAGCTCCAGTCCTGAATTGGAAAATTGATAAATGATTTTAGAATATTAAATAGTTGGCAGCATTCTTACAAAAACAAAAGATAAGTGAAAAGGTGTCGGGATTATTCAACTTTCTTCTCATATTTTACTGGATGTCATCCGATATAAACTCCCATGTGCTCTCCCACACATCCACGAGCCTTGACATGCTGTTAGACTGGAGAAGCATGGAGAACAAATGTCGAAGGAAACACATTGATCCCCAAAAGCTGGCCTCCTTTATAGCATGGATATACTTGTTGAGGGATAAACCTCTCAACACCAACACTACCACTGCAAGCAACCTAATCCAAGCTCCGCCTCCAACTTGAAGTCCGATAAAAGGCTTGTCCGAGAAAGAGCACCTGAAAGGACTAAGTGGGGGGGGTTAGAATGGGTTGCCCGGATTGCCAAGGTCAATCCGGAATGAGGCTTTACTCAAAGGAGAGATGGTAGCTCTCAATGCAATAGTAATGGGAAAGGTCTAGTTACTTCCAGCTCGCTTACCTTAAGGTCCTGGACCTTGTGCTATATTTATAGTTATCATATACTCATGAAGTAGCTCATAAGATGATGCCAAGTGTACGATCCAGATTTGGATACCAATGCTACCTTTGGTCCATGGCCCATTAGTGAACAGTAGTCCAATACCGATAAGTGGGCCTGGGAGGGTAGTTTGGACCTTTTCCCTCTGAGAGTACTGTTCCGCCTGTTGGGTCCGTGTTAGTCCCTCGGACAGATCTGTCTGCTTGGTTGATCTGCCCTTGGGTAACTCTGGATGTCCGAGCCCAGAGTCTCACCAAGCAACTTCGATGGTTCATTATATACGTTTGGTCTTAATGTAATGGTGGCGTCCGAGATTCTCTCGTACGGTCCGTTAGGCATCTCTGTACTGACATGGTCAGGTTTGGAAGTCCTTTCCTTAGCCAGCTCGGACTAGCTGTGGAGATGTAGTGACTTCAGCGTACTGGTCGATTCACTTTGGGCGGACCATGTGAGGTCGGACCAGTACTGAATTGGCTAGTTAAGCCGTGATGCGCTTTAGGACACGCTCTATGGCGCCCTTAACGGATTGGACATATTTCCGTATCAACATATGTCCCCCCAGTTTCCAAGTATCTTAGTAGAAGATAGTTGGTAACTATGAGGGATCAGTCGTGTCTGTGGAGCGTGTCCGAATCGTTAAAAAAGGAAGAAATCCTTTTTGTCGGAATCCGTCGTCCGTGTCCTCAAGGATTCAATATATCTCTTTCCCCCCCCTTTCCGTCTACAGTCCGAGTTATCACATAACTGGGACTGTAGAGGAAAAGGTATTTGTATCCGAGATATATGGGTCCGAGTACGGTTAGGATCTGACGTAGCCCTCTGGAAGCTGTCCGATGGGCCGATTGTTGAATTGGTCCTCTCGTAAGCCCAAGAGGCCCAATAGGTTGTCCGTTCGGCCCACGGGAGAAAGATCCCGAGTAAAGGGACGTGACCGTTGGATCAGAACGACATCAACGGTTGGGGTTCCCAGTCCGATTGATGTGACGCGTCTTGTCAAGCATTAAATGCGACGTACTGACAGCCATCCACTCGCGAAGCGGTACAACCCTTGGATTGGAGAGGATCAACGGCTGGGATTCAAATCCAAGCGACGTGACTCTTGGCTATCCCCAAATTGCCCTTATAAATAGTCAGCCCATCAGTCACTTTCACACTTTTAGCAATCTCGAAACTCAGAGCAATCGCAAAGCAATCCAAGCGTTTGAAGACACATCCGAGCAAGCAGGAGTCGCAAGATTTGAAAGTTTTTTCTTCGAATCTGTACCCTCGGAGGAGCAGCAAGGCTTAGTCGTCCGTTAGAACTTATCAAATCAACTTTACCAAGTATGTACATCTTCACTTTTGCTGAGTTGTTTCTTTTCCACGATATGCTTACTTCGTGGTCATATGTTTTTGCCCTGCTCGGATATGAAATGGTCGAGTCTGTTTTTGCCGATGTTGCGTGTGAAAGGCTTTAGCAACGTTCTTAGCTGAAACAATTTTTCTTCTGTACTGTTGCATGCCAATTTATTGCCAGTATCTTGTTGATGCATTTCATGCGTATGCCGACTGTAACCAAGATTTGATTATGCATGCTTATTTGGTAGTGTGTTGGTGCCAATTGGCACACAGTCTTCCATAAATTTGCCCCGCTCAGCGTGCCGGGTAAGGTAGGTGATAGTGCCAGCGGCGCGTTAAGTATAAATCCGTAGGCTTCCTTTGACTTAAGAAATTACCTAAACAAACTCTCGGACAATCCACACCATCATTCCTGACTTGTTTGCTTCTGCCCTAGGATGTCCGGGAGCGATAGTCAGGACCAGCACGAGGCCCCAGGTCATAGAGATGCAGTAGATTTAGGGATCGGGTCCGTGGACCTGAGCTCGTTCGTGAAAGATTTTGTGGATCTTGGGTCGTCCAGAGATTCAGACGCTGGGCACGGAGCTCGCGGTGCGACTGAAGCACAGGCCGACGTTCCAGCGGACCAGGGTGTCCTTGCTAAGACTAGGTCGTCAATCCGATCTCGAACTGTAGGTGGAATTGGGACATCCTGTGGTCTGAGCGAACTGCGTGCAGAGCGGGAAGGGGACAGCGGTCTGGAGGCGGAAGAAATCGAGGTGTTCGAGGCCAGGGTGGAGGACCGTGTTGTAGCGGAGACAGGTCCGTCCCTGCCAAGCACGTCCGGGAGACAGGAAGATACTAATGATGATGAAGAAGATGGTGAGGAAGACGAAGATGGGGACGAGGGGGAAGAAGGAGAAGGATCCCCTGTCGCTCGTCCCTCTAGACGATCCAGTCGGCGGATTGCACTACATCCTGCTGCGTCCGTTCAGTCCAATCTTCAATTAATCGAAGGTCGTGGTGCAAAAGCTGCCCGAATCAAGTTCCCCCGTCCTGCGTCCGCTGTTACAATAGTGGACAGATTTGGAGAATTAAACACGGACGGGCTTCTTCCTACATGTCCATCCAGGGTTAGGGCGGAGGACATCCCCGAGTGGAGGCGGAAGTGGGAGATCCCTGACTCCGTAGAAATCATGGTTCCCGAGCCCGGTCACGCCTTTTACAACCCGCCCGCCGGGTATATGTGTGTGCACGAGGTAGCTTTTGCTTGTGGGTGGAAGGTACCCATTGCAACGGAGTTGAAGCACATCCTAAATCACATTGGGATTGATCCGAGTCAGGTTATCCCGAAATCTTTGGGTAATCTTATTTGCTTCGTCGTTTTTTGCAAGAAGAAAGGGCAGCTCGTAAACTTTGAGAACTTCAGGCAGCTCTTTCACGTTTCATTTAGTCTGGGGAATCCCCTTTTTTATACCTTTACGAATAGGAAACCTTATAACTTCATTTGTGACTCCATTTCGTCGTTGGGGTCGAAGTGGTGGGATAAGTTCATATTCGTGCGGATGGCTCTGAAACCGAAGTCCGAGGCGGCGAAACGATGGGGGCCCACAAAGTTTCTGAGGGAGAGTATCCCGGACTGGCGCCCTCTTCCAAAGAATGTGGCTCCGTGGGTGGCTGCTATTCATAAGAAGCACGATCCGCCAACCTATCCATACCACGGACTGATCTGTCAGCCTCTGCCGTATTGTCTTGGTGGCCGACGCGATCGAGTTGGAGGAAGACGGACTTGATGAAATCTGATTACTTCGAGTCTTTATGCTTGCCATTCGTTGAGATACTATTCGGATTACGTATTTCCGCAATTCTGACAATCCTTCGTTAACCCGCCTGTATCTAACGCCCTTGGTTTATTGTGCAGCTCACTGGTTCGATTACATCATGTCGACTCTCGGAGAGAAGAAGAGGTTGCAGAGGGAACAGCAAGCTTTGGAGGTCGCGGCTGGTCAAAGGACCCGAATCATTAACACTTGCACGGGTCTACCCATGCCGGATCCGAAAAATCTTTCTTTGTTCGCAACAAGAAGAAAGGCGGAGCAAGGCTGGTGAAGACTCGAGGCCTGGCGGTGCTCGATAAGGCAGGCTCACGCTCTGAGCGCCACTGCCAACACTCGAGCCCCAACCCGAGACGTGCTTATGCGGGACGCCATCATCTCGGGGCAAAAAAGGGCGACAAGCTCGGAGGCTCCTGCTACCGCGAAGAGCGTGATTGGCGTATCCTTCCTGTGGACCAAGCTGCTGGATAAGGAATCTGGCGACTTGCGGACTCCCGAAATGGAGCGGGTCGGGCTGGATGCTCTATACCGGTAAATAATCATCCTTGGTTTACTTGTTTTGTTCTTAACGTGATACAAATATAACTTGTATCTACTGGTGTTTCCCGACTTGGGTGTTTCATCAAGGCCATGCGGTGGAAGGCCGTGACGGGCCACCATCGAAGAGGACCTTCACAGTGTCAGGCCACATCCATGGATGAGGCGGAAAAAGTGAAATGAAGTCAAGGAGAAAGAGGTGAATTTCCAAGTCAAGACCGATTGGGAGAAAGTTAAGGCGAAACTTCGACCACTAGGAGAGATTATCGATAAGGAGATCTGAGCTTTCTGGATTTTAAGAACTTCTGGTGGAGGCCTCAATATGTCCGTCTTTACGCCGTGACTTCTTGAGGTCCGCTTCTTCAAGTTCACGATGTCGGACAAGTCGGATGCCTCCCGCTTTGGATGGGTTTGTGTCCGATCGGATAGCTGCGATCGAGGACTTCTTCCACCGTTTTATTTGGAAGGCGGAGGGTTGATCCGTCTGCGGATGCTGTGAGTGTCGAAGTGCCGTCGATAGTGTCTCAGACGGCGATTGGCGCATGTGAGTTTGTGGAACTGGTCACTGAGGAAGGCGAGATTGAGATCCAGAACGGCGGGCCTTTCCTTCCTAGGTTCGTCCCGGAAGCTCTTCTGAAGGTGGGCCTTGTACCTTTTAACGATTATCGAGCTTTCCTGCAAAAGTGGTTTGCCCTGCCTGCCCGCGTTCTTGATCTTCCCGCTGATTTCGACTTGTTTGCCCTTAAAGATCTTGCGGCGGAAGCCACCCACGAAGATCCAGACGCCAATCGGCCTGAAGCTGAAAAAGCTGGTCCAAGCCAGACTGGGCCCGAGTGAGAAGTCCGGGGTATGCCCCGTTGAGATTCTTTATTTGCTGACTTTTTCTGTTGTATTTGAATCTTTTGATAACTCGGAATGTCCTTACATATTATAACAATGTTTCGTATTTTATCCGAGGAGGTGAACCTCCTATGCTTCCGAACTATTACTTGCTCTCTTCTTCGTTCCCTTTTTTATCTGTTGCTCATAAGTTGAGTTTTTATAAATTACCCATCTCTTAAGAGCACGGACCGCTGTAGATGGTATCTGATGTAGAAATCAGACCATCATCTTTCCGATACTCGGACTGTTCGCCCCTTGGGATGTGAGATTCTTCTAGAAGGAGGAAGGTGAAACAGTGAAATAGCCAACAGTGGAAAAGTCATTATGACTGCGTCTTTTCATCTTCCCAGTCATCGGATGATTGACAGATGGCGAGATCTGGAAGACTCGTCGCCACTATAATTCTCCTTTTTCACTGTTGTACCTTCCCTCACTCTTCCTTGCGTTTTATCCACTTTATTATCCAGCGGAAGTCAGTGTTCTTTAGAATGTCAGAATCGGGCGATGAAGAGTATAGTCACTGGGTGAACTGCGCTTGTGGGCACATGCATCCGCCCATCTATCCGGGTAGAGGCACCGCAAAAGACCCTATTGTCCTGGATTTCGAAGGCGATCCCCCTCAATGCCCAGGGATAGCTAGGAGATTGGCTGAGGAGGAGAGAGAGCGGACGCTGAGGTTGATCCGTATGAGGATCCGTGCATGACAAAGCTCGTCGGGGCGAGGTGGGCAGGAATCCCAAGGCTCGACTTCCGGGGTCTGGTGAAGGAACAAGGCGGGGTATGCCCCGTGGATGCATGTACTTCCCCTCAGACCTTTTCATATTGTCCCTCTATTATGTAAATGTTCGGATAATTTTGTTTATAAAATTTGAACTATTTTTCCTCGGATGGGATCTCCATCTTTTTTCCCTTTGCAGACCTCGTCGGATGATACTGACGCATATATTTTTTGTAAAAAATGGCTAAGAAACTCGAACGTAGTTGATGGGCTTGTTTGGGCTTGATCGGATAAACCCGTCTGGCCCAACACTGTTCAGCCCAAATGAATAGTTTAAGCCCATTGTCGACGTCGAAGTTACGACGTGTCGGACGCCCATTGGTTCGTCACTCCTATAAATACTGCGGATCCCTCTTGGCCTTGGTCGTGCAAATCCAACCTCCATTTTCCAAATCTACCCAAAAGCAAGAAGACGGTCTCTTGAATAGTTTCCCCCTCTTGACTCCCGTCCACTCTCAAGTCGGCGTTCATTCTGAGCTTGAGAGTGGAGTGGGTCTAGAGGGGAAAATTGTTGAAGATCAGTCACCGAAAAGCATAGATCTCAGTTTGAATGTATATCCGTCCGTTTCCTCCGCTTTCTTCCAACCCCACTTTAGTGGTTCAAATCTCTCTTATATTGGAAATGGTTTCCGAATTTCGAGAGAGTTTGAGTCTCTAAAGCCGGTGAGGCGGAAATCTCTTCCTGTCTGCACTTTGTTTTCCCTGGATACAGGACTTTCCTTCCATGTTTTGGTGGTATCCTAAAGGATTCCAGCATGTTTAACCGTTCTCTTGTGCAGGTAGATCGAATTCCTGGCCTCCGCAGAAACCAGACTTTTCCGCTTTGACACGGTGGAAGCTTTTTCCTACGGGGAACGATCTTTGCTGGGAGATGACGTATCTCCAGAGACATTCTCTGCCTTTTTCTCGTTGCGTCCGTAAGTCCGGATATCGATCCGAGATTGCAAATTGTACTGACAAGATTAAGTGTCATTCGTCTTTGTAAGAACGAAATCTCTTGCTTTCTTTGTAGTTAATCGAACATTAGATCTCAGATGCATAGATCGAAAAATCACAAATCGAAAGATAGAAGTTGTATTGATTTGACGGAAATTCAATTACAACTTGCGGGCTCTATGGCCAATGACAAAAGGATAAAAAAAGGAAGGAAGGCGGAGTTCTGTAACAAATGGTTGAATATTGAGATGATCAATCGACATGATGGAGCTCCGCGCAATTATCTTTAAGCATAGAACTTCTGAAGGTTTCTAGCATTCCACGGACGCCTGAGGAGATGTCCGTTCTCATCTTCTAATTCATAACTCCCATTTACTTTTGCCCCGACAATCTTGTAGGGTCCTTCCCACTTGGGCTTGAGTTTTCCAACATTGCTTAACATGTCGGCTCGTCGGAGCACTAGGTCCCCGACTTGCAAGTTCGCCGCATGAACGTTCCTGTTGTAGGCTCGGGCGGTTGCACGATACCTAAGGATATTCGCGATTGCATCGGACCTTTTCATTCAAACATGTCCATTTCGAATATCCGAGCTTCTCGGTTGCCTTGTCTTCAAACTCTTGGATTCTCAAAGTCTCTACAATCTCGGACGGTATGACCGCCTCAACCATACACCAAGGAGAAAGGAGTTTCTTTGGTCGCGATCCAGATGCGGTGCGATGCGCCCATAGCACGCCTTCCGTGTCGTCCTTGACTTTCTTGCGAAGTTCTTAATCGCTTCTCGAGGATCTTGACTATTGTTTTGTTTGTTGACTCAGCCTGTCCATTGGCTTGCGGGTATCCAACAGATGTAAATCGTTGCTCGATTTTGAAGGACCCAAGCCATTCCTTGAGCCTATGTCCTGAGAACTGGGCACCATTGTCCGAGACGAGAATCTCAGGCGCAAAGCGATAGATGATATTCTTCGGATAAAGGTCCGCTCGACTTTACGTAATGGTTGCAAATTTCGGCTTCTACCCATTTGGTAAAGTACTCCACCACAATAAGAAACTTTTTCTTTGAGTACCCTCGGAAATGGTCCGACAATGTCGATACCTTCGATCGAATCGGACACGCTATGATTGGCGGAATCATAGGGTTCGTGAGACGATGTGGGATGTTTGCGTAATATTGGCAATCCTGACATCTCCGGGCGTGGTCGGCGGAATCTTTACCGATGGTGGGCCAATAATAGCCTTGTCGTATGATTTTCTGGGCGAGGGTCCTCCCCCCGGAATGACTCCCACAGCTTCCGTTGTGTATCTCTTCCAGCACGGTCTGTGCTTCTTGTGGGTTCAAGCATCTTAGGTGGGTCCCGGAAAAAGATCTTTTGTACAGATCATCACCCATTATAAAATATCTATTTGCTCGGCATTGCACACTCCTTGATTCTTTCGGATCGGCCGGCAAAGATCCGTCCTTGAGATAGTTAAAAATGTCAGTCATCCAGTTTCTTCCTGTGTCAAGTATCATGACCGCCGAACTGGGACCCGTGACGGATGAGTCAGTAATGGTGAGTAGAATTACTCTCCTTGTGTCCAAAGCCGCCGTAGCAGATGCGTATTTTGCCAAGGCATCAGCTCTTTCGTTCCAAACTCTGTCAAACTTTTCCAAGGTGAATTCCTCGAAGTGGCCTCATTCTTGAGTAGCTCAAGATACTTGATCATCGAAGGATTTTTTGTGGCAAAACTTCCTGAAAATTGGGCCTCGACGAGCTGTGAGTCCGTGTAAGCTTTGACCTTCCGAGATTGGAGAGACTTGGCTAGCATGACCACTAAAGCGCCTCATACTCTGCCTCATTATTGGTAACTTTGAAATCCAAGGAAATCGCATAGTCGAGTTCCGCGCCCTCTGGGCTCTTAAGGTAGATTCCAATTCCTCCCACTCTTCCAGTGGAAGAACCATCGACTTCCAATGTCCAGACATCGGAAGGATGTTTTTTGATTTGGAGATCTCCTGCGAGCTGCTGAGGTTCCGCTCTTGGTTCATCCCCTCCAGTGATTTTCGTTCTGATGTTGTCCGAACTGGGAGTTCTGGGAACATCACCAAGTAGAAACATTTGGTTGACCCGAGTTTCCCCCTCTGACAAAGGGAGGGGCCGATTGATGAACTGGGCTTCCTCAAGGTTTTCTGGGTTGAACATTGGAGGGGCTGGATTTCGGACTATATGTTTGGTGATTAAGCACTCGAACACTTGCTTGTCAGGGACTTTCTCTGAATCCTCCTCTGGGTAATCCGCTAAGAAGTCGGCGAGGACCTGAGCCTTTTTAGCCGAACTGGTAGCAAATGTCGATTCACGAGCTCGATCGCCCACTTAGAGAGTCGTCCAGTTGGTCGGGCTTTCCTAGGACTGTTTCAAAGGTTCCGATTAGTACCACTATTTTGTGAGACTTAAAGTAAGGTTTTAACCGTCGCGGTATAAACTAAAGCGTGTCACGAGCTTCTCGATCTTCACGTATCTTGTCTCCGCCCAAAGGCTTTGCTAAGATAGTAGATCGGCAAATGCTCGTTAGCTTGAATCCATAGGACGCGGAACTCATTGCCTCTTCCGTAATTGCTAGGTAGAGGTAGAGTGGTTCTCCTTCGACGGGCTTGGAGAGCAGTGGAGGGGAATGGAGGTATTCTTTCAACTTTTTGAAAGCCTCAGAACATTCCGTGGTCCACACAAAGTTCTCTCCTTTCCGGAGGGTTTTGAAGAACGAAAGATTCTTCTCGGCTGATCGGGAAATAAAACGACTTAAGGACATGAGACTTCCTATGAGCCGCTGTACCTCATTGAGGGTTTTCGGGTGTGGCAGATCTAGGATCGCCTTGATTTTCTCGGGATTGGCGCTTATTCCCCTTTCCGTGACCATGTATCCGAGGAATTTTCCTCCCTTTACTCCGAAAGTGCATTTTTCCGGATTCAGTTTCATCCCATACTTCCGCAGGATGGAAAAGCAATTGTTGAGATGCTCAATATGCTCTTCTTCAGTCTTACTTTTAACAAGCATGTCGTCTACGTAGACTTCCATCGTTTTCCCGATTTCGTCTTTGAACATTTGGTTTACCAGTCGCTGGTAGGTGGCTCCCGCGTTCTTCAGTCCGAATGGCATCACATTGAAGCAGTATACTCCTCCTGCCACGAAGAAAGCCGTTTTCTTAACGTCCTCCTTGGCCATCCGAATTTGGTAGAAGCCTTGGTATGCGTCCATGAAGCTCAGTAGCACACATCCGGAGGTAGAGTCAACCAGTTGATCTATCCATGGCAATGGATTCGGATCCTTGGGGCAAAACTTGTTCAACCTTGTGAAGTCATTACACATTCGCCACTTGCCTGGCGACTTTTCGACCAGAACAACATTGCAAACCCAGTCAGAGTAGCGGACTTCCTCGATGTTTCCCGCCTTTAGGAGTCGATCGACTTCGGCGGATATGATGACATCCTTGATTGGGCCAAAGTCTTTACTTTTCTGTCAGATGTATTTGACCGAAGGATCCATGTTCAGACGGTGAACTATAACCCGTGGGTCAATCCCCTTCAGATCGTCGGTACTCCAGGCGAACACATCGCTGTTTTCTCGGAGGCAAGCGATGAGCTTCATCTCTACTTCCACATTCATTTCGGTCCCGATCCTTGTTTTCTTCTCGGGATCGCCAGCAATAATCTCGATCTCTTTAAGGGTCTCATGGGGCTCAATTCGCGTCGTTCTAGGAAATTTTTCCTTCTGGCTTCCTACGCCGACTTGTGAGTCCTCTTTTCTGGGTGGAAGGATAGTGGGCGCGTCGGGAGTCATGGTGACTGTTATCACGGGCGCAGATGCCCTTCTTGTGGACATGATATAACATTCCCAAGCTTCTCTGACATTTCCGAGCTCTTGTCCGACTCTGAAGGCCGTTGGGAACTTCATCCTATTGTGGAGAGTAGATGAAATAGCTCGGAACTGGTTGAGACCTGGGCGTCCGAAGATGGCACTGTAGTCGAAAGTTTGTTCAACCACCACGAAGCGGACTTCTTGTGTCACCCTTGCCGGAAAGGTACCGAGAGAAACATGTAACATGATACTTCCGATGGGTCGTACAGTTCCTCCTTCGAATCCTAATATGGAGGTGTGCACTCTGCCATATCGGACTCTACCCAATGCCATCTGATCCAGTGTCCTCTTAGAGATGATGTTCGAGGAACTTCCAGTGTCAACCAAGATCTTATTCACTCGGTAGGTTGCAATGGTCAAGGAGACCACCAGTGGGACATCTGGGTTTTCGATGTCTTCTCCCCCTGCCGTAGGAGGAGGAATTTCACTGTCATCGAATGATATGGCGTTAGTGCCTGGAATTGCCGGACTGGCATATGCTCGGTCGTTGTTTCGGAGGTTTTTGCATGCGCTCCCTTGCGTTCCTGCTATCTCCCCCCGTTGGTCCTCCTGCAATAGTGTTGATCACCCCGCTGTAAGGGGCGTTTTCCATTTCGATATCATCAGTATATCGATAAGAACGTTGGTCCAGATGGGGCGGATAGTTGGTTGGCGGAGGGGGCAGAGGCAATGAGTGGGGCGGTGGTTCCGTCATCCTCTCATCTCTCCTTTGCTCTGTTCTATCTTGTCGTACAGGTTCGTCCTTATAGATATGCTCCTTCAATTTTCCATCCCTTATCAGGTGTTCCACTTCTGTCTTCAGCTGAATGCAATCGTCCGTTTCGTGTCCGCGACACTTGTGAAACTTGCAATAGCCTTTTGCGTTCTTGCTCTTACGGCCGCTGTGAGGGGGCTTCGGCCATTGGACGTCCAGCTTCTTCTCAACAATAGTTGCCAAGATGTCGGATCTTGGTCTGTTGAGCCGGGTATAGTCCGCATATCGTCTTGGCGGACTTCTCTCCCTGTGAAAACCTCTGTCTCTTTGATCCCTTCTTGAATCAAACTTTACCGGGCGTTGGTCTTGCTTCACCGGATCCTTTGCTTTCTTGGAGCTGGCTCTCACTGGAACATTCCTTCTGTAATCTTCTCCATACATCACTTCCTCACAGATGTCTTCTAAGTACTTTTCGCTTCTTACCTCTTGACTTGAGAGTTTTCTTCGGAGTTCCGAGTTGAGAGTATTAGCATACAGGTGTCGGACCCGTTCTTTAATACTGTGTGGCTCAACCCGAAGAACCTCCGTGTGAAATCGATCCAAGAAAGTCCTTAGATCCTCGTGCTCTCCCTGTATAACGCCTGCTAGGTGCTCCACGGTACGTTTTCTCCTCTTGGATTTGCCGAATCGAGCCAAGAATTTAGAAGACAGATCCGCGTACGACTGTATCGATTTATTCGGCAAAGAGGTGTACCAATCCATGGCAGTCCCGAAGAGAGTGGACGAGAAAGTGAGGGCTTTAGTGTTGTCACTCATCCCTTTGGAATCCATCTTGCTGTTGAAGCGTGTCAGGTGACCCACGGGACAAGCGTCCCCATAGTAGTATTCCAAGTTTGGAATCACTTGGTCCGAGTTCCTGTTTCTCTCCTTCTCTCTCATGATACTGTCACATAGGGGATTTGGCGCGCTGGTAGTTATCTGCTCGTGATCTTTTACGAGACGTCCGAGGCTTAGAATTTGAGCTTCTAAAGCCTTTTGCTGGGCATAGATCTCGTCTGCCGTCATGATCTCCCCTGTCCTCGGATGCATGGCCACATCCGCGGGAAGTTCGTTCATGCAGGCTCTTGGAATTGTTTCCGCCACTTGATCCCTGTCCCTGAGGCACCGGAGTGGAACTTCTGGGTGTCTATTGTTCACGTCTTGGCGCTCTCTCCTTACTTGATGGCTTCCTTCCCCTCGGATTTGTGAGGCTGAGGCCCGCCTGTCCAATAGATCTCGCAAATCCTCCTGGGGTTGCTGATCTCCTAATCTCTGCTGGATTGGACGTTGTCCGTTCTGAACAATCTTGGCTCACGAGGAGGCGTAACCACTGGCGGAGTGGCTTGTTGTGGAGGAGCATTGTTGGATCCCAGGCACCCTTGGATGATCGTTAGCAGCCTGTCAAACTGCATCTCGCTCAATCCAAGGTCGTTAGTGCGGACAATGCGTCCATCAGGCATCGTGAATTGTTGGGGTGCGGGTGGGCCTTGAGAAGCTCGGGCCGCACCTTCTTCCGAGGAAGGACTGGCTGTGCGTCCCTCGCTTGGATATCTTTCTCTTACCGACCCTGCGTCTTGAAGCGGTGGTGGAGTTCTTAATTCTGTAGTACCAGCTCTCGCTGTTCGTCTTGTTCTTGCCATTGGTTTACTCGAAACACAGATGCTTTTTGTAAAGATTCCCACAGACGACGCCAAAATGTTGAGGGATAAACCTCTCAACACCAACACTACCACTGCAAGCAACCTAATCCAAGCTCCGCCTCCAACTTGAAGTCCGATAAAAGGCTTGTCCGAGAAAGAGCACCTGAAAGGACTAAGTGGGGGGGGGGGGGTTAGAATGGGTTGCCCGGATTGCCAAGGTCAATCCGGAATGAGGCTTTACTCAAAGGAGAGATGGTAGCTCTCAATGCAATAGTAATGGGAAAGGTCTAGTTACTTCCAGCTCGCTTACCTTAAGGTCCTGGACCTTGTGCTATATTTATAGTTATCATATACTCATGAAGTAGCTCATAAGATGATGCCAAGTGTACGATCCAGATTTGGACACTAATGCTACCTTTGGCCCATGGCCCATTAGTGAACAGTAGTCCAATACCGATAAGTGGGCTTGGGAGGGTAGTTTGGACCTTTTCCCTCTGAGAGTACTGTTCTGCCTGTTGGGTCCGTGTTAGTCCCTCGGACAGATCTGTCTGCTTGGTTGATCTGCCCTTGGGTAACTCTGGATGTCCGAGCCCAGAGTCTCATGGAAGCATCTAAGTGGTTCTGTTATATACGTTTGGCCTTAATGTAATGGTGGCATCCGAGATTCTCTCGTATGGTCCGTTAGGCATCTCTGTACTGACTTGGTCAGGTTTGGAAGTCCTTTCCTTAGCCAGCTCGGACTAGCTGTGGAGATGTAGTGACTTCAGCGTACTGGTCGATTCACTTTGGGCGGACCATGTGAGGTCGGACCAGTACTGAATTGGCTAGTTAAGCCGTGATGCGCTTTAGGACACGCTCTATGGCGCCCTTAACGGATTGGACATATTTCCGTATCAACAATACTCTTTGTCGTCATCGAGCAAACCCAAAGTATATCATGCATCACGGTAGGTCGGGTGAACAACACCATCCACTGTCCGCAAATCCTCAAAGCATGTAGCACCCTTGATGCGATTCAACATTATCCTCAGATAATATAGGGGGCCAGTCTTAATTGGGACATGGTAGATTGTTCCCACTTTGTTGTTGAGCTACTTCATATCCCTCCGCACTTTACCTCTAGGATCCCACGCGTAATATCTCGGTCACTAAGCATATAGATACTTATGTGCGTCGGGATTAATTTTGTTGAATTTCATCCATTTGAGGAACTTAGTCTCTGCAACGGTATGCTTCTCCAGCAAGTCCGTAATCAAGTCACATCTTTGAATGTGACTGACTGCTCGCCCTTCATATGAAATGATAAACGTTCAACATGTGGATCTCTATAATTTATATCATATCTCATAATACGCCATACAGCCTCACATGCAGATATATAGCGACATTCAACATAATCCTTAACCTCATTATCAACGGTTATTTTTGCTCTTATCCTATCGACACCCTTGTTGACGTACTTGAACATATATTTGATTGAATTGGTCTGATTGCACCATTCAACATTTATGTTTGCATGCCTAAAACTTCATCAATATAAAAGAATTATACATAATGATAAACCTATAACAAATAATTCAGTCAATAAATATAATTGAATTGTCGTGGCAAATACATGTGATTATGATGAGTGGAGTATAATCTCATATATGTTATCTATTAGATTGCCACTTTTGTCAATAGTGGCACCAGTGTCACGCCTCCTATACACCGGATAGCAGTTGCCATCGAATATAGTCCGCCCAATAAAAGACTTAGGGAATTTCTTAGAGCATTTCTTGACATGTTGCATGCACGGTGAGGCCGGGTTAAGTGGTCCGCACGGACCATGAACCATATACTCAGATACAACGTTGTACAACTCCAGATTGAGATCCTTATCCGGTATCTCGGCACTAATGAAATCGTCTATAGAATCTGTAGACATATTCTTATCCTCTATGTCAACCCACAGTAGTATATGTGCTTGTGGCAGTCCACGCTTTTGGAATTCAATAGTGTACTCGATTGCATAATTAGCCGAGCAATAAACAATTAATTAATGATAAGAATAATGTTATATAGTGTAAGAGAGATATGTATAGTATGTTACCTCCAATTGCCTTTCCAAAGACGTTTTATGTCTTCAAGTCCCTTATAAGTTGGTCCAACTTCATCTTGAAAGCACGACTCATAACATCAGGCCTGTCCTCGGGTTGTAAACCCTTTGACTCGACAAAACGTGTTATCTTAGGCCATTTGGGATTGCATGTGAATGTGATGAAGAGCTCTGGATATCCTATACTCTTGCATATGGTCACCATATCCTAGAAATTATGTACCATATATCTAGGACCTCCGATAATTTTTTCCAACTTTGTGTTGAATTGCTTCCTATATCTCCATACTTACCCTCTAGAATCCAACACGCAATATCTAGGAAACTTAGCATATAGATACTTACGTGCCTCAAAGTAGCATGTACCAATACAAATATAAAATTTTCGCTTCAAACCACTATATGAAGTAAAGATGTATATATACAAATTAAGGTAAACGTCTTCCGCCACAAACCCTTGTGATATCATCCAAAATGCTTCAAGCAATAGTAACTGAGTTGCACATTACATGTTTAGCGATTGAAGCATACAATTATATAAGAGGCTTTCACGACTAATCTGCAGACTTAAATGAATAAACTTAGAAAAGTAAAGCTAATTTTGTTTGGTTAAAAATATAAATAAAATTAATTGAAGCCACCTAAATTTAAAATTAACACTTAGGCTAAATAATAATTGATTATGATCAGATTGAAGGGATAAACATATTAATTTCTCGCATTGAACAAATATGATGACCACTAAAAAAACTTGCACTGTGAGCGTTAAAAGCTAAGACATGTATTACAAATTATTTGAGCAATTGTACTTTACAATATATCACGGTGTCCCGGTAATGTGCAATTTCTCATCATGAAAAATAAGATTATGCAAATTAATTATTTTGTCCAAACTGCAAACCATATTCTATTATAACAACATTCATGAAACTTAGAGAGTATGAAAATCCTGTTGGTATTTCGGAGGATAAATAAATGAAAGATAGTAGTATTATCCTTGTCAAAATGGGTTCTCAATTTCCAAGCTATCCGAAGCATTCGAAAAATTCACATGTCTATTGTCTATTATGTATCTATGTTTCAACTTTCAAGAAATTTACCGGTGATTTAATTAAATAAATAACCTTGCACGCGCACACACAGGGTTTTATCACTCTCCCATAAGAACTTTAAAAATAAATCAATAAATAGCTAAAAAACAAATTTTGAATGAATAGACCAATGTAGATCGATATATTTTAATTCGTTTATAATTAAAGCAACAAAAACCACAGAAATGCTTACATCTTCAAATCCAGTTGCTAATGTATGTAAGTGTATTAAACTTGTTAAAGGTTGAGTAATAAATATAAATTTGGAAAATTTTTATTTTACACTAAAACCTTTTGGGCCAATTTGAATTTACACCACAACCTTTTTTTCTTTGAGTCGACACTAAAACCTTTGTCAAAATTTTGACCCAACACAAAGGTTTAACGGCCGTTAAGTCTCTGTTAGCCATATTTTCAAATTACACCAAAACCTTTGCAAAAATTTGCACTCGCTACCGAAACCTTTGCAAGAACTTGTACTCACTATCAAAATCTTTTCCTATAATGAAAATGTTCATAATTATGGTTAAGTTTACATGATATTGTGAATGGTTATTTTCGCAATAACGAGGGTCTTTGTGGTAAGCACGTACAGGAGTTTGAGGTAATGGATGGGTCTTTCTCGTTCTATTTGGACATCTAAATTTTTTCTGTTTGTTACATACATGTAATTAAGTGTGTATAGTAACATACCTTGATCATGTTTATCATAAATGGACTAGTCAAAGGTGTAGCTAGCAAGTCCAAATTAAATTTCAGACACCTTTTCTGACATTTTGTTATTAAAAAGTAAAACATTGTTTTTGACAAATAATAGAGTCTATCTAAAACAAATTGGTGATTCAAAGTCCAAAGCACAGTACAATAACTAATCTAAACTACCATGTCACAAATAATGGTCTTACGTTTTGTGCTTCATATATATCATCAATAGTCACTGCCATAACATTTTCAAAACTACTACTACAACATATATAGAAAAGAACGTTTCTCACAAATCTAATTATCAAGAACTTTTGCATATACAAAGTAAGTTATTGGAGAATCCAAATAACAATCAAACAATTATCGTCAATCTATCAGATTTGTTAACAATTGCACAAAATATATATCAACCATGCAAATGGAGCGAGAACAACTAAAACAATATATAAATTAGATTAGCATAAATAGATGATCCATGATCAATGCATGCATCGAGTAAAAAAGACCAGGTGATCTTACTAAAACTAGGCTAGTATCTTACTATACATGCTTAAGTACATGCGTGTACAAACAAGAAAGAAAAAGTGGCATTTACAAATAGAGAAAAAAAATATAACTCATCCTTGACCTCAAACCCCCCTTTAAACCAAAACTGCAATTAAATACTCCACAAAGACCATCTTTACCGCAAACATAACCATTTGCAATATCATACAAACTTAACCATAATTATGAACTTTTTCAATATAGGATAAGGTTTCGGTAGCGAGTGCAAGTTCTTGCAGAGGTTTCGGTAGCGATTGCAAATTTTTACAAAGGTTTTGGTGTAATTTGAAAATATGGCTAACGGAGACTTAACAGCCGTTAAACCTTTGTGTTGGGTCAAAATTTCGACAAAGGTTTTAGTGTCGACTCAAAGAAAAAAAAGGTTGTGGCGTAAATTCAAATTGGCCCAAAAGGTTTTAGTGTAAAATAAAATTTTATAGTAATCTAAAAAGCTATGTCGACATATAAGTTGAGTAATTAATAAAATATACATTAAACCATGTACATATTTAAAGTAACCTTAAGTGTGCTTATGAGGTACAGTTAAGCTATAACAAAAAATATCTATTTTAAGTAATGTAAATCCGAGCTTGGAAATGTCCTATTATTAGGTGGGGTTTGTTAACTCGATAACTCAAATACTCTTTACTAACTACCCGTGTTCCACCTATCTAATTTAACCAAATTAGATTCTTTAGTTGTTGATAAGTCACCTAGGCTCTGTTTACCATTAACTTTTCAGCTAGCTTTCCAGCTCCATGAGCTTTTTTTGATCATTGACTAATAAAAAGCTCGTTACGTGAACGCGCAGCTTCTTTTTCCAGCTAGCTGACCCTTGAGTAGCTTTTTTGAAAAAGAAGGAGTTTGTTATATTTTTATTCCGAAAATATCCCTACCCAAATTAACCTAAATTAGACTAAATAAAATAAGAAGTAAAAACACCCATATTACCAAGCAACGAATTCTATACATCATGCACCCAATATTATCACCCAGTAATTCTATACACATCAATTACTAATTTTTTTCATTATTAAGTTAAAATGCTCAACGATTATTTCTTTCAACTTCTGATAATTTTGATAATGTTATTAAAGTGGCGATGTAAAATACATTAAATATATATTATAATTATTGGACAAAATATGATATATTATTATTTAAAAATCTATAGACTAATAATACGATAAGAAAGGTTAAATACAAGAAAAATAAGAGTAATGCTCTTTTATGTCATTTTACAAAACACCAGCTAGCTTTTCAGCTAATTTGTTAAACACCTACATTTAAAACCAGCTAGCTGAGCCAGCTAGCTTTCCAACTACCAGCTAGCTTTTCAGCTAGTTTTGCTAAACAGAGCCCTAATCTATTTGCTATTAATAGGTTTTCACGCACGACATGAAATTTCATCAACAAATAAAACGTTCAATCTAATTTAATTAATTTATATTTATTATTATTATCCATTACATAAATCCAGATTTATATCTAACTAAAATTGAACTAACAAATTTTGAATAATCATTCAAAATTTATTTTGAAGAATTGGGTAAAAAACACAAATTTTTTTAACTCAATTTTTTGATTATATCATCAATCTCATGTATTTTTTATATGTAGGGGAATTGAATTTTAAAGTAAATTAAAATGTTTTCGGTCACTAGCTAAATTAAGTATTTAATTAAGTTAAATTTTTGAATAACTAATCAGATTCATGGTTTATTAATACTTCTAGGCTCTGTTTACCATTAGCTTTTCAGGCTCCATGAGCTTTTTTTGACTATTGACTAATAAAAAGCCGTTACGTGAACGCACAACTTCTTAAGTCCAGTTAGCTGAAAAGCTAGCTGGTTAAGAAGCTACCCAAGTTAGTTTTTTTTTCAAAAAAAGCCCCTTCTTATCTTTTTCATTCCGAAAATATCCCTAACCTAAATTAGAAAAAAAAGAAGGAAAAACTATCCGTTTTTATTATTTATTATTCTCGACTTATATTTTATATTGTTGGATACTTTGTTATACATTTTGTGTACTTGTTTGCAACTAGCATAAGGATTAATGCACCCTCATCTCTTTAAAATGCATACATGTAGTACACATCAATTACTGATTTTTTCCATTACTAAGTTAAAATGCTCAACAAATATTTCTTTCAACTTCTGATAATTTTGATGATGTTATAAAAGTGGCGATGTAAAGTACATTGAATATATATTAGAATAATTGGACAAAATGTGATGTACTATTATTTAAAAAACTATAGACTAATAATACGATGAGAAAGGTTAAAGAAAATAAAAATAAGAGTAATGCCCTTTTATGTCATTTTACAAAATACCAGCTAGCTTATCAGCTAATTTGCTAAACACCTACATTTAAAATCAGCTAACTTCTCAGCTAGTTTATCAGCTCCCTAATCAGCTAGCTTATCAGCTACCTAACAAGCTACCAGATAGTTAATCAGTTATCAGCTAGCTTACCAGCTAGCTTTTCAGCTAGTTTTGCTAAACAGAGCCTAAATCACGTATTGACATGCATGGGTCCATTATTAGGTGTTCAATTCTGAGCTGACGACAATTAATTAGATGAAATCGACAATTTTTCTATGATATGGTACAACCACTAACATCTCCATATGAGTTTACTAATTCATAGAGGAGAAGAAAGACACTACAAACAAAGGTATAGATAAATAATTTTGCATATATGACCTTGTTTAAGCTTACATATGAATTTATACACTATTAATTAATAGTTTAACTCAATTGTTTCATTCAATAGAATGTAAAACGAAACAGTACACTTTTTATTTCAATAAATTGATATCATCAAAAGTACACTATTTATTAATGAATGAACGAATCAAAGAGCAATTGTAAAATTACATGAACACCAAAAATCAATAAAATAAGATATGCATGTACGCCACTTCAAGATCAGCGATAAATCTGGGACAGTCCTGTCAGGTAACTTATCTGGCTTCGAAATTCAATATACATTCTTCATCATTCAAAGCACATAACATCGGAATCTCGAGGTAGTTAGGTTTCTTCAATTTAAGTTTTGAAAGTCTGAATTTTAATTCACACCTGCAGTTGTTGAGATAATGCACCTTCAGAATTGGC
This sequence comes from Plantago major, assembly GCA_026545765.1. Taxonomy (NCBI): domain Eukaryota; kingdom Viridiplantae; phylum Streptophyta; class Magnoliopsida; order Lamiales; family Plantaginaceae; genus Plantago; species Plantago major. The sequence goes on from CM048839.1 coordinate 36,395,008, forward strand.
TTTCAACTTAGAGAGTCCTTGTATCCATCTTCTTGGATTTTATGATTTACGCTAAATAATTTCATGTAGTTCAGACAGTAATGGCCTTCGGTATAATTATATGTTCACAAAAATGTGCATACAAAAATTCAATAAATTGAATTATATTTATATTACATAAAAAGATGGTTGAAAAATAAATTTGGAATCCTAGAAAAAATGCTTCAGATGTAGTAAACATTATTATCAATCCTTGGAACGAAAGCTAGTTCCCATATAGAACAATTCAAGATCAGTTATACATCTAGGACACTGTTTGTATGGAATTCGTGTTTTCACATGCATTCTCCACACTTCATCCTCAATGGTACATAATAATGGAACCTTAAAGATAAGCGGATTCTTCAATACCAATCTTGAAAGCCTAAGCATTACCTCCCATCTGCATGAGCTAACATATGATACGCCCTGAAAGTTTACCTTCAACTTGGATAGTCCTGCTATTCCTTCTTCTCGATTTTTCTCATTTACACTAAGCAATGGTTATAACTTATGGAAATATTCATCAATTAAAATGCCTCGTCGTAAATTTTAGATTAGCAAACATGGAAATATTAAAAATTGAACAATTTCAAATATAGTTATTAATTAAAGGGTTTTTAACCATATATTGTCGGAATATTGCTTATGGGTTTTGTGATATAAAAAACTTTTCAAGCAAGGTTTAGAAATGTCAAACGATACATCAAGGTGAATGGTCTTTAGCACTGTAGGATCTTGTCAAGATTGTAGAGCAACGGACAGCTGGCAAAGTATCAATTTACATTTCATTATACATGAATGCAGATTGTATTTTTTTTTAAATTTATCGACCGATCAATTATCATAGAGACATGCGAACAAAATGATTTAAACTCGAGAACATAATGTTTTCTAAATTCGATTATGTAAAATCCCGAAAATTTTATTGGACCGTATATATAAATTTAATTTGGAGATGCGGAATTATTCTGACTTGAATTGAGGCAAGAGGTTTTATTAGCCTTTATTTTACGGATCGATAAATTGAGTCGGGCTGTTTTATTAGTGTATTGTTTGAAAGCGGAGTAAAGGCCCAAGAAGCCAAGATAGTGTGACTCTGTCTGAGCTTAAATATATGTTTCGACTGTTCTGTATAATGACTCCATGAACTGTTTTCTGGTTATGTGTATGGATATGGATTGTATATATAAGTATGTTTTACTGCTCTACTTGATCCGGTAAAAGTGCCAGGAGATTCACCTTTACACTTTTTTTTCCAGTGGTCTGAGTGGTTCTGGTCTCGTAGAGGTTGCTAGTAGAGGCAAGTCGGGTTAGAGCAGCTAGTGGTATCAGAGCCTAGGCTAGTATCTTTGAGGAGCCTAGGTTCCGGTTTGTTGGGTGTAGGTCCCATGTTTGAATATGTGAAGTGCGGATTTGGATGAAAGGAAAAATTGAGTAGTTGGGCTAGAAATTGTTGAAGCCTAGGTTAGTCTTTTTCGAGGATCTCAGGTTGATCTTTTCGAGGTGCTTAGGTTAATATCTTTAAGGTGCCTAGGTTAGTCTTTTCGAGAACCGTAGGTTAGTTTCTTTGAGGAGCTTATGTTATATGATCTTTGAGGAATCAAGGTTTGCTAAGGTTGTACAAAAAGGAATTTAGTACGTTTTTGGATCGATGGAAAAGTATTAGAAAGGAAGTAGGTGATTCGAGGATTTAGAAACTTGAGGTTTATAAAAGTGACGCAGCGAAGCGTAGTGGATTTCAGTTTTGAGGACAAAACTTATTTTAAGGAGGGTGGAATGTAAAATCTCGAAAATTTTATTGGACCGTATATATAAATTTAATTTGGAGACGCGAAATTATTCTGACTTGAGTTGAGGCAAGAGGTTTTATTAGCCTTTATTTTACGGATCGATAAATTGAGTCGGGCTGTTTTATTAGTGTATTGTTTGAAAGCGGAGTAAAGGCCCAAGAAGCCAAGATAGTGTGCTGGACAAGTAGTGTCCTGGTTTACTTCCAAGTGAGTAATTAAAACTAGGCAGGTTACTTTTAGGTTAAGTATATAGAGACTTGAGTACCTAAACTACCGAAAAGGTTAATTTCGAGACAATCGGAACGGAGCAAAAGTATTACTACGTACGGCCTGGACTATAACTGTCTTGCAGAATTCTGAGGAGTATGTTGTTGTTGGTGAAACGAGGAAAGTGATCAAGCAATTCAAGGTAATTGATCGATCTGTTGTCTTGATTTTGGATGGTCTTACATAAGTTAATTAGATTATTGATGGGTTTAATTGCAGTTAATTACTACTACATTAGACATTGATGGATGGACCATGTATGTTGTGCTCGAGAGATCTGCCCATGTAATTATTGGAGTTGGCATGGTAATTTGATGATTTATTGTCCTGATTTGGAGATAATTAATTAGTTTATTGATCGCATGTCGAGGTGGAGGTGAAAGGCTTGAAGTTGGACTAGGAGGGTCCGAAGTTGAGGATTTCTTATGTTTGGCCATTGGATACAGCCGAACACGTACATTTATGGATTGAAAGTAATGATTTCTTTGACACTTTTGCTCTTATTTTCATATTATCGTATATATATAGTTTTAATATTTGATAAACAACTTATGGTTATTATATCAAAATATGGGACTTGGTATAATAGTTTATTCGAAAAGGATCAAGTATGTGAATACCCAAAACATGTTTTATGATGTGTGCGATGTGTGAAACGATTTTGTACAAGTGCATGGATAAATGTTATGTTTGAGCTCTCAGTTGTGACTATGAAATGTTATGTGCCTTCGAAATTTATGCATCGAGTACTCCCTTATGTTATGTTACCCCTTTGGTAGGGGATTATGTTTATGTTATGTGAGCCGACCTCTGTGCCACCGGACCTATACTAGTGGCCATAGGATCATGTCTGATTGAGCGGAAATGTTACGTTTGTTATACCATGCAACTTTTGTATATGTGTGATCATATTGTGTGTATATTTATGTATCTTCGAAACTCTGCTTGATCCGGTAGAAGTGTCTTGACGCTCACCCTTACACTTCCTTTCAGATGTTTAATAAAGTTACACTAATTGATGGTACAGTGGAGTTGAACCCGGTAGATGGATGCTGGATTCTATGGAGATTGTTTAGTAGTTGTTGTGTACTCTGAGATTTGTATTGTATAGGATGAATTGTAGTATTGGAATTGTTGTAATCGTTTGAGGATTTGTAATTATTGTAATTAATTTATGGGATTTTAGATACACTGTTGTATCATTCTGAGATAATTGATGTATTCGAGGATTAAAGGAAGACTTGTGTGAGCCCATCTCACGATAGACGGTCGGTTGCGCCAAAGTTTTGGTTTTGGGGCGTGACAGATTACATGCGCCTCAAAACATTAGGCAATTGTTGTAGCAGGAAGAGTCGGATTAATCACCACATGAACTTCACGATGCCTGAACTTATGCACACCATTTCATACTAATCGTTATGGCATGTAATATAATATATTCTAATACTAATCGTATTAAAAGAAAAGAAAAAAAAAGTATACCAAAACATTCGAACAATGATGATATATGGCAATTCCTTGATTAATTATAATGGGCACTTCCTTAATTAATTGTAATGGAACTTCTTTAACACTATAAACATCGATCATTGGACAATGAATCTAGTTCAATTAGCAAATAAAAATGCGAACAGATTAAACCTCATAATAATAAAATCAAGAATTAGAATATGGACATCGATCATTCATTTAAATATGCAAACGGATTAAACCTTTCGAACATATAATAGAATTAAGAGTCGAAGGAGTCATACCTCATCATCAAATTAAACCATTTTTTTTAGAAGTAAAATTTGTATTAATCAAGTGCTCAAAGTTACATCTGGATTGGAAAAAGGAAGAACATTATCAACACAGCTATCTAAAATCACATTCTTGGCCAACATATGCGCCAGGTTATTCCCACTACGCTGAATAAAAACAAAAGAAACAGAATTAAAATCAACTGTAAGTGTCTTCACTTCTTCTACTAATCCTCCCGATGCCGATAATGAAGGACCAATATGTTGTAATTCAGTAACCAAATTTGAACAATCTCCTTCAAATATGACATTCTGCAAATTCTTTGCTAAAGCTAACCGGACAGCTTCTCGTAAAGCAAAGACTTCGGCAACTTCTGGATTTTGTATGAAATCAATCTTCTTTCTTCGCCAAGCAAGCATCACCGTTCCAATCACAAATTACAGTGCCTAAACCTGCCTGTGGTGGATTGCCACTAATCGACGCATCATAATTGATTTTATAACAACCTAAACAGAATTAAACCATTCATTTACTGAAATGGATGAAACTGCCGACATAATGCATATTAGTATCTCATTTGGCAATCCTGATAGAGCCTCTTTTTTTTTTTTTTTTTTTTTTTTGGTGTCACGTGTAAATACCTAAACCAACCGAGAATCTTGGTTTGATGATATCTGCTATTATTAGGAGATAATATTTGAACCGATAATTGAGTAAGTTAGGATGCAATTTAGGGATTAATTTACTATTATTAGGTGTTACTTCTTGATAGTAGGAACAACTTATAACTTGGTTACTTTGATGATTCTGCGTCAAAAGTATAAGGAAGAACTAGAGAAAAATGTGTTTGTAGTGAATTTGTTTAGACTTCCATATAAATAGGAGAATTAAGTATATTAAACAAAATTCTTTTAAATTTTCCTTCCCTAAAATTAGGCTAAAATATTTCATGTAACTATCATCCCATTTTCATAATATTTCGTTCCGTAAAAATAGTTAACATCTTTTCATATTGAATTTGGCTAAAATTATGATTGAAATAAATGGCTAAAAATAGATTTTCTTGTAATAAGTAAGACATGTAATAAAGATAATCAAACTCCGTACAAAAAAATTCAAAATGAGATTAAATATAAATACTTTTTAATGAGGTTGAATTTGCCACATAGGATTTTGTACTACGTGGCATGTTTCTTATTTGAATTAGCCTTCCACTTTATATATATACTAGTACTAACCCGTGGCGATGCCACGGTATAATTAACTTTTAACAATAAATATAAAGGGAGGAAAAAATAAATTAATCGAGAAAATAAGATTGTCAAACTTATTTTACGCAACATTGGTTGTGTGTGGTGTCGACGGGTAGTCTTTCTTCATCCAATACTATATCATGGGCATTTTTTTATGAAATACGACAAAAAAGTGAATGATATAATTCAAAAGGGGTAGGATTCAACCTTAACATATATTTTATATCTAACATGTTAGTTAGTACAGATACATGTTTTAAACAAAAATGCATCCCTTAGATACGGAATAAAGTAAAATACAAAAGAGTACAAAACATAATGTTCCAACAACCACCACCCCCCTCCCCCCGGTGGTATGTGTTCACCCCATCACACACACACACAAAGATTATTATTCTATAAACATAATTTCACATGTTACCCATCCCCCCCCCCCTCCCCCCCCCCGGAAATTAGAAAAGTAGCAAGAAGATCAAAGAGAGGTTTCCTGCCCAGATACGTATTTCCCCCACGGTCGTCCGAAGGGGGGATGTAATTATCACAATTTTAAAGTTTATTTACCCTCCAAACTGAGTTCTCAAATTGAATTATCACATTTTTTGAGTATTTATATAATGTGGTTTACATTTCTTTAAATCTGACTAATCTCATTCATAGAATATGTTTACTATTCCAATTAAGTTACTAAGTCAAAATTATCTTATTTTTATATTATTTTCTAAATAGCAATGTGTGGTGATATGTTCTTTTCTGAATCCTGGCCCTCCCGGCCTCTAATACATCTTAAAGACTCTAACCAGGTGTCTCAAAACAAAATCTATTCGTCATAGGAGCTTCATCCTTTATGATTAACTTGGTCTTTTGAAGTAGACCTGTAAGATCACTACCAAGTGAATCTAAAATTGGCAGTCCTTCCCTTTGGTAGCAGATGGGAAGCAATACAATTTGACGCAACGTGCAAAACTATATCACTCTGACCACGCAATGCATATTATAACGTCCTCTACAAAGGGTGTTGCCCGTACCACCATATCCATATAAGAAGAACACACCACCCCTATCCAATGACACAACATTCATGATCTTATGATATACAGTTCACTCAAATATGGATACAGCCGGTTGAATTCATCTTGCATTTCATCAACATCATAAGACCTATGCCCCTTATAAGATTATTATGTCCGTGCTGCATGACTACAATTTTCGGAACCGACATCCCTTCGAATTGAGTCAGGGAACTACCATTATGAGAAAGCACATCTCCAACCTCGACAGGAGTAAAGTTCTTGACTTGTATCTCGCTTTGTTCCAATCCTCACAACACGGCAAAATGTACTATAATTACGAAGATAAATGTACCATGTAACTAATTCACACTTCTATAAATAAAACTTGTAAGAAATCATGCATAATTATAGTACCGGGTTGTTCATCTTCTTACGTAGATAGTATAATATATAATCTTATAGATAATTCCATTTTGTTTCCTACACCTGCACGGGCCTTGACATTGAGTTCGACTGAAGGAGCATGCAATATAAATGTCTCCAATAACAACCAGAACCAAAGAAGCTTGCTTCTTTTATTGTATTGATATACTTTTTGTCATCATTCAGCATTTCCAATGTGTAACACGCATTTTAGTATGTTAAATAAAGAAAACAATCTACAGTCCACAAATGGGACACTGTAAGTGATTCAACATGATCCTTAGATAGTATACTGGTCCAAAATTTAGCGGAATGTGGTATATCCTACTAACCTTGTTCATCCCTCTCCTTCTTGTATTTCCAAATATTATACTTTTTATCCCACACATAATGTACTCGAAACTCATAGTACAAATACTTACGGGTTTTGGGTGCTCCCTATTGTAGTTAATCCACTGCATGAATTTAGTCTGTGCAACCGTCAGCTTGTCCATTAGGTCTTATATGAAGTTACCATCTATGAAGCACAAATTTTGTTCACCATCCAAATGAAAGATAAACACTCATTGGCCGTGTCACGGTAGTGTCTGTCATAACCAAGAATACGGCTACAATTGACATAGTATTTGGCCTCATTAACGTCAACAATAATTTTCACTCCAATCCTATCAACTTCGTTGTTGACGTACTTGAACATATAGTTTGTCCAATATTGCCATGAAATTGTGTGCACTCTTTGAAACTTATTGGGAATTTATTTGAACATTTTTCCTATCATTAATACAGGGTGATGTAGGGTTTAATGCACTACACAGACCGTGCACCATGTACTCGAACACGACCAGAAATAACTCCAACCTGGCATCCGTGTCAAGAATCTCGACATTGATAAATTGATAAATATCATCAATTGTCATATTCATGTCCTCGCGGTCTACCCACTAATAGAATATGGGCATCCGGAAGTATAAACAATTGTGAAATTAAACATATAATCAGAGTGTCAGAAAATAGATAAATTAATTACACATTCAGTTACTATTCACGGTTAAAATCATATTAGAACCCGATCAATTTTAGTCGCTTATATGTCTTGTCGAACATTATAAGGTTACCTATAACTCAATTCTACATTATTAAAATTTGGTAATTTTGTAAAAATAAGATTGCTTGGCAAAAATTCGCCTTATTTTTTTCCAACTACTTTATAAGTTAGCTTAAGATATAAGGTACTTTATGTAACGTTATAAATTTTATACTCCCAGCGTACCGAACTCAACTTCTCATTTTCGGTTTTGATTCATTCCAAACTCAACTTCTCCTTCTTTAAATGGAATATCTCCTATTTTATTCACATCCCATACTTTATTAATTATTTCTCCTACTTTATTCACACTCTTTTATACTTTATTTACCCTCTTTCATACTTTATTCACCATTTATTCCACTTTATTCACTTTATCTTAAAACTCGTGTCCGGACCAATGGAAAGTTGAGTCCAAGACGGAGGGAAAATATTATTTAAAATTAAATACTATTAGCTAATTTATGAGTCAATCTTCATAACACATTAATTGAAATAAGTTACCTTACTGTCACAAACTTCGGCTATCTTATAAGCTTGCAGTCATTGATTAGTCTCTATTCACCTTATTAATTTTCCGTCATCTTTTGATCCATTATCAATTTTAGTAACATATGAGGATATATGGAACACCTAATAAAATAGGTATAAAGTTATGCGTGACGGAAATATTATGATTGAAAATAAAAATAACTCACAAAATTAAGATAATACCCATGGTTTTTTTTTTTTTAAATTAACTGCTTTAGATTAACTAAACTCGTGGTAAATATCAAACATGTTGCATTTTGTTGGAATGCTTGTATATTGGAGCAATTTAGTGAAGGGGGGAATTGGAATCTAATCTTGCTGCGATGAATTTCATACAAAGTTATTGTAATCCTATTGAATTTACAAAAAAATGGTAATTAATAAATTTTATAAATTAAATAAGAAATTATTAGAATTCTAAGTACCTCAAAATGTATTACTATCTCATTTTTAATTAGTTGAAAACTTGATATATATATATAACCGTTCATAATCTATTACTAATCTATATTTATGACTTTTTTTCAATATGTACGATGACATGTTTTATATTTTCAGGTCATTAATATTTAATTATTATTTTTCCTCATTATATGTCTTACATATATAATTAAACAATATTATAATTGTGCAATTAAGGATAATTGGAAAATAAATTTTAATTGCATATACAATACTTAGTATTACAAATATTTATCATCAATAACTCTCTAATCACTATTCCTGGTTCTTTATACAGAGAATAAATCACCCATTTCGGGGAATCGAACTCGTGACCTCTTGGGTACGGATTGTCTCAGCTCGCCACTCGGCTACAAACGTTTTGACATTACATATATCAATTGGACTTATCTACAAAATACAAAATTAATTTGTTTCAATTTTTTCATGCATCGTCTTCTATAAATTACTTCTCCTCCTAATTACTCACTCTTCTCAGACCATTCAGATTTGCATCACTAAGTTAAAGAAAATAATTTAATCCAAATACAGCTCGTATTTCACAACTTCTCTCTCTCTTTTTTGTTTAACAAAAATAGCATTTTTTTCCAAATTGGCTTATCATATGTTGGATTTTATCATATTTGTTACTTATTTTATAATTCAACCATCAATTGGCTTTTAAATAATACATTACACATGTTTCCAGTTGCTCTAGTCATTTCAAATTATTAAATATATCACAGTAATGCGCGTGCTGCATCTCGTTATAATTCTAGGTATTTTAGAAGTTTGGAATTTAATTTTTCTTTAAATTTAGATATATATATATATATTTATAAAAGAGAATTAGAAGTTTCCTCATAAATGTGAAACTAATTTCTAAGTTTTATTTATTTTATTAAAATTTAAAATATTTTAAGTTGTAGCCATGGTAAAAGTTTAATTTTTTTTCCTTTTTTTCTTTTCTTTTTCTTTATTCTCTTAAATGGGGCATAAATGTATCTAATGAATATTATTGTTAAATAGAAATGTAAGATATAAAATTTCAATGTCTAAAACCAAAAAAGCAAATCATTCTTACATCAACACAAATTATAATTTTCTACATGCACCATTAACCGAAATAAATTCTTCTTGATGGTGTAATACTAAAACGAATAGTAAATATAAACGGGGAGAGTATACATGGTTGTTATGATATATTTTATGCATATTATTACTCCTATAATCTTGTTAACTAAGACAGTCACTAATTCAATCATTGCAAAGTGTTGAGAGTACAATGAGATTTAGCCCAGCCTTCAATAAATTTCGACACACACCACAGTTTTTTGTATGAAAAATACCATTAAATAATGAAAATTTCACATATTTTCAAATGGCAAATGCATATATGCGGATGACAACGATGTGCATCAGACTCAACGGGGTTGAACGTTGAAATGGAACTCCGCATGATTTAGACCGACCTGAAAGAGATGTTGAACTGGACGTTGAAGTTTCAACCGTTGATGCTAATTCACGTACATAGTCTATGTGAGGACTGAGAACTAATGATAGACTTCTTCTATTAATTTTGTATTGGAGGATTTGATTCAAGTTTCAACCATTTCCACATATTCTTGTACAGTAAGGGGGTCAATTCTGTAAAAGATAAGATCAGTAAAAGGCAACCATTGAAATGGAGTCTTTGTAGGACCGTCAATATTATACCGAGGGCATCTTTAGAGTATACCAAATCAGTATAGCTAACAGGTAATCATCTGAAATTTGAGTGAACGAAAGAAAACAGGTAATCATCTGAAATTTGAGTGAACGAAAGAAAACAATGTAGCTACATTACAACATCATCCTGAGAGACTATAGTAATATTTTGTACAATGGCAACTAACAAAATATCCCGGAAGATGGAGTGAGAGACTGCTGCAAGCAACATACATATGCATCGAACATCCACTCGCTTGTACACAGTCTGCTCTTGCAATGATATCAACTTCTGGGCATATGCCTCGCAATGAGACCAAAAATTAATGTAAGGAACTCAAATTCAGTTTTTTATCATCTTATTCCCATCATTTTACTTATTTGAGATCGTTCTTAGATTTTGATTCATAGATTCAATATAATTGAAATAAACATTTATATTGATGCAATCAGAAACTGCACTATGCAAAACAGATACAAATCCAACCTTGTATGCAGACAGTATGGTGGACTCATAAAATCGAGTTTTCTTTACAGCCTTTGAGACCTTCATTCTTGCTCCTTTTCAGTGGGAAGCCTGATTCGGAAGCTACAAAGGAAAGAAAAACAAAAGAAAGTAAGCAAAAGAAAGGGAGCATAAGAGGAAGACTATGCATGCAATGTGAAATAGGAACAAATGCAGGCAGAAATATATAACAGTAAGTTATCATAATATGACCCAGGGATTATGTCCTTAAAAACATCCAGTAAGGATTTGAGCCCAAGTATGACTATGTCAGTATCCCCATCTTTAGAAATCTCAAGCATTTCTTTGATACTCCTAATGTTTGATTCTGGATCTGCTAGAAGAGACATTTCCAATTCAGCCACACGATGTAATGATTAATTTGTAAGATATATGCAGATGGACACCGTCGCTGTCGTCGGAAATAAATATGAAAAAGGTTTTCCCTTATAAGAGGTCATTAAAATTGTGTTGTGAGTGTAATTGGCACATTTTAGATGATGATGTTTAGTTTGTTGAGTTTTTCTTGGGAAATTTCTTATCATTCGTATTTTATGTAAACATATTGAGCCAAGATGTTGTTTAGTTTGTTGAGTTTTTCTTGGAAAATATATATTTTTCATCCGTAGATTGATCTGTTAGATACTATATTTAGAGTTTAGATAATGGAGTATATGATGTCGTGGGAAGACTCACTTAACTAAAAGGATTAGGTAGTTGAGAAATAGGAGGAGACTATGTAAATTGTAAATATATCTGCACGAAATTATTCAAAATTGTGCTGATCTTTTCTTTCAAAATACGGGCTGATCATTCTGATTAGTTGAATAATTTCATGGGAATTAAAATTGATTTTTTGTTAGCTTCATTTTACCACATCAGCTTTTTGCATACTAGGCATAGCTATTCTTTCATCTAGATCATCACTTTTATTATTTATATATATATATATTTCCAAACATTACTATTTCTACCATCTATTCCAGACATGGCCTTAAACTTTCTAAAAGTAAAAAAAAACCCCAAGTTATAAATAACTTATGATTCTAAATTTTCATTATATAGTTTACTATTACGTTTTGAGATTAATTTGTGGTTAAAGTTCAATTTTATTGAATGCAAAAAGTCAATACTAGACAGCTCCTAAGGACGGTGAGAGTTTGCCAACTCATGACAATTGCATGGCTTCACAAAAAGCCTATAAAATATATTCCATCATATATTATATAGATTCAAGTATTTTTGTGTGACCCTCTACTTATGGATATATACATAGATAAAAAAAAAATTAGGGAGGATTGCAAGTTTTGATCCTCTTACTTGATTTATTGGACACAATAACCAGGTTTGGAGATCAGATGCCGACATATCCCCTACTGATCAGAATGGAGAAAAAACTTCGTTGCAGATGGAAGACAAGCAATTGTTTGCCATGGATTTTCATAACCTGCAAATAAACATTGAAAGAGGCAAAGAAAACATGAAACGTGAAATTTTTTATTTGATAACTTGCGGGTTACAACTTCGTTGATCTCTTGATTCCTCTCTCTAAGTATCGGGGCCAGCTTGGTCTGGATTTTGGGTTTAAACTACAATTTGGTAGTAAGGAGTTTGATGGGGTCGTTTGTGACTTAATCCATCTCTAACTATGAAACCCTAATCACAATCTCATATCTATAAGAGATTTTATGACTTAGGAAGCAAGATACAATCTTATCGAAATCTTTATTCAAAACTTGATGGACTCTAAATGGGTAAGATTTGATACTCTCCATATCTTCTAAATATTATCACATATTTTTGTGATAATTATCTCTAAATATAAAAATATCTAATCTAAGAATACAATTTACTCTTAAACTATATTAATAAATAAATTTTGTGAACCTTAATGCAGATTTGAATAGAATGATTGACGATTGGATTGAATTGAAAGAATGGTGAATTTACAGAGAAAACTTAAATGTTGAATCCGTTACAATTGATGATATTTGATAAAATTGAAGTGAAAATTCTGCTAAACTAAAGTAGAATAACTGCCTCTGTTCTAGTTAAGAAAACGGTTGCCCTAACATTTGGGAAGTACAAGTAAAGGAGCACGCAGTACAAACCAAATATGTTATCTGCAATTACTTCCAACCACTGGAACTTTCAAAGTCTTTCAATCAAGTCCCCGTCATTCGAATATTACACTAATTCTTTAGTCCAACCAAGTCCCCAAGTCTTCTTCAATGCACTTCAACCCCTCTAAATATGGATGAAGAATACTGCAAATTGTTATTCATCAAGTGATGAACTCTAACATTAAGCATGTAAATTGCTTTCTTCCCCGTCAGTTAACGGCTTTTCAATTGCATCGACTGCAGTTTCTTTCGTTCATGCTTTCATCATGACCAAGAGCAATTCCCGTCTTCTTAGAAATTTCAAAACTTGCAAGGAACCGTGTTCTATAGTAGATCGAGTAGGTCTCAGTTGTATGCCCAGTGGCGCAATCAGGCGGAGCAAATATTTGTAATGTTTTCGATAATTTAAAAGTTTGCACCCTCACATCTGAAATAGTCTCATATACATAAAAATTTACCTCCACCTTCCTCCGAACTTCAAGTCCTGGCTCCATTTCTGGAAATACCATTGCCATGACTTGAGGTAACATATACCCCCTCCGTCCCACAAATAACTGCACATTTATAAATGGAATATGGCACATGAAAATGTGATTAGAAATGAAAATATGACATTTATAGGTGGAATATGTTACATTTGTGGTGCGCGGAGGGATTATAATATATTCCATCTCTTAATTCTCTAACACTTTCCTAGTAACCAAGTAGCTGGCACATTATTCAGCAGCATTGTTGATGTCATTCCTCTTGCAAATAACATGAAAAATATGAACACATATTCTATCTATTTAATTATTACTTTCTCAACATGTTCAACTTGTTATAAATTTTATTTTTCAACTCTTCAAGTAGACCATTAAACCAGATCAAGTACTCACTCACAGAACATGGCCTTAAATAACAAAGCTTACCTCTTGTTTTTGTTCAAAGATCCTTCTGTAGTTTTGTTATCTAGTTGTGCATATATATCGCAACTTGGCAACTTTTTTTCAATGCTTCTAATGCCACATATATACAGGATATATATTTGTGGAAACTAACTTCAATTCAACTCCATTAGAGGCCTTATTTGCAGGTGTGTTTGAACTTTGATAAATGTCTGAACTCTTAATGTGACGGTGTATATGATAAAGTAACACCTACTTATAATTTCCTGCAAAACTTCCAATCTTTAACTTAACAACACTTGTCAAGTAATCTAGTTTTGACTAAAAAAAGAAACAATGTTACTAGAATATAAATAATGTTCAATATATGCCAACAATTTGCTCATTCCTTTTTCCATGGCCAAAGCATTCTCATACTTCCAGATCCAGAAATAACTCACGTTCTTGCACGATGGAAGTATCCAAGTTGACTCTCTCATCAGACCATAAAAGTCTTTTTATAATGCTAAAATGAAAGTTAGCCTTCAAATTACATCCCTATAAATATGCACATCATATGAACTTCTAATATTCATGTTCCCACTTTCTTCTTTCTTACACAATGGGTAGAAATCAACTATGTTACATCATTCTTGTTCTAATTGCACTACTTTTTTCCATCCAATCCTCTGCAGTCAGTCCATCTTCTATCCCTGCACCCTCTTCATCCATCTGCAAATCAACTCAGTTCCCTCAGTTCTGCACCCAAGTTCTTCCCTCTAACTCTTCCTTCAATGTATACGACTACAGCCGCTTTTCCATAAAAAAGTCGTTATCCGCGGCTAAAGATTTCCTGTCCCTCATAAAAAAACAACTTCAGCAGTCGAAAAACTTGACCATCTCAGCTCTTCGAGCCCTGGAAGATTGCAAGTTCCTAGCCGAGACAAACATAGATTACCTAACATCTTGTTCCCAAACAGTCAACAACAATCCTCAAACAGTACTAAACACAATCGATGCCGATGATGGTCAAACACTCCTAAGCGCAGTCCTAACCAATATTGATACCTGCATTGATGGCCTCCAGGACACAGCTTCCGCCTGGAGCATCCGAGATGGGATTTTAACTCCCCTCTCTAATGATACAAAACTCTATAGTATTTCGTTAGCGTTATTCACTGAAGGTTGGGTGCCGAAGAGGAAGAAGAACGCTCCTCTGGAAATCACGATTGGAAGGAGGTTGCTTCAGGTTATGAATGGGACTAATCCAGTTCTGATCAGTGGCCAGGTGACTGTACGTCAGGACGGAACAGGGAATTACACGAATATAACAGATGCTGTTAATGCAGCTCCAACCAATAGTAATGGCTCCAAAGGTTACTTTCTTATATACGTTACCGCTGGTATATACGAAGAGTATGTAACCATTGCCACCAACAAGAAGTACTTGATGATGGTTGGTGATGGGATTAACCAAACGATCATTACCGGGAATCACAGCGTCATTGATGGATGGACTACGTTTACTTCAGGAACATTTAGTAAGTCCTTTGTCTGAATGATTTCATTTCTCCCTGGTCTGTTACAAACTGAAAGAATTTCATTTCATCTAAACTTTTGAACTTATGTCTGTCTTCTCAGCTGTTACGGGGACAGCTTTTGTTGGGGTGAATATGACAATTCGTAACACAGCAGGAGCAATCAAGCATCAAGCAGTAGCAGTCCGTAATGGAGCAGACCTTTCTACATTCTACAACTGCAGTTTCGAGGGATACCAAGATACACTCTACGTGCATTCCTTGAGGCAGTTTTATAGAGAATGTGATATATATGGAACAGTGGACTTCATTTTCGGCAATGCAGCAGTAGTCTTCCAAAATTGCAATATGTACCCTCGCCTGCCGATGTCCAATCAATTCAATGCCATAACTGCTCAAGGCCGAACGGATCCAAACCAAAACACTGGAATTTCAACCCATAACTGCACTATTCGAGCTGCTGAAGATCTGGCCAACAGTAACCTTACAATCAGGACTTATCTTGGCAGGCCGTGGAAAGAGTACTCGAGGGCAGTTTATATGCAAACTTTTATGGACAGTTTGATTAATCCGGCAGGTTGGAGTATATGGTCAGGAGATTTTGCACTGAACACATCCTACTACGCAGAGTTCAATAACACAGGGCCAGGGTCGAACACCAGCCAGAGGGTGACGTGGCCCGGTTTCCACATCATTAATGAGACTGATGCAGTTAACTTCACTGTTTCTGGATTCCTGCTCGGAGATAGTTGGATACCTAAAACAGGAGTGCTATACACATCAGGCTTAGTGTAATCATATTCATAGGTTTACTCTACCCCACATTATTGATGAAGTTCCCATGGTACTATATATGATGTAGCATGTGAATTATATGCACACTGAACAAACACTCAATCATGATGGTAGTACCTTTTAATGCTTCGGGTTAATTAGTTCTTAATTATAATTTGTGGCATTCGAATTTGTA
Source organism: Plantago major (assembly GCA_026545765.1). NCBI lineage: Eukaryota > Viridiplantae > Streptophyta > Magnoliopsida > Lamiales > Plantaginaceae > Plantago > Plantago major. The sequence continues at coordinate 36,411,280 of CM048839.1, forward strand.
AGAATACAAATTATACCAAATGCTTAATTTTTTATATTTCTCATATTGATCTCAGACAAATTTATCCCCAAAACTTAGATGGTGTAAACTAAATTTTCTTTTCCATGTCTTAGCTGATTGTTCTTTCTCTGCAATTAAAGGAAAAGATTAAAAGAAGGACCAGATTTAAGAAAATAAAGAAGCTGAAATTAATTAATATAGATTTGAAAGAAAAGCTAAGCTAATAGATCATATCTATCCGCTTTCATCAAACACTGCAGCATGCTGCACTAACTTTTGATACTTTAAGGGATGTGCCAAGTACATGTGCTGCACAAGACATTAATACATCTAATGTAGTAAAACATATTGTTGGTTAGAAAAAACCTATATGACCAAAAGGAGAGAAACAAGAACTTTTCTTTTTAATATGTAAAGAAATTCATTAGGCTTAGAAGTCATTATGCGTGTCCAAAATGGGAATTACAGAAATGGGGGTAGGTTTAGCCAAAGCTTTCCCTCTTCCTCACAATTATATCTTAGACTGGCTAGGTGGTCGGCACAACAGTTTGCCTTCCTATCTATCTTCTTCACCGCAATTTCCCACGAACTTTAATACAATTGATTGAGTGATAAAAACTTTCCCAAAATACCGAAAGTAGGGTTCTTCCATAACTAAATCAATCTACGAAGAAATCAGGATTGGTAAAAATTGAATTGCCCGATAGGAATTCAAATTTCATCATAGACGGACTCAAGTTATCAATCTTCAATCGTGGTGCATCATGGTGAGCCAAGATTTTTCAGGATGGTGGGATGGTCGGAAATATTTATGTCATATTATATACAAATTATTATAAAAGTACTACTCATTTGTTAGAGTCTAAAAAGTCCGTCTAGTTTCACATAAAAATTGTCTATGTTTATATTTGTACATTTTAATATTTTTCGCGAATCTGGATTGATGGTGGATTTTTTAAGAATTGAATCCGAATCCGGATCCGAAAACGATTTTAGTATAAGATCCAATTTTTTAGGGTTTTCTTTCACTTTCTTCATTTACTTCTTCATGTTTCTCTCTCTATCTTCCAATCTCTTTCTCTCTCTAAAACTACCACTAAATTCGCCGTAACTCCGTCGTCCGACCACCAATACTAAATCTGATTGCATATTTGAGTAGCTCATGAACCGATTTACCTTTCTATCAGTTTCGTTTTTCCGTTTTGTCGACTTTCAAAATTGTTAACCGGACTTCGAAGCTTTCCGGTTGTCTTCTCCGGCGAATCTCCGACTACTCAACACACATAAGTCATTACCTTGTCGTTTCCTCGATTTTCAGGTCATTTTTCCCGATTTTGTTTAGTTTTTTTTATAAATGGTCTACATTTTAGTCGAAATTATCTAGTTTGTTCAGTGTTAGTTTGAATGTATATATGATGTTTCGAATGAGTATCCATGCGTTTTTTATGCTTTAATTTAGTAATTTTCTATATTTTGGTAAAAATTGTCTAGTGTTTTGTATAAATGCCCTATGTTTTAGAAATTATCTATGTTGTTGGTTTATTTTGAAAAGATAGATGTGTTGTATATTATCTAGTTTTTTATATAAATGATCTATGTTTTAATATAAATTGTCTAGTTTTTTTGTATAAATAGTCTATCTTTTAGTAGAAATTGTTTATTTTGTTCGTTGTTACTGATTTAGTTTTTTTTGTATAAATTGTATATGTTTTAGTACAAATTGTCTAGTGTTTTTGTATAAATGGTCTATGTTTTCGTAGAAATTAATTGTGTATGTTTTAGAAGAAATTGTATATGTTGCATGTTCGTTGTTGTTGGTTTAGTTTTTTGTATAAATTGTCTATGTTTTACTATAAATTGTCTAGTTTTTTTGTATAAATGGTCTATATTTTAGTAGCAATTGTTTATGTTATTCGTTGTTGCTGGTTTAGTTTTTTTGTATAAATTGTCTATGTTTTACTATAAATTGTCTAGTTTTTTTTGTATAAATGGTCTATGTTTATGTATGAATTGTATATTTTTTTTGATGTTTTTGTTGTAGGTATTAGGTTTTCATAAAAAGGTGGTCGAACAAAGAAATTGATTGGTCACAAAAATTGAGATGTTGTGGAAGAAGGGGTCGATGAACAAGTGAAGAGTGTGAAGAAATCTATTTTGTAGATGTATTAAATGTTTTTGAAAATACATATATTTTTATAGGTTCTAAATTTTTGATTTTTTTAAAAATTATTTTGTGTATTGAAATTTATTGGTTGGCGAATGAAATTGAAGTTCATGTTTATTTTTTTAAATATTGTGCTTTGATTGGATAAATAGGTTGTTACTAATTTCACGATAAACATAGACAATTTCACGATAAACATAGATAATTTGATGATAAACCTAGAGAATTTGATGTAAAAATCATCATATATGGATTTGGATGAACATTGATGAGCTGAGTAAGTTTTTTTCAAAAAAAAATTGCAGATCGACTCGTGAAAAATCAGATTGTCTAGTTTTTAGGGAAAATTGTCTATGTTTTTCTGTTATACGATTTTCGGAACTCTCCAATATGTAGGGGTCTCTCGCAAGACGGACTCCATATTATATCACATTAGCATAACTTACAAAATGAACATATACTCCCTATGTCCCAAAGAATCTCTCCAGTTTTGATTTTTTTCAGTCAACAAATTTCAACTCTCAGACAATGGCAGTATATAAAGTTCTTAAATTTTCATTATATAATTTTATTAAATTATTTACTATTATAATTTAAGAGTAATTTTTTGTCAAAGTCGAAAACAGTTGGCTTATCAAAAGTTAAAATGACAAATTTTATAGGAAATGATGAGAGTATATCTCATGATAACGAGTAAACTTCTCATTAAATTTTTACAAATTCTAGAAAAAAGCCTGACTTTCCATTAGAATAGGAAAGGCCACTTTTTTAAGTTGCTCGCGGTCAGCGGTCAGACCAGCGTGCGGTCAGCATTAGTCCCCTAGTTATAAAAACTCACAGACGCAACATTAATTCCCCCAGTTATAAAAACTCACAGACACAACATTAATTCCCCAGATATAAAAACTCACAGACACAACATTAATTCCCCCAGTTATAAAAACCCACAGACACAACATAAATTCCCCAGTTATAAAAACTCACAGACACAACATTAATTCCCCAGTTATAAAAAACTCACAGACACAAAATAAATTTCACTGTTGCAAAAACTCACAGATATAAGATAAATCTCCCAGATAAGTCCGAACTTACAGCGCACCAGATGCAAAAATCTACAGTCACAACATTAATTCTCCCGGTTATAAAAACTCACAGACGCAACATAAATTCCCCAGTTATAAAAACTCACAGACACAACATTAATTCCCCCAGTTATAAAAACCCACATACACAACATAAATTCTCCAATTATAAAAACTCACAGACACAACATTAATTAATTCCCCAGTTATAAAAACTCACAGACACTACATTAATTCCCCCATATAGGCTCTGTTTAGCAAAACTAGTTGAAAAGCTAGTTGATAGCTGATTGCTGGTAACTGATTAGGTAGCTGATAAGTTAGCTGATTAACTAACTGAAAAGCTAGCTGATTTTAATGTAGGTGTTTAGCAAATTAGCTTGATAAGCTAGTTAGGATTTTGTAAAATGACATAAAAGGTCATTACTTTTATTTTTATTTTCTTTAACCTTTCACATCATATTATTAGTCTATATTTTTTTAAATAATAGTACATTACATTTTTATCTAATTATTCTAATATATATTCAACGTACTTTTTCACCGCCACTTTAATAACATCATTAAAAATTATCAGAAGTTGAAAGAAATATTCGTTGAGCATTCTAACTTAGTAAGGAAAAATATCAGTAATTGTTGTGTACTACATGTATGCATTTTAAAGAGATGCAGCTGCATTAATTCTTACGTTAGTTGCAAACAAGTACGCAAAATAATAAACGGGTGGTTTTTTCCTTTTTTTCTAATTTAGGTCAGGAATATTTTCGGAATGAAAAAGATAAGAAGAAGCTTGTTTTAAAAAAAAGGTAACTTGGGTAGCTTCTTAAATCAGCTAGCTTTTTAGCTAGCTAATTTAAGAAGCTGTGCGTTCACGTAACGAACTTTTTATTAGTCAATGGTAAAAAAAAACTCATGAAACTGAAAAACTAGCTGAAAAACTAGTGGTAAACAGAGCCATAGCTTCCATTAATCTAGCGTGGCCTTTTATTTATAAAAGAAAATCAAGACTTTTACTAGACTTTCTCCTTAAATTTTAGATGTATCTCACTGCGTAGTTACTCAGCATTCACATAAAATGATTATTACTTCTCAGTAGAAGTAAAATTTAGTGCGGTGATGCAAAACGTAATACAATACTACCAAGTCAATTTAACGCGTTGTACGTAGAAGCATCAAGCATGCATGATGAATGAATCAAGCGTTGACCAAATCGACGAGGTACTCACAAGTCACAAAACCAAAACAAGGCGTCGGTGGTTTGTTTTGTGCTTCGTACATCGGTTCTCGATTGGATATGATATGGATATTAAAATCAAAGATTAATTAAGGATCTCGATGGAAGTAAGTCTCTTGAGAGTGCTCGATTGGATATGAAAATGGATATACATACATTAGTTTTTGTTTCTCTTTTAACGAAGAGCAAGCCCTACTTTCTACACATTCAAAAAAACAAATGTTGCAAGGTCTCTATATTGCTACAGAAACAGAATTTGATGTCAATCAAAACTTCCATATTATGCAATCTTTCTTTAGTAACTAGTCTCCCATGACAAGCCATCCAAAACAGAGTTTGGGATCTTGGCCTTGCCAAATTCCCATAAAACAAAGTTTTCGCCAAGAAACCTCCACTTTATCCCCTCGCAAAAATTGCTTAGACCTGCTTTGTAGGCTCTGCTATTTTTGTTAACAGCGTAGTGAGATTTTATGAAAGTATAATTCTCCCTCAAGTATATTGTTCCATTCACGTGATTATTTATAATGTACATACAAGATACTAGATAAGCTATACAGGCTATAATCTTATCACTATAGCTAAACAATCTGAGAGATGATCATTTGTCACGATCTGGAGTTATCTCCTCAATACGCCCCCTCAAGCTAGGCGGTAAGTCGAGAACGCAGAGCTTGCTACGAAGATCAGAGAACCGAGGAGCAGATAACGGCTTCGTTAAGGCATCAGCAAGTTGGTCTTTTGTAGAGAGGAAACGGACTTGTAGTTGTTTCCGAAGCACACGTTCACGAACAAAATGAACATCAATCTCAATATGTTTCGTACGCGCATGGAACACAGGATTGGCACTGAGATAAGTTGCACCAATACTGTCACACCACAATATGGGAGGAGAACTGGAGACAATACTAAGATCGTTCAACAAATATTGGAGCCAAAGCACTTCAGCTGCAACAAGTGCAAGAGCTCGATATTCTGATTCAGTGCTGGACCGAGAAACGGTGACCTGTTTCTTAGATCCCCAGGAGATCAGATTCGGACCGACAAAAACCAAGAGTCCCGAGGTAGAGCGACGATCAATAGGGTAGCCCGCCCAATCGGCATCCGAGTAGGCAGAAATTTGAGATAAAGGGCCGGAACGCAGAAACAATCCATAATGAACTGTGGATTTAAGATATCGTAAAATGCGCAGCTGTCCAATGCTCAACAGTAGGGGCATGCATAAATTGACAAACACGATTCACAGCGAAGGCGATGTCCGGTCTAGTAAAAGATAGATATTATAAAGCACCTACAACACTCCGATATACCGACGGATCATCAAACATTGGACTTGTGTGGTCAGAAAGCCTAGAAGCAAGGGACATGGGAGTATTTACCGGCTTCACAGTCAACATATTAGTCCGTTTTAAGAGATTAAGAATGTATCGCTGTTGACTTAAAAATAATCCGGCAGAAGTGCGACTTGCCTCAATTCCCAAAAAATAGTGTAAATCACCAAGAGATTTAATAGCAAACTAAGACCCAAGCTGATTAACCAGATTAGCTATGGCATCATTAGAAGAGCCTGTGACAATTATATCATCAACATAAACAAGCACAAGTAAAGTAACTTTGGAATTCCGAAGAATGAATAGAGATGTATCCGCTGAGGAATTTCGGAAACCAAGAGATAAGAGAGCAGCATGTAGGCAATGGTACCAAGCACGAGGGGCCTGTTTGAGGCCATAAAGAGCTTTCCGAAGGCGACATACATGGTCTGGATATTGTGGGTGAGCAAACCCCTGTGGTTGCGACATGTATACTTCCTCGGTTAAATTGCCATGCAAAAAGGCATTGGAAACATCAAGCTGTTGGATATTCCACTGGGAAGAGATAGCCATGGAAAGAACTAGACGAATAGTAGGTGGCTTGGCAACAGGACTAAAGGTATCATCATAGTCAATTCCCGGTTGCTGAGTGAAGCCCTTCGCGACGAGGCGTGCTTTATAGCGATCAAGAGAGCCATCCGCTTTACGTTTAATCTTGTAGATCCATTTACAACCCACAATATTTTTACCTGGAGGCGCCGGAACTAACTCCCATGTACCATTTTTCAAAAGTGCATCAAATTCGACATAGTCAAGACGCCCGTTGAGCTGCTTTCACAAATTGCCGAGAAACATGATGGCTCATCAAAGATGGAAGTACATTCAGCCATTAAGGCACGAGGCAGGTGCCAACGAATTGTACCATCTTTGAATACTTTTGGCAAACTGACATTATTTTGTAGTCTGGTGCGCATGGGCACAACAACTTGCTCAACCGGCGGCTGCTCTTCACGCGACAAATGTGTAGGCGGTGGTGATGGAGGATTTTGGGGCAAGGCCACTGGTGATGTAGGATTTCGGGGTGACGGTGGTGGTGGTGTTATGGGAGGGTCGAGAGGCACCTAATTCAAAATCGGGGGTACTATAAGTGACAAATCAAGTGTAGATGTTGTTAATGATGGAGAAGACGGTGTAGAGGATTGAACTTTGGCATAAGGGAAATGTGTTTCATCAAACACGACGTGCCGAGATATATATATTCGACCACTGGTAATATCCAAGCACCGATAGCCTCGGTGAGTCGAGCTATAGCCTAAAAAGAGACACTCTTTAGATCGAAACGAAAGCTTATGAGTATTATAAGGACGCAAATGTGGCCAACAGGAGCACCCGAAAGTCCGGAGAATAGAGTAATCTGGTGCTTTATTGAATAATTTTGGTAAGGGGATGAAAAATCGAGGACAGAAGTGGAAAGTCGGTTAATAACAAAGCAAGCTGTGGCAAATGCATCATCCCAAAATTTAAGGGGTAAGGATGCATGAGCAAGAAGAGCAAGTCCAGTTTCAACAACATGACGATGCTTGCGCTCGATTAAGCCATTTTGCTCATGTGTGTATGGACATGTAATACGGTGAATTATGCCCGTGGTTTGGAAATAGGTACTTAAAGGACGAAATTCTCCACCCCAATCAGATTGAACGGATTTAATTTTGGTTTCAAAAAGTCGTTCGACTTGCAGCTGGAATGATTTAAAAGCATGTTGTACATCAGATTTTTGCACAAGTGGTATAATCCATGTAAAGCGACTGAAATGATCAACAATGCTAAGAAAATAACGAAAACCGCCAAGGGACAAAGTAGAGGCAGGGCCCCAAACATCCATAAATAACAATTACAAAGGTTTCAAACTGACATAAGAAGATAAATGAAAAGGTAATTGATGACTCTTTGCGGTCTGACAACTATGACATATAGCGTCGACTTTCTTATTAGACACGGGTAAAGAAAATCTAGAGGTAATTAATTGAGTGGTACGATAAGCAGCATGGCCAAGTAGAGAGAGGAGCACGGACGGTAGTGAGAGCTTGAGGAGAAGTGTGATGGTGTGGAGTGGCGGAAAAGGCATGAGACCATCTTTACACTTGCCGCGATTATTATTCCATATGAAACTTCAAATTTACTACAATAACGGTATGAAGCAAAGGTAAATTCATAAAATACCAGATTTGACTATATACAATTATATACATAAATTTATCCGTAATTGGGGATATATTTATGATGTTAAAATGGGTTTCCATTTTGTACTTAATCTTTATTTTTGTCTTTTATAGTATGATTTAATTTCTCACATGACGATGCACCTCAGTCGGAAGACGGAAAAATAAGGAGTAAGAGTAAGATGAATATTTTAATCTTTTCAGGCCAAAAAGGAGTTTGAATACCTTGTCATGGTGAGTGGACTTTGACTTTCGTAACCTAATTATATAATTTAGTTTTGGTAAGTGGGAAAATTTGTTAATTTTGAGTACTTAAACAAACTGTTCTTGCCATGCGACTGGGACACAACGAACGACGAGCTATATATGTAGTATGATGGTTTTTTAAATACTCATAGAAAACTACATTCAATTGCTTGCCATTAAGAAACTTACTTCTCACAAAATAATTAATTTAAAAAAAATTGACCAGATGACACACTCAAATAAAAAGATCATTTCATGATAGGGTATAACCAGCTGTTTTTCATTCATCTAAAACTGACTATTCATCTGTTAAAATGTTTTCGAGTATTTGTTTTGTATCTTCTACAATAAAAATTTTAACTCAATTTTTTCTCCACTAAACAATCATCATTCTATTACTACCCTACTTTCACTGCATTTTTACTTTTTCAATTAAACTAACAACTTTAAACCAATCAAATAACTTAAAAAAGTATCAAACACATCAATTCCTTCTTACACACATCACTTTATTTACACACACTATATAACAACCCTATAAGCCCTATAAATGTTTAACTCTACTCCAAATACCATTTTTTATAACTCAATTTTAACTCAGTTGCTACTCATCAACTAAATTTTTTCTTAATTCAATTTTTTAACTCTATACCAAACAGCCAGTAAGTTGTTGGGACACTTTTTACTCCCAGGTCATGAGACATGAGAAGTTTAACTTTAAACAATGTGTTTTTTTCAATATTAATTCACCAATGTTCGTATTTAAATAGCTGATGATAAAAAAATAATGTAACACTAATAGTACATAAAATATTCACGATAAGCCATCATTAATTTTGTTTAAATCATTACAGTTTCAGTTTATGGTGTAAATGAACTGAGCGTTCATAAAAATGTTCGGTCAACATTCAATTTGTTTAATTCGGTCAAATCGAACTCTTAAGTCATTATTCGATTCGAAATACACCCTACCCTGGCACATACAGTTCCACACAACCATTGTAGATGAAGTGAACAAAAGTCAGTGGCAATGAATTGGCACAAGTGCCTCATTTTCAAACGTCTGTCTGGTATGAAGTATGTGAGGTGGTATCTAAATTCTAAAGTTTCAGTACCAAACATAATCTAGAGAAAAATTGGACGTGGTTGCCGTCAACCCAAATAGAATAACCAAATGCCACACAACTTGCAATCAAAGAAATATAGAAACGCGCTTCCAAGATGCATCCAAACCACGTTGACTTGGTACTAGTACTTTATATTCCCTCGTCTCCCTCATTGGGTTTTACGTTTTTCACCGTTTCTAATAATTCTAATAAAAATTGAAAATATTTTACAACTTATTGTAGGAAAAAATAAATTAAAATGACATGTGCGATATTTTTTTAATAAAGACTCATTCTTGAAAAATGCCTGATTTTCCTAAATATTAGCAAAGATCATATTCTTTCAATGTAAGTGTTTGACATGCTCAAATAAATTAATTGTACTAGTCTAATGTAGCATTTCCTATTGTATAAGAAAGTTAAACATTTTACTAGACTTTCTCCTTTTAATAGTGCAATATTTTGAAATGACACATTTTCTAACGGGGCATTTAAAATGATAAAAATACTTTATTGGTTTGATGCGGGGAGTACCTGAAATAATAAGCGTCACACAACTTGGAGAAAAGGCCGAATTAGCTATACATAATTACATATAAGATCAACTACTACTATGATAAAAAATCACTAAAACAATCTGTTGTGATTTACGAGCAAAATACATAAATGATCTCATCTTTTCAACTCCAATATGACCTGTAGTGAAATCTTTTGTATGAGCATTTTTTTATACTCTTTAGACATTTTGTGATCGTTATAAAATGTTTATAGTTTGCAAAAAAAAGTCTCTTAATAATTAAGATTTGGTACTTTTTCTTGATCATGTGTGGTTGGTCCAAGTGCTCCACCGAATTCAAAATGTTCCTGCAAAGCCGATTTCATGTTCGCCCGTTTAATTCACCCGTCTTTCCTTAGATCAAAATGTTCCTGCAAAGCCGATTCCATGTTCGGGCGTTTAATTCACCCATCTTTCTTTTCTAAGGCTCGGCTCCATTTCTTCTTTCTTTCACTTTGATCCCTATTTTGCTTTCGACTTTGAGTTAGATCATTTATTTATTTCATTTTGACCCAATTAGAAACTTTTCATTTTCAACAGAAACTACATGGAAAATAAAATTCTCAGAGATGTCAATATAAAACAAATATACGGGTCCATACATTGCAAATATATAATCATCTGTGCTATTTATGAAAAAAAATGTAGGAAGGATGGATAGTTGTTGGACCAAATTTCTTTTTCTTTTTAAATTCATTAATTTATCATAACTCTCTGACAAGTATCCTTTGAACTGGATGAACTTGTCATGATTATAATTATTGAGCATAATAATGCTACTAGTTTATTTCTAATGCAAATCATTTAGTGGATAACTGATTTTATTTATTTATCACATAAAAATTCATTTGATGGGCATCCGCATGCAATGTTTTACTAATGATATTATTTGTATACTCCTTAATTCATACCTGCTTTCCCTAAAATTATACACACGAATGTGTTACTATGATGCATTTTCTTTTATGGTACTGATGATGTACTCCAATATTTATTCAATGAGTAATTCTTCTAGGACGGATTAAAAGAAATCGATAAATATTAGTAATATGATTAGTGAATAGAAATATTATGAGGTTTTATAAATTAAAAAAATGACATAAAATGTTTAGGCATAATCTAACCTCTTACAAATCGACTCAAAATAGATGTTGATCAATAGTTGCAACCGGTGGAATTATCTTCATTAATCAACATGTTAATCTGAACCTAACCCACAAATCAATCAATTACATAACACCTACGCAAACGAGTCACATTTCAAACAGTAAGTTTCTACCTCCTATAAATACATCAAGGCATCACATTTCAAACTCACAAACTCATTTTTCAAAGTTTCATCATCATCCTTAAACATGGCAACAAAACCATTGTATTCAACATCCATTCTTGTTCTAATTACACTAATAACCATCATATCCCAATCCTCTGCAGACACTCCACCTTCTGACCCAGCACCCCCATCAACCATTTGCAAGTCCACCCCATACCCTTCCTACTGCAACCAAGTCCTCCCCTCCGGTAACACCTCCTCCAATGTCTACTATTACGGCCGTGTTTCCATCAAGAAATCCCTCTCCTCAGCTCATAAGTTCCTCTCCCTCATTGAAAAATACCTCAGAAAATCGAAAACCTTAACCGTAACTGCAGTCCAAGCCCTCGAGGACTGCAAGTCCTTAGCCGAAAGCAACATCGACTACATAACAACTTGTTCACAAACAATCAACCAAAATTCCCAAACTCTCAACTCTGTCAAAGCCGATGACATTCAAACTCTCCTGAGCGCGATTCTAACGAACACACAAACTTGCATTGACGGCCTCCAGGCCACAGCTTCGGCCTGGAGTGTTCGCAGAGGAATTCTAACACCCCTATCTAATGACACGCGTCTTTACAGCGTTTCGCTAGCTTTGTTCACTAAAGGGTGGGTGCCCAAGAAGAAAACGAACTCCTCTGTTCACAATCCAAAGCACTTGAAGCTTCGGAACGGGAAGCTAAACCTGAAAATGTCGGAAACAAACAAGGCAATTTACGGCAATGTGAACGGTAGGAAGTTACTGCAGACTACTGATAACGGAGGTGATCAGGTTCTGGTGAGGGATATTGTGACGGTTAATCAGAACGGGACAGGGAATTTCACTACAATCACTGATGCTGTCGCTGCTGCACCGGTTAACAGTGATGGAAGCAATGGATACTTTCTTATATACGTTACTGCGGGTGTGTATGAAGAGTATGTTACCATTGCCAAGAACAAGCGATACTTGATGATGATTGGTGATGGGATTAACCAAACTGTTCTTACGGGGAATCACAGCGTCGTTGATGGATGGACTACTTTCAACTCCTCAACTTTCAGTAAGTACCTTAGCAAAACGACCTGATAAGGTGTCTCATATGAGTGAGGTAGCTGAAATTGATATCCAATAGTTATATGTATCTAAACTTTCACATTTCAATGCAGCTGTTTCCGCGATAGGTTTTGTGGCAGTGAACATGACATTTCGCAACACAGCAGGAGCAATCAAGCATCAAGCAGTAGCCGTACGCAATAGTGCCGATCTTTCCACATTCTACAGTTGCAGTTTCGAAGCGTACCAAGACACTCTCTACGTGCATTCTCTTAGACAATTTTACAGAAATTGCGACATCTATGGTACAGTTGACTTCATTTTCGGTAATGCAGCAGTAGTATTCCAGGAATGCAACATGTACCCGCGTTTACCCATGGCCAATCAGTTCAATGCCATCACTGCTCAAGGCAGAACGGATCCAAACCAAAACACCGGTATATCAATCCACAACTGCACAATTCGAGCTGCTGATGATTTGGCAAACAGTAACGTCAGGATCCAGACTTATCTCGGTCGGCCCTGGAAAGAATACTCCAGGACTGTTTATATGCAATCGTTTCTCGACAGTGTGGTCAGTCCAGTAGGTTGGAGTATATGGTCAGGGGATTTTGCACTAAACACGTTGTATTATGCAGAGTTCAGTAACTCGGGGCCAGGATCGGATACAAGCCAGAGAGTCACATGGCCTGGTTTCCACATCATCAATGCGACGGATGCAGCCAACTTCACTGTTGCTGGATTCTTAGTAGGAGATAGTTGGATACCCCGGACAGGGGTGACATACACATCTAGCTTGTTCTGAACATAAATACTTTACATCACTAGCATGTTTCATTCTTCTATCTTCTGTACTTCATTTTTGCTCTTGTTCATTTCTCAAAAGAGATTCTTGTTCTTTTTTAATCAAGATCTATTCAATAAGACGTACTCTTTTCGGACAAACATTCTTTCAATGAGTTTGTCACTTTCTTATCCGAATGGTCATCGATTTGTTATTCAAATGATTTGATTATTTTTGTGTTTATACGTGAGTCAAATTGTGTATTCAAGGCAGGAGTCCCAACTGTCCAAAAGTAGAAACTACATGGATGTCAGCAGTCGGTGGTGATCACAAACTGTCATATCATATGAGATGACTCATCTCCCTGTCGTGACGTTCCGACCAGTTAAGAATTCAGTTGACAATGAAAGATGAACAAACCTCGGAATTTCTAGTGAAACTTAAAACATAGAGCCACTGAAAAAAATAGATTAAAAGTCACCTTTAATTAGTTGATTATGTTCTTTCTTGATAATGCAATTTTGTAAATATCCAAAATCTTGAGGCATTATAAATCCAAACGGACTGGAATCCCAACAAGACAAGATCGGTTTCCTCTACCGAGCCGCATGTTGTAGTGTCTTTTGATGCTTGATGGTGTTGTACGGTAAAATATATAATGCACATAGTACGATCATGGTACAACATATAAAGTATCAAAATGCACCACATAATGTGGCCCGGTAGAAAAACCGACAAGATCCGCACTTGACCAAAGACAGGTACTTGCTGTTTACTTTGAAATTCAGTGATTTTTAATGGAGTAATTACCCCAGATACTTGGACAAGTTTGCAGAATGACTCGTACAGAATCAGATCATTCAATATAACAAAACATAACCTTTACATTTCTTATTTTAAAGTAGATACTCCTCTCTCCCGCAGAACTTTATACCTTTACCATTTTTAGTCGTTCCACATAACTTCATACATTACCAAAAAAGAAAGCTACCCCACACCCAACAAATAATAAATAATCTCAACTTTACATTTAAATTACACATTTTGACTCTAAAAGTACACTTTTTCCTACATTTTCTATATTCTATCATTACTTTAACTTTTCGCATAAAACTGCGCGCTAACTAGAGGTGACAATCGGGCCGGTCTCGGGCTGGGCCGGGCCGGGCTAAAGCGGCCCGGGCCATTTAAGGTTCGGGCTCTCTCGGGCCTTTTTTAAGGGGCCGGGCCTGGCTTCTTAGGTGATATTGAGGCCCGGCCCAGCCCCAAGCCCCATTATATCTAGGGTCGGGCGGGGCGGTCCCGGGCCCACTAGTGGGCTGTTTCCGGGCCAATGTAAATTCTTCTTTTTTGTAAAAATTTATTTCTCTCTTTTTATGGTTGGAAAATTGGAACCTTTAATCATAGTCCAAAAACATAAATGAAAGATGGATAATCCCATGAACAGCCTAGCTTTCTCAAATCAAATACATGAAATAAAATAGAGAAGGTTCGCAAGCTAGGCAGATTGTAATTGTTAAAACATAGCTTCAATTTTGTTGCTCCATATCGATTATCGACCAGCACAGACAAAATGTGCGAACTCATCTTGATCCAGAATTCATGAAGGTTGCCTACCGTTATTGGAATGGATGATGAAGATGAGCGGATATGGTGTGTGACGGGCGACGGCTGTATATTGGAATTTGATAGAGATGACCTAACCCTAAAGTGATGGAAATAGTAATGAATAAATGATGGGGAAATTTGCAAGGAGTACTGGAGTAGTGATCTCCTAAATTTAATGGGCCACGATCAATATGCATTGTGTGCAGCCCAACTAGAAAATGCAAGGGACTGCCTATATAAAAGTGTTGTCCTAATTTAATAAATTTCGATTCTAGAAGATTAATATAGTACTTAACATGCTGGGCTTTTCGGACCGGTCTCGGGAAGTCCGGGCCGGTCTCAGGCTGCAGGCTTTTTCGGTCCGGACCATGGAATTTGTGCCACTAAAGCCCTAATGAAATATTCAGTCGGGGCCGATCTCGGGCCTATTATAACGGGTCAGTCCGGGCCTGCCTTTTTTACGGGCCCCCATTGTCATCTCTAGCGCTGGAGTACTAGCAATCCAGCACAAGTGCAACATTAATGAAATGAACATCTGCAACTTATGCAACGAACAGTAATTTTTAAAGACTTCCTCATGAAACAAGAGATTTGCTGAAAAGGAATTATATTCTGTCACTGTTGAGAAATTAACTTCAATGATATTTTTTGGATAGACTAACAGAAATAATTGTTACAGTAATAGAAACACAATAGAAAAAGATTCAGATAGTAGTAGCGGAAAACTAAATCCAAAATCATACTGAAACAATACTCAAGTTATAGCAATATCTTCGGCAATAAACAGAAATCAACAAAATCATTAATAGAGTAAAACATAACTCAACCATTAATGATTCTTCTTTCCTCTAGCGCACTAATGGAAGTAACAAGAGCAAAAGTATTAAAGATATTGCAAAATCTTACACAAGGTGTCCAATAAACAAAAACCAATGCATTATCGTTCATGCTAACAAAACATAACTTAGGCCCGGAAACCTTTACTGTTTCTCCTTCCCCTAGCTTTCTCAAATTTTCTTCCCTTAGAACGTACATATGGCTTGGTGTGGCTGTGTGGAACACCAGGAGCAGGACCAAAGTGCCTCACAGCTTCACGAGCCTTACGTGGACCTCTAAGGAGAACCTGCAAGGACAAAATGTTAAGAGGGTTAGAAACTGTAACTATGAATATGGTGTAGTCTTATGTGTCAGGTATCATTTACAGGTTTGCTTGAACAAAAAATAAGGCATACAGAACCAGAACCAGAACAAGGGAATAGGGAGGTTTGTGTACATTACAAGTTGAACAGGTAAAGGTAAACATGCAAATTCCACTAACAAGGGGAAGTTAATAAATACCACGCCAATTTTTTTTTTTTTTTGAGTTTTAGGCAGATTACAAAAACCGTAAGTTCTCAAAATATAGGAACAGATTAGTTGTTCACATGCTTTAATTGTTAAATCAAAGCTATGAACTTGTTCTTCACCTGGTCTCTCACATTTCTTAACATGGTCACGACCAGAAATGTCAATAATCAAGATATGAAATTGTTCTTCACCAAGTCTTTGACATATGAAGACATACTTATGGTCACCGATTACAAAATTATGAAATGAATAAAAAATGTCCATCTAACTATACACAATTGAAATTAAAATGCTCAAGATTAATTACCGTGTTCTGGCCAAGGGGCGCCATGAGAGCGAGCTGGTCGAATGTCAGACACTGACCACCAGCCTTCTCAATTCTGGCCCTAGCAGTCTCAGTGAACCTCAGAGCAACTACCTTAAGGCAAGGCACTTCAAGAACACGGATATCATCCGTTACAGTTCCAACAAGCACTGCAATCTTGTCCTCCTGTTATAAAAAAACGACAACCAAATTAAGAAAGCTAAAAAACAAGTCAGTGTGTCCAACACGCATAGGAGAGACGAACTATAGCAGCCAAATTAAGATTCCAGGTTCCATTCCACAATTCATGTTAATAGCCAGTACAATTATCTAGCTTCAAATTCATCAAAGACAAAATTTCATGTGTGCTGTTAATTCATTTCAAGTAATACCTCCAATCCTGTTTATCACTTGTCCAGCTTTCAGTGACTATAGAATCTTATCTTTAACTACCTTATCGAGATACAACGCAACAATACATTGTCCGATGACCAGTCTTCCAGAGTGTGATGTTAATTCATTTCAAATGAGACCACTTATCTTGTAATCACGTATACAGCTTCAGTGACTATACAGTATTATCAAAGCTAATCAGGCATGAGATTCCGAGTTCATTCGTTCTTAATAATCACACGAACTTCTACAACACCAAATTCAAGTTTCACTGACACATTATGTTAAGCACTTATCGAGCTAACCCAGATGATCCACATTACATTCATACAAATACATAAGCATCCAAAAATAAAAAAATGACAGAAATCATTACCTTTCCCTTCATGTGAGCGATGAGACGGGAGAGCGATAGTGGCGCTTTGTTGACCTTACTCTGGAAGAGCCTCTTCAAAATAACAGCATTAAATTTGCTTTCGGTCCTCCTCACCAAAAAACGGTACAGCTGAAAACATAAAGCTAATCAGATCTCCCAGTCCCCATCAAATTGGCAAAACGAAAGCAAAAAGAGAAGGAAATAGCAAACCTTGACATTCAATTTGAGATAAATGTCATTCGATTTGGGAGCAGTACGCTTGGTCTTCTTGACCTTACCACCGGCGACTAAATCGATACCCTACATCAACACAAGATCAAAATCAGTGAGAAGAATTGGTTTTCATCTTCATTTGCCATTAGTAAATCGGCGGCTTACCATGTCTTCTCCGCTGCTGGCAGAGAGCTGTTTCGCTGAAGTGATGAGTAGTGGAGGCTAGCTAGGGTTTTGCTTTGGTTTGGTTAGCCTAATAAAGGGAAAGGGCCGAAATACTGCTTCAGCAACGGCCCATTGTTATTTAAACTTCAACCCAAATTATCTTGGTTCACTCAAGGCCCATTCATAATTTAAGCCTTGGACGGACAGTTTTATTTCATTGTCCAATCTAATTACAATTTGACGAAATTAGGTATTGACAGACTGTATCCGAAGAGACTATATAATTAACCTTAAATATCGTGTGTGTTAATAATTGTTAATAATGAATCTACATTATAATTATACTATCTCAATTTCTAAACATATTATATTTATAACTGAACATGCGATGTTTGTAACAAAATATGTGATTTTTAATCTGGTCCATGAGTAACGGTCTCTCACAAAAGGTGTTTAATTAGGTAAGAGGTTACCTTTAAAGCACCAAGAATTAAAAGAGCATAAAGGAACAACGATGCAATGTGTACCAATGAGGGAAATTTTATGTTTGATGATTTATATATATCAAATTCAAAGTTAAGCGTGATTACTATAAAAGAATCTTACAGTTGGTGACTTACTGAAAAAATTTATCGGTGCTTGTAAAATTCGACCTCGGTCCAAACTCAAAGGGGGTGGAGTTTTACACTTTTAACGCCATTACTCTTTTCTTCATTTCCGTTTTTTTTAAAAGAAAAATGAATAAATTAATTGCAATTTGTGTTGGTCACGAAAAAGCCATTATCCTGACCAACGCAAATTGCATTAACCAATTATTAATAATTAAGTCTAATTTTGTGAGTTTGTACTTAAACTCTACAAGAATCAATGGTATAAATCGTCAGCTATAATAAATTGTAGATTAATGTGGTTTAATAATTAGTTATAACCATGTGAATGTGAATTCGCTCAAAATGTACCGGTGGTTAGGGGTGTGAAAAAAATCCGCCAGCCCTACCCACCCGTGCAAACCGCCCACCATTTACCCGCACCCGCCAACTAATTTTTTTATAAAAATTTTAGTGGGTTAAAATTTTTTTAACCCGTCATTAGTGGGTGGGTGGTGGGTTGGATGTGTGTAACCCGCGACCCACCCGCCTTATTATGTATGTATGTATGTGTGTTTGTGAATTTAAGACTAAGGCGATCCACCCAGCTATAACTCCTCTTTAAGCACTCTTTTGTCTTCATTTTTGCGCTCATCATTCGTCCTTCTTTGCTTATGTCATGTATTCAAGTAAAATAACACAAGTTGACAACTACTTGAGTCAACATTTCATTCTTTACTGCGTGAAAATCTTTAAAATGGAGTAAAAAATAATAACTACTTCAAAAGAATCACTACTCTCATTGTTCAAAACATGCTCCTTGTTGCTGATTTTTTTGACTTGCACATCTACTTCTACGCAAGTTGCAAATTTTTACATTTTTATCTATATTCACCCGCCAATCCGCCCGCCACCCACCCGCCATTTTTATAACCCGAAAGTTGCAGGTTGAAAAAATATTCTACCCGCCTCGGTTTATAATTATAATCACCCGCCATAGGTGGGTCGGTTTAATTTTTCGTTAATACCCGCCTATACCCGCCCTTGTTCATCCCTACCGGTGGTAACACATCAATCATTGACTCATGTACAACACATATCCAATTTACAATACTTAATCATAAATTAGCAAATCTTCATTGATGAACCATAGGTAACATGCATATAATCAACCACCGTTGAATTAGCTACTCATGTATATTGAATACATTTCATGCCTATAGAATAGTACAAACAAACTATAAACATACACTCGACTACGAAGATATATCGAGTTTGATACAAAATTACCCAACGGATGTCAAGAATCCTTAGAATATGCCAAAAACCCAATTCCAATTGGTAGAAAATAGTGAATAGCATCCCGATAGATAATCCAAATTCAAGAGTACATTCAAAGAGTTCAATTCCCTCATTTGGAATAGAGGAAATTGTATTGGAAGAAGTCTAGGGTTTTTTCTTATTTTGATTTTGGAAGGAATTATAAAATTCACGCTATCACCTAGGGTGCCTCATGCAATCGCGCCACTGCCATGGCATGTCGATTTGACCATGCATGGTTTGAAGCTTCCAATCTTATGAAAATGCATCATTTTGCCTCTCCTCCTTCCATGTGTGTACTACCACCTACTAACACACAAAACATTAAAACGGTAGGGCCTGATTGGTTGTAAAGTGTACAACAATGCAGTCAATGCTTTTAAGTTGAGAGTCAACAGCCCGGTCAATGTTTTAAGTGGCTCAATCGCTCATTGACCGACGAAACGTAGCAATTGGT
Source organism: Plantago major (assembly GCA_026545765.1). Lineage (NCBI taxonomy): Eukaryota > Viridiplantae > Streptophyta > Magnoliopsida > Lamiales > Plantaginaceae > Plantago > Plantago major. The sequence continues at coordinate 36,431,102 of CM048839.1, forward strand.
ACTCAATTTTTATGCGCGATTTAAACGATCGAATTACCCATTTGAATGGCACATGTGGTGATTGGTTTAGTGCAATTGGGATGTTTTTTTTCAGAAATTTCTTGTAAATGGTCCAAACTAACCTTAAATTGCATAACATATTTCAAGTGATTGGTTCATTGCATTTAGAAGTGTATTTACTTAAAAAGTTCCTTATACTTGTTCTTATTTTTTGTTCCAAACTTCTTTCTTCATTTTGTTGATAAGTCCATGTCTTCCAAATTTTGTGCTCATTTCCAGTACAAAAAAACTGGGCTACAAAAAAAGCGGGGCGACGGATTTTTTTATCCGTCGCCCCTTGGTTTCCCAAACTAAGTACTTCCTGTACTCCACGCCGTTTAAGGTGTTGGTTGGAGTTGGGCCGACGGATTATATATTTGACTTTTTTTTTAATCGAAATATAACGACGGATAGAATCCGTCGTTACATATAACGACGGATAGATTCTATCCGTCGTCCAACATATTATTGGAATTAGTGACGGAATCTGAAATTCCGTCACTGTGAATTTCCGTCACTAATTCCGTCACTGTGAATCCGTCACTAATTCCGTCACTATTTATTTCATATTAATCCCTGTTTTTCGTAGTTCACCTATTTAATCAATATAATGTTCGATAATAAATGAATAATACGGAAAATATTTCAATAAATTTTGAATAAAAAAAGTAATATCTGGAGCTGGAGAAATTATCCACACAAGTGTAAATATGAAAAAAAATCCGAACATACAGATACATAACTAACTAGCTATCAGACGGGGGTGGGTGTGGGTGATGGCGGAACTGGGACATGAACTGCTCCATCTGTAACCGAAGGCGCTCGTTCTCCTCCCTTCGTTCTCTGTCGCGCCGCTCCATCTCGTCCCTTTGTTGCTCCATCTCTTGAGTTAGCCGAGCAACTTTGTTCCGGACTCGATCGCACCATTTCCGAGACCTGGTCCTGTGTGTAAACCGGACGTCTGGACTGCTGGGATGATGATGAGGAGCACCCCGGACTAGCCAGGCTCAAACCGAGGCTCCCGAGTCCATATATTCGTCCTTTCTTGTCCGGTTTGTTGACCTCTAGGAAGATGTTGTCAACTTGTTCAGTTGACAACACATCACCCGTCTCGTCCTCCTGCCTCGCCACCTGAGCATCAACCTCAGCCTGAAATCGTAAATAGCAGATATCATGATCAGTTACTGTTTTTAAAAAGTAACTTGTAATAGTGTACAAATATGAACTTTAAGCAACATAAACATACCGCAATAGACGAGGCCCGGCAGTCGGTCCATACCCCGCCCTTCTGCTTGGCCTTCTTGAAGATGACATACTTGGATGTCACCTCCCCCCGTGCCACCTGAATCAAACCAGATCTAGTCAACAATTTATCATCTACAAGTAATAGAGCAGCAGAGACTTCATACATACACGTAATGCTAGATTGCAAAAACACATATATACGCACCGATTGATAATAATCAGTGACAGTAGATCGCCTCCCAAGGTGGTGAACGGCCCTTCCTGCCAGACGATCGGGATGCCGGTTGCACTTTTTGGTGTAACGCCGTCTGGACATCGATTCGCGCCATGAGGCATCCCAAAGGGCCCACTCCGCTGCATCAACCTGTGGAGGGATTTCGCCACCCCGATCCCGAATGGCCTTCCACAAACAGACCATATCCCTGTACAGTTTGGATCCCACAGTCTCGTAAACACGCCAGATCTGTGGGATCAACCTGCTGGGAATGAAGTACTCCTTCTACACTCCCAATTTCATACAACATCCAAAGTCAATACATGTATAACCTCACCATGTTACATCAATTTAACAAGATACAACAACATAACAGATATGGTGACTAACATATCACCCAAACAAAGTGGCTAACATACCACTCACATATAGTGGCTAACATACCACTCACATTGTCCTAAATTTTACTAACACAATGGTGACTAACATACCACTCACATACAGTGGCTAACATACCATTCATATTAAAACGATTATAATTACAAACGAATGAATGCCATATTTTAACTTACCCTCAGCTCATCGAAGTACTCGACCCTCATGCGCTCTGAGATGTGGCTCCAACACTCACCACCCTGCCCCAGTGGCTCTCTCCTGCTCCGGAAGATGTCACCTAGTTTGTTGTGCACCTCCTGAGGCCATAAGCTGTTGCCAATGTATAAGATACAAGAAACGAATATATATTACTTTAGTACAACAATTTATACTTGTCAACTATCATTATAAGTTATGTTTTACATATTTAAGAAGAATGTATAATACTTACTTGGCAGGACCAATAGGGAAAATCACTGGCAAGCCGTCCCACGTGACGTTAGGATGGTTTGGATCGAACACGAGGTAGGGACAATCGTCGTGGTCGTCCTCCACGTGTCTTGGTGACCGGTAGACCACTTGCTCTCTCTGCCGGGGTCTCAGAATCGAGACCTTGCCTACGACCATCGGAGCCCTCACGTAAATCGACCTGTCCCGCCCACTACTATCCTGCGGCCGGCTGCGTGGTGGGGGACGATAGGTGGACGGCCTCTGTCGCGGCATCTGCAAAAACATGTAATAAATACAATAAAATGTGTTAGTACGAGTTATAATACAGAACAGATTATAATAACACATATAATTACTCAAATGTTATCAACTACTAACTAGTTATAATACACATAATATACCGTTATCGCCGTCCTCTAAGTCTACATATTGGTCCTCGTGCAGATCAAACAACTCATCATCTGCTTCTATGGGATCTTCTGCTTGTTTATCGACATCCTCTTGTTGGTACGAGTTGGTAATTGAGTCGTCTTTCTCAATGTACTCCACTTTCGAGCGAGCACGAATAGGTACCGCAGCCCCCTCCTTGTAGCGCTTGTACTGTTCCTTACCACAGAACTTGCACTCTATTAGATCTGCATCCTCCTCCCAATATATCATGCACATTTTCGGACAACAGTCTATGGTTACCATAGGCAGCCCTAAACCCCGCATCTTTTTCTTCGCTTGGTAAAAGTTGGTGGGAACTAGGTTTTCTTCAGGACAAAGGTCCGACATTACGTCAACCCATTCATTGAAGCTCGTTTCAGATTGCTGGCTGTTAGCCTTACAACTCGTTAGCCGAGCCAACAAAGACAACTCAGTGAGCTTACACCCCGGATAAACCGGCTTCCTCGATGATTCTAACAAGTCAAAGAACAACTGATCCTCGGGATTCGGTGGTTCCTCCACCTCCACCTCGGTTTCAGTGTTAGTTGTGTCCCTGAACTGCCCTCGCAAAGATCATACACCATTTGTTCGACTCAAGCTCGAATAGCATCGCCTTCGGATGTACTTTGTTCCCGACTTGTTCATTTTTCTCTTCCTTCCACGCATTTATTGGTCATATGTATTGGGCCTTGCTTCCTCACCATGATGATTCCATACATGATACCCGGCAGAATCCATTTTCCTCAAGTCTTTGGACTACCGCTTTAGGAGCCACGTATTGCTTGTTTCAGACCGTTTTCATTGCACAAGGGCACTTTATCAACCCATCCTTTACACAAGCCGGATTTGACATTGCAAATGCAGTGAAACCTTCAACCCCTTTCAGAAAACTCCATTGAACTCTGCCATTGAGAGTACGACAATATATCCATGAACGATCGGTATTCATTGAATAATTAGATAATAACCTGACACGTTTGAATTCATTAGATCGAGGTCTTTCATTTACGATAATAAATCATTTTCACAATAATTCAATCAAATGCTACGTAATATAAGTTATATTAGCTCCAGTCAATTGTTACGGCATTACATAATATAAGTTACATCAGCTTCAATTTTACCATACTGTTTGGTTTCATATATATATCAACTAATGATTACTAGTTATACAAGCCTAGAGACAAAACGGATGAAACTCCTCATTCTCATGCACGATCCTCCTCATCACTTGTGACGCTCCCTACCACAGAACTTGCATTCCAACAGATCTACATCCTCCTCCCAATACACCATACACATGTTCCGACAAGTAGAAAGGCACTCGATATGTGGCCGCAAACCCCGCCTCTCCCTCCATTGGAGGTATGCCATGGACGGTGCTTCCTCACCGTGATGAATCCATACATGATACTCAGGCATGAATCCGTAACGTCGCAAGTGCTCGAATACTGCTGTAGGCGTCATAAATTGCTTGTTTCTGCAGGTTTCCAATGTGCAAGGACACTTTATCAACCCCCCAGTTGCACAAACCGGACGTCCCATGGCAAACGAGATGAAACCTTTAACCCCTTCTACAAAACTCCTAGAAACTCTGCCATTTACCGCCGTACGATCGTACATCCATGAACGGTCGGAATTCATTGTATACTTTATTTTTAACCTGACACGTTCCAATTGATTAGATCGTATTTAATTTATTAGATCGGTTCCATTTGATTAGATCGTATTTAATTTATTAGATCGATTCCAATTCGGATAAGAAGATTGTGGAGGTTAATTGTTAATTATTATATGTTCCTTATAAATTAATTATTAATTAAGTGTTCGATATGTTACAAAATTGGGCATATATTTTAACCATTTCAACCTCTTAGTACATATATTATATACTTAACATACATATCAAATTAACTAATTACTCTATACATATCGAATTACTACATATATTCATATCAAATTACGTACTTAACATACAAATTTATCAAATCAAAACTACATACTTCTATACTTAACAAACATATCAAATTAACTAAACTAACTATATATACTTAACACACAAATCAAACTAACTACATACATTCATACATACCAAACTTAACATACTACATACATTCATATCATACCTAACATATATACATATCATTAACTAAACTAACCATCAAATTACACACACACACACACACACACACACACACATATATATATATATATATATATATATATTAACAAATTGAACAAATTACATATAATTGATGAAATTAAATAAACTAACTACTACATGTTTATCATATATACATATAATTGCTCAAATTAATCAAAATAAACAAAATTCCCAATTTTTTAAAAACTAGGGTTTTAGCCAAAATACATTGATTAATCGGTAGAAATATGAAATTGATCGAAGAATCAAACTCCTTGTCACACGAGCTTCGATTAGGCACCAAGATTGGCCGGAATAACGGATGATTGACCGGAAAATGAATTGAGGAGAAGAAGAAATTGAGGATGAAGAATGAAGAAGATGAAGAAAATGAGGAGATTCTGCCCTCTGTCCGGATAAATGAACTCTGGGCCGACGGACACGTATCCATCGGCCCAGTTCCGTCGCCCCATAGCGACGGATAATCTATCCGTCGCCCCCTTTTTTTTAAAAAAAAAATCAAAATATTAACGACGGATAAAATTATCCGTCGTTAATAATTTCCTTTTTTTTTTTTTTAAAGTCAAACTTGGGCGACGGATAATTATTATCCATCGCCGAACGGGGCGACAGATAGAATCCGTCGCCCCAATTAGCGATCCGTCGTTATGGGGCGACGGATAAAAATCCGTCGCCCCATAACGTCGGATTTTCCCGATTTTCTTGTAGTGTTCACCCATAATCCAATTTGAATACAACAAACAAATAGTCCAAATTGAAATGATTAGCCTACTAAATTAGACGATTCTATTATGTCTGATTCAACATTACAAATTTGAACCAACCCGCACAAGTGTTCTACTACGACTAAGACATTAATACCGGTACTTAACCTTCTTCCGTACCCAAAAGATCACCAAAATATTTAATAAAATAAAATCTAAAGCTATTCACAAACGACAAAAACCCAATAAAAAATAAAAAAGACAACAGTGTGTTGATACAAATGTTTGTGGTACTCATGGTTCTAAATCTCACCGAAACAAAATGAAAAATATGAAAACGTCTTTACCTCCAACGAAATGTGAACTTGGAATCGGAAACTATTTAAAATAATTTGTACTTCCTCCGTCCGGGGAATAACTTTCCACTTTGACTTTTTGCAGTCAAACTTTTCCAACTTTGACTACAAATTAATCTTAAACCGTAAATGTAAAATGTTCAATTTTTGTATACAATGAATACATTATTTAAAATAATTTGTAGTTCATAAAAATCTATCATATTTTTAAAATATTACGAGAAGTTTCGAAAAATAGAAATTGTTTTATAAAAGTTACCAAAGTTTTGTGTTTTTTACTTTTTAAACACAAAATTGACATTATAATATCACGTTTTACCAACCCACATGTTTGCTTGAAATTGCCACCAAACTAAAATTCTACTTGTACCCAGCGGCCAGCTTTAACTATTTATCTCTTTGACTCCACCAAACCACACAAAAAATCAATCAGACCCAAAATGCCTTCGTTCACTCACCTCCTGCCACTCATCCTCCTCCTCTCCGCCGCCGCAGTATCCGGCGAGTCTCCGACGGTGTACGAAGTTCTCCAATCGTACGATTTCCCAATCGGCCTCCTCCCAAAAGGCGTCACTTCGTACGAGCTGGACGCAAGCTCAGGAGACTTCACTGTGCATCTCAATAAAACTTGCAAGTACACCGTACAAGGTTATGAACTGGAGTACAAGAGCAAAATCACCGGCACCATCTCTACCGACAAGATCGAGAATCTCAAGGGTATTCAGGTACTACTGTCCTCAAATTGTTTACGGATTACTAGTATTTTTTTTTTTTAATTGTTTATGCTTTTAAGTTTATTTTAATGAAAAATGTTTCATACTGTGTATTTCTTTTTTATTAAGAATCATTTCAAACTGCAAATCTAGCAGTAGAAGTTATTTATGATTTTGTTAAAATCAGCTAAAACTATTTATTTGTAGATTAGAAAAGTACTAAGCATAGCCATTTAGTCATAGTTATGTGATTATGATGGTTTTTCTGAAAGGTGCACCATAATTTTATTAATAGAATTTAATACATACCTACCTCCCGAATTAATTCGTACTTTAGGGATTCGCGGGTCGCATATAAATTTAAGTGAAAATTTAAAATGGTTTTGCCATGCTATAGTGACTCCTCTTGATGGCTATAAATGTTTTATCTTTGATTGTATGCAATTATGCTGAGTAATAATATATGCTGCATTGTACAACACGCCAACTACATAATGCGACACGGTAGAGGGAGTCATTTAAAATGGGTTAAATGCAAAATACCCTAAGTTTTTGTAAATATGAGCAAAACCCTTGAGTTAATAAATTGAAAAATGTGCGCGAAACCCCGTGAGTTAATAAATTAGTCCTGAGTTAATAAATTAGTCCTGAGTTATGAAAAATGTGCGCGAAACCCCGAGTTATTAAAACATGTGCATGGAACCCTTAGCCCTTTTTTTTACGGCATGCTCGTGTTAGGTGCGGCAATGGATGTTCTTTTAGGTTATCTTACTCCAAATTAACAAATTAACTGAACTGGATATTCATAGTACATTCATAGTTTCAGTTTATTATCACTGGACTTCACTTCTTCACTTTTTTCCTTTTACATATGTTGGTGATATGTAGTGAAAATTTTAATTAGTGTTATCTATGGTTGTTATTTATATATTTCAGTACTATATAAGCAGTAGTGTGTGATCGATTTTTGTCGATCATTAATCAGGAAAAAAGGAAAAAAAAAAGTAGAGTTTTACTATTTTTAATAGCTCAAATTTAAGTAATTTTAATATTTTCGAAAATATTGACTAATGATTCAAACTGCAAACAATACGAATTCATCATGCATATTTAGTATTCATGTAAAAGGGTATTACAATAAGAATTCCATGGATTTTGCACATATTTTTAATAACTATGTTTTTTTTTTTTTTTTTGTTTTTGCATTGATTTGGTGTAACATAACATAAACAAACATCTATAGTCGTCCCTAATGAGAGTGTACCTCACACTTTAAAAATAGGGGGGGGGGGGGTTGGTTTGCGTTCATTTTTAATAAATCAAGGGGTTTGGTACTAATTCGTTAACTCGGGGGTTCGTGCACATTATTAATAACTCGGGGGCGTTATGCATTTAACTCCATTTAAAATAATGATAAAATATGAAAAGGTGTAAAAGTTTGCACTGCATTTAATTGCACTGTCATATAGTGTAGTTTAGTGTAAAATTAATTGCTTTATTTATTTGTTATGTGTTCGTAGTTTTTATTTTTGATCTTATGAAGGTCTGTGACAATTTGAAATGAAAATGGATAATGCATGATGAAGGTCTTCGTTACAGATCGAATATTAAAATCTGTAGAAAAAAATTGAATTTACAACTGATTTTATGACAACGTTAAATGACGAGTGAAACCTGGTGAGTTACTACCCAGTGAAACGAATTTTATACAGATTGTTAAGTGTGGAAAGTATTCACTCAGGTTAAGGTATTGCTTTTCTGGATCAACATCATCGAGGTCACTAGGGATGGTGATGAGCTCGAACTTTCCGTTGGGATCGCATCTGCCAGTTTCACTGCTGATAATTTCTACGAGTGCCCGCAGTGTGGCTGCGGGTTTGACTGTGTAAACAAGGCGAAAATGGAGGGGAATTTGAGTTCCAAATGGTTCGTTCCTTTTGTTGAAATATAGAATTCAAAGGAGAGTATTATAGCTAGGAATCAAATTAATGATGCAGAATTGCAGATGTAGTAGAATAATAACACGAGCCGTTCCGGTTTGGTTTTTTTACTGGAACTGCTAGTGAAGATTAATTACTTCTAGCTCTCTGGTACTTAATCATGTATGTACACTTGACAAGTTTTCTATTAATTACCAAATAATCATCATATGGAGTACTTTAGTAGAGTAACAATTATACTGTGATTGTGTATATTCGTAATCACTGGAACATACTCACCCAATAATTTGAACCGACGCAGTTACTACTGAACTGCTCTCCGGATGATATATTGGATACCCTGTATCAACACATTTGAGTACGCTCAACTCTGAAGTCTTATGCATGAAGTATCAAATAAAGGTATAGGTCTACCTTGTAAATATAACTAGTTATCAACCCAATTTAAGTCATCTGAAACAACATTCAATTCGCATAGAATTTTCATACACAAAGTCTTAGAAGAGACGTGTATTAGTGAAAGATCTGATAAACGGATTGATATTTTTAAGTATATGTATAATGTTTTAAATATCAATAATGTTTTATAAATAAATATTTTATATTATTTTTATGTATATGTATATCACCGATGTTCTTGGTAAAACCTCTAATGATTTTTGATATAACTGTAATGTGTGTCCGTCTTTTTTAGTCTTAGATAATTGAGGGGGCTTGGTAGTATATTTTATAGGAAATTGCATATAAGGACCACTTTGTAGGTTGGACTTGCATAAAAAGACCACTAAAAAAAAGTATTGCAAAAAAGTCCATTCTATTTTTTTGAGCCCTAATTTCTCCCAACTACAACATGACTTTCCATGAATGCCCCTCATTTCTTTATCTCTTGCACAAAAGGACCACTCAAAAAAAGTCTTGTAAAAAAGGCCATTCTATTTTTTTTAGCCCTAATTTCTCCCAACTACAACATGATTTTCCATTAACACTCCTCCTTTCTTTTTCTCCAAGTCTACCGTACTGTTGTGTGTACGGAATTCATTTGTTCTTCATCGTTTTCAGATTTCTCTCTTCTCCTCTCGCATTTTTTCTCTCTCGATCAGATTCTTTCACTGCTTTTCTGTTTTCACCGTGTTTTTGCAATTTCGACCATGAATTTCATTGTATCTCTCACGTTCAATGGTTTTAGCCATGCTTCTGGCATAAAACCTGATTTTAAGTTTTCTGATCTTCTAGATGTTGCAATTTCGAAATTTAATCTTAAGGATTTGGATTCGACTCGATTTGTTTATCTTATTGAGAAGAAAACGTTCATGCTTTTCACTGATGATGGTAATGCTGCGATGATTGGTTTATGTTCTGCTCACGGTTCAAAATATGTTGATATTACTATCCTTGTCGGATCTGCTGAGGTTGATGCTGTTCCTGTTAATTGTGTTAATGGTAAGAGGAAGTTTATTGGTGAGAGTAGTGGGAGTGGTGGTTCTGGATTGGCTGCTGAAACCAACTCCTCGGTGCATGAAACTAACAGAGTAGCTGTTGAAACCAACGTAGTTGGTCATGAAACCAACAATGTAGTGGGTAGGATAGAATATGTTGGGCGGTAGCCCTGGACCCGTCCTAAACCCTAAAACCTAATTAAGACCGTAGCTCCCGGAGGGTGTTTTCAAATTCAGTTGATTTAGGGGTTCACCATTCCCCTTAGGGTAATAGAATTTACGGTGAGTTTCTGAAACTAACTTTTTGTGCTCTGAAACTAATATTTTTATGCTATGAAAGGAACTCATGCGTTGTGAAACTAATTTTTTGTGTCCGTAAATTAATTATTATGTCCTGAAACTAACTTTTTTATGTTATGAAAATAACTCATGCGTTGTGAAACTAACTATATAATATCTGAAACTAAGAGACTTGCTCCTGAAACTAACAGACTATATCCTGAAACTAACAGACTTTGTTGTCCAACCTAGCTTATAAGTCATACGTACTAGCACACTAATTAGAGTTACAAAATACAAGCATACTGAACTTTGCATTTATATGTCCGTCTATTATCTTCTGGAACAACACCTTGAATGGTGTTTTATATAGGCTTTTCGAATGTTTTTTCAGGGCTAGAATTTGGAGAAACTCGACACACTTTTTTAATCCCCCGCATTTAAATGTTGTTTCCGTGGCCTTTTGCATTCATGAAACTAACAGAAAAGCCCCATGAAACCAACAGAACCGGCTCCTGAAACTAACTCAAAGACTCATGAAACCAACAGAATTGGATCCTGAAACTAACTCAAATACTCATGAAACCAACCTGAAACTAACTCAAAGACTCATGAAACCAACAGAACTGGCTCCTGAAACTAACTCAAAGACTCATGAAACCAACTGAACTGAAGGTGTATTCAAATTCAGTTGGTTAGGTTTACCATTTCCCCTAGGGTTTCAGAATTATAAGTTCTTGAAACTAATACTATTTTGTTCTGAAACTAACATTGTTGGTCCTGAAACTAACTTTAATGAACCTGAAGCTAACATTTTGAGTTCTTGAAACTAAATTTAATGAAACTGAAACTAATATTAATGAACCTGAAACTGACTTTTTTGAGTTCATGAAACTAATACTAACGATGATGAAATTAATACAAATTTTGCTGAAACTAATACTATTTTGTTCTTAACATTTGTTGGCCCTGAAACCAATATTCTGAGTTTTTGAAACTAACTTTAATGAACCTGAAACTAATACTAATGAACCTGAAACTAACTTTCTGAATTCCTGAAACTAATACTATTTTGTTATGAAACTAACATTTATTGGCCCTGAAACTAATTGTAATGAATCTGAAACTAACTTTAGTGAAACTGAAACTAACATTGTTGACTTTGAAACTAACTTTAATGAACCTGAAACTAACCTTTTGAGTTCCAGAAACTAATTTTAATATATAAACGTGAAACTATTAATGAACCTGAAACTAACTTTCTGAGTTCATGAAACTAATACTAATGATGCTGAAACTAGTACAACCGCCCTGGACCTGTCCAAAACCCTAAACCCTAATGAAGACCGTAGCTCCTGGAGGGTGTTTTCAAATTCAGTTGATTTAGGAGTTCACCATTCCCCTTAAGGTTTTAGATTACGGTCTTAATTTAGTGCTTCATTGCCCCGACAACCGCTTAATTAGGGTTTAGGGTTTTGGACGGTCCAGGGCGGTCCGTCCAAAACCCTAAACCCTAATTAAGACCGTAACTCCGGAGGGTATTTTCAAATTCAGTTAATTTAGGGGTTCACCATTCCCCTTAGGGTTTTAGAATTTACGGTGAGTTTCTGAAACTAACTTTTTGTGTTATGAAACTAACTTATGTGTCCTGAAACTAACTTTTGTGTTCTGAAACTAACATTTTATGCTATGAAACTAACTCATGCGTTGTGAAACTAACTTTTTGTGTTCTGAAGCTAATTTTTATGTCCTGAAACTAACTTTTTTGTGTTATGAAATTAACTCATGCGTTGTGAAACTAAATATATAATATCTGAAACTAAGAGACTTGCTCCTGAAACTAGCAGACTATATCCTGAAACTAACAGACTTTGTTGTCCAACCTAGCTTATAAGTCATGCGTTCTAGCATACTAATTAGAGTTACAAAATACAAGCATACGGAACTTTGCATTTATATGTCCGTCTATTATCTTCTGAAACAACACCCTGAATGGTGTTTTATATAGGCTTTTCGAATGTTTTTTCAGGGCTAGAGTTTGGAGAAACTCGACACACGTTTTTAATCCCCCGCGGTTAAATGTTGTTTCCGTGGCCTTTTGCTTTCCTGAAACCAACAGAAAAGACTCATGAAACCAACAAAATTGGCTCCTGAAACTAACTCAAAGACTCATGAAACCAACAGAATTGGCTCCTGAAACTAACTCAGAGACTCATGAAACCAACAAAACTGGCTCCTGAAACTAACTGAAAAAAGCCAACTCAAATGGAAACATTTAGAACTCTGGTTTGCCATAACTATAATTGAGCCAAAACATCAAAATATTGAAATTCAAATCCATCCCAATTACTAATGACATCCAGCAACAAGCACAAAAAGGAACATATAGACAAAAATAGAGAAAAACAACAAAAAAATAGTGCAAAAAATTTAATAATCCTGATTTTAGTGTTAAAATACCTTCAACATGTAAATAAACAAAAATCTTCTTATTCTTTGCAAAGAGAAGCTCGACAATAAAGTTTCCATAGCCGGTTGAAGCTTCAGATGCCGATTTAGCAACATAATTGCGAGTATCTGAGAATCCTCATGAAATAAATTGACCTAGCAAACATATCAACCGGTGAGAAGAATGGAAGGATGAGAAGTGAAATAGAAATAAAAATTGAGATGAAAACGAAGAATTACCGATTTTTTTCCGCAGATCTGTATTAAAACCCTAGGTGATTAGCATCGAAATAAATCCTCCGAACTTCAGGTCCTCGTCTTGATATCTCATCTCGCTTGAATCCGAACTTCAGGTCCTCGTCCTCCTCCGGCGCAACGGCGGTGTTGAAGCTCTCGGAATCGACAACCATGGTGGAAAAATGAGAAGACGATTTGGTAAAGAAGAAGAAGAAGAAGAAGAGTAGAGTTGTTCTTTGGTGAAGAAGAAGAAGCAACCGCAGATCTGAGATGATGAGGAGGGAGCAGGATGTAGGTGAAAGATAGGGGTATTTTTGTCATGTTACAGTTATTTTAAATTAGAATGGACTTAGTTGCAATACATTTAATGAGTGGTCCTTAATTGATGTAGTTTCTCTAAAGTGATTTATATTGGTAATTTTCCCTATATTTTATGCAATTTATGATACTAACTACATGTACAAAGAGTTGGTGTTTTATGGTTTGACCGGACCGATTCGACCTGAATGACTGGTTGGGTTAAAGTTCTTAAGATCAAGTAAAAAGAAGAACGCCATAATCTATAATTCATTCTGCAAATCTTCCCTTGAAGATAAAGAATCTCCATCAAATTCACAACTCCAACAAAATCTACACGGGAGAATCACAATGCCATCAAACCACCGAATCTCCGCCGCTTTCACCTTGACCTTCCTCCTCTTCACCATCGCCGCCGCATCTCCGACGGCGTACGAAGTCATCCAATCGTTCAATTTGCCGGTTGGAATACTCCCCAAAGGCGTAACCGGTTACAATCTCGACGAATCTTCCGGCCAATTCAACGCCTATTTCAACGGATCGTGCAGTTTCTCTCTGGAAGGTTCGTACCAGCTGAAATACAGTTCCAAAATCAGCGGCAACATTGGTAGAGACAAGCTCACTAATTTGTCTGGTGTTAGCGTGAAGGTGTTCTTTGTGTGGCTGAATATTGTGGAGGTGAGGAGGAATGGTGATAATCTGGAATTCTCTGTTGGAATTGCTTCTGCTGAATTTGGGCTAGATAATTTCGATGTCTGTCCGCAATGTGGATGTGGATTGGATTGTAATGGTTTGGTAGAGGATCGGCGAACGGAAAAGCTTAGAAGTAATCCTTTTCTTTCTTCAGTTTAGTCGAGGTAATGGCTTGATTTATCGAGTACATATTGTTGGTTAACTATATGTGAATTGTTTTTATTTTATTGAATGGTTTGGTTTATCTGCTTTATGCAGTTAGTTTTGTTTTTTGAGAATCAGCTTATTTTTAGAACTTTTACTCATCAGATGCATTTGCAAAATGGCACTTATAGAGTCATAGTCTTCTGAAAGATTTCTTCTTGGTTGTTTCTTGATCTGTTCTGTTATAAGCAACTGTTGTCTAATTTTTTGTTTAACTTAATACTCAATTCGAATGTTTGGCGTGCCTCCAACAGAACAGCTTTTCATAGAATGTTTATGATTGCTTTTTTGCCTTGTCTTTATTGTGAGAAGATTATGTCCAATAAATTATGAGTTATGGGAAAACACTAAAGACAACATTATTAAGCAAAAGCTTTTGGCATTATGGTGCCGACTATGAAAGCTCTGAAGTTCTTGTATAGAAGCTTAGTATGAAGTAAGATGGAAACCTAGTTATAGTCTTGTGAAAGTTTTCTTCTTTGTTGTTTCTTGATTTGTTCTGTTGTAACCAACTGTTGTCTGATTAAATGGTAATTTAATGCCCAATTTGAACGTTTCGCGTGCTTCCAGCAGAATAGATTTTCATAGAATGTTTGTTGGGCATGCCTTGTCTTTATTCACTGTGAGAACATTATGTACAATAAATTATAAGTTATAGAAAAGACAACAATATTAAGCAAAAGCTTGTGGTATGTGGTGCCGACTATGAAAGCTCTGAAGTTCTTGTGTAGAAACTTAGCATGAACTATGAAGTAAAATGGATTATGGAAGCCTAGTTTGTAACGGATTCCCTGTTCTTCTCGATTAAATTCTGTTCCTCATTGATATCTAGTAAGTATCCATTAAAAAGTGTAGCATAATGTACTTTAAAACAGAAACTGCTCAGATCTACCATAGAGAGCACGGTAACAAAACAACTGATATCTAGCAAGTATCCATTAAAAAGTAAAGCGGTTTAATTCGCTAACAAAATCTTGGCTTGTCTTTACTTAAATATGAACGTGCAAGTGCTATTGAGTCAAATGTCGCCTTTTATACCATGCAAGTGGTTTAATCTTCAGCAATATGACCTAGGCTTTGGTACAGACTCATCTTAACCTTGGTCCAGTGCAAAGCTTTCTGGTGTAGGAAAAATGAAATTGCTTTATAATTACAAATCTTTTCGAAGTTAGCAACCAGTTACTTTCCCCAACTCAGTTGTTTTTTCACAAGATTATGATGGAGTTGGTGTGTATTTTTCAATGTTAATATAGGACTAAAGCTTCTAGTGGTTTAGTTATTGATTGAAATTTGAACATAGACAGGTGATTAAATACTTTGGAAGCGATTAGTTTGTTTTGGAGTTATATTTATTTCATTGTGATATTTATTTCTTATCTTGAGTCATGGTTGCATCAGGTAATAAATCTTGTTGCTTTGATAATAAAGTAACTAACTTCTACTGAAACGAGTTGGACATGAATTGTTTCGATTCATAATACTAGGTTCTTTTCTCATCCTAATATAGATAGATTTTATGCTTTGAGATCTTCATCTCCTACACTGCATCTTGTGTTTTTATCTTTCTAGCATGGTTAATATTCTCTTCCCCTGAAAACATAGTATTGATTTTGTTACATTGTTAGTTGTGACTGTGTCTCGGTTCTCCCCTAACCGGGTGCTGAGATGGTACTTCGTTGACTTGGGGTTCACGTGTACGTGTCGAATAACTCTCAACTCTTTAGCATAGACTTCTTTCTCATCTGGCACTGAGTAAATAATATCTGGAATCATCCTGACGTACAAGGAAACAATTTGACCTTGAATGATCAATAATATGTTGAGCCCCAAACGGATAGGAAAGCTAAAAGAAATTCAGCAAAATGGGATATATTTCAATTTTTAAGCCCTCAAAATTCTCCACAAAACGCAAAGTGGATCATCATATCAGGAAGCCATGCTATACTGCAGATAAGCAGCTACGAACATGAAAAATATATGTAAATGCCCAAAATGGCTTTAAGACTTTAACTTCTTTCAATAGTTTGTTTTAATACTTTTATGTGCTATTGTTTTGTTTTCGACGTGAATCTCACGTAACTCCGCGGCATCAACATCTTTTGGCTGGTTGTTGGGTCGGTAATTCCCGGTGATAGGATCGGGTCCCCATGAGTTCTTGGTGGTTTCTTCAGAACCTTTCTTCGACATGGTATTCGGAGCTCTAGTTGTTGAACCAGAAGCAATACCCTGTGATGCAGCCGCGTATCCTCTTCGGGCAACAACAACTGAGATTTCATTGGCAATGAAAGCAGAAACGGACTTAGCAGCGGTGAATGATCGAGCCATGTTACTACTTGATTGGTAGAGGTAGAACTTAGAGATGATGAAAGGTCTCTTCTTTTTTGTGTGCTGGCTATGTTTTGTTTTGCGTGTATAATGGTTGTAGATGAAATAATGGAGATGGGTTTATTTATAGGAGACCCAAAAGACGTGTGGAGATGCATTGTTGTATGGGGAAAGACGAGGAAAAAGGGAAGGGAAGTTCTGTTTTGTTTCTTAATGGATGACTGGGTCATATCATATTACCAGTCATTGTCATAAGTCATGAGACTCATGAGAAGTTGAAAATGCCAAGGCAAAGACAATTATTAGAGTCTAAGGGACGTAACTAATGGTAAACCCTGATAATCAAAAATGTTTAAGCTGTTTCTTGTCATGTTCAATGAAAATATCAGACATGGGAAGTTTGTTTACAGGTCTGGACAGCAATTCTCCAGCAGGGTCTTGTTGGTTGTGATTCTATCAAGGAGAAAAGACCAGTTAAAATTGTCGGTTTCAAGTTTATAATTGCATGTTTTGTTTCTATCCCAATATATTCAACTTGGATTGATGCTGTCGGTTAAAGTGTTATAACCAGTTTTTTCATAGTGTTATTTGTATTTATGTTTTAAAAGTTTTTGGGTAAAAATATTGCTCGATTGGCTCGTATATAGAGACCTTGAGATGTTATAACGTAGCCGCTATTACACCCTTTCATCCACACAACATATAACGGGTAACAGTTGGTTACACCCTACCATCTCAGAATCTCTTTGGAAGATAAAGATAAGGTGAAAGATCGTAATCTTCTTCGAAGGTTTAGTTTAGATAATTTCTGCTCCAGTTTAACAGCAAATACTAATTTTCCAGGAATTTTATGATCTTCAACGTCATATCACTTCGGATTTAGTGTAGAATTCTTTCGCATAATCGTTGAACAGTGCAAGTTTTTCAATATAATAACAGCCATTAGCCAACATGATTAAAAACTTCAAGTACTACAGAAAGAATCTTTAATTCATTAATCTGCAGAATATTCTACATTACATATATAATTTTTTTGCCTTATAGAACGAACTAGACTTGAAATATATCTTCGGTATAGTGTGAGTGAGTTTCCAGTAGGTCTGTTTGTCTTAATGCGAGCTGGTTTTGTTATTGATGAGCCTCTGACGTAGCTCAGCGACATCAATCTCTTTGGGGAGGTTATCCGGTCGGTAGTACCCGGTTACAGGGTCAGGTCCCCATGAATTCTTGTGTGATTCTTCAGAACCTTCCGTTCTAGAAACAACGCCCTGTGATGCTGCTGCGAATCCCCTTCTGGTAACAATCCCTGATATTTCACTGGCAATGAAAGTAGAGACGGTCTTAGCTGCGGAGAATGATCGGAGAGCCATTTTGTTGGTTCAAACTTGAAACTTGAGTGAGTTCTTTTAATACAAATTACAGGCAGCTCAAGCTACTGCAGAAAGTATACAGACTTGTCTTGTTAAATTCTTGTGTGTGCTTTCTCTGTTTTGTATAACAAGGTCTGCTGATAAGTGAATGAATATTAAGGTTCAAAGAGACTGCACTTATATAAGAATATACAGACGAGTTAAATTTTTGCAAGTAGATGAGGAAGATACTAGGAAAGTCTTTTATGTTGGTCTGGTCAATGGTCATTACTCATTATATTATTACCAAGCAAGAGGTCAGTCATATGGTGCTGTTTCTTGTTATGTTCCTTTTGAGGCCTGGTCAGTGGTCAGCAGAAAATTAGGAGTCGTGTGTTTCTTGACATGTTGCTTGAGGCTGCGGCGGAAAAGGTCTAACCGGTTCCGGCTGGATTGTCAAACTACCAACTAGTGTCACCACTAGAGTGGTTAACAAATGGGGCCGAGTTGAGTGTCTCACTTTTCTCGAGTTCGACTTGGATTGTAATTGAGTCCGAGTTCAGATCGATTACAAAGCGAGCTAATTTTTCGAGCTCCAGTCACAATGCTTGTACTGGGATCAACTCATTTTGTTCCAGTTTTAGTTGAGCTCGAACTCTCACCAAAAAACATTGAACATAGCTTGATCGAGTCGAGGCTTACTCGCCGCGTTAAGTAAAATGAGCTTCTAATGAAGCTCGAACTCGATTCGAATATCTTATCGAACTAGCTCGAGTCAGTCATTAACTAGACGGCTCGTGTAACACCTCTAAGTACGGAACCGGCATAGGTGGGAGATCCGCCTCATAGGCTCATACCCACATTGGAATGGAAATCCTGGATTCAGCAGGTCCAAGTGATAAAAATAAATGGTGGATAGGTGACAGTGTAACGCTGATAACTACAGTATATGATTAATCAGTCATACACGAATGAATATGAATGAAGAATTACACCAAAGAGTTGCCAAATCAGGATTATGAATCAGGAAAACATGAATAGTATATGTATATTCAGGGATTCATTCTTCTATCCCTGTTCTAGCATTTTTAGAACTTCTGCCATGGTTGGTCTTTTAGAGGGATCCGTTTCAAGGCACAACAATGATATGTTGAATACGCGGTTAATTTGATCCCAATAACGAGAACATTCTCCCAAATTATTGTCTAGGACATCCTCTTCTCTCTTCTCTTCAACAACCGATTTCACCTGCAAACATATATAAATTGCTAGTCAAATTCTTGTAAAAGTCATGATTTTAATATACCCATATGATAAACTAGTTGATTTCAATGAAATTGCTTCGTAAATTAGCTGATAGTATTTGCCAGGGGGGTTACCTACCCATGTCACGAGCTTTGTGCCCTCCTCCATAAATGTAACATCGGATGGCTTTCTTCCTGTTAGAAGCTCTAGCAATACAACACCAAAGCTGTACACATCCCCTTTTGTTGTTGCTAATTTTCCACTATCAAAATACTCTGGGAGAAATGTACCAATTAGTCCGGTAATTAAGCTCTAATGCAACTTTCAATATAAAAACACTTAAAATGTGTATCATTTGTGATCTGTACCTGGAGGCAGGTATCCCAGAGTTCCAGCAAGTACAGTTGAAACGTGAGATTGATCTGGTTCCATCAAGGTAGCCAATCCGAAATCCGATACACAAGCCTCTAGGTTATGATCCAACAATATGTTGCTCGACTTGATATCTCTGTGGATTATGCGTGGTACGCAATCATTGTGGAGGTATGATATTCCTCTTGCAGTTCCCACTGCTATTTTGTACCTTGAACACCAATCAAGAACTTCCAACCCATCTTTCTCCTCCCCATTCTGTTTGCTGCCGCCTACAGAGGCAGGATATATACATTGTTACATGGAGGCTGGAGCCGAGTGTAAATCTATGCACGGACCAAGTAGGAATTAAATCTACCATAAGAATAGTATTCACATGTGAAACGCGAGGCCTCATAGTCTCATACCATTTAAAAGTGCGTCTTTGATATTAAAGAATGTACGTATTACCGTGCAGGCGAGCATCCAAACTCCCATTGGGCATCAGCTGATAGAGGAGAAAGTTATAGCGAGGAGCAGTGTAGTATCCGTGAAGAGTTAATATATTCCGGTGCTTAATATCACCCATTGCCTCCAATTCTCTCTCGAATCCGCGCTCTTGCTCCGAACTTAACCGGTTTATTCTTTTAACCGCGAACGATATAAACTCGTCTATTACAAGTTTGTAAACTGTTCCATAACCTCCGAATCCTATAATGTCCTTGTTGCCCAGTTTTGTAGCCTTGTTCAACAGCACACTTGGCTTCACAGATTTCGTCCGTTGCGACCTAAACAAAATCAGTTTGCCACCTGCATATATTGCATTTACCTAAGAGTGAGTATCTTAGAATACGGTATACTGAGTCAACATATATAAGAAGACTCAACTTCAACTTGAAAAAGAATTCATCTCTTAGTCTAATTCGTTTTTTTTGTCATTTTGGACTGCTCTGGTCCCTTTATCTGCCTGCTCCGGGCCAGTCTCTATATGGTCATCACATATTGATCCTCTCTTTGCCTACTCCGGACCTTTCTCTATGTGATTATTTGTCAATCACCTCTTTGCCTATTCTGGGCCTATCTCTATGTGATCAATTGGTGATCCCTCTATGCCTGTTCTGGGCATACCTCTCTCTACCTGTTTTGGGTATTACTCTATGTGATCATACGTTGATCTCATCTATCTACATCAGCTCTATGGTTGTCTCTCTCAATGCGTGCTCTAGGTGTCTCTCTGTGCCTGCTCTAGGTGTCTCTATGTATGTCTGCTCTGGGTGAATCTCTATATGCCTGCTCTGGGTGTATCTACCTCTCCTTGCTCTGGGTTGCTCTACTATTGCTATGGATCTTCTTTTCCCTCCATCTGCTATTCAAGATGAACATTTGCCATATCCATATTCATCTTGAGGGGTGTCAAGATATATAAGAAGACTCAACTTCAACTTGAAGAAGAACTCATCTCTTAGTCTAATTCGTATTTTATCATATTACATTTTGTATTAAATATCTTATATAACTTAGTTTGCGTTTTCTAGTTGGATTAGATAGCTACTTTATATTTCTATATAAGCATATGTTATGTTGCTTTCTATTTCTTGTACTCTTATTTCTCTTAATTTTTTATTAATATAGTTTTCTAAAAAGATTATCAATAACATTGAAAGTTTATTTAAGAAACATTAGTGACTATCTGCTAATGTAAACTAACTGGATTAATTGACACCTAAGTACTGGTTTTTATTTCTATGAGATGAAATTATTTCATGGATACCTGTGAAGCTGCTACTTCCTTCAGAATTCATGATTTGCTTTCGGATTTTCCATCGACGGTAGCAGAGGATTCCGATGACAACTTTCCCCATCACAAAAGCTAAAAGGGAGATGGTGATGGACAATAACAAGGTAGCAGAGTGCTCCATTGATACTTCTGTAAGACACGGATAGGCTTCCACATTAGGAAATTAACGTATCAATATTTATAGAGAAGGATATAGAGGGAAACAAACATTAATGAACTAGTTAGAAAAGTGTATTCAACCAACCAGCTCAAGAATGTGAGTTTAAAAAAAGATTTTCAATTGTCATCATCATCATAATTTAAATAAAACAATACTATAATACTCTCTCCGTCCCAATCAACTTATATTTACAAGTGTTTTTTTTCCACGTTTGTCTGAACTTTAAAATACATGTAACTTTATTCGTTGAAATAATTTTTGCTAGGTGAATCGGGCTGAGTCGATCCGAATTACTAAGTTAGATAATACGAGACTTCATCAGATGAACATTTACATACGGTTCTAAAAATTATTTATAATTTTGACTAATAAAGTATGTGTACTGACTCCTGAAGTATTGAAGTATGATGAGTGCATACAAAACTACTTTCTCTCTAGATGGACTGCATAATTATAGGTTACGTGGAATTTGGAACCTTGCCTCGGCCCCTATATTATTCATTATCTACTCGCCATTAGACTTGCTATTATGCATTGCATTTGATCTCATATACTATTACTCATTCATAATTTAACTATTCATCTTGTGAAATAGACTTTGTGTCCATTCTAACATTAAGTTAAAGGCGTGATATATAAATATTAAATGATAACGGTAGTACTATAATTTAGTTGCATATAAATATTTGGATAAATAAAACACAAGTATGAAGACACGTGATTAGTAGGGGTTAACTTTGTATAAAATGAGTTAGAGGGTCAAATGAATCATGTGAATATGTGATGGCTTTCATCCAATTCGCGTCCTACTTTCCAAGACCCTTTTTCTTTAGTAATAGAATACTCTTTTTTTTTTTTTTTTAAGAAATAAATTTTTATTCATAATGGTTAAAGCACGAGATGTGCCCAACCCCAATGTACACCAAAAAACAGAGTAACAATGCACCTCAACATAGAAAAGAAACTACTGTAGCAAACACAATTCTGAATCAGAACAGAGACACTTCAAAACAAGCCAGCCTACTGCCCTAGTAAATTATGTGTCTTCAATCTTGAGAATATCCTTAGAAAATCTTTCCCATTCCGCAAAAGTGTAACCCAAATTCAGCAAATTTCTTTCTCTCACCCACAACCAAGTATTAAACTTCAAAATTTCGAAAGTTTCCTGAGCATCCGGATGATTTCCTTTGAAGAATTCATTGTTACGAGCTTTCCAAATATACCAAACCACACTATGCCAAAAGATCCGCCACACTTCTCTTGAGCTTGCGAAATTCAACAACAGCTCCTTCACACTATATGCTGAAACGGCCTGACCATTCAACCAATTCATTACTAAATTCCAAACTTGCGATGCAAACTTGCAATTAACGAAGAGATGCAAAATGGATTCTTCACACTCGTCATCGCAGAGTTTACAAAAAAACTTTATCCTCTTGGTTGATAACTTTTCTTCTCTTGAGATTGGGCAAAGTCGGTAACCTATCCTGTACAAGTCTCCACACGAATAGATTGATTTTCGTCGGAACCCATTTGTTCCAAACACACTTCGAGCAATTGTCGAGCTGCACCGAATTGTTACAATTCTCCTTCACAATCTGTTAATTTGTATCCATCCTTTACTGTATAAATTCTATCCTTTGCAAACGTCCAAATTCAATCATCTGCTTTCTGCTCATTGAAACTGCACCTGTTCAGCAAAATTAACAATTCATTTACCAGATCTTCTTCCCAAACGAACAGTGATCTGCGCCAAGACCAACTTCCTGAAATTTCACCATTGACCCTCCTAACTCTACTAACAATCAAACACCTCTTGTCAGTTTCCAGGCTATAAAGCCGCGGGCATAAATCACACCGCAAATTACCTCCTATCCAACTATCTTCCCAAAAAAATGTGTCTTTCCCGTCCCCAATGACTCTTCTAAGACCCGACCAAAACCAATCACGACACCCTACTAACTTTACTAAATCTCGCCACCAAGACGACCAAGACTTGTCCCAAGACTTACCCCTCCCTACACAGCAAAACCGACTGCACCAAATCCCCATATTTGGAGCGCAACAGATTAGTCCACAAAGAATTGTTCCCAGCTAGAATGCGCCAAACCCACTTGCCTAAAAGAGCAACATTGAACCACTCTAGATTTTTTACGCCTAAACCTCCACTCTCCTTAGATTTACACACTAAATCCCAACCAACCCATGCAATTTTCCTCTTCCCACCCATAGAAACCCCCCACAAGAAATGACATTGAAGTCGTTTAAGTCGGTTAAGGATCAAAGAGGGGATTTTGTAGAAAGAAAAGAAATACAAGGGTAATGAAGTGAGCATCGCAGTAGTGAGTACCAATCTTCCTCCAAAGGAAAGAAAACCATTCTCCCATTTCAACAATCTACTCTCCAACCGTTCCACCACCTTATTCCAAACCACTTTATCACTTGGTTTTATAGCGATCGGAAGACCCAAATACACAAACGGAAGATCGCACAAAGAACAATTGAGATATTTTGCCCAACTAGCAAGAATATCCTTCTCCACACCAATTCCCATTAAGCAACTTTATCCAAAATTAATTTTCAGCCCCGAAAACCACTCGAAAACTCTCAAAACACTTTTTACAATCACCACATTCTCCCTTCTAGCTTCTCCAAAAAAGATTGAATCATCGGCATATTGAAGGTGAGAAATCTTCACCTCATCCTTTCCCACCTTCACCGGGGTAGACACTAGAACAAGCCAAAGACATCAATCTACTTAGCCCTTCCGCCACAACTAAGTAGAGGAAAGGAGAGAGGGGGTCTCCTTGTCTAAGGCCATGCCCCAATTTAAACAAATTGGAGGGGCTTCCATTTATGAGCACCGATGACTCCGCCGTTGAAACACATTCACATATCCAACTACACCACTTACTTCCAAATCTCAACAATTTCATCATGTCCAAGAGGAATTTTCAATTGACCGAATAATACGCCTTTTCGAAATCTATCTTAAACATGAAGATTTTCTTTTTCCGCTTTCTTACTTCATCCACCACTTCATTTGCCACTACTACTCCATCAAGAATATTTCTATCTCCAATGAAGGCGGATTGATTAAAGGAAATCACCTCATCAAGAACCTTAGCCATCCGTTTTGCAAGCACCTTAGCAACAATTTTATACACCCCACCCACTAAAGAAATTGGTTAAACTCCTCAATCGCCAAAGGATTTTTGCACTTAGGTATGAGTGTAATAAAAGAAGCATTAAGTCCACGGACCAGCTTAGCATTCGAATAAAAATCTCCAAACATTTCATCAATTTGTCCTTCAAAAGCTCCCAAAAACTCCGAAAGAAGCTGAAATTAAACCCGTCGGGGACCGGGCTTTTATTCAACCCGCAGTCCCAAACCGCAGCCCTCACTTCTTCCTCCGAAATTTTTTCTTCCAACACCAGTACCTGTTCAGGCCGCAAACTGCAGCCTCCCAAAGCAGCCGACAGAGACCCATACTCAATCTCACTTTTCGAAAACAGGGAGCTAAAATGTTCTCTAGCTTTTTCTTTCACCTTGTCGACCTCCTCAACCCACACTCCTTTAAATCTCAAACCTTTTTATCCTCTAGAGCGCCCCTTGCGTTCCACACACTTGTGGAAGAAACTTGAATTAGTGTCCCCCTCCCTAATCCATTTACTCCTTGCTTGTTGAAACCTTACATGATCTTTCATTTCAATCAAACGATTCGATTCTTCCCATGCTGCTCTCCTCACATCTACTTCCGTCGAACTAAGACCATCACTCTCCAGCTTATCATCCCACCTCTTAACTTCTTCCAAACTCTCCTCAATTTTCTTGTCCAAAGATCCAAATTTCTCTCTATGCCACACCCAAATTCTTTTTCTAACATGTTTGAGTTTTTCTTTGATAACAAAACCACTCCAGCCTTGCACTTTGCAATTTCGCCACTCTTCTTCCACCATCTTTTTGAAGCCCTCCTCTTTCAACCAAGAATTTACAAACTTGAAAGGTTTCGGCTCCCAATCCTTGAATTCCTCCTTAAGTAGAATAGCCGCATGATCCGACGTCTTTCTTTTGAGCCCAATTTGTGTTAGATTTTTCCAATGGTCAGCCCACTCATTTGATAGTAAGAACCTATCTATTCTACTACAACAATTCCCATTCTCCTTGTACCAAGTAAATCTCCTCCTCTCCAATGGAAGATCTATCAACCCCATCTTGACAATAAAATCATTGAACTCCACCATCTCCTTCCTTCTCTCCCTCCTTGCCACACCTTTTCTCTCCGAGATGTGTCTAATTGAGTTAAAATCCCCACAAAAACACCACTTTTCATCTTCTTTTCCTCTCATTTTTTCTTCGATCACCTTCCACAATTCTGATTTTTCTACCGCTTTGCAAGATGCATAAACATTAACAATATTCACATGAACACCATCCCAAAGACCCTCCACCCCTAGCAAGCCTTTTTCTCCCCAAATTGCCTTTCTTACAAAAATATTTGGATCCCAAATACAACAAAGGCCCCCCGAAGCTCCATCTGAACCACTAAACACCCAATCACAATCATTACTACCCCAAAGAACACAAGCTAACCTTTTATCCACAAATGACACTTTTGTTTCTTGTAAGCACAAGAATTCAACCCTCTCTTTCGCAACAAAATCTCTCACTGTACTCTTCTTGTTCCCCCCCCCCCCCCCAAACCTCTACAATTAAAGCTTACAATCTTCATTAAGAAACGCTGTTCAACTCATGTACCTTCAATGCCTTATCACCTGCTACTGCATCCTGATCCCTTTTTTCCCAACTGTCAAACTGTGCCTCCACTTTTTCTCTACTATCAACATCCAAAACACCTAGTTGATTACCAATCTCCCAGATTTTTTGCACTTCCCCTACTTTCGATCGAACCACCAACTGATTACAAGCCACAATATCCCCATCTTCAGGTATAATCCCTCCATCCAGAATAACCTTTCCAATCCCACTCTCCTCCGCCAAACTCTTCATTCTTCGTCCTCTTTTCAATCTTCTCACAACTCCATCGATTTCTGACTTATCAACCTCACAATCGGCCCCCATACTGGACACAACATCGCTCCATTTTACTTTTTCCAGTTTCTGATTAAGATTCCCCAATTTCACCATTCGCTTCTTGATTTGGTTCGTAGGCGCCAAATATGAATTCCTATTTATCAACGGGTAGAGATTGAAAGGATCTTCCGAAGTCTCTTTCACATCATCCTCCAAAGCTTTCTTCCTTTTATCTTTATTTCCAGAAAACGCAGAGTGCGTGGTTTGCACTTCTTTATCCGAAACAACAGTCTCAACAGTAACAAGCTCGCCACTAGTATTGATATAATTTTCGCTCTAGTCTAGTACATCCTTTGCCAGCCCACTTTCAATGTTAACACTTTGGCCTTCACCCAAGCCCAATAACAGGCCCACTTCTTCATTCTCCACTTGTATATTCTTTGTGGTAACCCTTGTATGGCCCACTAACTGATCCACCCCTGTTGACTTTCGAAAATCCAAATCATCATCACCAAAACATTCTACTAATTTCTTTGTCAGTACCTCTGTCTCTTCAGCCGCCAAATCGCTAGACCCCAGAAACCCTACATCCGTTCCCAAAAACTCGGTCCCAGATGCCGAAAACCTCTCACCATTATTAACTGCATTAAACTCTTCGTCTTCTTCAATGTCAATCTGCAGCACCTCTTCGTCTTCTTCGTCGGACTCGATCTCCTCCGCCTCCGAGTCCTCCGATTCCGGTGTAAAACCGGCCATTGAAGCGAAATCTGCCTTCGAATCACACTCACTTAACTCAATTTCCTTAATATGGATTGTGAAGAACTTATTACAAATTTTAAAATCCATTGATCTATCCAGTCTCTTGAAAATGGCTGTTTCGACTAAAAATCTGCCTCTCCTCAAATCAACTCTATCAAGGGTCTGACTATCGATCTCAATTGTTCTACCGAATCTATTCCCCAATCTCCTGAAAAATTGAGGACTCCATGCATGCAACGGGACCCCTACGGCTTCGATCCATACCTGTCTTTTAATATTAACATCGTTTTCTTTCCAAGGACGGACGAAACTAAACGCCAGCTGCAACCATTCTTTCTCCTCCTTCAGAATTTTATCTCTTTATTCCTTTGTCTGCGCATCCAAAATCCACATATATGTGGAAAGTTGTCAAATTATGGTACCACGGTAATTTTTTGAATGGAGTAGTTCAACAGCATCCGATACCCTCACCCCATCTTTCAATCCACAGATCAGCCTCTTCTTAGCCCAAGCAACAGCCTCCTTTTCCGGCAAGAAAATTGCCGATTTTCCTTCTCTCGCATCCTTAAAAACCTCCTTAATTTCCCCATCTTTTCTGAAACCAGACGAAGGTTCAACTCTCCTTTCAGACCTTGGCCTGTTCTCGTAATCGTCTCTTGCATCCTCATTCCCTAAACTCACTTTTTCCGCCTCTATCTCCTTGTCACTCCTCACCGTATCTTCATAGCTCACTCCAGCTCTGCTTGGATTTGCATGAACCTTCCACACAGTCTTCCTCACCGAAGGATGGCTACCAACCTCACATCTATCAAATCTCGTAAAGTTTGCCAAGATCTTAAAATTTCCAATCCAGTAATCTTTCAAATATTCCATGATTGTTTCCAAATTCTCTTTTTTGTCGTATTTTGCAACTAGTACTTTCTTTGTCAAAGGGAAAATGTATTGTGGCGCAATTTGGCATACAAATAAATCTTTTACAATAATTATGGCGAAATATTTAATTTTTCTCGATTGTATTAATTTTAATTAGATGGATATGCCAACTATTTGATGAGTAAGTCTCCTGGAATACAATCTCTAGATAATATATCTAGGGACGGACATATATTGTCAAGAATATCATTCATGTTATTAATTAAAACACCTATACGGACCTATATTGTAAAGAATATCATCCATGTTATTAATCAAAACACCTATATTATCAATATTGGTGTTTTTTCATATTACAACAAAATTTGTTTCATTAACAACATAGACGTTTTGATTAATAACATGGATGTTTTTATTGATAACATAGATCGTCTCTAGATAAGTTATTTAGAGACCGTCTCTCATGAGACTTTGTGCCATTTGATAGGATTGGATATGGTATTTCCTCATCTTTAAAAAAATATGTGTTACAGAAATTTCAGAAATTGTTAATTTCTCTAGTTAGATATTTCCATTTACATATGATAGAATTAGACTAACAAAAACCCGTAAGACACGGACGGTGGCATCTCAAAATTTTCAAAGACGTTAAATGGGTTGGGAACGCTACCCATACTAACAATGTGAATCTTTCTTTGTGGGAATCCATCCATAAAACCATATACATAAGTGTGATTGCTTTGGAGCAATGTTATAATGGATGACCAACTTGAAAGTATTATGCGTGTACGAGTGAGGACGAAATGTGCGGAAAGTACATGTGTTAGTACAGCGTGACCAGTATATCACCAAGAGAGCAGTTCATGAGTAACCGTGCCGACTCAAAAGGTCATGCGATTTCTTTCCATGTTATACACGGTCACTAATATTTTTAAGTAAAAATCCAGATGTATTTTATTTTGTCACATGACGTGTACATTATTATTTTTAACTAAATAAAGACCTTTTCATTGGTTGTATTAGTATAGAGTGACTGCCGATTTAGAGTAATTGTAAATTATGAAAGTGTTTGGTGTAGAATTAAAACCTTGTCTTTAATCCGATTTTCAGGATTTTAATTGTTAGCTAAACATCATCATGCTAACTCAGGTTAAAGGGAATTTTGTGAGTCACGATCTACAAAAGCTCGGCAATTTCGAGTTACGCAGTTAGTAACTAGGGGCTTTCTACCGTCAGTCAAGTTGTCGCCCTGACTAACGTCAGTCACCTATTTTGATCCATTAGATTAAAATTTTAACGGTGGAGATCGAATAATTTGTTACCTATCGCACTAAGTGTTGCCATGGGGTGTCGCTCGTGTCGCACGAGGTGTTGCGTTGTTGCTCCAACCGCCTACGTCGCTTTAAATTATTTAAATATATTTTAAAAAAAATTGCTCTAATCGGAAGCCGCCACGAAAAAAAAAAAAAATAGATCGGAGCTTCCACCGGAGCTCCGATCTTTTTTTTTTTTTTTTTTTTAATTGAGCTTCCGCAATGGAAGCTCCGGATCGGAGCTTCCATGGCGGAAGCTCCAGATTGGAAGCTCCATCGCATGGAAGCTCCAGATCAGAGCTTCCATGGCGGAAGCTCAATTAAAAAAAAAAAAAAAAAAAAAAAAGAGGAAAGAAGATCGGAACTTCCACCGGAGCTCCGGCAGTGATTTTGGTGGTGGTGTGCGGTGTTGGTTGTGGGTGGTGGTGTTGGTGCGGTGGTAGTGGGTGGGGATGGGGAAGGTGAGTTAAAATTTTAATAATTAATTTTTTTTGAAGAATTTAATAGTTTAAAAAAAATTTATTTTTTATTTTTTAATAGCGTTAATTTTTTAATATATCAAAAATATTTTATTTAAATAATTTAAAGCAACGTAGACGGTTAGAGCGACGTAAAACGGTTAGAGCAACACCTTTTGCGACACAGAGCAACGGTTGAGGGCGACACAGAGCAACGGACACGTGTCAGATGTCGACACTCTGACTGACGGTAGAAAACCTGTAGTAACTAAGTGTTCATTCTAGTTTCTACAAACACTTTGTGTAACACTGTAATTATGATTAATCAACGACATGAATTCCACCATCTCTATGTCACATAAGTTCATAACAATCATAACTCATTCCACAATCCAATACTCCCTCCGTCCCGCAGAACTTCATACATTTGCCATTTTTAGCCGTCCCATAGAACTTTATACATTACTAAAAAATGAAACTAGGACTGCGCAACGGACGGATACGGATCGATCCGCATCCGTTTGACTGGATCCGGTCAAACGGATGAAGAAAAGGTCCATCCGTTATCCGATCCGTTCAGAACGGATCGGATACGGATAAATCCGCCGGATAACGGATATCCGGAAATATAATTTTTTTTTAAAAAAAAGCAGAACGATGAGCGGCGGAGAAGAGAAGACGGAGATGGAGATGAGCGATGCGGAGATGAGCAAGAAAGTAGAAGGTGTGGGTGACTGGGTGTCGATGCGATGCGGAGATGAGCAAGAAAGCAGAACGATGAGCGGCGGAGAAGAGAAGACGGTTGAGGCTGAGAGAAGACGGTGGAGAACGATGACTGCTGAGGGTTTGATTTGATTTGTCTGAGGAGAACGATGGGCGGCGCGCGGCGGAGAAGAGAAGACGGCTGAGGGTTTGTGTCTGTGTGAAATTGTGAATTGTGAAACTGAGTGAGTGAGTGTGACCTAATTGAGTATTATGTAATTATAATTATTTAATATTAAAAAAATAAACGGATACCGGATATCCGCCGGATATATCCGTTTCCTACGGATTGGCGAAAATCGCATCCGTTATCCGATCCGTTAGCTAACGGATCGGATCGATCCGATCCGTAAATGCGGATAAACGGACCGGATCTCCGGATACGGATAATATGAGCAGCCCTAAATGAAACTATCCCACACCCAACAATAATAAACAATCTCAATTTTACGCTTAAATTACACCTTTTGCCACTAAAAGTACACATTTTCCCAACTTTTCTATCTTCTATCATTACTTTAACTTTTCGTATAAAACTGCGCACTAATCCTAATGTATGAAGTTCTCCGGGACGGAGTGAGTATATTAAGCAAGTTCTTGCAAATAATTTTTCTTGAAATATCTTGGGAACGGTACAAAGAAATCTTTCTTGTGCCTGAAGATTTGTTGTTGGGAGTGGGAGTTGTGTGTTGTGAGATAAGGTTGAAGAGAGTGGTTTTACTTATACCAGGAAACATGGAGAAGTCAAGTCTATTTTTGTTGGCTCTTGGGATTGGTCGTAAGCTCAACATAGGAAGAGAATAGGAAAAAGCCGCACTAATTCTTGTAATGTTCCTTCAGATGCCCGGTTGGTCAGTGGTCAAGGGGGTAGGAAAATTTATAAAGGTGTTGGTTTTTGTCTCTCCTATTAAATCACTTCGTACTATCCATAATTCGTACTACTAGTATTTCCTTTAGTTCTTCACAAATATAGTTTGGTTGTATAAAAAATGAACTGAAAAGTTATCTAGGCGGATTGAGTGCTTGGAATTAGAGTATGTAAAAAGTTTGCATAGGGAATATATTTACATTCCTAGGACAAACCTATAACGCAAAAATCATATCCTCTCGCCCAACCACATGTTCATAATTTACACAATAGCAAAATGGTTTGTCCTAATGTTTGGGAAAAACTTGCTCTTTCAGGGACACAGATAATCTCCAGGTCAAAACTGCTTGGGGCGTTCCATTTTGGTCTTGAAAATGGTCCCGGTATATTTACAGGTTGGATCTACAAAATCTACTGCTGCAATCTGCTCAAATATATCCAAAGCAAGTCAGTTGTTGCAGTACCGAGAGGAATCAACTAGGCTTTTATCTTTCGTACTAGAATTTGCATTTAGAAATAAGCACATAAACAAACCTTCGTATTTTGCTGCCATTATGTCTTGAAGTTGAAATTGACTTGGACAAGATACCGCATCCTTATCTGCTCCACATTATATACTATGTATTCATTGTACAAAAGGCTACCCTGCTACAAACAAACAATTCCAACTCTTAGGTGACGTAGATCCTTCACTACATTATTAACAGGAAAAAAGACTATCAGGGAAAAGAATGACCAAGTTTGAATATACAAACCTGAGCCCCTTGTTGTTCTTTCGGTCTTCCGAATGGAACAATCACACCATCTTCAAGTGTTTGCGCCTCTGAGAGATCAGGGGCAGTTGCACCAACTCCTTTAGTACTGTGGCATTGGTTGAATCACATGTATTAGTTTCACTTGGGAGTGATCGAGAATATACTCAACTAAAACAAACTAAACAAAAGAATAAGCCTGATAGATTCCTTCACGCTCCATATAAAGCAAACCAGATAACATATAATGTTGCAAACCTAAGTTTTCCAGCTGGTAGCTTATCAGCATCATATTTAGCAGTTTGCAACTCAGCCATGTCTCCCAAAGCAACCTGGAAAGTGGATCATGCAATAAACTCAAACATCACATGCATGACATATTAACATGGAGCTATAAGATGAAAATACATTTAATTGTTCTTATGTAATTTCATTGGACATTTTATCAGATAAAATAATGAAAAAAATGGCACGTGTGATGGAGATAAAAGCATAGATTACCTCACACAAAAGCAATACGCCGGTGCTTGAATTTCGAGACGAACAGCAGTAATTAGCACTTTTTGAGAACATGTCGGCAAAATAAACACCTTTTCCAAACATGTACCCAGTTACAGGTGCTTCGGGAGGTGCAATGCGCAAACCTGTAATTTTCAGGTGACAAACCACTTATATACTCGATGTACAATCATCACTGGTCAAACCAGAATAAAACAAATTGGTAAACCTTGAGATAAAATGCCAGTCCAGTTTGTGAGTCGGGAACCATGCCAAAGAAGCATCCTATTTTTCGTCCCAGCAAACTGCCATCACAGTTAGGAACTCATCAGTTTGAAGGCATCAGTACTTACACTAGAAAACAAAGTCCCGGTTGTAACGGTAAAAGGGCAAGTAGGTGTTCACCTTCTTGAAGCGTTCAGTTTCACCCTCCCGGGACACTTCAAAAATCTGAATGATATCCACGCCGTAATTTGAATGGGTCTTTGCATGAGTATTCTTTGTATATTTCTCTATCTGAGATGTCGAACCCATTAAGAAGTAATTATTGCAAATTCTAATATTTCCAACCCGTGTCAATGTATAACTTGCCCACTAACTAAATAAAAATTACAGAATATTCATGATTATATTTCCATATAATATGCCATAGAAAGCAAAGCACTGATTTTGAAACACGGAAGTTCAGGCAAAAAAATAATAAAATTACCATGGAGAATTCTCTGGAGCCAACTTTAAGTGGCATTAGTTCGCAATTGAGCCGCCTATAATGAGAGTACAGAGGATCCTACAAGCAAGCAACATAAATCACAAAAATTGAGTTGTG
Source organism: Plantago major (assembly GCA_026545765.1). Taxonomy (NCBI): domain Eukaryota; kingdom Viridiplantae; phylum Streptophyta; class Magnoliopsida; order Lamiales; family Plantaginaceae; genus Plantago; species Plantago major. The sequence goes on from CM048839.1 coordinate 36,464,697, forward strand.
GCAGGTCTGAAAGAAGTCAATTACTACATAATATAATGATTTGGGGGTGTTAACAAAATTTAACAGATCAAGGAAATATGGATGTAGCCGGGGATAAACAAAAACATGTAAATATCCTTTTAAGACTTTCCTAGGGACAGGACTGCACATTTGGTATGATATACACAAAAGTAATTACTACAGCCGCTAGTTTCATTCCCGACAAGAACATTAGATAGAGCAGACCTCCATATCAATATCCTGCTCCAGTAACTTTGTCGCTAGCTCAATCTCACCCAGAGCTTCGACCTGCCATAGTTTGTGTGGATAATATAGTCACTCAAAATAGCATTAGCGCAAAATATTTACTTATAGATGACGCCTCATGCAAATCTAATTCTGCATTAATGAACATGCTCTGAACTAAAGCTTTATTACATTTTAAAAATCTCTTTGCACTGTGCATGACAACATTAACAGAGGACAATATTATGCATGCAATGCAACATGTCATTGACCAATGGGAAAGGAGTTACCATTTCTAGTTTTGCTTTTAGCTTTTGTGGGGTGTCAATTATGAACAGACCTGTAGTCATATATAGCCATTTAGAAGTCTGGGAAAAATTTTGCAAGAAACATTCAATTAAAATAAGTAATTGTATTGTCCATTTCAGTCAGTGTATAAGCAAAACAAATTAGTTAATCATGTGACATATATAAAGGCATTAATATGACAAAACACATGCAATGGAGAATGCAAAGAACTTACACATCTTTTTAAAGCCAAAGTCATGAGGAATTACAGTGTAAAATTCCCTGCAGTGATTTCCAATAGTACAAAAATTGAGCATTATGAACAAAATTCAAGTGCCAAAGCCAAATTGTTTACCCTTCAGGTGCATCATACTTCTGCGAAAACTATTTGCCATAACACCATGAAATAACAACGCAGTATGGAGAAACCACTCACCCACTCAATTGCTCGAGTTCCTTCCTGTCAGCGTGGCTAATCACATCAGCAATCCTTTTCAATACTTCATAACCCTGTGCAAATTAGACAGTGTCATAATATTAATATTTAATATACAACTACTCAACAATTAGAAAGAAAGAAAGAAAGTCTGCTCCAGATTTATTACTCACCCTTAAGATTGTCGGCTTGCCCAATTTACCTAGTGGTAGTTTTTCGGCATTATATCCTGTAAGAAAATAAGAGCAGTAGAATCCTCACATAGTCACCAACTGAAATAACCCGAAAGCTCTATAATAATTTTAAAAAATTATGATACTTGTATCTACAGTCACATCCCTATATCCTGAAGGAAAATAGAAAATAATGTAAAAGCTCACGAAGGATATTATGTATGAGATTTGAAAAGGGAACCCGAACTTCATTCAGATTGTGCAGGCGAGAAACAAACATAATCTTCAAATCTCTTCGCAGCATCTTTCAGAGGCTATAAGACTTCAGATTTAGCCAATTGGGCATGGAAGACAGTGATAAAGACAGGACAGTTTTTTGCAGGCAGTTCACAAACTCAGCTGACCCTATCTTTCCATGTTTAATGGAGTATTTCATTTTGTTCAATTTGCACTGATATGTATGGTAATGGATTGATGGTACATGAAGACAAGATATGTAGCTATTAACCTTGACATCATACACGCACCTATTTCCATCATTTGCTGCTTCATCATACTTATATTGCAGATAAGAGAAACAAATTTAGCGATAGGAGCCTCCAGCTTTGATTCTCGGAGTTCATTTTTCATTATAGATTCTTGCTTTTCCTGAACCTGTAAATGATTAAACAATACCTTTAAGTTCGCAAACTTTGGCAACAGACAACAAGAAAATTTAAGATAATATGCAAAAGGATGCACTCATTTTCATTCAGTGTGAGCTATATATATATATATATATATATATATATATATATATATATATATATATATTACTAACTATGATTTTCAACTGAGGCATAACAGAGACAAGTTTCAGCTAAAGCAGTTTAATGGACCTTACGGCACTAGTTGACAAATTATCCGAAGTTAAAGAAAAAGTAGGTGCTAAGAAGCTAAGAACCATAATACAACTCACCACCGGTGCTTCATTTTTTGTGTCAGAGTAATCCATCTCTAACCAAGTGTAGGACCCGGGGCTACTAACAAAGTCTTTCCTATTGGACCAATATTTCTTGGTCTTGTCATAGAACTTTTTCTCAAACTCAGAGATAGCAGACTGTTGCGAGTTATACGGCCCAAATAACTTATCTTGACCCTTCGCACCAACTCTCCCCCATCTGTTGAAGACCATGAACTTACCACCATCATCAGATTCTGCAATTACAAATTTCAGGTCCACATAAGCACAAGGAATATCAAAATGTACATCAGTTAAGTAACAGAGGATAACTACTTTTATGCATTCCAGTTCCAATCTTCTGCATATCGAACATACAGATAGAGATTGAACTATGCATCCCGATATTTTGACTCCATTAGTTATAAACTCAATTGTATAGAAGATGAGGTGTAACCTAGAACTTGGATGACATAGAACTTGTTGTTGTTCGCTCCAACATTAGTTTGATTCAACATGGCATCATAAATTTCATCACCCTGCATAGAGAATTTAAGACGTCAATTACTTGTCAACACACTCCATCTCTCGAGCTCCCCATCTGCAGTCTGTTTAGTATAAATGACTTACCACCTGCAGAACATGATATGATGCTTTGATATGATCAGGCAACCACATATCCAAGACAGCAGAACCTTTCTTCGTTGCTGTGACAATTTTTTCCTCCTTTCTTTCCTCTTGCACTGACAAAATTTTCCATTATATGAGTCAATTTTAACACAATTATAAATATGTCTAAGCGAAATAATGGTAAAATATAAGGATTTGGTTACCTTGATCGTTGCCCACGTCAGCAGAAAGAATCTCCAGAAGCTCTTTCTTCGTATGGTCCACTGAAATTCCTCGCGCAGCAGCCTCTTCCCTGAGTTGCTTTACATTCATGGCTTTCAACTCATCAATGGTCTTGATTTGTGGTGCTTGGGTATTGATGTTCTCCCCCTCCTCTTCCTTTTTCACTGCTAAATGTTGCAATATTACGGCCATACAAATGGTCAATAACATATGCTAACTAATACTATATTGTAGTGCATAAAGACAACCAAATTTGAAATTATGATGGCCATGGAACTGCAGATTTTTTAAAAATAAAATGGTTCAACCTATCTCAAAATCAAAAACTACCTTTTTGTTTGATATACTAAAGATTTGCAAATTTAAATCCCATATATATACCCCTCCCAGCCTGGTCTCAGCAGAAATGACATAAATGAACTGAAATCACAATCCACTTTTTCAACCTACTCATTTCAGTATCCAGCACCTCTTTTTTTTTTAATTATTAATTATTCCAACTCAAATAAATTAAACAAGCAGCCACTTTGTGCGACCCAATTGAGTAAATAGCAACAACTGAACCATTTATGATCCTAGTAAGTAGTAACCAAGAAACATAAGATTCGTATACCTTGGCCACTGGTATCCAGACTCTCATTGTCAGTACAAAGCCTCTCCATGAGTTCTTTCTTACTGCCAGCAATAGCCATTCCTCGTGCAGCAGCCTCTTCCCTGGGCTGCTTTACGTTCATACATTTCAACTCATCAATTCCCTTGGTTGTTCGTGGTTCATCAGAATCAGCTGTCTCCTCAGTTACAGTTTCCACTGTCAAGAGTTCAACATACAGAATAGAATATGACAGTCTAGTTGATTCACTACTAGGCAATGTAAACACATGATTCTAATTCTGGCACTGGCACAAATCATTATTACTTGCTACATCGTTAGAAACCATTAAATCACACAACCGAGTTTCGTTGTTGAGCCAATTCCAGTGCATATTAATATTTAATAAGCATGTAGATAGTTGATCAATGCAAATATGCAATGCACCAAAAAATTACTTAAAAGATCGAAAGGTTTTTCAGTTACCTTCTTCGCCTGAAACACTGTGTTCATCACCGCAAAGCCTCTCAATAAGCTCCTTCTTCGTTCCGGCAATCGAAACTCCTCTCATGCCGGATTCTTCTCTCAGCTGTTTCACAGTCATACTCCGCAGCTCATCAACTGCCTTGATTTTCCGGGGAGCAACAGAATCAGCCTCAGAAACCTCCCTCGGCCTTTTCCGACTCTCTGCCGTCACCACCGAATTCTCATTGTCCTCTCGAATAGCAGCTTCAAGTCTCCGAACCTGAAATTCATAATGCGGAAAATTCAATTAGAAAAATCAACTTCCAGCAAAATCACCCAACTGAGAGTGAGGAGTGAGGGCTGACCAGAGTGGGCTTGATTCCGGCCGTACTGAGGCCGCGTTGGGCGAGTTGAGAATCATCAACGGTGAGATTGTTTTTCGCCATTGTTGATTTGGTGAAGGAAAGTTGGAGGGTTTTTGTGTTTGTGTTACAAAAGGGCTTATTTGTTGAGGGTGGGAAATGTGGAAATATTTAAATGGTGGTTTGGTTTTTAAAAATGAAAAGCTTGCAAGGGAAGAAGCTTGTTTGTAGACTGTAGGTTCAGTGCGGGTCAAAATGAACTTTTTAATAAACGTGAACCAAACAACAACAATTTTTATATGATCCAGGTTCTTCGGTTAGACCGGATATTAAACCCGGTCCATACCAGCATAAAATTACTTGACATTTTTTATTATCAACGGACTAGGCAGCTTTCCGACAAATCCAATATCTATCTATTTCCCATAAGACACTTCAAAAAAAAACAGGACATATTTGAATTAATTGAGAGCTGAGGTTGGCACCACCACACAACATCGCACCAATACCATCAAACTTTGGAAGCAATGTTGCACGAATTGCCACTGACACTCCTCGGTCACATTGCATACGTGATAATTGATTAGACAGACCACCGCCACGTACGACACTCCCCGAGGGTCCACCTTTAAGATTGCTTTTGATTTTCCCGGATCTGTTGTTTTGATGGGTTTTCGGATGTTTGTTTTATTAGCAAATTTCCTCACTAAACCATGTATTCATACCAACCAACCATTAACATCCACGTCATGTCTACCGATCACTACTCAAACGAACCCTACGAATTGAACCATAATTTTACTCCTTATGAACAACAACTCAATTCTTGAACCGACGACCTTCTCCATCTTCATTTGCTTCCAATATCTTGTTGATGATGATAGCTGATTGTGATTGGCATTATAATGACAAGGAAAAGTATCTCTTTCCCCTCCAATTCATGTCAATTTTATCCGTAATTCTATATTATTACTGTCTTGAGGATACTCTATGTGGCGGTAGTTCGTCATTACTACCAATCAAAATAAGGGAAAAAATAAAATCCATACCAAACTATTTATCTCAAAGACTACCCATATAAATTCAAGACAGTCCGGTACAATAGGGCATAATTGAACCTGAAGATTAAAAAGGTATCATACGGGTACCCACGTGCAATGATATTAATACCTTCTCATCTAAATGATTTTGAATCTTATCTCGCCAATAAATCAGATAATTAGTCCTCGAATTATAAAGAAAGGAATAAGCAATTTTAGTCCGTGATCTAGAACATTCATTTCGGAATTCAGATATCAACTGCATCAAAGCGAAATTTCGGTAACAATATTTACGTGAATCGAAAACCGAACCGAAAATACTTTTCGGTTCGGTATTGTACCGAAAAGTTTCGGTAACGGTACGGTTTATACCGAAAAATCGAAAAAACCCCCGAAATTTCATAATTCGAGCTAAAGAACTCCTCCAAACCGGTATTAATTAACAGGGGGTTGAACCAAACGAAGCCTAAAGCATATATAACAAAATGAGTAATTAATCTTCCACCCCCCCCCCCCCCCCCCCCCCGATCTCCTGTTTTGCCTTCTTGGGTCTCGTATTTACAAACCTGGCATATATGAGGATTACCCCTTTTTTTCTCTGTCTTTCTCTTGGGGTTATTGGACAGTCGAACCCACAGATTACCTGGAGATGGGGTTGGTCGACAGCCATCGGAACTCAGAAGACGAGGCTTGGTGCCGAAATGGAAGAGGCGTGTGAACTGCGTGTGATTGTGAGTTATGACAGAGGAATGGAAGAGGCGTGTGAATTGCTGGTCAATTTGGGAATTAATTAATTTTGGTGTTGGAACTTGGAGGCAGTATATGTAAGATTAGGTTAATTAGGTATGTGTAAATTGCAAAACTATCCCACATTTTATAGTATTTCGGTTTTCGGTACATTACCGATAATTTTCGGTTTTGAACCGAAATATACCGAAAACCGAATTGATAAAAAATGTTGTACCGAAAACCGAACCCTTTTGTAACGGTTCAGTTTTTCGGTTCGGTTTCGGTGCGGTTTTTCGGTTTTTTTGAACACCCCTACCGTGATCTAACTTTTCTCAAGTCTTAATAAATTATGAAATCTGTCCCATAGCAAAAATTCGCTCCCGGGACAAACTTCGAGGGACACATCCAACAAATTAGGTGATCTAAATTTTTTCATAACTCGTAACATCTATATATATGATAAAAGTGATGAGCTAAATGAAAGAAGAGATATGCCACGTATGCAAAAAAGCTGACGTGGCAAATTCCAACAAAAAACAAATGATTTTTAATTCTCATCAAATTGTTCGACTATCAGCGAAATTTTGGATAAAACATCAGCACAATTTTTGAATAATTTCATAATTTCGTTTCAATATATTTACATAGTATCCTTCCATTTCTCAACAACCTAATCATTTTAGGAGTCTCCACGCCATCATATTAAACAAACATTATCTAAATATAGTATCTAACGGATCAATCTAAATTGAAATTTAATAAGAATCCCACATTAATCTCGATTAGGTAGAAAACCATTTAATAAACCCCATGCCAATTCATTTCAGTGCATTCCAGATACACTCACACGCCATGTTCCAATACATAAACAATAAATCACTTCGATCATCATCCGCCGTGAAACATCCCTCACTCGAAAATGGATTGTCTTTCTCGATGCTACCGGATGATTTGCAGATGTTCATTATGTTCTTGGTAGTCATATCAAGCATGTCGACTTCATCATGATTATGAAAATGTAAGTATTATTGATAAAGTATATACTACTCGACACACCGTATTCAAATATTGTTACTCACTTTTCACCTTTTATTTATCAGAACTTTCTCTACGATCTACAAATACCCAGGATTCTATTCGAAAATAAACTACGCTTCATGTCACAGTTCGTGAACCTGTGCCTCAATCCAAAAAGTCCGGAAGCATACATCCGAATGTTAGTGGTGAGATGTCATGTTTACAATAATTTTATACATTTTTTCAACCCATGGTTTTATAACACGTTTATTTTCAGGTGGACGTTTTTGAACATTTGTCATTTAGAAGAATGGATTTTTGCTGGATCATATAAGTGGCCATAAAGATCACGTATATTTCTCAGAAATATTCAATATAATGGTATCAAGTCAAGGAGGATGGATATATGACAAGATGTATCAAGTCAATCTCACATGTATATATCGGTCCCGTATATATCTAATCGCCAAGTCTGTTGAGTTCTGTTTCACATCTTATGAAGTACTTACCATTATCATCAAAAGGATATAAATGATACAAACGAATTCCAAAAGAAACAGGAGATCATGGTGTAACAGTCATAATGTTTCATTTTTTGTGTTATTAATACTAGTCAATGGCCCGTCGATACTCGACGGGGCATGGCGGCAAGATTCAAAAAATAGAAATTAATACATCGTACATAACATGTCTAAGTTGACAAACATTTTAAAATCAAAATGTGAAAAAGGGTATGATGTAATCGCTTGAAGCCTTCAACATTGCACAGGTAGTCATGTATAACTGTAAAAATTCACAATAATTTAATTAGTTAGATTGAACAGTAACATAAAAAAAAAACTTAATTTTGCCCTATAATAACCTGATAATTTTTCCTAGCATAAAACAATTACCTCAAAATTTGTTGAACACTTCTTTGTAGACCACGTTCCTTGCCGTATCATAAGTATTACCCTCTTCATCACAAATTAATACTTTCAATCCTTTCTTGCTGGTAACCCTCGATAAAGCAACATATAACTGGCCATGACTGCACACGGGTGAGGGGAGGTAGAGGCCGACGTGTGCGAGAGATTGTCCCTGGCTCTTATTTATGGTCATAGCAAAGCATACGTATATGGGAAACTATCTCCTATCAAAATTTATTGGAAACTTTGTCTTGTCTGACGGGCTCATCATCATCCTGGGAATGTAAACTTTTTGACCCGCATTGATTCCAGATATCATCTTTGCCTCGATGATGTGCTTTCCAAGTTTAGTAACTATCAGCCTTGTGCCATTGCACAACTCAGAAGCTTGATCAATATTTCTCAAAAGCATTATCATGCACCCTTCCTTCAGGACAATCCTATGGCGAGACAGACCAGAGCAATTAATGATGTTCAGGAATTCGACCGTGTAAGCGAGAACGTTATCAAAGTCATCTTCCCTAGCAATGCTGTCTTCGCTCAAATATTCAAAACTATCCCCTGACATCTTTGACATGACAAACTTATTTATCTCATCAACTATCTCATTTGTAGGTGCAAGGACAGCCCGATGATGAAAATATTCGGGGTCAAGTGATGGATCGGCTAAGTGCTCCAACAATGAAGGGTATGTACTATCTACTATAGTTGAAATGGGATGACTTACTTCTCGAATAAGTAAAAATGTTGGGAGACCTCGCTTTTGAAACTCAATGGTGTATATCACTGAAATATCATGGAGCAATACATGAACGTTATTATAAATTTATTGTGAAATATCATGGAAGCAAAAAATCAAGTTTCATCCTGAACACTCGACATAATATATAAGGCCTATCTTCAGCTTTTAAGCCAAGGCGCTCAACATGCCTCGTGATTTCTGGCCACTTTGGATTGCACGTAAATGTAATAAACAGACAAGGATAACCCAAAATACTTGCAAATGACCATGGAATCTTGAAACATTTGTTGAAACCATCTCTTGCCTCCCGTGAAAGTCGAAGGCAATATTAAAGACTTGCCAACTGAGGATGTTTCTGTCAGACCCTCATCTACCGCATTAGTCAATTTCTTCTATGAATCGCCACGAATTTTTGGCTGATTGAAACGAATCCACTGAAGACGTTGCGATTCCATCATCAAATAAGAATCAACAATGAATTGTTGAAATAACCTCCTGCCAAGTATGAGTTGATGACCTTCATTCTCTCTATCTTGTATCCGGAAAGCTAAGAACTCCCTCAAAGTAAGATTTGGCCTCTTGCTAAGAACACTTCTTGGAATATTTGTATACGAACCGTCTTCTCCATGGACGAAAAGTAGTGGATATTGAAGAGGGAGGTAGCATGGAAGAAACTCACTTATCCGTTGCAGGTCACCATTCCTCATCTCAATCATGATATCCCTTTTAGCATGCAAGTTCTCTACATCACCCTCTACTATAGCAGCTACTTCTGATGTAGTAGGCAAATTGTAAGTCCGCCCATCTCTTTGGCGTTTTGCAATATGTTGAAGGCCTACCATATGGGCATTATTAAGTGAGATGTGATCTCTGGCCATTCTGAAAATTTTGGCATATGGATTGTACTCATCCACCATATCCTTGAATGCAAACATGCTATTGTATGCACGGATGTTATCGATGAAGTTCCTACTCTTAGCATGTTTATTTTCCAAAAGATCATTCAACAACTTCGAAGGTTGCCCGAGTATAGGAAGGTCAACTTGTCCTCTCATGCAGCATAAGGAGAATTGAGGATGCTTCTTCCGTTCTTTTGGTCTTCTCTCTTCAAACCAGAACAATGCACCACAATGTTCGCATTTATATGTTGCATCACCAGCATCCCAATATGATGTTGAGTTTGATAGTTATTACATTGGATCTATGTAATGAAAATTAACATTTAAGTATCGACATATTATTGTTAATTACCTGAAGGAGATGGTCCATTCATACGGAAATCCTTCATCTTTTCTCTAGATGACTTTTTCTTGTCTGTTACTGAAAATTTAAATAATCAATTTGAGTTACCATATAATTACTGAAAATTTAAATAATCAATTTGAGTTACTATATAAACATATTTTCACATATTTTTATATTAATAAACATTTGGTTTAAGTAGGATATTATTATGATTACCCATATTGTTGGTAACCATAACCACTTTATCCACGCTCGACTTCCTCGACTTCCTAGCTAGTTTTTTCGCCGGGCATTCCTTAGTCTCTCCATCCTCTAAGTTTGCCTTGGTTGTTTCCGAAACAACTGATTTTCTTGCATCGGACATGAATGACCCTTCTCTTGGACGTGTATCTTTTAAAATTTGTGTTAATATACACAATTAAACACAAAAAGTGACACATATTAATTAAAAATAATATATTTATTAAATTATATATGTATGCATGTGATTGTTATGTATCATTTTTAAATAACAAATTATGCATTTCAAAACGTTACGTTGCGTAACTAACTTCTTCTTAGATGATTCCAATGTAAGAGCTGGCCTTGAAAGCTTTTTTTTTTTTTTTTTATATCCGCGCGTCTTCGGATTAACTCATCATCAAGTATCAAACTATCTGTTGAAGGGACATTTTCTTTTCCTTTGGCAGCTAAATGTTTGACATTTATAAAATGAGGAACATTAGCAATAAAGGTGTAGAATTTTATTAATAATGTTTATATAAAACGTATTAAGTAAAGAGTATTATATACATAAAGTTTTGTTGTTGCATTACCTTGTGGAGATGTCGTTTGTTCAAAATGAGATGAATCCAAATTCACTGACAAAGCTTGTAATAGCCCTGATCGATTATAAATTTGGTTTTGGCTGCATCCTCGTACATCTTGCGTGTGAGAAGATGTGTTGGCACTTAACTTAGTGACGGGAGGAATATTACTGGTAAACATTGGGGTTATTGGCAAATTATTGGCCAGGTGTGATTCAGGTGTGTTGACACTTGCTACTTTAGGCAATATCAATGGGTTTTTGAATGTGTCTTGAATCAAAGGTGTAGAGTTTTCCTTTGATTGTCCTGTGAAATACATGGACTGATCAGGTACATCAAGATTTTGTTTGTTGAGAAAGTTATGAATATGTAAAAACTAACCTCTGCTAAGTTTTTTAGTATTGCATTTCATTGATGACTTCTTAGCTCTCTTTCTTGAAGCACCATAACCCTCTGAATTGCATATGAGGGATGTTGGTGATATATTTCAAAAGTTCACATATGAGAAATACCAAAAACTGCAAGATTTACGTGTTTTTTGGAATCAAAATACGCAATTGACAGAATAGTCCAAGTCAATGATCATGAAAAGGACATTGTCTTAGATTAAGTGCATGAACAACAGTATCATACTCAAGTAAAAATGTTGGTCTTAAATATCATTGTGTCTTGAATGTTCGTCAATCTTGATTATCTCGATATTGAATTTGATTATTCTACGACATATATTTGAAAGAGTTAATATGAAATAAGCACAATATGAATACTAAGCATGAATAATTTAAAGGGAAAAATAAATGACTACAATACCAAAATGTTATGTAAAGAACTAAAGTCATAGTCGTTGTTAACCAAACGATATAAAAAAACAAAAAAGACATGGAAAATAAAATTTAATAACGACCATTCGAAAACATTAATGAATAGTAAAAACTAATCGAGACCACGCGAATTCGCATATGAGAGGCCTGGCATGCTTGAGAAACACCAAACTTCAAGGTCCGCAAAGCACTCAAGACATGTGATATGATGCTCATGGTAATGGTACCCTTCATCTATGGACTTGTAAATCATATGGTGCCTCTTACAGTATGGAATAATTTCATGGAATTCATTGATCAATCCAACATAGGGATGCAACTTTTTATCAATCTTTTCTGCCAAATTGTGTCTACACCACTTAAGATAGAAATTTCCGGATCGTGTTTCCTTCATCTCCTTCAGCAAGCGAATTCCCTCATTTCTATATTCAACTTCATTAGACATAAGTCAGAATAATAAACATGCATACTTCGAGTCTGGGTGCTTCCCTTCAATCATTTTACCTAAGTAGTCTTCAATTATGTCAACACGCTTATGTTCAAAGAAATCATCCTACCCATAAAATTATTTTGCTTAAATTAGTAAAATAATAATATTATTAATAATATAATAAAATTAAAAATATAATAAAATTGGTCAATAAGTACATAAGAAGATTACCACCAACATCCGATAATACATCTCAGGATTGCCAGCAAGTGTGCACTTTGCTATGAATAGTTGTTCTCGAGAAGTGGCTCGTTCCCAAGGATCGGCAGGTGTTTCGTCCAAATTCACACGTTTGAAGAAGTCAGATTCAAATGTAGTAATTTTGCTAAACTTCGTGTTGCTAAATCAATATAGGATGAATTCATGAGTTTAGAAAAATATATTAATTTAGTAATTTAGTAACAAAATTATCTTATTATAGATGTTGTGAACTAACCACATCAACACGCTGCGTGCTTGAGCACGTCCTTTGAGTGCGATGTGATACATGAGTTTCATTTGCATGTCATCACCACAATTATTCCAAAAGCGTTGTCGCTGGTCCATCTCATAAAATTGGATTAAAAAATAATATCGGAATCGTGGCGAATTAATATTTTTTGAATGTCGAACCATACTTGGAGACTTTAGAAGCACAAATGAAAAATAACCAAGATTCTTGTTAACGAATTACTATTGGACCTCGAAAATACTTACTTTGATAAGTATAATTATGATAAGAAATAATAGATTATGAGTAAATAAAAACTTAGCCGTTGAATAACCGATTGTAAAAAGGTTAACATGGGATAGAACAGTCGAATTAGAGAGAATTAAGTGGGAAGAATTAGGAAGCACCAAATTAAACCTTACAAACCCTAGTATATAAGGAAAACAGAATCAGGAGATAGCAAATAAAAGCAAAACCAAGCCGTCACTTTACTCTCCCTCTACAGTCGACTATCAGTCGAATTCCATAGCCAAATATCGAAAACTTCACTGCTTCTCCGAATCATTGGTAATAGATATCGAAAACTTCACTGCATCTTAGATTTCGATCCGAGCTCAATCGATTAAAAGCTATGATGATTCAGATTTGAGCTTAATCGATCTTATCATTCAAACTAATTTTGATTTCCAGGTGTCTGTTACTATGGCTATCGGTTTCTTGTTCGAATCAAGGGGTTTATATTTTGAGATATTGATTTATAGATTTCGGAAATATTGGCTATGATAATTTGATTAAAAAGCTATGATGAATCAGATCTGAGCTTAATCGATGTTATCTTTCAAACTAAGTTCGATTTCCAGGTTGTACAATACTATGGCTTTCGGTTTCTTATTCGAGTCAAGGGGTTTATATTTTGACATGTTAAATTTCAGATTACGGATTTCTTGGCTGTGATGATTTGATTAAAAGCTATGATGATTCCGATCTGAGCTTAACCGATATCACCTTCTTCTCAGATTTCAATTTACAGCTTTTTCGTTACTATAGCTTCATGTTTTCCAATACGATTCAAGGGGTTTAGATTTTCAGATAAAAACAGAGAAGCTTGTCTGTTTACATAACAGGCTTCTTAAATAGAGGCTTAAAAACTATTTTAAACATGTAACTGTTTTCATATAAATAAGTTCAAAGTAAGATGAACACGGACAGAAATAACATACCACACTCGATTGAAAGTTTGATTTGCAGCTTTCGAGCAAGAACTCCTTGGTATTCCTTATGTTTCTATGCAAATAAGAACAAAAAACATATACGTAGTTAGCACATACAATGATTTTTTCTGGCACGAATTTCTCTGTTAAGTATCAACTATGAGTATTAACCGAACATACCTCTCTCTATTTTTCTTTTCTTAGAGAACACACAGGCAGCTTAAAGTCGCAGTGAATGATGAATAAAGTCCCCTTGTATTTATGATTTGGCCTAGAGGTTCATTTGGAAAAGATCCTGAGGTATTTGGTTTCGAAGCCCTTTTTTCTTAATGTGTAACTCAATTTCTATCTATAAAGTATTGTCAGAATCTCGCTGATGTTACTACCATAAATACAACAGAAGTTTTGTTTATTATTTATGCAAAAAACACAAATATTATTCAGAGAGTGTTTTTAGATTTTCAGAGAGTGCTTTTAGATTTTCGATATTTTTTCATATACACTCAAAATTTTATCCAAATTTAGTTTTGAGTTTGTACTTAATAAACAGGCTTGGAACTTCATAATTTTATTGTGAGACATCGTAGTGTCATATATTTCGAGTAATATCATTTGATAATCGAAATTAAATTTCATTAATGAATTTATCTGATGATTCATAGAATTCCATTTTGTGTACGTGCTCTAAGTTACTACTTCACATTATCTTGAATTGTTCCAACTTCTAATCATCTTTTATGTTGTTCATTCGTGCTGGATTTGTGGGGATATGATGCTCCAAGTGTAGTGTTATCAATTATTATGGGCAGGCCACGACAAAATTGTGGGATGAAGCATTTGCTAAAAGAAGTATGTTTGCTTTCAAATATTGCATCGAACATGTTATTGTCAGCAACTGGGTTGATATGTAATTGTACTTTCAAAAAAACTTTGCGTCTATTAAAAATCCAAAATAATTAAACCATTATACTAATAAATAAGTCAAACATAAGTTAGGTACTAAAAACACAATTGAAGAATCACAAATATAAATGTAGGTTCAACAAAACAGGTAATACATTCGGAATGAATTGAAGAAACGATGCACGTTAATAATTTATGATGCTGTATGCACGTTAATAATTTCCAGCTTGATCTATTCTATCAAGTTAATTTAGTATCAGCATACAACATCAGAATGCTTGAAATGGTTGTTTAGCTGTTATTGTTAGTTTAATTGAGTCTTTGAGTGAATTTTCATGTTAAAACTATGATTCAGTTGCATAAGGAGTTTTCAGTTTTTCTGGATTATGTGCTTTAGTGGATATGGATTTATATATTCAGGATTATGTCTAAACACAACAATAACTCCTTTTTAACTGTTTGATTTTTATGCAGATAGATTTATATATTCACTATATAACAAATATGGAGAATTCTCTATTTTTTTGAATCATGGAGAAGACTTTACTGGTGTTTCTGGCTCTACTCTTTCTTGGTGAGTTGAGGTAGTTACTCCTGCTCTACTCTTTCTCAGTATCACATTACAATCTTGAACATTCTACATTCCCGGCCCACGGGGGAAAGATCCCGGGTAAAGTGACGCGACCGTCGGATCGGAACGACATCAACGATTGGGGTTTTAAGCCCGATTGATGTGACGCGTCTGTCAAGCATGAAATGCGACGTACTGACGGCCATTCACTCGCGAACCGGCACAACCCTTGGATTGGAGAGGATCAACGGCTGGGATTCAAATCCAAGTGATGTGACTCTTGGCTTTCCCCAAATTGCCCTTATAAATAGTCAGCTAATCAGTCACTTTCACACTTTTAGCAACATCGAAACTCAGAGCAATCACAAAGCAGTCCGAGCAATTGAAGACCCATCCGAGCAAGTAAAACTCGCAGAATTCTGAAATTTCTTCTTCGAATCCGTACCCTCGGAGAAGCAGCAAGGCTCAGTCGTCCGTTCAAATTTGTCCAGTCAACTTTGTCAAGTAAGTACGTCTTCACTCCTCCTAAGTTCTCTCCTGTTCGTGATATGCTTACTACCTGCTCGTATGTTTTTGCCCTGCTCGAATATAAAATTGTCGAGTCCGTATTTGCCGATGTTGCGAGTGATAGGCTTTAGCAACGTTCTTAGTTGAAACAATTCTCCTTTGTCCGCTATGCCAATTTTATCACAAGATCTGTTGATTCATCTCGTGTCATGCCCATCAGAACCAAAATTTGATTATGCATGCTTATTGGGTAATGTGTTGGTGCCATTGGCACCAGTCTTCAAATAAATTGGCCCCGCTTAGCGTGCCGGGTAGGGTAGATGATAGTGCCGATGGCACGTTTCAGTGTGCCAAGGTTAGTGCCACTAGTGCCGAGACTAGACTTCATGTAGAAAAACCTGGTTAAGTAGAACTTCGTAGGCTTTCTTTGACTTAAGAAGATACCTAAAGGAACTCTCGGACAATCACCACTATCGTTTCTGACTCGTTTCCTTCTGACCTAGGATGTCCGGGAGCGATAGTCAGAACCAGCACGAGGCACCAGGCTACAATGATGCAGTAGACTTAGGGACTGGGTCCGTGGATTTGACCTTGTCCGTGGGAGATTTCCTAGTTGTGGACCTTGGGTCGTCCAGGGACTCTGATGCTGGGCAAGGAGTCCGTGGTGCGGCAGAAGTACAAGCCGACGTTGCAGCGGGTCAGGGTGATCTTGCTAGGACTAGGTCGTTAGTCCAATCTCGAACTATAGGTGGTGTTGGGACGTCCGGGGATCCGAACGAACTGCATGTGGAGCGGGAAGGCGACAGCGGTCGGGAGGCTGATGAAGTCGAGATGTTCGAGGCTGGGGTGGAAGACCGTGTTGTAGCGGAGACAGGCTTGTCCAACCCAAGCACGTCTGGGGGACCCGAAGGTGTCGATGAGGAGGAAGATGGTGAGGAAGAGGAAGATGAGGATGAGGAGGAAGGAGAAGAAGGATCTCCTATCGCTCGTCCCCCTAGACGCACTAGTCGGCGGATTGCATTACATCCTGCTGCGCCCGTTCAATCCAGCCTTCCATTAGTTGAGGGACGTGGCGCGAAGGCTGCCAGAATCAAGTTCCCCCGTCCTGCGTCCGCTGTTGTGATAGCGGACGAATTTGGAGAACTAAATACTGACGGACTTCTTCCTACATGCCCATCAAGGGTTAAAGCGGAGGATATTCCAGAATGGAGGTGGAAGTGGGAGATCCCCGATTCCATAGAAATCATGGTTCCAGAACCCGGACACGCCTTCTACAATCCGCCCGCCGGGTATATGTGTGTGCACGAGGTAGCTTTTGCTTGTGGGTGGAAGATCCCCATTGTAACAGAACTGAAGCATATTCTGAACCACATTGGGATTGGTCCGAGTCAGGTTATCCCAAAGTCTTTGGGTAACCTTATCTGCTTCGTCGTTTTTTGTAAGAAGAAAGGGCAGCCAGTAAATTTTGAGAACTTCAGGCAGCTCTTTCATGTTTCGTTCAGTCCGGGGAATCCCCTCTTCTATACTTTTGTGAATAGGAAACCCTATAACTTCATTTCGGACTCCATTTCATCGTTGGGATCGAAGTGGTGGGATAGGTACGTTTTTGTACGAATGGCTCTGAAACCTAGGGCGTCCGAGAGACAGCGGGAACAATGGGGACTGCCAACAAAGTTCCTAAGGGAGAGCATCCCGGATTGGCGCCCCCTTCCGAAGAACGTGGCTCCGTGGGTGGCAGCGATCCACAAAAAGCATAACCCACCTGCTTATCCGTGGGTGGCGCCCCCTTCCGAAGAACGTTCCAAGGACTTTGGGATAACCTGACTCGGACCAATCCCAATGTGGTTCAGAATATGCTTCAGTTCCGTTGCAATGGGGATCTTCCACCCACAAGCAAAAGCTACCTCGTGCACACACATATACCCGGCGGGCGGATTGTAGAAGGCGTGTCCGGGCTCTGGAACCATGATTTCTACGGAATCGGGGATCTCCCACTTCCGCCTCCATTCTGGAATATCCTCCGCTTTAACCCTTGATGGGCATGTAGGAAGAAGTCCGTCAGTATTTAGTTCTCCAAATTCGTCCGCTATCACAACAACAGACACAGGACGGGGGAACTTGATTTTGGCAGCCTTCGCGCCACGTCCCTCAACTAATGGAAGGCTAGATTGAACGGGCGCAGTAGGATGTAATGCAATCTGCCGACCAGTGCGTCTAGGGGGACGAGCGATAGGAGATCCTTCTTCTCCTTCCTCCTCATCCTCGTCTTCCTCTTCCTCACCATCTTCCTCCTCCTCATCGACACCTTCGGGTCTCCCAGACGTGCTTGCTGACAGCCTGCCTCCGCCATAACACGGTCTTCCACCCCACCGAACATCTCGACTTCATCGCCCCGATCACTGCCGCCTTCCCTTCCACATGCGCCTGCTCGATCCCTGACGTCTAACACCACCTATAGTCCGAGATTGGACTAACGACCTAGTCCTAGCAAGATCACCCTGACCCGCTGCAACGTCGGCCTGTGCTTCTGCCGCACCACGGACTCCTTGCCCAGCATCAGAGTCCCTGGACGACCCAAGGTCCACAACTAGGAAATCTCCCACGGACAAGGTCAAATCCACGGACCCAGTCCCTAAGTCTACTGCATCATTGTAGCCTGGTGCCTCGTGCTGGTTCTGACTATCGCTCCCGGACATCCTAGGGCAGAAGGAAACGAGTCAGAAACGATAGTGGTGATTGTCCGAGAGTTCGTTTAGGTATCTTCTTAAGTCAAAGAAAGCCTACGAAGTTCTACTTAACCAGGTTTTTCTACATGAAGTCTAGTCTCGGCACTAGTGGCACTAACCTTGGCACACTGAAA
This sequence comes from Plantago major, assembly GCA_026545765.1. Taxonomy (NCBI): domain Eukaryota; kingdom Viridiplantae; phylum Streptophyta; class Magnoliopsida; order Lamiales; family Plantaginaceae; genus Plantago; species Plantago major. Next base: position 36,483,307 of record CM048839.1, read on the forward strand.
CGTGCCATCGGCACTATCGTCTACCCTACCCGGCACGCTAAGCGGGGCCAATTTACGGAAGACTGTGTGCCAATTGGCACCAACACATTACCCAATAAGCATGCATAATCAAATTTTGGTTACAGTGGGCATGACACACGAGATGAATCAACAGGATACTGGCAATAAAATTGGCACGCAACAGTACAAAGGAGAATTGTTTCAACTAAGAACGTTGCTAAAGCCTATCACTCGCAACATCGGCAAATACGGACTCGACAATTTTATATTCGAGCAGGGCAAAAACATACGAGCAGGTAGTAAGCATATCACGAACATGAGAGAACTTAGGAGGAGTGAAGACGTACTTACTTGACAAAGTTGACTGGACAAATTTGAACGGACGACTGAGCCTTGCTACTTCTCCGAGGGTACGGATTCGAAGAAGAAATTTGTAACTCGCGAGTTTTACTTGCTCGGATGGGTCTTCAATTGCTCGGACTGCTTTGTGATTGCTCTGAGTTTCGATGTTGCTAAAAGTGTGAAAGTGACTGATGAGCTGACTATTTATAAGGGCAATTTGGGGAAAGCCAAGAGTCACATCACTTGGATTTGAATCCCAGCCGTTGTTCCTCTCCAATCCAAGGGTTGTGCCGATTCGCGAGTGGATGGCCGTCAGTACGTCGCATTTCATACTTGACAGACGCGTCACATCAATCGGGCTGAAAACCCGAACCGTTGATGTCGTTCCGATCCGACGGTCGCGTCACTTTACCCGGGATCTTTCCCCCGTGGGCCGGACGGACAGCCTATTGGGCCTCTTTGATTTACGGATCAGCGGCCCGGGAGGACCAGTTCAACAATCGGTCCAACGGATAGCTTCCCATACACTCTTCCACAGAGGGCTACGTCAGATCCTAACCGTACTCGGATCTATATATCTCGGATACAAATACCTTTTCCATCTGATCCGAGCTATTACATAACCTGGATGTAGAAGGAGGGGGGGGGGGGAGAGATATATTGAATTCCTAAGAACACGGATGACGGATCTAAACAAAAAGGATTTTTTCCTTTTTTCAGTTAACGATTCGGACACGCTCCACAACACACTTGTTCTTTTCATAGTTACCAACTATCTTCTACTAAGATACTTGGAAACTAGGGGGAAAATGCTGAGGGGTAAAACATCGAACACTAACTAACTAAACTATTACAAGCAACCTAGTCTAAGGCCCGCCTCTGACTTAAAGTCCGACGTAGTACCGGTCCGAGCTTGAGTACCTGAAAGGACTAAGTGGGGGTTAGAATGGGTTACCCGGATTGCCTATGTCAATCCGGTAAGAGACTTTACTCAAGAGAGAGTTGGAAGATCTCAATGTAATAGTTATGAGGGATTATGATAACACATGGGAATTGACTTAGGGATCCCCCATTGATATTGCTTACCTTAAGGTCTTGGACCTTGTGCTATATTTATAGTTATCATATGCTTATGAGGTGGCTCACAAGATGATGCCAAGTGTACGCTTCAGATTTGGACACCAATGTTACCTTTGGCCCATGGCCCATTAGTGAACAGTAACCCAATACTAATCAATGGGCCCGAGAGGGTGGTTTGGACCTTTTCCCTCTGAGAATACTAATCTGCCCGTTGGGTCCGTGTCAGTCCCTCGGACATATCTGTCTGCTTGATTGATCTGCCCTTGGGTAACTCAGGATGTCCGAGCCAAGAGTCTCACGGAAGTATCTCAGTGGTTCTATTATATACGTTTTGGTCTTAATGTGATGGTGGCGTCCGAGATTCTCTCGTCCGGTCCGTTTGGCATCTCTGTACTGATGTAGCCAGGTTTAGAAGTCCCTTCTCCAGCTAGCTCGGACTTGCTGTGAGGGCACAGTGACTTTTGCGTACGGGTTAATTCACTTTGGCCGGACCATGTGAGGTCGGACCAGTACTGAATTGGCTATTTAAGTCGTGATGCGCTTTAGGACACGCTCTATGGCGCCCTTAACGGATTGGACACATGTCCGTAACAACACAATGGATGGTCAGATACTTCAAAAACATACAAAATATGTTATATATGCCATTCACAGGGTATCAAGTTTGTTCTTTTGCGTGAACTCATGAAAAATTGTTAAATGTCTTATATATTTGCTTATCCATATCAGCTTTTTAGTTTAGTTTGTCACACTGCTTTTGTGCCACTTGGTATAATCTATGCTAAGTTTGTCACAACAAAAAATTGTGTTTAGGTTGATTGATTTTGGGTGTATTTGCTGTTTACTAAAATCAGTATATTGTCGATACATTATTTATATGCTTCTGTGAGTTTCATATTTACTATGTTCTTGATCAGTGAATGAAAATTGCATATTGATTTTGTGTATGTGGATTATAGGGAAAAGTTTATGTTAGTAATGGTTAAGGCAAAGATTTCGATTGTTTTACTTGCATAAAAACGTGCTAATTAGCTGATCTAGTTATGATCTCATATAATTTGAGTGGTTAGTCTTTATGAATAATTTGATTTAGCTACATATTAGTGGCACTTTCAACTTTTAAAAATAAGGCAAAATTGTGATAGGTGTCTTGATTCGCTTATCCTATAAAAATGAGGCAGAATTTTCAGAAAAGAATGTCTTTGAACATATCATTTTCAAAGTCAAGAACCAGAACTGAGATTATAATCCATGTTTTTTTTTCTGGAAACTGCAAAATGCACCAATTGTTTCTTGGTTCATTGGTTTTGTACCTGCTTGTATCAATAGTCATCTTACACAGTTGGACTTGTACTTTCAAAAGATTTGGACCCTTGAGGTCCATCACTAAAAATCTGCCTGAATGGATTTCTGAAAATGCAATATTTTTAGAGAACATAAGGAATCATTTATTAATGTGTTTCATTAGTACTGTCATGCAATTTAATTTTCTTTGTAAATGTTGCAGTATTGGGCATAATACATCTATGCCATTCAATTGTATCATATTCATATGCTAATAATATGGATGGAGGCAGATATGTTCAAGTAAAGTTGCAATATTCTAATATAGCTTTTGAACAGGAAAAATCTCTTCATGTATCATATTCGTATGCTAATATAAATTTGTGTACCTTGTTAGAAGCTGGTTAACAGATTCACGCAGGCCTTGTTGCAGGAATAGTAGAATACACATAACAAATAAATCAGGTGAATTGATGGAGAATATGTACGTTCATAAAGTTATGATGTTCCATAAGTATGAACTCTCACCTTTCAGCATTATGCCGAAATGGTTTCACTGGTTAACAGATTTACGCAGGCCTTGCTGCAGGAATAGTAGAATACACGTAATAAATAAATCAGGTGAATTGATGGAGAATATGTACGTTCATAAAGTTATGATGTTCCAGAAGTATGAACTCTCACCTTTCGGCAGTATGGCAGAATGGTTTCAGCTTACTGGCGGAAATCTGAAAACCCTAGCCAGTGAAATTTTCGACCTATATACTACTGCTGTGTAAATTTTATTCTGGGCAAGTAAAATTAGAGTATTCCAGAAGTAAAATTTTGTAATTTGATTTGTAATATATAATTAGTTTCCAAGTTTGTTCCACTAATAACTAAAATTGTATATTGTAATTAGTGTCTTTCCATATTTGTACACATAACAGCTAAGCTATATTTCTCAAAAACGTGTACTGTAGCACGTGTACTATAGCAGAAATGTTATTTTGAATTTTTGGTGAATGATAATTGTTTGAGGCTGCCACATAGACATTTCACAACCAATGGGATTGCTCATTAATTCCACATAATTGATGACTTGTCACCCCTTAAGAATGCTTGAATGGTTTTTCTTTTAATATATACATAGAAGATTGTATTTCATTTCTTCTTAGTCAAGTTACAAAATTAATTTTATTGAATTTTTATTCATGTAATTTTATGCACCAACTAATTCACAATTTTTTGTACTACATGTATTCATATCCTAAAACAGAATCCAAACTACATTTCCTAATTTACTCAGCTAGAAACAATTATACTGAAATCCTTCACCAATTAACCGGACATATACAAACACATTTAAAGAACTATTAGGTTTTTTTTTGTGCCATTGACTATCAATTTTAGTTGAGTTCAATTCTTTTGGGTTTGGCTTACCATTTTGATGACCTAGCCAATTTAAAACTTTAATTGAGTTACTCTCTGAATTAACCGCTCCATTCTCAACTAGCATTCATCATAAAACTTTAACTTTTATACCTAACACAAAATTTCACAATTCAATTGAAGTTACTATTAATCAATTCTAACTTAATTAAAATTTACTCAATTAAATTTTTGTGTGAAATTGTAACAGCCCAAAAATTCGTATTTCGAATTTAGACGTTTTAGAACGAACCGAGCGTTAAGCGGAGTTCGTAAAACGTTAGTCTTTGGCCCAAAACTGTTTTCCTTAAAGTTAAGCCCAATATTCTTTTGTGAGCCCATCTTTTAGCCCTTGTCAAAACCCTAGTCTCCCAAAAACCCTAGGGATTTTCAAAAGAAAATATTTTAGCCAAAGTCACTTTTTTCGCGCATTAAATTTCTGCCAGACGCATTCTTGTTCAAAACTCGATTCCCGGTTCATTAACCGTCGGATCGAGCTGATTTTTGGAGAGATGATTCGTAACATATCAGTCTACACTTTCACCGGAGGAATCTTAATTTTGATGTTTGAGCCGGCCATAATTTGATGTCGAACAGAGAGCTATGTTTTCGACCCGTTTTCAATGTTTTCCACTCTCGTTCATTTATCAAGGCAAGTTCCCCTAAGACTTGCATTCACAAATATATGTATGTATGATGTAAATTTTGTGTGAGTAATCGTTAGATATATTTTACAAGTTTGCAGGTTACCCTATGTTCATTCTCGTATAGGTGTTATTTGTTAAAGTATGATGATGTGATTAATTTGTGTTTCTATTTGTTCATACGAAAGAGGTTAGTATGTAATTGCTTCATGTCATCCGGGTTTGGTCCAGTGCATAGCCAGTACTTCAGTCTACTTTGATCAATGTTTTCTAGTTGATTTGGAGGTGACGATCATTTATGTTGGTCATATTTGTGCCTATCTAGTTTACATGGTATAAGATTAATTTGTCCATTAAGTGATTTTACTCAAGTTGGTTTGTATGATGTACTACCGTTCAGTAATCTACTTGGTTCGTATTGCAGATGTTATATGATGTTATGTTATGCACACACATTAGTACATGCATTCATGAGTTAGAGTCCAGAAGCATGCATTCACTTTAAGAAGATGTTAAGTTCAAAGTAATGCAAGTTTTAAAGTTAAAGAAAAGTAAGGGCTCGTAAGGACACCACCCTAAGCATTTGTGGCAATTTTAAGAGTATCGACTAGAGTGTGATTAGTGCCTCTAGTCGTGTTTTAAGAGTTTTAAGAGGCCACCATGGGGTAGGACCTTGCGATGCCAAGTGAGCTCGCGAATCATGTTAAGATTTTAAGACGTTTCAAGAATAAGTTTCAAGACAAGTTTCAAGTTCAAGTTAAAGAGTTTTAAAGAATAACAAGTTCAAGTTCAAGTTCAGAGTTTAAAGTAGGGTCAAGTCAGGTCTTAAGGTTGCATCGCATTAAGCAAAACTAAAAGATTTAAAAGACATGAAGATAGAACTTTAGGTCATGACACGTACATGGAATTTGCTCAGCCAGTGGTCACGGCTAACCCCTTTCTAAAATATCTATTTTAGGTATTTGAAGCCAAACTATTGGAGTGGAGCGTTGCCGGAGCAGTGATCACTACTAAGAGCGTCTTTACAATTTTCAGCTGCATGTATTTAGAATTTTGTATCAAAGCTTTTACGTTATTAAAGTTCCGCTGCATTATTTTACTAGTTCACGGTTTAGTATCAAGAATTTCATATCAAGTCTTTTGACGCGTAATGCGTCTAGTAACGTTTTATGTTTTAATAAGTTAAGTTCGCCGATTTTAAAAGCTCACGCTCTAACACGTATTATATTATTCATAATTCGTCTTTTAAAATTTGGGGCGTTACACAAATAGTCCGTATTTCACTGAAATTAAAAATATATTCCGACTTAAATTTAAATACATTCAGTCCGATGAGGTAGTTTTTTTATTGAATCTCCATTCATGTAATTTTATGCACGAGTTAGTTGAGAGTCTATCACCTATTTTAAGTTAATTTATTCAAAACTCAATAATTCTGCTAATGACACTTTTTTTAGTTATTATTTAGACTCTTGATTAGTTTAAAATGTTTTAGTGTACTCTTTTTACACTCCCGATTAGTTGAGAGTCATACTGTAAGTTAATTAATTCAAATCTTGATGATTGTGCACAATAATTAACTAGAATAATTCCTACATATACTAAAGTTGTTTATTTGGAACACCACACATGAATAAGCAAAAATCATATATATATATATATATATATATATATGTATATATATATATATATATATATATATATATAATATATATATATATATATATATATATATATATATATATGTATATGATATACACATATATATGTATATATATATATGTACATATATATACATACTGATGAAGTAATTGGTAAGATTAAGATATTGTGAAAATAAGGTACTGTAGAAAAATCAAAATTACTGTAGCAATGAAGAAAATAACCAGAGTTATACCTGAGATAACTCTGAATTTAACTCTGACTCTTAAACTTGAAATTTGATTGGATTACAGGAATCTGAAAATTGCTAAGCTAATATTTTTGGGTGAAATTTTTACAAATACATAAAAGAATCTGGAGGAATATAATACAAAGAAAAAAACTATCTGAATACATTTTTTGCTCTGGGATTTCTTTTCTTTTGAGTGTTTTTTCCTCTGCCTTTCTTCCTTCTGATTGAAGCCTGTTTAAAGTAATGCCAGGTTCCTGTGCGGACTTGAAAATCTTCAATTCACATCCGAATTTTGTTACTTTGTGCTGATTTTTCTCTGATTGAACAGTCTGTCGGGAATCTTACTTTATCCTTTTTCTTTGATTGAACAGTCTGTTGGGAAATTGTCTTTCACTTTATCCTTTTTTGAGCAGTTTGTCGGGAATCTTGTCATTTCCTTTTGTTTTTACCTCTTTGTATGGGAGTAAAAATCCCATAACAATCATCCTCACTGTCTTGTTAGAAATTGACCGAGGAACTTGATCCTTCATCTTCACTTGCAGTTTGTAGAATTGCTTTCATCTCATCCAATGAGCTTGCTTGTGCTAATTTTGTTTGAATGGTATTTTTCATCATCAGGAATTCTTCATTTTGTTGAACCTTTTCTGGGGAGACAATTTGTTTGTTAAACTTTGGATGAAGTTTGAACCATTCCGATATGCTGTCCAGTTCCAATGGACTGGTGTCCATTTTGTTCCACCATTTAACTTCTGCTTCTTTTGTTAACCAATATAAATTGGTATTTTCATCATACCAAACATTTTGTAGGATTCTCAAAATCCAGGTTAAATTGAATTCTTTGTAGAATTTGATCATCAGGGGGTATTTGTGAGAACAACTTTATTTTTTGTACCTATCCGAAAAATACTCAAATGATTTTTGAACTTTGTGGGGGGATATATCATATACATATGTGTGTGTGTGTGTGTGTGTGTGTATATATATATATATGTATGTATGTATGTATGTATGTATGTATGCATGCTAGAATGTGAGAATACGCTACGCGCGCGTGTTATCGTGTCATTTAGTTACAAATAATAGAAATAATATATGAAGGGTAAGTACTATTATTGTTTCTGATAATGAATTGTCACTTTTCGAGTTGAATTAGGGTTTAAGTTAGTACAAATTGATCTGTTTCAATTTAATTAAAGAAGATGGAGAAGAAATATCGGTTAACGTTGTTGTTTTTTAATGATGAATTAATTTTGTTTGGATGGAATTAGGCTTTTGAATTTAATTAGAGAAGACGGTTTGAGTTTTTTTTAAAGATGAATTGATTTTGTTATTGTTGATTTAGGGCTTGGAATTTAATTGGAGAAGACAAATTGAGTGTTTTATAGGAGTTGCGTGAGGGATTAGAATTAGAATGAATAAGACATGTTGTTTTTTTGTAATTAAAGTCTGATTTACATATATATTACAAATCAGTCCAATTTAACTCAAATTAAGTACTCAATTGCACAACTCCAATAGTTGTCCACTTATATATATACTGTAATATATATGGATGACTAGTACCAACCCGTGGCGATGCCACGGTATTGTTTACTTTTAATAATAAATAAACGGATGATAACGTAAATAAATAGACGATAGTTTGAAACGAATGATAAGTAAATAAACAGATGATAACGTAATACAAAGTAGAGTAGCGAATAGTCCAATTTAAGTAAGAAAACATAGAAGAGTTAAATTAACATGATGGAAGGATACTTCGAAAAGTTCAAAGTGCTTTCGAAATTAAGTAACCACACACATCAAAGTAGTTCAAAGTGAAAAAGAAAACATCAAAAGTATTAACACAAACATGCTTTTACAGGTTACATAAAACCTCCTTATAAACCATGTTAGTTGTGGAATCAGTGGGATTCCCTTCTTCATCCAGAATCAATACCTTCAAGCCCTTTTTTGATGTAACTCTCGAGAAAGCAACATAAAGCCGACTGTGGCTGAATACTGGGCTAGGCAAATAAAGACCGACATGGGACAGTGACTGTCCTTGACTCTTGTTTATGGTCATAGCATAGCAAACCGATATAGGAAACTGCCTCCTCTGAAACCTGATTGGAAACTTGGTAAGATCTGACGGTGTCAAAACCATACGGGGTATTAAAACCTCTGATCCAACATTCTTTCCATGTATCATCTTGGCCCGGATGACGTGTTTGCCGATGTGAGTAACAATCAATCTAGTTCCATTACACAGTTCTGCGGACTGGTCTATATTCCTTAATAGCATAATCGGACATCCAACTTTCAGACGGATCAAATGATTGGGGATGCCAGATGTCTTGATGGTATTTAGAAATTCAGTCGAATATACAACCTCACGATTGACTATATCATCCTCATCAGGACAAATGCTATCGGAACTCATGAACTCAGATGCATCACCAGGTAACAAAGACATAACATAATCATTTATCTCATGAACGATCTCATTAGTCGGAGCTAATATAGCTATATCCTGGAAGTATCGACCATCACCAATATGATCAATGAGTGACGGATTAGTACTACTTACAATTGCAGCTATTGGATCGGTTGCATCACGGATGAGTATATCCTCGGGCAGTTTAAAGTCGACCTCACCATCGTTTTGTCCTCCAATTTGACCATCTCCAACATTTAACAACCAATCAGCAAATTCCTTTATAGTTTCAACTTCACTTGGAGATCCACCAGCCTGAAATTGATACCATGAAAAGTCGTAAATTACACTAATAAATCGTTATGTATAAAATAATTAAAGAATTAGACCATGATAATATATAAATAAACTTCACGATTATATTATGAAAAATACTAGCCTGTAATCGCATATTCTTTGTTAGCTTCATTACTTGACAATGACTCCATATGGAATCGGATGATGACAACGATGCATTAACAATGTCTTGTCTACTTCCTTTAGGAATGACTGGCAGGATCTGTCTGAAGTCACCCCCAAATACAACAACTTTTCCGTCAAATGGCAATCTAGAACCTTGTCCGTCTGGGCCTCTAATGACATCTCGGAGACTCCTGTCGAGTGCTTCAAAATAAAATCTATTCTTCATTGGAGCTTCATCCCATATAATCAACTTAGTCTTTTCGAGAAGTCCTGTTAGTTCACTACCGGGTGTAATCCTGCTACATACGGTGGTCTCATCAACCATCAATGGTATTGTGAATCTGGAATGAGCTGTCCTTCCCTTAGGCAGCAAGAGAGAAGCAATACCGCTAGAAGAAACAGGCAAAATGATCTCACCATTACCATGCAATGCAGAGCAAGAATGTCTTGCCGGTACCGCCATATCCGTATAAGAAGAAAATACCACCCCTATCCGAAGAAACAACATCCATAATCTTATTATATACATCTCTCTGCTCATCAGTCAAATATGGATACAACCGATTGAATTCAGCCTGCATCTCATCTACATCATGAGACATCTCTTATACCAGAAGATTGTACTGTCCATCCCGGATGACCATGTTGTCAGGTACTGGCATCCCTTCAAATTGAGCAAGTGAACTACCGTTGAGAGATAGCAGCTCTTCAATACCGGCAAGGGCAAAGTTCTTGATTTACGTCTCACTAAGTTCCAATCCTGCAATATTAGACAAACGTAGTATAGTTAATTATCAAAACAAATGTAACATATAAAATTTGAAATTTGAAACAAAACTTGAGAGAATGTTTGAATAATCTAATTACCTGGATTACTCATCCTTTTATGATGAAAGTATAGTATATCATCGGAAAGATGCTCCCATATCTTTTCCCACACCTCAATGGGACTTGACATGGAGTTCGACTGAAGGAGCATGCAAAATAAATGTCTCAGATATCGACCTGAACACCAGAAACTTGCTTCTTTTATTGCATCAATGTATTCTTTGTCATCATCCAACAATCCCATTGCGTAACACGCATCCCTATAAGTTGGATACAAAACCCTGTCTACCGTCCTAAGGTCCTCATAGAAAGTGGCACCCTGTATGTGGTTCAACATGATTCTGAGATAGTACACTGGCCTAGATTTAGGCGGGACGTGGTATATTCTACCAACCTTGTTCATCTTTTGCTTCCTAGCTTTCCAAATCTTGTGTGTTTTATCCCACACATAATGGCGTGGAAACTCGGAGTAGAGATACTTACATGCTTCAGGGTTCTCCTTGTTATAGTTCATCCACTGCAGGAATTTAGTTTATGCAATCGTCGGCTTCTCCAGTAGATTTTCTATAAAGTCACCATCTTTGAAGCATAAATTTTGCTCACCATCCAAATGGAATGACAAACGCTCGACAGTTGGATCACGGTAATGTATGTCATAACCAAGAATGCGCCATACGGCCTCACATGCAGATATATATCTACAGTTGACGTAGTCTTTGACTTCATCGTCAACTGTAATCTTCGCCCCTCTCCTATCCACCCCTTTGTTGACGTACTAGAACAGGTATTTTATGAAGTTTGACTAATTACACCACTCAACATTGGTATGCGCACCATACTTCATCAGCAAATATGGATTGTGTGGGACGATGTGTCTACATTTACATATTAGATAAATAACATAAAATTAATAAAATATATGAATTATAAAAAAGTTGAGCTTGAATCCCAAGTACTTGAAAACGTACATGTTGTCAACAATAACACCATTCTTGTCTATGGTGCGACCGTTGTCGCGCCTCCTATAAACAGGATACCCATTGCCATCAAATGATGTACGATCGTTGAAACTCTTCGGAAATTTTTTCGAGCATTTTTTTCCATCATGCATACAGGGTGATGTGGGGTTCAATGCACCACACGGACCGTGGACCATGTACTCGGAAACAGACGTAAACAATTCAGGATTTTCACCCTTGTCTCGAATTTCAGCACTTATGACCTTATCGATGTCATCAACTATCATATTCCTGTCCTCACGGTCTACCCATAATAGAATATGGGCATGTGGGAGACCACGCTTCTGAAACTCAATAGTATAGACAACTGCAAATAGAAATAAAATTGATATAATGAGAAAATATATGTCAGTGATGCAAAAGTAGATATAAATAGCTAGATACTAAAAAGAGAAATATACCTCCCACACACTTCCCAAATATATTTTCCGTTTTCAAATCCTTAATCAGTTGATCTAGCTTCAACTTAAACACACGGCATAATATATCCGGTCGATCCTCAGGACGCAGTCCATGCTTTTCACAAAAGCGTGTTATCTCGGGCCACTTGGGATTACACGTAAAGGTTATAAACAACTCAGGATAACCAATTACCCTGCATATCGCCATTGTGTCTTGAAAATTTTGTATCATGTACTTCGGACCGCCAACAAATGAAGACGGCAAGACTATCCTCTTACCAACATTGTCGGTCGGGTCATCAATATCAATATAACCCCTGCGAATTGCATCATCAAGCTTCTTGTAACTGTCAGCCCTAAGCTTGGGTTGTGTTGGTCCAGATAACGGCAAAGTAAAAGACTGGAGGGGGGGGGGGGGTGAATAGTCTTTTAAAACTTTTGTCGATAAAAACTATTTCTCAGATATCTGTGTAGATATCTGATACTTAGATTCAGAGTGCGGAAGACTTAAGATAGATAAGTGCAGAAACAGTTAAAGTGTGTGTGTGTGTGTGTTGCTGAAATGTAAGTACAGAAAAGTAAATAACACAGCAAGTATAATGGTATCTGGAGGTGGCGTAATCCTCCAACAAATCCACTTCGGTCTTCCAAAGACCTAGAATTCACTAGAATAGATAATTGAGGTCACCTTACAAAAATCCTATTCTAAGATTCCTTAAACAAATGGTTCCCAACCAAATGTTCCCCCTGAGTTGTTCCCTGGCTTTCACAGCCAAGTACTTCTGCTCGAAACCTTTTGAGCTATTCCTAGCTTCCCAAGCTAAGTACTTCTGTGCTCAATAACCTTGGAGTTATTCCTTAGTTTCTCAAACTAAGTACTTCACATACTCCACGCCTGATGATGGTGTTGGTTTTGGTTTGAGTTGTCAAATGAGCTTCTTTAATAACTTTTCGCTTAATCGATAGCTCGTGAATCAAGTATACTTAATACACTTTTCAATGTATGGTATCTTGTTCTTTTCTTGACCCAAGTCTTAGATAAATGTTCTAGAGAATGAATCTCGGATACTTGATCTTTCAATTCAACTCTTTCACGAGATAGTTGTGCTTGTTTAGGATCGTGACACTTAGAACTTTAGTACTACTTAAGATCGGAGCTTTGGTCGCAATGTAAAGCTTTGAGAGTAAGTAGTTTGCTTGAGAGATTAAGAAATGTGTTGATGTAAGTTCTTGAGTTGTGTAGTGTGTCTTCTCAAGCGCCTAAGTGTTGATATTTATAGATGAATTTGAGTGCCATTTGAATAGTATCCATTAGCTTAAATCAAATTCAAACTATTGATATCGTGTATAATCTTAGCAGTTTGTCTTCTTCTTGAAGCTACCGTTATACATTCGGACATCTCTGTCCATGCATTTAATGCATTGTACTATACTTTTGTCCTGTAGTGCCAACGGAACTATCTTTGTATCAGAGACAACCTTGATCAGATTTCTCTGATTCTTTGCACGTTCTTATCTTTAACTTCAGATACCACTTTTATTGAAACAACTTTGTTTGCAATATATATATTTCTTTTCGAAATGTGGTTAAATCTCAAGGTATCTGAGAATAGATATCTGTGGACACTTTCCTTGTTTTCAGATAGACCTTTTATTTCTGAGATATCTCTTGTGACACAGTTTGTTTAAAACTATTCGTGTCTTCAAGATATCCGCCAAGGTATCTAAAACTGCTTTGATAATCTTGGCGATCTTCAAATCTTCAATGTCGTTGAACTTGTTCTGCTTGGATGTCTTCTTCTTGGTCTTCTCTTCATAAAATAAAAAATACATTTTGAGACCTATCATCCTATACAAGATTAGCTAGACTATCATACTTAGTGGGTTTCCTCTTTTACAATGTTCAAGTGAACCAAGAGTACTAATCACCTTTCTGAGACTAAGATAAGTCATCATGTTGCTGATCAAAATCTAAACAGATATTTCTAACAAAATATCTAACAAATTTCCTAACAAATTTCCCCCTTTTTGATCAGTCAACGATGGCTATCTGACCTATTACAAATCTGGATGAGTGAACAATCCAACACTTAATCATTTCTTAAGATTTTTCAATTCATTCAATTAAGTGCAGAAAGTAAACATCAACCAAATCACAAGGTGTGATCTTTGCTGACAAGTTATCTTTTATAGAATACTATCTGAGAGTAAGTTCTTCAGATAAGTTACAAAGAAAGATTACAGATAACTTCAATACATAAAACAAGTTTAGTTCAGTCAGCAAAAATACAACAAAAAAATAGTAAATTAGGACAACAGGAGTAGCCAAGCTCCAAGTAAACATCCTAATAGACTAGTCTTCAAGTCTTCAATCTCTTCAAGTCTTCAACAGTATTTCTGTGGATCAGTCTGCAAATTTCCTATCTCCAAACCTTTTGATGTCATCAGAATAATCATAGAGAAGTGTTCTGACGAGCATCTCAGTGTCTCTGGCAAATCCACAGACCTCTTTGTAGGTTTTGGTAGGATTTTTCTTGACAAAATGTTTGACCCACAGATACTTTCCCCACTTCTAGGCATGCTCTATTCTGATATCTGAAAGCTTGAAGTATTCGTAGATAATCCTCAGATATCTGATGTCACCCTTGTATTGATCTTCAGTTAGATAGAACGACTCATAGGGTTCCACAGCGAGTCTTTCTCTTGTGCCTGTTCCTGTGATATTCAGAATTCTGTGCACATCATCTGGCTTTCCATATGGACATTCATCAGAGAGGTCCTTTCTCATGGCTTCAGTTCTCTTGACAACTTCAAAATCCAACCAGGCTTTAATGTGATTGTTGTTGATCAAGGTTGGCTTATCTTTTCTCCATGCCATAAGTTGTTTATGGATTGGTTCTGGAAATCTTGAATTTACCAGTAGATGCTTAAGTTCCAGAATCCAATAGCCATTTTTCTGATTGATGCACCTGTAGATAGAGGAATCATTGTCATTCTTCACATACTCTATTTTGGCTTCTTCTGGCCTGAGTGGAAGTTGACTTTGTCTTTGCTCACTCTCGACCATTCCTTCTCTCTTGAATTCTCTTTGGGGTTGTTGCTTGAAGAACACCTGGATAGACTTGGTATTTCGGAGGGTGTTTTAGCTAGGAACTTTTGACTATGGGCTCGATTAGGCTTTCAATTTTCCTTTTTACGTGAAGAGGAGCTTCATCTTCATCATCATCATCAAGATTAAATCTTGTGAGAGTTTCTGACCTTCTTCATTGCCAGGACTTGATTTGGCCTTCTTCTTTTCTTCAAGATTCATCAATCCTTTAACTTTGTCTTCTCCTTGGAGCCTTGGTACTCCTTGGAGGTTTCGTGCCATGGCCTTGTTATCATTGTAGTTCCTTCAAGAGTTTACGGGAAGCGGCTACTATTTGCAAAGCTTGGCTTGAGGAGGGTTCATTGATTACGAGTGGTGGTGGAAGTTTTCATATTTCTTCTTCCTCTATGAGCACTTTGACTCAGATTTCTTCTTGTTTTCTTCTTCCATTCCCCGACTTTGAGGTCCAGATTTGTACACTCTTTCCCCTTAGTCATTGTTGGTGACTCGGTCTCATAAAAGAATCTAAGAGAGTTAAAATGCCCTTGCAAATAATTGTGGCGGTGACCAACTTCGAAAGTTGGCTTTGAGCTCTGATTTTGCTTGATAAGTCCATTGTCCTTATCGTGAGCTCCGCCAATGGGCCTAGGATGGCATCTCGCTTCCAAAGCAGGTAACTTGCCTTGAAAGCTTTTTCAGCTAAAGACGCATCATCATCCCTTATCATTCCCAGATCTTTCTGAGCAATGACTATGCTAGTTGTTCTCTGAGTGACGAGCTCAGTGAAATTTTTCATTTCAGAGGGGACGGAGGCAATTACTTCCTTGTTCTGTGAAGACATCTCCTTTTTCAGATGAGCCAGTACTTGGTATCTGATAATGTATTCATGGGAGTGGACATTTGGCAGTTTTCTGAAAGTTTCAGGAGCAATCAGTTTCCTTTTCAAGTGTGAAACAGCTAGATGTTCATTGCGATGCTCTACCAAAGTCTTGTCTTCTTCATCATCTGAGTAAGCAGCCCAGTGATCTTCATCCTCTTGGACATTCTCATCGATTGTGTCGAGTCCAGCAACCATCTCAGAGATTGGTTTCTTCCCTTTTTGGGAGGAGGATGGTACTTCTTTTGAAGATGATGCAGCCTTAGCATCATGCTTAATTTCAGATACTTCTTCAGTATCGAGTTCTTTGGTGATGGTATTTACAGCATCATGTAGCTCTTTAACCTCAGAGTAAGCAATCATCTCTTGCAGATATTGATCTTGTAGTTGGTCAAGCTTGTCTCTGGATTTAGCTATCTGGTCTTCCAGTTGAAGATGGAGCTGTTGTTCTTCTTCCAACAGTTGTCTGAGTTGAGCGCTCGATTGAGTATTCAACAATTTCTGAGCGATTTCCTCAGAATCCTGAACTACTTGTTCAGTAATAACCTTTTGTTGGGAAGATGGATGAGTTGACTTTTGAGGAGATGGAGACGGAGATTTCTGTGCTTTCCTCTCAGTTTGCTTTTCAGCAGTTGAGGCATGATTTCTTTGTAAAATTCCTCCGGTCCCTGGTGTAGGGGCATCATCATCATCCTTTTTGTCTATGTCATCCTTTTGGTGATGGTTAGTGGGAGGTTCATCGAAGTCGTTTTCGTTTATCTCTTCCTCCTCATCATCTTCAGATACAAGATTGATCACTTCAGGAATAGTGATCTTCTGCCCATTAACCTCTTCTTGTTCAGAAGGTATAAATTGCGTAGTGCAGGGCGAATCGGCTTGAATGCCATCTGTAATCTTGTCTAACCATCTGCCTGTTCAAAGGCTTGTATCAAACTGTGCGCTACTTCTCTGGAGAAATCCTTATGCAATAGAGTCGCAACTGTGTACTGTTCGGTAGGGAACATTGCATGGATATACGTCTCCAAGTCAAGAGCTCGTACTCGTCTGGTTGGTTGATCTGTGATTCTCAATATTTCAGAGAGATCAGAGCACCTTAACCTTTGCAATTTCTTGAAGCATTGAATATGCTTTTGCAGGGTTTGAGCTTTGAAGAAGGGAAGTAGGTCCCTTTTCTCATCATTGGGAGCCTGCTTTGCACTTGTTTGAGCCTGAAAGAAAGAGTTTTGAGTGAGTTTCAAAACTTTTGTAGATATCTGAGTAGAAGTGTAGTTTAGTTTCTGAGTTACCTGAGTAAGTACTTCAGGCTCAGAGACTTGTGCTACTGAGACAATTGGTGTCTCAGATATCTTGTTGTGAGGTGGAGACTTAAAGTCCGGTCCTCATCAACCTTTCTTTCTTGAACCTGAGAATTAAGATTAATACAATACTTAGGAAATTATTTGAAAGAATTTGTGCAAAAATGCTTTAATGAGTTCTGAGTTTTGGACTTACTTCCTCAATAGGAAGCTCAGAGTCATTTTTCTCAGAAACTTTCTCAGTTTCTGGTATTCTTTCATGTGATGTTGCCTTGGGAGCTTCATCAATTTCCATTGATGCAGGGGGTGTCGCAACTTTTTCCCTTTGCATTTCTACTTCTGAATGAGCCTGTAAGTAGAAAGTATTGAATATTTTAAAAGAAGTTTAAGATAACCCATGATGAAGAATACTTATCACTGATTTTTCATGTACCTTCATGCTAGAAGGCTCAATGATGTGTTCTTTAGAAACCTTGTCGGTCTCTGGGTTTGTCTCTGACATTTCTGCCTTATCTTCCTCTTTCTCAGTTGGAGCCTGTTAGAAACATTTACTTTAAATGATTAAGCACATAGACAAATGACTGAAAAGTGTTATCTTAAGAATCAATTATCACCGTGGCATGTGCTCGATTTCTTAAGAGGCGAGGTCAGGGGTAACCTCCGTCGCTCGAGGCAAGCTTTCCAGTTTCCTCTTGTTTCTGTGTTTCTAACTCAGCTTGTAACAAAGAATTTTTATATAAGTAACAAGATATACAAGCATAAAATTTTTCACAAGGTAGGAGTTAAACCATTCAGCTACCTGAGCATTGTCAGGCTGATTGGTCTCTGGAACTTGTGACCCTTTTATACTTTGGTCTTCTTGTTCCAATACAACTTCTTTGTTTGAAGTTTTAGGTACTTCACACCTTTCCTGAGTGTGCAACTCAGTTGCCTCCCCTGGTTGATCATTCTGAGTGGATGTCTCAGTTTGATCCCTCTTGTCTAGTTGGGGAACCTGCTCTTTTGCAGGATTTTCTTCAGCGTGTTGTAATGCTGGTAATTCGAAATGGAGTTCATTTACCATTTCATTAACCACTTGTGACTGTTGTGGTTGTTGTGGTTGTCTGGAAGCAGAAGATCGGTCAGTAGAGTGTTCTTCCAGATTTTTAGATGTGGCATTTCCATCAAGATTCCGCCAAAGACTAAATTACCACTCATCAGGGCTTTTTGAAGTTGTGCGTAAGAAACATTCCCTGATGATGTGTTTGCACCAACAACCTTTGCTATAGGTGCTTGTTCAGCAACCTGAGGTGTAGGTTCTTCTTCAAAAACCTTATCACCGCCATTACGAAGAACGTTAGCCCTCTTTGTTCTTTCTAGGACTTGAGAGATGATTAGTTCATCATCTTCATCGCCGAGCTCTCATCAAGATTGGGAACCGATTGGTCCATTACTCCCGCGATTTGCAGATGGGGCTTGGTGCTTTTCAATTTTGGCAAAGATTTATGAGTTCATCGAAGGCTTTCGTAATAGTCTTCACATTTCAAAGCACTTTCTCTTCCGAGTCTACTTGTTCAGTAGTTGCTAACTCTTTTGCAGCATTGATGAGTTGATCTGCCTTTATCAGTTCATCGCCAAGGCCTGCAGATATCTGAGAATCGACAACCTCAATGGGTGTGTCTTCTTATTTGCCATCAGACTTCTTTCTTGAAGTTCTGGGCTTCTTGGTCGCAAACTTTTCTTCAGATACCTTTTCAGACTTTCGCTTCTTAGAACCTTTACGAGACCCAAGAACCTTTTCATCAAGTTTGTATACTCATATTTGTAGAGTAGGTTATTGTTGGCTATTTCAAATTGTCTCTCCGAGCTCAATGCCAAGCTTCTCCAAAGAAGTAGCATATCTTCGCACCATAGCTCATCGTGGCCTTTGGCTCGGCTAGTCCTTTGCGATCTTAGGCTCAAGCCTTGAATCTTCTTCACAAACTTCATGAAGGCATACTTTCCCAGCTTAAAAGGGTTTTCCAAATTTTGTCTTGTTGATTCAAGAAGAACATCATGATCCATCGTTTCGCTTATCCGTCAAGACCTCCTTGTAGACCATCAAAGCATCCGTGAAGAATGCAAGCCAATACATCCCAGTGAACCATCGATGTCCGTTCGGATGTCGAAGCTTGAACTCAGTGGGTGTATCTGATTTTTCAAGATCACACACGTCACTGTACAATTGTTTAACTCCTTCAAGGAAATCATCATCCTTGGTGTTTATTTCAAAATCCTTTCCAAGATTTTGAAACTCAAACAACTTACAGAAAGTTGTTAAGTCCAGAAGGATTTCCTTTCCTTGGACTGAGGTTTTGACAGACACTATTGCAAAGGTTTCAAAACACAGGAAATTATCCTGGAGTTGTTGTAGAATTCCAACACATCGAGTGATGAAATTCCACTTGGGCGAGCAGATAGAAATCCCTTGATTTGTGCCTTTTCAAGCATGTCAAGAATCAGCTTTCTGTCGGCTTGGTTCTCTATTGCAGCCCTGAGGTATTCCTCAACCATGGCACCACCCCAAATCATTCTGTGATTTGAAGTCCAATGGTCAGGATTAAAATCTCTTACCAGTCGGTTGTTCACAATAACCAACTCTGGTGCTTGCTTTTCAGCAGTACCAATGGAGGATTGAGATTTCTGTGTGGAAGAATTCTTTGGGGCCATCTCTTTATATAGTATAGGGAATTTGGATTGGTGTTTGAAAGAGATTTGATTCAGCAATTCTTCGCAGAAAAACTTAATCTTGATTTGCAGAGATTGTAGAAGGTTTGCAGAGAATCAAGAGAAGGTTTTGCTATTTTTGTGTAAGTCGGAGTTTTGGATTAGGCGAAAGTGATTTCTTTTGCCAAAATCCTATATATATATAGCAATAGAATCTCAACAGACAAATACATACAAATTGATTTTGTGTGTACGTATCTGTGATTTGCAAGCAGGCGTGAGCAAAAGCTAGTTCGGCATTAAATGCAAAGTGGGCTTTGTCAGAATTTTTACAGTCCACTATTTACTGTGAATTAATTTCCACCGTATAGATCAAACGCTTAATTTCATCAAGGGTCACCATTGCTTCTTCAGCAATGATCACAATCAACAAGTGTAATTGTGCCCATTTAATGAATTTTGGCTATTAGCTATCTGAATCACGTTTTTGTATGACCAAGAACACTGTTTGCATCTGAATCTGTCTTATACTTAGGATTTTTCCAAGTTTTTCATCAAGATAGAAATAATGCGAATTTCAAGAGAGTAGTTAACTGCAGATAGTTGTATTATTCTCCTTTGTGTTCCCCGTTTATAGAGTGATTCAGATATCTGAGTTCCCGTCTCAGAGACTTAAGCTGTCTTTTTGCTCTTTTACCTTTTTGACTCGGATACCTGTTCCATTTCTTTTCTCTTCTCTGGATGCCCGTTCCAGATACCTCTTCTCTGGATGCCCGTTCCAGATTTCTGAACTTTTTCAGTTCATTGGTAGTTCCATTAGTCCAAGACTATGTCTTAAGGCTAAGAATCTACTTTCTTGTAGTGGCTTAGTGAAGATATCTGCAAGTTGGTCTTCAGTGCCAATCTTGAGTATCTCTATATTGCCTTTTTCAACATGGTCTCTGATGAAGTGATGTCTAACATCAATATGCTTTGTTCGCATGAAATTTAGGATTACGTAATTGCAATAGCACTTGTGTTGTCACAGAAAATGGGAGTTTTCTCTTCATCGAGTCCATAGTCTTTAAGTTGTTGTTGTATCCACAGAATTTGTGTTGCACAACAACCAGCAGCAATATATTCAGCCTCTGTGGTAGAAGTTGCAATTGAGTTTTGCTTCTTGCTAAACCACGAGATAAGTCTAGTACCCAGAAACTGACAAGTTCCTGAGGTGCTTTTCCTATCAGCGTTGATCCAAGATAATCGCCTGAGTACCCAGCTAAACTCAATCCGCTTTCTTTAGGATACCACAATCCTACATCTACTATACCTTTTACATACCTTAATATTTTCATAGCAATGTTGTAGTGTGTTTGTATCGGATTTGTCTGAAATCTAGCACACACTCCAACGGCGTATTGAATATCAGGTCTACTTGCAGTGAGGTAAAGTAGTGAACCTATCAATTTCCTATGCTTATGTTCTTCAACACTCTTATCTGATTCAGTATAGGTCATTTTGGTTCCAATGCTCATAGGTATCTTAGCATTCTTTTCAGAAGGCTTAAGATTGAATTTTGTGAGCATATCTTTTGCATACTTTGTTTGACTAATGAATATTCCATCATTGAGTTGCTTGACTTGCAATCCTAGAAAATAATTCATTTCTCCCATCATGCTCATCTCAAACTTACTTTTCATGAGATTTGCAAAGTCATTACAAAGTTGCTTGTCCTTAGATCCAAATATGATGTCATCAACATATACTTGAACTAAGAGTAGTTTCCCATCATGATTTAAGGTAAATAAAGTTTTATCAACTTCACCTTTCTTGAAACCACTTTCCAGAAGGTATTTGGCCAAAGTGTCATACCATGCTCTTGGAGCCTGTTTCATCCATACGAGCTTTACGTAGTTTATAGACCATTCTACTTTCCGAGAAACTTCAAAGCCGGTGGTTGCTCAACATAAACTTCTTCGCAAGTTCACCGCTCAAGAATGCACTTTTGACATCCATCCGATAAACTTTAAAATCTTTATGAGTCGAAGGCTAGAAAGAGTCTTATTGCATCCAATCTGGCAACTGGTGCATATGACTCATCAAAATCTAAGCCTTCTGTCTGGGTAAATCCCTTGGCAACCAATGTTGCTTTGTTTCTGGTTATTTCACCAGATTCATTCATCTTGTTTCTGAAAACCCACTTGGTTCCAACCACAGATATTCCTTCTACAAATGGAACTAGTTTCCAGACTTTGTTTCTCTCAAATTGATCCAACTCTTCTTGCATTGCAGAGATCCAGTCTTGGTCTCCTAATGCTTCTTCTATATTTTTAGGTTCAATATTTGAGATGAAACATCCAAAGAGAGAATTAGCATTTTCAGCTATTTCTCTCCTAGTCCTAACACCTTGATTAATTGGTCCAATCACATCTTTTGCAGGATGATCCTTGATCCATCTCATCATAGGTTTGGTGCTAGTAGGATCAATATCCAAATGATTTGAATGTGAATCACTGGGATTTTGATTTGATACTTTTTCAGTATCTAAGACATTTTGCTCCTCAGAAGGGCAATTAATGTCTGACACTTGTTCAGTGTTTGAGCTATCTGGAACATGTCTTTCAGAGAGATTGTTTCCAGAGATAGCTTCATGATGAATATCTTCAGTTTCCATTTCTGGAAGTTTCATAGGAAATTCTTCATCATGTTTGTGAGTCATCTGGTTGTTACTAGGCATATCAAGCTTTTCACGCCGAGTCATCCTCACTTTCCATAATGATGTTTCTCCTTCGAGGACTCTTCTTCAGAATCCCTCAACATTAGTTCTTTGAACCTTTCTGAGAGTTCATCATTAGGAGGTGTTTTCTTACTTCATAGAATACAACATGAACTGATTCTTCAATTTTCTTTGTTCTTTTGTTGTAAATTCTGTAGGCTTTGCTAATCGTGGAATAACCAAGAAATACACCTTCATCTGCCTTTGGTTGAAATGTTTTCAGATAATCTTTTCCATTGTTTAGAACAAAACATCTACAACCAAATACTCTCAGATGTTTGATATTAGGGGGTCTACCAACCAAGATTTCATAAGGGGTCTTGTTATGGTGTTTGTTTATAAAACATCTGTTCTGAGTGTAGCAGGCTGTGTTTACAGCTTCAACCCAATAAACTTCACTTATTTCAGTGTCAGCTAGCATCGTCCTTGCAGCTTCTTTAAGGGTTCTATTTTTCCTTTCTGCAACACCATTTTGTTGAGGTGTAGTTCTTACAGAGGAAAGTTGGTGTTGTATACCTTTGCAGGTACAAAACTCCTTTATGTACTGATTGACAAACTCAGTACCATGGTCTGTTCTGATTGTAGATACCTTGTCATTTTTCATGACTTCAAGCTTTTTTAGCAAGTTTGGTATCTCCACCCTGGCATCAGATTTGTGTTTCAGAAATACAACCCAAGTGAATCTTGAGAAGTCATCTACAACAACCAGACCATATTTCTTTCCTGCATAACTAGTTACAGATGATTCAAAAAGATCCATATGTAGTAGTTGCAGTGGTCTAACACTAGAGTGTCTAGATTTGGACTTGAAAGAGATTTTGGATTGTTTCCCCATTTGACATGCAGAACAGATACCATCCTTTCTGAAAGATGTTTTGGAAAGGCCAACCACTAACTCTTTCTTGGCAAGTTTGTTCAGAGTTTTGAAGTTCAAGTGACTCATTCTTTTGTGCCATAACCAAGGTTTCTTCAGGTGACCAGATTGACTCACCATGAGACATTCTTCAGTTGTGGCAGATGCCCAATCGGCAACATAAAGACTGCCTTTCCGCCGAGCAACCAAGACTGTCTGCTTTGACTCATTGTCAATTAGTTTGCAGTATTTTGCTTTGAATTTTACAGTAAAACCTTTATCTGCAAACTGGCTCATGCTTTGACTCATTGTCAATCAGTGATTGTTAATGTTCCCAATTTGACGTTGCCAAATCCCAGAGAGGGATTTAATTCTCCTCCAGCAAATCTGATATCTGGTTCTGTGTTGCAAGCTTTGTAATCGACCAGATTTGCTTTGTCTCCTGTCATGTGCTTTCCGCATCCACTATAAAATAGCCATTGTGCTTTAGTCCAGGAAGCATTCTGCACACAACAGGGAACAGGAGATTAGGTTCTCAATTTACAGTTGGAACCACCAGGACTAAACAATCTTCCAGTAGGAATCCATTTTTGAATGAATTTCCTTGGAACATTCTTTTGTCTGATAGGAACATAAGGAGGAATTCTAATTGAATGATTATCATTATTAAGAATTATTTTCTTCCTTGGTGTGTTCCTAGGTGCTCCATTTGGTGCTTTCAGATACCTGTCAGGTTTCTGAGTTTGCTTTTCAGCAAACTTAGCTTTCCTTGCCAGATTTCTTCTAGCCCTGGCATTCAGATTTTCAGTGGCTTGATTCAACTTCCACTTCTGATAATTGCTTTGAGCAATTCTAGCCTTTAGCCATCGTTCTTGCTCCTGTTTGTATTCATGAGCAAGTTGTTTCCCGATGCCTTTATAGCCAATACCGTTTCGAGCACTTGAAGCTATCTGAGATCTTTTCTCAGCAGCTTTGCTAGTCTCTGGTTGATCCAATTTCTTTCCAGAAAAAGTGACATGAGAGAATTTGCCAGCTCCTGCAATTCTACCCTTTTGAGAGACATAGCACTGTGGGTGTTTACACTTTTCAGTGTTGTGTTTCTTTTCAGAGACGTGCCCAACAGTTTTGTTTTTGACTTGTTTTTCCCACAAAGGTTTAGTCGCAACTGCCTTTCCTTTGTCAACAATCTTCGTCTTCTGACCGATACTATAGATTGCATGGGAACCATCTTGCTGAGTACTTACAAATGTTCTTCTTTCCTTACTCTTATTCAGAGTGATAGAACAATCTCGTGTATTCAAATTTAAGTCCTTTCTTTTTCAAGGATCTCTTAAGTAAGATTGTACTTCAGTAAGAGTGTCACTAGCTTTGGCATATGATTGAAAAGATAATTCTTTCTTTTCGAGTTCCTTGTTCTCAGAAAGAAGATCTTCATATTTCTTTCGTAATTCAGCCATTGCTTCTTTATGTGACTTTTCGCCTCGGATATCCGAGCTTTGAGAAATGCATTTTCAGATCCTTTTCTCAGATATCTTAACTAATTGAGAATTTTCCTTTGCAAGAGAATTCTTTTCTTCTTCAAGATTTTCTGCTCTAGCTCGGATCATTAGAAATTCTCTTTCATAGATGTCAAGATCTTTCTTGAGATTTTCTAGATCTTTTATATCTTCTTCATCACTTTCATAAGTATAACAAGAAGTATGTGTTACCTCATCAGCCATAAGACAGATTTCTATGTTAGAGATGTCTGGACCGTCAATCTCAAAGAACTCCACATTTCATTCTTCTTGAGGTCAAGTCGATTATATCATGAGTAACTCCACATAATTACGGTGATGGTAAGGTTGAGTCATCTGAATTGTCATCTTCTAATCATCTCAAAGTCTAGAGCATCCAGTTGAGTTTGGATTTTCTTTCTTTCTTCAGTTAATAAAGCTTTCTGGCTTCTTCTGAAGATTCTTCTATCTTTCTTGTCACCTATCCTTAGTTTGTTGAAGGCAGGACAATCCTTCTTGAAGTGACCCGGTTTCTGACAATAGAAACAGATATCGTTTCCAATTTCTACTATCTCAGTACATGATTCTTTCTGAGCTGGCTTGTTCAGCGAGCTTTGCATATTTTTGTACTGGTGATAGTTTGAGCCTAGATGATTTTTCAGCTTCTCTTTGGCTTTTCTTCTCTCAATTTCTCGACTGACATATTTGCTCATTTGCTTTGTAGCAAGAGCATCCTCAGTCTCTTCCTTGCTTTTCTTCTTTTCAGAAGTTCCTTGAGCAACTAGAGCAATATTCTGCAACTTTTCAGTTGTTTGTTCTCTTTGTGTTGTCTCATAATCAACCGTAGCAAGATGTGAGAAGAGTTCCACTGGAGTGATATTTGGCATTCCTTGGTTAAAATAAAAGAATTTAGTATGCTCCCAGTTGTGGTTAAGACTTCTGACAATAGTCTTAATCTTTTCTGACTGGGAGTATCTGTTACTTTCCCCAAGTGCTGCCATATCACTCATGAGAGTGGTAAATCTGAAATCAAGTTCTTCCAGAGTTTCACTTGGTCCTTGTTTGAAATTTTGAAATTTCAACTTGAGAACTTCGAACTTGTTTTCTTTGGTTTTCTCAGTTCCGGCACAGATTTCTTCAATCAGTTGCCAGGCAACTTTCGCCGTTTTAGCACCCCACAGTTTACACTGTATGTGCTCAGGTGTTGATCTGATGATGATATTACGAGCTTGACCATCCAGACGATTTCTCTTGGAATCTTCCGATGTCTAGAGTTCTCTAGGCTTTGGTTCGTAAATAACTTGAGTAGTAGATCTCCCACTTGTTGACGCATCAGTTTGTGAAGATCCTTCGCTTTGATCTCTGTTTCTACCATTAGAAACCTCCATGACTTGTTTAAGTTGTTGAATAACTATTGGGCCATTCTTTATCACTTCGATCATTTCGTCACTTATGGCTTCAAGGTGGAGCATCATGTTATTTTTCCATTTCTCGTAGTTCTCTGGTTTGAGAACAGGTGCATCACTCAGAGACATTACTGCACACTTAACACACAAATTAAATAGTTCTCGAAAATGGACAAAGTTCCTTCACCTATCTGGGGATCTAGGTTCAGTGCAGAAGGCTTGTGAACCTCCTGCTTTGATACCACTTGTTGGTCCAGATAACGGCAAAGTAAAAGACTAGAAGGGGGGGGGGGTGAATAGTCTTTTAAAACTTTTGTCGATAAAAACTATTTCTCAGATATCTGTGTAGATATCTTGTTGATACGAAAATATGTCCAATCCGTCATAAAGGACCTAGGAACGAATCCTAAGGCGTCCTAAGTCATCCATGGGATCCGAGTCACTATAGTCCGAGTCGATGGTCCGATTCGGGTCGACCAACCCTGGTCCGACCCACCTTAGAGGAAAGGAACAAAGGATCTGGAGCCTGTGAGGTCCGACTCAGGAATTTAGGTCCGACCCATCAAGATCCGAACCACCTTGGAACAAGAAGACAAGTACTCAAACAGCACTGTCTCTGACCCAAGCCCTCCGACCCGGACGATTACTCGGATCCAGCATGACAATCTCATAAAGCAACCAAGCAAATAGGCACCAAAGAGTGAGATGTCCGAACCTAGGTACTCCGAATCGGAAGAGATAGACAGGCAGGAAAACTTCCTCAGCTAAACAGCCAAATATGGTCCGGACCAGGCGTCCGGACCCCTCTCTCCGAACCTGGGATCCCGGCAGACCTAGTCAAATCCTCTACAACCCTTCCAACAATGACTAATCTATCCCTGAAGCCCAAAATTGGCATGGGCTAAGCTTCATTGTTGGGTCATGGGCCTAATACTTGCCTTGGTGGCTCAATCATGGCCGTACACATGGCGCAATCCTAGCAAGCCCTCCATTTTGATGATAGCCTATAAATAAGCACACATCCCCACAAGATCAAGTAAGTCACATGGCCATCCTACTATCTTATACTACACAGAGTCGATCTTCAGTCGCTCTTGAGTAAAGTCTCAAATCCGGTTTGACACTTAGCAAACCGGATCCTAACCCCCCCCCTTCTCCAAGTTACTTGTGCAGGATCTCACCCGTTGCCTCTTATTGATATGGATAAGTGAAGGAAAGCAAGACAAACTCATTAAGTGTTTGGGAGTTCTACCCCCAACATTTTTGGCGTCGTCTGTGGGAAACGAACAAAAAGCTCCATTCTCTACAGCCTCTAATGGCAAGAACAAGGAGGTCCGCAAGAACCAATGCCACTGCAGTCGGTACACCTGCTTCACGACAAAGAGGTAGGCCTCTTACTAGGCGAAGTAGAGCAACAAGACTTCCCTCAAGAGATGCGACGGAATACCCCAGCGACGGCCGGACAGCTAGTCTCTCTTCTAGGGAGGAAAGAGCCACTGATCCACCAATAAGAACCCAGGCGCTTGGAGACGAAGGACATGTTCCTCCGCCAGGAACACATGGTCCTCCTCCCGGGAAAACTTCACCCTTCCAAATGGGCAGATCATCCGTCCTAGTGAGTTCGGGATGAATGAGAATCAGTTTGGCCTCTTACTCACCACTATTCAAGGATGTTTCGGATCAAACAACCTCCAGCCTCCTCAACCCACTCCACCTTTGGCAATCCCAAGACAAGCTGAACCCGCTCAATCAAGAAATGAGCACCGTCCCATCCAACAACGACTGGGGGAACAAGCTCAACCGGAAGATCTAAGGAACCTTCTTACAGAGGGCCGCTTCTCATGGACAACGGGGGAGAAGTCCAGAAGTGCCACGAGTAGACGAAGTGGGAACTAGTCGGCGAGGAGCTCAACAACAAGCGCCAAGAGATCAAATGGCGGAAAGCATCCCAATAGTTCCAATCGGTGATCTTCCTCCAGATGTAGCTATCAACCCCAGGCGGTGAAAGACCGGTGGCGAGATCTACCTCCAACAGAAGGCCTTGGAAACACAAATTGCCACCTTGAGCAAGATGGTCAAAGCACATGAGAAAGTGACTGTTAAGACTCCCAACCCCCTGTGCGACGAAATCAGAAGAGAACGGGAGCGCCCCAACTGCGTTATCCCAAACCTTGAGCATTACTATGGAGATGCTTGTCCTGTAGGGCATCTTACTAGATACGAAAGTAAGATGGAAAGAAATGGACTCAACGACAACATGAAAGCTCTCAACTTTTCCACCACACTCTTTGGAGAAGCAATGGATTGGTGGATCTCACTACCTAATGGTTCCATCAGATCTTATGCGGACGTCGCCTCCCTTTTCTTGAAAAGGTTTGAGAAAGCAAAGAAAAGGAAGAGGTCAGTTGAGCACCTGGCAGGCATAATCCAGAAAGAGCAGGAGGACCTTAGAACCTTCCTTGACCGCTTCAACGCTGAAGTACGACAAGTAGAGCCTCATAGCATCAAAGAGCGGGTCCGACAACTATATGCTAACACTTATAATGATGAGCTTAGAAGGAAGCTTTCCAACGAAGAAATCACCACTGAAAAGTACCTGGAAGATATCTGTGAAGGGGTCTTCTATGGAGAAGAGTACCGAAGAAATGTCCCGATAAGAGCAGGGATAAAGAAGGGGAAAGAACAAGTACGACAGGAACTTCCGCCTCGTCAAGGGAAGTTCGAGCAAAAAAGAGATCTTAGGGACAGGAAAGAATTCCGTAGAGAAAGAACTCCACCTAGGAGATACGCCGAGTATACTCGCCTCAACAGACCAAGATCCGACATCTTGGCTTCTATTGTTGAGAAGGACTTAAATATACAATGGCCTAAACACAGGGGCGAGCAAGAAGAGTAAATTTTCTAAAGACTACAGAGGTTCCACAAGCGAAAGGTCACCCACCGAGGATTGCATCCAGTTGAAGGCAATCGAAAGACTAGTGAGAAGTGGGAAGTTGAAAGAACTAACGGTGAAGAGGAACCCTCCGCATAGAAAGAATGAGAGAAGAGAGGAGCGTGATTCCGAACCTCCGACAGGATCTTTACCACCACCTCCAGCGGAAATCCCACCTCGGCATGCCCAAAGATACCAAGGGTACCGCAAAGATACAGAAATGGAGAACCTCCCTTACAGTGGAGTTATCAACGCCATTGCAGGAGGACCAACAGGGGGAGATAGCAGAAATGCAAGGGAAAGGACCGCGCAACACTTGAGAAACAACGATGAGCTTACGGTCCACCATACTCGAAGGCACAAATGCAATTAACTTTGACGATAGCGAGATCCCCCCACCAACGTCTGGCGGAGGAGATCTCAAGGACCCTGATGTCCCTTTGGTTGTTTCTCTAGTGATTGCCACTTACAAGGTCAACAAGGTACTAATCGACACAGGAAGCTCCTCCAATGTCATATCCAAAAGGACCGTGGAGCAAATGCACCTGGGGCAAATACAATATGGACGATTATACACTTCATTGGTAGGTTTTGGAGGGTCTGTAGTACGCCCCATTGGAAGTATACCACTACAAGTCTCTATGGGCACCTTTCCGACAAGAGTGACCAAGACTATCCTCTTTGTGGTAGTAGATAGCACCTTCGACTATAACGTGATCTTGGGCCGCCCGGGACTTAACCAATTCAGAGCAATTGCTTCTCCCTTACACAACAGGGTAAAGTTTCCAACCCCGAACGGCGTGGGAGAAGAAATGGGCAACGTTAGAGAAGCCTGGGAGTGCTACATCATGTCAACGGAGGGCCACAATTACGTCCTTTCGGGCACTAAGGGCCCTCGTAGCCATTCTTCCATTACTCTAACGCCACCAAAGGAAGAAATCGGTATTGGGTCTCTCAGAGAGAAGTTCCCCAAGACAGCTAGAATAGAATCCCATGAAGCCTCGAAAGAGGTCCAACTGATCGAAGGAGATTCGAAAAGAACAACTCGGATTGGAACGGAGATGAGTACGGAAGTAGAGCTGAAGCTCATCACTTGCCTTCGTGACAATCGCGACATCTTTGCTTGGAGCACAGATGATCTCAAGGGGATAGACCCAAGGATCGCAGTTCACCGTCTGAACATGGATCCAACGGTCAGACAAATCCGGCAAAAGAGGAAAGACTTTGGACCAGTTGAGGATGCTATCATAGCAGAGGAGGTTGACAAGTTGATGAAAGCAGGTCATATCGAAGAAGTCAGATACTCCGATTGGATCTGTAACGTGGTCCTCGTCGAAAAAGCTCCAGGAAAGTGGAGAATGTGCAATGACTTCACTAGACTCAACAAATTTTGTCCAAAGGATCCCTATCCATTGCCACGCATAGACCAGCTAGTTGATTCCACTGCAGGATGTGCGCTTCTAAGCTTCATGGATGCATATCAAGGCTTCTACCAAATTAGGATGGCTCAAGAAGACATCAAGAAAACGGCATTCTTTGCGGCCGGAGGGGTCTATTGCTTCAAGGTCATGCCCTTTGGCCTCAAGAATGCAGGAGCTACTTACCAACGGCTGGTAAATACGATGTTCAAGGAAGAATTGGGAAAACCCATGGAAGTCTATGTGGATGACATGCTTGTGAAAAGCAAGACTGAAGAGGAACACGTCGAACACCTTAACAATTGTTTTTTCTATTCTCCGGAAATACGGAATGAAGCTGAACCCTGAAAAGTGCACTTTCGGGGTGAAAGGAGGAAAATTCCTTGGTTACATGGTCACAGAAAGAGGCAACAGTGCTAACCCAGAGAAAATAAAGGCAATCATAGATCTACCACAGCCCAAGACTATCAATGAAGTTCAGAAACTTCTAGGAAAGGTGATGGCATTGAGCCGTTTTATCTCAAAATCTGCCGAGAAGAACCTACCCTTCTTTAAGATCTTACGAAAAGGAAATAAGTTCGAGTGGACAAAGGAGTGTGAAGAGGCCCTGGAAAACTTGAAAAAGTATCTCCTCTCGCCGCCCCTTTTGTCTAAACCCATGGAAGCAATGAGTTCTGTACTGGTACGGATACAAGACAACGAGCATTTACCAATTTACTACTTGAGCAAAGCCCTTGCAGGCTCTGAGGCCAGATATGTCAAGGTTGAGAAGCTAGCCTTCGCACTAGTTTACACTGCACGGCGACTGAAGCCTTACTTCAAGTCGCATCGGATTGTGGTCTTACAAATGAGCCACTCAAACATGTCTTGGACAAACCGGATCAGTCAGGACGCCTGTCCAAATGGGCTATTAAGCTAAGTGAATATGATATTGGGTATCAAGCCCCATCTGCCAAGAAAGCGCAAGTTCTGGCCGACTTCCTGGTAGACTATCCAGAGAAAGCAGAAGAAGAGAGCGAAAACTCCCAGGAAAAGGATAGTCATGTGGTGATAGCCCAAATCAAGGAATCAAGGGGAGAGAAAGAAGCAGAAGAGACACAAAGAGGTAGCATCCAGCTTATGACTAAGTATCACCAACCTATGGATGATTCACTGAGAGTAAGGCACATGTTTCTCTTGGACGAAGAACTCAATACCTCGACAACTGCATCTTCCAACAAGAAGCAGGAGGTTGAGAAAGCAATCACTCCCTCTTCGGGAGGTAAGGAAAGAAACAAAGAATGTTGGACATTACAAGTGGACGGATCATCCACCGGACGGTTGGGAGGAATAGGAATTTTCCTTGAAAGTCCTGAAGGAGCCAAGCTAGAGTACGCCATCACCCTCAATTTTAAGGTGACGAACAACGAGGCCGAATATGAAGCACTTATCACCGGCCTAAGAGTGGCGAAAGCCCTTCAGGTAAAAAGGATCAAAGCCTACACAGACTCGCAGCTCGTACAATCTCAGTTCTCCGGGTCCTTTACCACCAAAGGACCTAACATGATCAAATACTTGGAGCTCCTCAAGAAAGAGGTTGAACACTTTGAAGAATTTACTCTTGACCAATTTCACAGAGAATGGAATGAAAAAGCCGACGCCCTCTCCAAGTACGCCTCAGCCTTAGGAGCTTTGGACACAAGAAGTGTCATCCTAATGACCCGCGCGGAATCCTCCCTGGCAAACCCCAACGGATGCTTCTCTTGAGCACGAAAAGAACTGGATGGTGATATATTCCGTTACCTCAAGGATGGTACTTTACCGTGGATCCTAGAGGCCAGGGAAGATTCAATGTCGAGCTAATGATACTTTATTCGAAGAAGATCTCTACAAAAGATCCTACGGAACTCACATGAGGTGCCTAGATCCTCAAGAGGCGAAATCGTGATGGAAGAAATCACGCGGAAGTTGTGGAAGTCATTCGAGGAAGAACTTTGGCGCAAAAGATCATAAGACAAGGATACTATTGGACTATTGACATAGATGTCGCCAACATCGCTACCGTGAAGACGCCAATACTATGCCAACATACCACACACCGACCAACCCTATGATTCCGTCAATCATAGCATGCCCATTGATCAATGGGGCATAGACATAGTTGGTCCCTTTCGCGAGGAACACATCAAAAGAAGTTCTTGATAGTGGCAGTGGAATACTTCACTAAGTGGGTCGAAGCTGAAGCAGTGTCAACCATCACAGAAAGCAGGGTTCGGACATTCATCTGGAAGAACATCATTTGCCGGTTTGGACTCCCACGAGTGCTAGTTTCAGACAATGGAGCACAATTTTCGGGTCAAGATCAAGGAGTGGCTTGTCCTTCAAAATAGAACAACGCTTTACTTCCATTGGCCACCCAAGCCAATGGTCGTGGACGCCACCAACAACACCATAGACAAAATTTGGGAGAGACGGTTGAGAACTTCCCAAGACGGTGGGGCGGTTGATCTCTAGGCGGTCCTTGGGGCGCTTCGAACGACAGCCCGGACTGCCACACAAGAAACACCTTTCTCCCTGGTCTATGGATCCGAGGCGTCATCCCTTGGAAAGCGGTGGTGGCGACCGGAGAATCCAAAGAATACAACCCAGTTGATAATGAGATCGCAAGGATCTATGACCTTGAGCTTCTTGAAGACAAGCGATAAGGCATTGGCCAACATCCTTGATCAAGCCATGACCGCTCGAGCCTACAATAAACGTGTCTTTCCCAAGGATATACAAGTTGGAGACTTAGTCCTCAGAAGAGCCGATATACTAAGTCATGTGGGGAAACTCAGGCCCAAGTGGGAAGGACCTTACAAAGTTACTGGGGCAAGAGTTAATGGAAGCTTTGAACTAGAAGATGAGCAAGGGCGGGCCTTGAAGAGAACTTGGAATGCCAAGAATCTCCAAAAGTTTTACACTTAGAGAAGGAGCGTGGCAACGACTGTCACCTTCCTTTATCTTGTCGATCTGTTTTTTGTGTTTGTTTTTTGAAAAGGCCTCGAAGCCCTCAAGTTGTAATTCGATTTCCGTCAAATCAATACAACTGTGATTTCATACACGTTGTTAAACATTGTTTAACTACTCCATCCGAAACTAGATCATACACTGATCCGAATCGGATCAACACGATGAAAACAGCATCCCACAAAGACGAGGGCAAGTACTTTATTTAACAACAAAATGCAGAATTACAAGGCTAGGGTCCGAAGAGCCCCAATCTACCCTTTAAAAGCAAATACCTATTCTAACTTAACCTTGATCCCCCGAACCTAGCTAAGTCCGAGCATAATTGTTCCCACATCTGCGGGCTCCAAAAACTGCTCGTCATTAAGAACTTTAGGAGTCCACCCCGGATTATCTGGAAACTGGAATCGGCCGACCGGGCTAATCAAGGTCGTTCCAAACATTTAGGCAATGCTTCGCAACTCCCAAGTAAACGAGCCAACTCCGACGCAAGCAAGAAACACTCCAACAATCCGGATCGCCTTTTACCGGATTATAGTACACAAATCTCTCCGATTTAAAGTACTTGGAAGGCAACCAGCCCGGACAGTCGGAATGTCCAAATCACTCCGGAGGCTCCAATTGTTCCGAGTTCCAACAAAATCGGCATTGTCAGGAACTCTGTTCCAGAATTGCAAGTCGCTCTCTCGAGCCTTCAATTCTGGAACGTAGCCACCAACAAAACCAAGATTGCTCGAACGAAAAACTTTAGGAGTAAGACGAACAACTTCCGGGAAGAGATATTTTCCGGAGGTTCTCAACGATCCGACTCCCAACAAGACCGGCACTGTCAGGGACTCCATTCCAGAATTGCAAGTAGCTCCCTAGAGCCTTCAATTCTGGAACGAAACCACCAATTCTCGAACCGCTAGGATTTCAGTGAACGAGCCAAAAATCTGTGAAGGTTAAAGTACAGTACCTTCAATCCGAAGGACGAATGACTCGGAACTGGCCAGCGAATGCCCTCCAACATCTCGGATCTTACACGGACCTCAAACCTACCAACTATCTTGACTCATCGCCCCGCACCACGCCACTACCGGGCACATGTATGGTCCTTCGGATGTATCGAGGCTCAGAACACAGTCGTATAAAGATCCCCAAACCATCCAGCTAATCTACTTCTCTGGGGCTAAAAGTCACGGATATAGACCACAGCCCCGGAGAAAGAAGATTAGGCTGACGATCAGAGGAATTGATTGGCAAAGATTTCAGGCCTCACTCGGCACGGACCGTATCCTCGAAGATCCGAGGCTGGCTATCCGAGCAATTTAATTTCCAAAACTCTCACCGTGAACCAACCCGGGTAGACTTCCGAAGCATCGGAGAAACCCTTGGGACAAGATCACGCGCAAGAGTGATGGTATAAACATGCTCACCAGCCACTCGGACTCGAGCTCCGGACCTTTGGTTACTATAAAAGGGAGAAATGTCCTAATGAAAAGCCGTACAAAGCAGGGGTATATATAGAAAGAGAGGACCAATTAGAAGCGGACATGGGTCTGGCTCATCGGCTTCCATTGGCCCAACCCAATAATCCATCCATACCGTTCGTGATGGGCACAATGGTTGATCGTCCCCCAAGACCCGCAAAGGAGAATTTGCATCAGGCAAATTAACGTTCTGGCGGTATGAATCTCAAGGGTCCGAACCCATTATCCGAATTTACGAAAGTTGATGAGTTACTAAGCAAATACGAAATTAAACGCGCAATAATGTAAACAACAACATTAGTATTTCAGTGACAAAAATAGTTCCGAGCCACCAAGGGGCCCGAACCAACAACATTCATCAAGACAAGTATATGTTTATACAACAAAAGATGACGAGCAAAAAGGACAACATTGCTTTTAGGCCCGAAGACACCCTACTACAAAAAACCCGGGGCATACCCCGTCTTTACTGCCTTCGCCGCTCGGACGAACTAGGTTGAGACCGAGAGGGGCCCCCCGTATCCTTCTCCGGAGGCGCTTGACCTTGCTGTTGGGCTGCCTGGGCTAACCTCCGTTCTCTCCGAGCCTCAACCTCTTTCAGGAAGGTCGGACATCGCTGCATCAAGTCTAGGTCGCGATCGAAGCCACGAACAGGCCCAGGCAGAGTCAACCAGTCTCGGTTGTGTTCCAAGTGATCCCCCAAAGGAACGAAAACACTGGACATAAGCACCCGAGGGACGAAGGGTGGGAGATACGGACCGCCATGGTTGTACTTCTTGCCCTCCGACTCGTCGCAGACCAGCTCCACAAATTCACACTTGAGCAAGTCTTTGTCCAAGACACCCTCCGGAGCAAAGTCCGATCCATCTCCATTCTTAAAGGCGGACACTCCCTCAGCCTCCAAGTCGCAGTCATCCGGTATCCAACCCTTCCTCCCTTGGTCCACAAATGCATCGAACCCATCTTGACGGGCCTCGTCACATGCCGACTCGAACAAAAACTTGCAGGAGTGCAGCAAGGAAATCTTAGGCGCCTTATGGGACCAATGAAGCTCTTTCAGCATCATATCCTTGAAAGTCCGAGAGACACCCACGAACTCGTCCAAACTATCTTGGTGCACTTTCAAGTCAGTTTCCAAAGATAGGATGGCACTTTTCATCTTGGCCGTCTCCGACTCGGCCTCCTGTTTAGCAGCTATGGCCTTCTTTAGGCGCTCCGAAGTGCTGTTCAACCGGGACGTTTCAATCGCCCGGGCAGCCTCAGCCTTGGCCAAATCCTCTTCTAGGGTAGCCCTCCGAGCAGCTACCAAGGAGCATGCTTCCACAGCGGCAGCAAGCTAAAAATGACAGATATCACAAACGTTTAGATATCTCCGAATCGCAGGAAGATAACAAAATAACCAAAACACTTACTTACCTTGCGTTGAGCGGCAACCAACTCTGAAATCCGCTCCAACTCCGGGGCAGCAACCAGCCGAGCAACTTCAGCATCCGAATCCAGCTCGGGCGCCTCGCTCATCTTCCCCTTGCCTTTTTTAGCGGGAGGATTCTGACCTTCGGAGGGGCGCTTTTTTGCAGCTGCAGCGCTCGATCCGCTGGTGGGATCTCGGGACACGGATCTTGGAGGCTTCCTCGAGCCCTTAGATCCGACCACCTTACCCTTGTCCGGAGTAGGGATAGTTTGGGCCTCTTCGCCCGCAGCAGCTCTCCGAGATTCCTCCACTCGGAATGGCAGCATTTCTTGGCTCTTCCATCGGGAGTACGGTGGAAGTCTTGATAATTTGGGTCCGGGAACCCTCTGCCATCTCCTTCCGCTGCGCAGCATTTTGTTGACGCTTCAACTCCCGCATGGTTGCCATCGTATACTCGAACCAAAAAGCTACACATCCGAATGACAGAGAGTTAAAACCAGCTAGCTACACATCCGAATGACAAAAAGCTACACTTGCAGAATAAATAGACAAGCTACGGACCGAATCGGGCAACCACCCCAGATTAAAGAAGGATCACTTACTCAGGTCCTCCATATCATCACAAAAGCTGGGCTCGGACAAACCGGCTAGGTACGGAAGAGGCTGACATATCAGCCCTCGGAAGAAGTACTTTTCCGGCTCTTGACTCCGATGGAGCGCTTGCATCCACAAAGGGATGTTCCGTGCCGGTGGCTTCCAATCTGGCAGCTTGCCTCGGAAGAACTTTTTCTCAAAATGCCACGTGGGCCTCTCCTCTTCGGATCGGCCGGGTTTCAATGCGGGCCGCGAAAAATATACCTCTTAAACCATTGGATTCCCAGCGAGGGGTCAATGACAAAAACGGTATCGCTGGCGACATCTGAACGTATAGAACCATGCGTTCCTATTACTTACACTTATGTTGAATAATTTGAAAATTATCGAATGTGACCGGATGCCTTTATATTTACATAAGACCGAAGCACATCAGATTTTCGAGGAGTTGGGATGATCAGTGCGGACTCAACCCCATACTATTCAAATCTCGAAACTTCGGACGACACGTAGCCGCCACCCAATGGAGACTTATCTCATGGACACACATGTATCCCGGGCGGATTGTAGAACGATGAGATTAAATGCAGGATGAGAATCTCCACACACTCCGGGATCTCATATCTCCTCCGGAGCTCATCCACTTCCTCGGCTCGGATGGTTGAGGCACAAGTAGGCAAAGTACCGTCCTCATTCAACTCGCCCTCGGATCGGGTGAGTGACCGTCTCTAGACCGAGGAACTTTACTTGAATACGTCCTCACCCTTCCTCGGCCTCTCCGGACGCTCTTCCTTAGCCACTGCCGACTCGGCCACCTTGCCCAGATTCCACACGGAGCATATGAGCGGATAGCTCTACACTTTCTTCCTCTTCGGAACCAGAATCTTGGGCCCGCACACCTTCTGCCTCATCTTCCTCGGATGAGGACGCTAAATCTACGACAGTTTGAAGAGGCACAGGGACTTGCACACGATCCTCCTCACCCTCTTCGAAGATGCCCAAATTGGGAGGTGCTTCCGAGGTATCATGAACTTCCTCGATGGTCGGCGCCTGCGGATCCGGAACGAACGGGACTCGATTAGGATTACTCCTAAAATTATAACCAAGGTTGCGAATTAAGGATCGGATCTCTACCGGGAGTTCGGATTCTTGGCCAGCTCGACCCGGGCGTCAAGTTCCTATAACTCGCGAACTTGTTTCTTGAGCCGCTACAATAACCTGCACATGGGACACTCGCAGGTAATCCCGACGCCTCGAAGGACCAGGATCCGGAACAACTAACCGAAGTAAGGAACTTACCTCGGGCTCTTCCCGGCTCGGATGGGGCGCTTGTTCCACCTCCAATACTTCGTCGTCATCTACGATCTCAATTTCCTTGGAGCTATCGGTTAAAGATATCGCTTCGGAGTCATATCCCTCAGCCTCGGATCGATTTTGGCTATCACTCTCGGACATCCTAGGGAAAGGAGAAAGCAATTTCGTAAGCTTTAAGATGGCAGTCCGAGAGGTCGTTTATGTATATTAAAGTGGTCAGTTTATAGCCAACACTACGGGCTTTCCCAGGCGAAGTTAGTTCGGAGTCGATGCGATCTCGATTCGCGTTAGTCAACATTGAGAACGTATGGAGTATTAGAACTATAATACACATCATAAGCATGCATCCGAGCTAATGGAAGATGAAAGACAACACAGAGAATTTAATCATAAGACGAGACAAGTGAACTTACTTGGACTCGGATGGTTGGATAGAAATGTCCGGATTTTGTACGAGATTACACGTTTCGAACCTCTTGATTGCTCACTTCGGATCGTTGGACGTCGCTTCGGATATACTTAGAATGCGAAAATTCTCTCTCTAACGGTGAGAAATGAAGACTGCCAACCCCTCTATTTATAGAGGGTCATATTTGGAACACCAACCGTCACGATTTTTCGGGATTAAATCTCAATCGAAGATCAAGGTTTATCCAACGGCATACTACAATTATACTAAGTGAAATGACGAATTGGTACAACAAATTTACTTCGAGGATAGACGAATACAACAACTATCCCACTCTCGGGCAGCAGACAACACGAGAGTTCCGGATTATCCTCTTCTCGGACGCCTAGCGGCTTATCAGTCCAACATAATTTGCCCACACAAGGAACCTCGTATACTCGAGCGATTACCCTTCGGACCTTCCCGTGACCACAGAGGTTGGTTCGGACGGGACACGTACCTACGGTCCACCACCGTAGCTCATCAAAGGTACACTACCGATGTTCGGAGCCTAAACTTGGTCTCGCTTACAAATACCCTTTTTTCTTTTCTTTTTCACTTCGTTTCCCTTCGGACCCAGCCCCTCGGATGGCAACGGTGTTTTAGAAAAAGAAAAAAGGGGGGGGGGGGGAGAGAGACTAAGTCAGTGGCCACACGAAGTACGAACTACACCTTTTTTTAAACTCATTAGGACGGATTGGACAAAAGGAACAGATACTTCCTCAACAGCTTCCCAAAACTAATAGTTTCACAACTATCTTCTACTAAGATACTCGGAAACTAGGGGGACATATGTTGATACGAAAATATGTCCAATCCGT
Source organism: Plantago major (assembly GCA_026545765.1). NCBI lineage: Eukaryota > Viridiplantae > Streptophyta > Magnoliopsida > Lamiales > Plantaginaceae > Plantago > Plantago major. The sequence continues at coordinate 36,522,940 of CM048839.1, forward strand.
CATAAAGGACCTAGGAACGAATCCTAAGGCGTCCTAAGTCATCCATGGGATCCGAGTCACTATAGTCCGAGTCGATGGTCCGATTCGGGTCGACCAACCCTGGTCCGACCCACCTTAGAGGAAAGGAACAAAGGATCTGGAGCCTGTGAGGTCCGACTCAGGGATTTAGGTCCGACCCATCAAGATCCGAACCACCTTGGAACAAGAAGACAAGTACTCAAACAGCACTGTCTCTGACCCAAGCCCTCCGACCCGGACGATTACTCGGATCCAGCATGACAATCTCATAAAGCAACCAAGCAAATAGGCACCAAAGAGTGAGATGTCCGAACCTGGGTACTCCGAATCGGAAGAGATAGACAGGCAGGAAAACTTCCTCAGCTAAACAGCCAAATATGGTCCGGACCCCTCTCTCCGAACCTGGGATCCCGGCAGACCTAGTCAAATCCTCTACAACCCTTCCAACAATGACTAATCTACCCCTGAAGCCCAAAATTGGCATGGGCTAAGCTTCATTGTTGGGTCATGGGCCTAATACTTGCCTTGGTGGCTCAATCATGGCCGTACACATGGCGCAATCCTAGCAAGCCCTCCATTTTGATGATAGCCTATAAATAAGCACACATCGCCACAAGATCAAGTAAGTCACATGGCCATCCTACTATCTTATACTACACAGAGTCGATCTTCAGTCGCTCTTGAGTAAAGTCTCAAATCCGGTTTGACACTTAGCAAACCGGATCCTAACCCCCCCCCCCCCCCCCGCCTTCTCCAAGTTACTTGTGCAGGATCTCACCCGTTGCCTCTTATTGATATGGATAAGTGAAGGAAAGCAAGACAAACTCATTAAGTGTTTGGGAGTTCTACCCCCAACATATCTGATACTTAGATTCAGAGCGCGGAAGACTTAAGATAGATAAGTGCAGAAACAGTTAAAGTGTGTGTGTGTGTTGCTGAAATGTAAGTACAGAAAAGTAAATAACACAGCAAGTATAGTGGTATCTTGAGGTGGCGTAATCCTCCAACTAATCCACTTCGGTCTTCCAAAGACCTAGAATTCACTAGAATAGATAATTGAGGTCACCTTACAAAAATCCTATTCTAAGATTCCTTAAACAAATGGTTCCCAACCAAATGTTCCCCCTGAGTTGTTCCCCGGCTTTCACAGCCAAGTACTTCCTGTACTCAGAAACCTTTTTGAGCTATTCCCTAGCTTCCCAAGCTAAGTACTTCCTGTGCTCAATAACCTTGGAGTTATTCCTTAGTTTCTCAAACTAAGTACTTCCTGTACTCCATGCCAGTGATGGTGTTGGTTTTGGTTTGAGTTGTCAGATGAGCTTCTTTAATAACTTTTCAGTTAATCAGATAGCTCTGTGAATCAAGTATACTTAATACACTTTTCAATGTATGGTATCTTGTTCTTTTTACTGACCCAAGTCTTAGATAAATGTTCTAGAGAATGAATCTCAGATACTTGATCTTTCAATTCAACTCTTTCACAGATAGCTGTGCTTGTTTAGGATCAGGACACTTAGAACTTTAGTACTACTTAAGATCAGGAGCTTTGGTCGCAACAGAAAGCTTTGAGAGTAAGTAGTTTGCTTGAGAGATTAAGAAATGTGTTCAGTGTAAGTTCTTCAGGTTGTGTAGTGTGTCTTCTCAAGCAGTCTAAGTGTTGATATTTATAGATGAATTTGAGTGTCGTTTGAATAGTATCCGTTAGGCTTAAATCAAATCCAAACTATTGATATCTGTGTAATCTTGTAGCAGTTTGTCTTCTTCTTGAAGCTACCGTTTACATTCGACATCTCTGTCCATGCATTTAATGCATTGTACTATACTTTTGTCCTGTAGTGCCAACGGAACTATGCTTTGTATCAGAGACAACCTTGATCAGATTTCTCTGATTCTTTGCACGTTCTTATCTTTAACTTCAGATACCACTTTTATTGAAACAACTTTGTTTGCAATATATATATATTTCTTTTTCATAAATGTGGTTAAAGCTCAAGGTATCTGAGAATAGATATAAGTGGACACTTTCCTTGTTTTCAGATAGACCTTTTATTTCTCAGATATCTCTTGTGACACAGTTTGTTTAAAACTATTCGTGTCTTCAAGATATCTGGCCAAGGTATCTGTAAACCTGTTTCAGTAATCTTGTGCAGTCTTCAAATCTTCAATGTCGTTGAACTTGTTCTGCTTGGATGTCTTCTTCTTGGTCTTCTCTTCATAAAATAAAAATTACATTTTAAGACCTATCATCCTATACAAGATTAGCTAGACTATCATACTTAGTGGGTTTCCTCTTTTACAATGTTCAAGTGAACCCCAAGAGTACTAATCACCTTTCTGAGACTAAGATAAGTCATCATGTTGCTGATCAAAATCTAAACAGATATTTCTAACAAAATATCTAACAAATTTCCTAACAGGTTGGTTGTTGACGATAAATGAAAGTCTTTGAGTTTCCATCATCATATATCAATCCACTAAAAATGGCTGGAATAATTTTCTACTACGCAATATCATAGATGCTTCATCCTCACGATCAAAAATCCTATACGATATGAACTCCTTGATCGTGAGCCTATTTCGAACAACAGTGGACCTATTTGTGTGTTGAATATCCGCGTGGTATCCATCTTCACCATATGGGAAAAGTAACGGATATTGCATGGGAAGGTAGCTCGGATGTAATTCGGAAATACGTCTAAGTCCAGTCGTTTTGTGCTCAAGTACAATATCTCTTGGATCCAGGTCATATTCATTATTACCTGTTACAATGGTAGATCAGTGATATGTAGAGGAATATTTAAAAGAATATATAATATTTTTATATGGTCATAATAATTAACATCCTACACGTACCGACTATAAGAGCAGCAACTTCAGAACATGTCGGTAGATTGTACATACGACCATCACGCGACCTACGTCCCATTAGACAAAGCATCACATTTTGATCATCATTTTCTCTGAATCGATCTGCAGCCATTTTGAAGTTTTTGGCTATAGGGTTGTGCTCGTCTATCATCTCCTTAAGTGAACTGACGACATTAGGTTCAATCACAGCAGGATTTTTAGACCTATATCAACATAAAATACACATATGTCATATAAATGAAATAAGAAGTTATAGAGAACATAATCTTATTTCATTGAAATTCATACCTCACAGCGTCAATCCTATCTTGAGTTTCATCCTCACCACAATGCATATACAACTGTGAGAATTTAGCGGACTGGCCAGGCGTTGGCAGCAAACTACCAACACGATGATAATTTTGACCACCAAGCTTATATTTATAAGTACCACGGCCATTATTAACTGAGTTGTCTTGTATACCTCCCATGGATGTAAATGCATACATCATGTTATAAGCACGTATATTCTCGATGAAGTTTCTACTGTTGGGATGTCTGTTACTAATGAGATCTCTCAGTAAAGGCGGGGGTTGTTGTAACTTTGGCAATTGTATCTTACCACGACTACAACATATCGAAAACTCAGGTTCGTTGACAGGTGTATTCTTAACTTTCTCATCAAACCACATTAGAGCACCACAATAAGAGCATGGGTATGTCGGGTCACCAAAATCTTGATGTGTTGTCATTGGAATTGTTTGCATTTGTGATTCATTATTTATACAAAATTAAATAAATTAAAGCAATAATAATAAAGGAAAATTTAAATTGTAAGTTTACCTACGACCTGCTCGCCACTTGCTCGCCTATTTGCTAAATTTAGCTTTTGACGTCGTGCATTTATTGCATTCTGTCGATTTATTGTAGTAGTCGATTTTGGCATATCAACTGCAGCAGTTCTAGGATGCAAGACTATATCCTTATGTATTAACCAATCAATACGACTCTGGTCAACCACCATATTTTCGGCCATACCATCAGGTAGGAGAACACCTAAACAATTTAAACAAAACAAATAGAATAGGCTGATCAATTTTTAAAAAAAAATTAAAAAGACAACAATTCATGAAATTAATATCTTCATAAATACATACGATATGAATCGGTATTCGTTGGATAACAAATCGTTGCATGAGGATTGACTTTTAAGAATATCTTGTTTGCTATAATTGCACATCTATTCTTCCTGTAGAATGTTGTCACTTTGTTGTAAGCATCATCGACATCACCTATATATATAGATATGCTAGACAAAATTATTAATATATGTTAAAATAAATATATAGACATACAATATTGAAGTATACCTTGGATTGTGTCACCCAGAAATGAACTTTTATATAGATCCCTACTAACTTCTTCCACCGTATGGCTTGGCAAAACATTCTTTGAAGGAGGCACACATCGTGCCTTGCCATGCATGACATCTGAATATTGTGGGAATATTAGAATCAAACAAACACGACTAACCAACATGAAATATAATAATTCATGCTGTTTTAGTGTTATTTAAGAGATAAGTAAACAATCTACCGTTAGAAATGTTGCCGAAAGGAGTTCTCGATGTCGAACAATTAAGTGGAGTAAAAGGAGCTCTTGCATCTTTCAAGAAATTCGACACATGCGACACTATTCATTGTGAAATGAAAAGAATAAGTATAAAATCTAATTTTGTAAAATAAATAACACGAATTCACCATTAGGAAAGTACAAAATTTGAAACTCACCGTTTGTTATATCAGACAAAGGTGTATTATTTGAATAATACCCACTATTGTACCGTTGTCGCTTAGAAACAGGAGTTCCTTGTACAGATTGTGTCTGACCTATATACATAAAAAAATATATATATATATTTCAATACATAAAATTCCGTCAACAATGGGTGATTATATAAAATAAAAAATTAATAAATTATGAGAATTATACCATTATCTACTGGTGGAGAGTTCTCATCAATATCAATTACTATTGAACTTAAATGGTGACTACTAGATTCGGAACCATCGGGTTTATTATGTGCAGGCTTCAATCGCCTACCCATCGATACACCTGTATTATTTATTATTATTATTATAATTTCATTACATACGGATATATCAGATAAAAAGAATAAACTCATAATCATAAATAATAAAGCATGAATAAAATTAAATAGCATAAGTCCAACAAACAATTATGAAAAAGTGATTAGTAGCTATGTAATCTACTAGATGAATTTGTAAACAATAATGCGCCTCCATCCCGGATCTAATTCGCGAATTAAGCCAATCAGATAAGCAACGAACTCATCTAGCTAAATATCACCAAACGGCCACAAAGTCAACATTCACTCATTCTTTTCATTTCCAGAAAATTCCCAAATTCATTCTTTCTCTGTAAATTTTCTTCAGTACAATACAATGAAGAGAAAACCACAAATGTTTATCTGGTTATGTTTTTGCGAAGAATTCGGATATCACAAAGTCAATTTCAAAGGTAATTTTCAGTTCGTTATTCATATTCATCCATAATTCTTTTGATTTTGATGTGCGATTCTCTCAATTATTGCTTTATATGTTGATTAATCAGTGTTCGATTATTTTGATGCAAGTGCATGCAATGGATCGGAACTGATTTGGAGGAATTCGACAACACCGAGATGATAATCATTCAGATCTGGTTTTCGACTGTTGAACTTTCAGATCTATCAATTTCTATCTAAGGTATGTTGAAAATGGAAGTCGATTATGATGTTACATGCTTTAAATCATAAACTGCAATCTGTTGATTATCAATGCAAGACATAGATTCAAGAATGTTTTATTCCCGATTACTCATTGTTTACTTTATTTTTTATATGAGATCTGGTGAAAGGCGCATACCATGGAACTGGAATTCATTTCCGTATTGATGTTTTGATGTAGTAAAATCGAATCTGCATTTTTGAAGGTACTTATTTTTATCTCTGCCTTTGTTAAATTTAATTTCATGTATCTACCTATGATGAAAATAATATTTGCTTTCCAGTTCATGTGTTTCAAAACTTACTAAGATAAAACTATTAAAGTTTCTTAACTGTTATTTTACATGAACAAATGCGAGGTGAAGTACAACTTTGGACTGACAGAGGAGATGAAAGCAGACTTTGAACAACGACAGATACTACAAATGGTAATTTGCTTCTAAACTATACTATTTTAATGCACTGATTTGAGTATGAGTATTAATTATCACATAGCACAAAAATAACACTGTTCTGTATATCTTGATCAAAACGCATAATCTTGAAAATGAAACTGATATGCAAAAAAAGCAGTATATTGCAATGAAAAAAAAGTTCAGTTTTTGGCTGTGCCCAATATTATTTTGAAAAGTAGAGCGATGAACAAACACCCTAGCGTGCCTCGGAAGGGACGATCAACGCCGGATGATTCGGCGCCTCGACGGCCGGTTGGGCGGCCTCGTAAAAATACGGTGCCCACCGCTCCGTCCTCGTCTGCTCCGACTGCTGGGGCTGAGGAGCTTGCATCGACTGACATTCCAGAAACAGCAAGGAGAGATTCGACATCTCCTACCCGCTCATGATCTCCGCCACCGGATACTAACAGACAATTTTGAAGACTACTGACGATTTGTCGTTGCCTGATTCCGGCAGATTGGACAGCAACAAGGATACAGAGGCGACGGCTAAAGAAACTGGTGAACAAATCGAAAGGGGGGAGCAGAGTTTGGAACAATCGATTACCCCTGTTAATCGACATGACGAAATTGAGCATCAATTGGAGGATAAGCAGCCAGACCATCCTGTTACTAGTTCTTCGAATCCGATTCCATGGGTGGATATTATTCGCGGAAATCGATTCAAAGATCGTGGTTTGACTATTCCATTCTGTCCTCCGCCTGTGGTTGAGGGTGAGACTGTAGTGGAGATTGAGGATGAGGACATTGAATCGGAGCTGGAGTTCTGGAAGAACTCGCTCATTATGTATGTTGCTGATAATTCCCAATCGATGAACGCATTGAAAAATTTTATGATTAAAGTATGGAACTCCGTTACCTTACCTGAGCTTTATTACAATGAGGAGGGTTTCTTCATTATTAGATTTCAGTCTGCAGAGGACCGGAAAGTGATTGAGAAGGGAGGACTTTACTACATCTATGGCAGACCTATGATAATTAGACCTTGGACTAGGGATTTCGTATTGAAGGAGGATAAACTTAGGGTGGCACAAATCTGGGTTAAATTCCCACAACTACCTCTGTACCTGTGGGGACCTAAAAGTTTGAGTAAAATTGCAATTGTAGTTGGTCAACCGCTTTTCACTGATGAATGTACGGTGAAAAAGCTGCGGGTTTCGTATGCGCGAATTTTAATTGAGGTGGATATTACACAGGAGCTTCGGGATTATGTCTTAATCAAGGATAAGCAAAATAAGATTATCAAGCAGGTTGTGGAATATGAGTGGAAGCCATTGTTTTGCCAGAAGTGCCAAACTGCTGGGCATTCGTGTGGTGACAAGGAGAGGGATCATGTGGGACAGGATGTTAGGCAGCCGGTGCGACAACATGAGACCCGCCAGCCTAAACCGCATGCTATGAGGGGCGTAGCTGACCCGAGCACTGGTTGCTACTGAAGCAATCGTTCTTGCCCACGTGTGGATAGTGGCACAATACGACCCCTGCCTACATCAATTGAGAGTCCGACAGATAACGCCCGAGGAAATAATCCAGGACCTTCGGGACCCCGTGAGACAAATTCAGAAGGCTGGTCGCCTACGAGGAGTGGTTCACCTCGGCAACTAGCTAGACGACAGGAGGATAATGAATTGGACATTCGTAATGCTTTTGCACCCCTTGAGAGAGTTACGGTTCGGTGAGGACGTAACCGCCTCAGATGATAGCATGGAATGTCAGGGGGCTAAATAAGGCTGCTAAACATACGGAGATTGGCTCCCGTCTCCTGGAATGGAACATTAGTATAGCAGGCCTTGTAGAAACTCGAGTGAAGTCGGAAAATAAGGAACGTATAAGGCGGAAGTTGGGGAACATATGGAGTTATTTGGATAATTATTCGGCTCACGTGCTTGGTCGCATATGGGTACTGTGGGATCCAAGCAAGGTGCGAATTGACTATATTAGTTGCACTGATCAATTGTTGCACTGTAGATGTTTTGACGCGGAGGGAGTAAATTGGGGACTCCTCACTTTTATATATGCGCATAATCAGCTGACGGACCGGCTCCGTTTGTGGCAGGAAATATGAAATCTGGCGGGCGACATTCGGGAGCAATGGTTGTGTATTGGATCTTCAATAATGTTCTTACCTATGGTGATCGCATTGGAGGTAATCCGGTGGTCGAGCATGAATTCAGGGATCTGGTGGAACTTATGGATGATGTTGGATTCTTTGAAGTCCAAATGATGGGTGATCAGTTTACGTGGTCTAACAAGCATACGCATGGTGTCATATATTCTCGAATTGATCGGACCATGGGGAATGCTGAATGGTTCCAGGAGAATCCGAATGTGAGCATCGAACTTTTAACACCAGGGCTTTCTGATCATTCGCCTTTGAGGCTTCGCAACTTTATTGCACAGCCACCTAGGAGGTCGGTTTTTCGATTCTTGAATAGCACTGTGCAGTGCTCGAATTTCCCTTCACAGTTGCTTGATTCGTGGAGAGGATGGGCAGCCGGGGATCCGCAAGAGAGGCTATGGAAGAAATTGAAAAGATTACAACCTGTTATGCGTCGCCTTAGTCAGCAGGTTCGAGGGGCTGGCCGTATGGTTGTTAACTCACGGGAATGTTTACATCAGCGCCAAAAAGCACTCCGGCAGGATAGGTTTAATACTACTCTGATCCAACAGGTTCGTGAGGATGCAATGGAGCTTGAGAAGTGGCTTGACATCGAAGAACAAAACCTCCGTCAACGAGCCAAAGTTGATTGGATACAACTTGGAGATGGTAATACTTCCTTTTTCCATGCCCAAGTTAAGGAAAGAAATAAGCGTGTTGGCTTGCGCAGATTGGAGACGGAGGAGGGCAACATACTTACGACAGGTAGAGAGTTTGAAGCAGAAATTTTGGGTTTCTATTCGAATTTGGTTGGAAGGGCAGCTCCCCGCCGTGAAGGGATCGACATTGATGCACTGCGAGATGGGAAGCGGTTGGGGTATGAAGACCGCACCTGGTTGATCCGACCAGTTTCTCATGCGGAGGTGGATGCCGCTCTGAAAGACATCGGGGATCTAAAAGCTCCAGGAGTGGATGGCTATAATGCTTTCTTTTTCAAGAAGGCCTGTCATACGATCGGGAGAGATGTCTATGATGCGGTAATGGATTTCTTCAGCACTTCTGCATTATACCCAGCACTGAATTGCACTATGATCACACTTATTCTGAAGTCTCCGGAAGCGGTTAAAGTCAAGGATATGAGACCTATTGCATGTTGTACTACTGTTTATAAAATCATCTCCAAGATACTGACTGCACGTTTGGGTAAGGTGATTAATAGCATTGTTGACGATTGTCAATCTGCCTTCCTACCAGGCAAAGTCATTCATGATAACATACTGCTTGTGCAAGAACTTGTAAAAGTATATGGGCGGAAAGGCATTTCCCCGAGGTGTATGATACAGATGGACTTACATAAGGCTTATGACACGGTGGAATGGGGAGCATTAGAGGTTATTCTGCGAGAACTTGGCTTTCCGGAGCTATTTGTCGGCTGGCTTATGACCTGTGTGAAGTCGGTGTCCTACAGATATTTGATTAATGGTGAACCATCGAAGCTATTGAAAGCGCAACGAGGGTTGAGGCAGGGGGATCCGCTCTCCCCTTACTTGTTTGTGCTAGTCATGGAATATCTCCATCGATGCTTACAGAAACTTAGACATATACCTGACTTCAATTTCCACCCGAAGTGTGAACAACTTCATATTACTAACCTGTGTTTTGCAGACGATCTCATGCTCTTCTCTCGTGGTGATGCCAGCTCGGTCCAGCTTCTAATGTCACGAATTCAGGCCTTCTCGGAGGCTACGGGCCTCAAGCCAAGCGTGGCAAAGACAAAAGTCTTCTTCGGAGGAGTTTCGGCAGCGGACAGGGTGCGAATCCTTGCTGCCACGGGATACGGCTCTGGCACTCTCCCTATTCGATATCTTGGCGTTCCCTTATCTCACCGGAGACTAACGGCAGCTCAGTACCAGCCACTTATTGCATGGATTGTAGGACGGGTTTCTCATTGGTCCACTAGACTATTGAGTTATGCTGGACGGGATCAGCTTATCCGCAGTGTTATCACATCGATTACAGCTTATTGGCTCCAGGTTTTTCCGTTTCCAAACAAAATCCTGAAACACATTCAGCGTATTTGTCGGAGTTTTCTATGGAGATGAAAAAGATGGCAATTACCGCAAGGCATTAGTCTCCTGGGAACAAGTTTGCACTCCTCGTAGTTGTGGAGGACTGAACATAATCTCTCTCCCAGAATGGAATAAAGCCCTGATATGTAAGCTTTTATGGAAGATCCAAACGAAGGCGGATTCGTTATGGATTCGCTGGATTCACAGTTACTACATCAAGACTCAACCTGTGGAGCATTGTGTGGCTCCGATGTGTAGCTCTTCGATTATAAAAGTGATGATCCAATTGCGTGAACGGGTTCAGGATTCTCCGGAGTGGTTAGGGCAGCTTGTTATGCCACGATTTCAGGTCCGCAAACTATATGCTTTTTTCCGGGGGCATATGGAGAAGGTGGAATGGTGTGACTTGATCATTAGGAACCTAGCTCGCCCGAAGGCGCGATTTATCCTGTGGTTGGCTTTGCATAGGCGTTTAGCTACAAAAGATCGACTAGCAGGGTTTGGCATTGAGACGGATGGACAGTGTATGTTTTGTAATCAAATGGAGTCCATGGATCACGTGTTCTTTCAATGTCCAACTACATTTGCGATCATGAGACGTGCTTTGAGCTGGATGCAAGTGGTGACCCCTCAATTAAGTACATGGCAGAAACTCCTCCGATGGTGGCCTTTATGCGAAAGAATTAAATGAAACTGTCGTTTGCTTGTCTTCTTGGTGAAACAATATATCACATATGGACGGTTAGAAATGCGATCATATTCCAGCAGAAACCTTGGGACCAACAAGAAGTATTTCACTCGATTACACAAGCAGTTCGGATCCGGTGCAGGTCGGGGAAACTGGCGGATTTGATTTCGACATTCATAGATTAGCAGCATGTTTTACTTTGTTACTTTTGTTACATAGCTAGTGTTGGGCTTGGATTTGATCAACCCTTAAATGCACTAACATTGTTTTTGGAGTAATAAGACAAGTTCTATCGTTCCAAAAAAAAAAGTTCAGTTTGATTACCTGAATTTAAGCAGAAAATGGGTGAATCAAAGCATTGGTGTATTGTTTGAACATATGAAGTTTTGATTTATGAAAAATGAATGTTTGAATTGGGAGGGAAAACATCTTATATATATTTGTTGAAAGCTTAGTTTAGTTAAGGTATGTATGGTCTAAATATATGAAAAGATATTCTGTCTAAACAAAAATCCAGTTGTAAACAAATCTTCTATTAAATCAAAACAACAGATACAAAATCTCACTGTTAATCTATTTTGAACAGGAAATTCTGTTATTTATTTAGCTAAAATTCGGTTTTTCTGTTATTTGAACTAATTCCAGTTTTAATTTACTACTTGCAAAACCTGACCACTTTATTCATTCATCATTAAAAATATTGAGTTATCTGCATTTTGAAACCAGTTTTGAAACCACTACACTACAGTTTTAATTTTCCACCGTGTAAATATACATTTAAATGAATATATAACTAAATACTTCAAACAGACTATAAAAGTCTTTTTATTTTTTAAGTATAATCACCAGCAACACAAGTCTGCTCTTAGATCTAATTAAATAGGATATTTTGTCAATTATACAAACTAACACTGCCAAATAATTACTTATGTATGGGAGAGAAAAGCATGGAATAGTTGGAAGAGTAAAGAATGAAGACCAGGATGGGATTCGTCACGTAATAGGATATAATGTAATTAATTAGTATTTAGTACAATGTATTTCGATATGAAAGAGCCTGTAATAATTGATTAATTTAGATTGTATCGACGTGACGAATCCTAAATCCTGCTACTCGGAGCATACAATAAGGTAATACTCTTTACATATTCACAGTTTAGCTAATTCGCGTATTATTCATGTCAATGTGCATGCTTCGATACAATTAGGGCTATCTTAGTATTCGTAATATAATAGTTTAGTTGACCTAAAGCTATACCAAATTAACTCAGTCGGGAATGATATAAGTAAATGAAATGAATAAAAGAAAAGGAACTTTGAACAATCTATTGAAAAATAGAGCATTTCATAAATAACAATATCAAAAATAAACATAACCAAATTCTTAAGAAAAGTGCAACTGAAATCAAACGAACATAGAAACTAACTTAATGCATAAAAATTGCCCTCGAAAAACATAATCAAAGTGAAACTTTCAAAAGTTTTTCCAATTCAAATTTTCTCCTTCTTCAAAACCTTGCTACTGGACTCCTGCTTTCTCATGAAAACGTCATCTTCATCGTCTACATCGATGCAGTTGGATCTTTTAGCTGGTGTAGCATTAGATTCTGACGAATGACTCGATCCTTGAGCGGTTGCGTCTTCAATCTTGTCCTTTTCCTTATTAGCAACCTTGTCTTCATTAACTTTGGAAGCAACTTCCCGTCGAATGTAATAAAACCAAATTAGGCAGTTGATTAGTTTAACTTCATCAGAAATCTGTAATGTATGTATGTTATTTACTTACATTCATGGTGAGGTTACAGAACTGGCGTATGACTTTTTCATCGTCTGTTAGTGCATCAACACTAGTGCATCAACACTAAAGTCCTTATAGTTCTTAAGAATGTTGTAGTCATAAGATACCCTGACCTTGCATAGGAAATCTCTTTGTAGCATGCATTGAAAGTCCATTGGAAAAGCCTTTGGATCCCCAGTTTCATGTGTACAAAATTTTGAATCCAAATAGGTCATATACCATATGATACTACAAAAGATAAGGATAGTTCAATCGAAGATTCCTTTATAACATCTTCAAGCACAACATAGGCTGGTTTACCAATAAGCTTCACCACACTCTCCTCGAATAGAACAACAATTATTTTTTCTTTCCTAGCTCCTTCTGCTATGACCTTCAAGCGGAACCTGATTGATTTGATATATTTGAGTATCGATGTGAAAGAATGTTAGATTGTTTAAAGTGTAAGTAGAGGTGTAATACCTTGGGATTTTCTTCTTGATCTCCTTCCTACACTTCCGAACTGGACACTTATCCCCAACTTCTTTCTTCTGAATTGTTCCATTACACTGGCTGCATTTTTCATAATACCATTGATGAGACAATATTCTAACGTCTCATTTGGTCCTTTTTAGCGGTCTTTGTGAGTCTCTGTCTTTAGTTTTATAGTCTTTTTAGTCCGATTTTACGCTTTGGTGTTTTGTTTATATTTTGTAGGAATCGATGTCTTTTGAACTAAATGAGGACGAGCTTCTTAGCAAAGCTTCTTGTGGCAGGTATTGATTCGCCAAGGTGAAAATTCTGAGCTTGGACTCGAATTGGTAAGGCTGTTGGCGAAATCGATCCGCCATGGCGATTTTGCGAATGGAGCCTTTGATTTGAAGAATGAAGCTCACCGCGGCAGAGCACCTTGCTCGCCGCGGCGAAATTATGCGAGGCTATATATATTGCGATAAAGAAGGCTACTTGGCGAAAATCAGTCCGCATGGCGAATTTTCTGAATGACTCCCCATTTTGAAGGAAGGCGCCTCATGACAAGAATTTGGATATATAATCGACAAATGGAAGCTACTTGGCAGCAATTAACCTTGTGGCCGAAGCTCATGAGCTCAGGGAGAGCTCCTAGATTCAGACATTAACATTGAGAAACCCTTGGAGCTTGATTATTCGATTGATTTTAATCATCAGGATTATTGGTATTGATTTCTCTATTGCTTTCTCCTTTACAATTCGTTCTTCATCTTTATCGATTGAATTGTATATCATTGCATGCGAGTTTCTCATCTACGTTTCACTTGATCATTACCATGAATCTCTGTATGCAATTATCTATCATGAGTAGCTAAATACCTTTGAATACAGTATTATGTGAAGATTATGCATATTCGTTCTAGGGTTTATCAAATCACTCATATAGGTTAGTCTCGTATAAAATCTTCGTAAAAACCTTCAATTCGATAAGTCCGTATTAAATTCTCTAAATTGTTCATGTTTAAGGATCGTGAATTGATGACTCACGATTTCTCCAGTATAATATATTCTAAGAATAGTTGGTTGAATCGAATTGATTGATTTACTGTACAACAACCGTGTGACAAATATGAGTGTTATCCCTAGTTCGAATTAGCATAATTGGATCTTTCTACTGTATTCATCCTTCTCTCATTGTTAATCGTAATCTTAGCTTTAGTAAAACTAGTTAGAAGTGTAACCAAACCATCAGTCAACTGTTACTCGCAAGTATCTGTTTACTCTCACTGCTACGTAGCTTGATTAATTCCCTAGAGATCGATCACGAGTTAGGCTTTAGTCTGCAACTACAGCTTAATCTCTAATTGCTTTTTAGAGTATAATTTGAGCTTATCATATTTGGTGCCGCTGTCGGGGAATTAATCCCTATTGTAGCGCTGAGAGCCGGTGGTTACTTGTCGTGACTTCATTTTACTTGGACTAACAGAAACTAAGCATTTGTTGAGTTACTGTTGTTGAGATCCAGGAATGGAGTCCTTTTCCAGCTATTACGCACCCTCTGCAAGGGTATTGTGATCGACGAAGCTTCAAGGAAATATGAACTGGAAAGTGATTTGAGGCATACACTACCTGTGTTTTTCGGAAACCCTGAGGAGGATTCCCTCCAGTTCATCCAACATTTTGACTATGCAGTCAACAATTTATCCAAACAAGGGTTGGAGGAAGAACAGGTTAAGTGTGTGTTATTTCCCCTCGTGATGAAGGGTAATGCTAAGGATTGGTTATGGAGAATTGCCCCAGGATCGCTTACTTCTTGGGAGGATATTCTCAAGGCCTTCTACAAAAGGTTCTTCCTACATTCAAACACAGTGAAGCTTCAAAGAGAAATATCTGAGTTTAGTCAGCAAAAAGGGGAACGTTTTGATTCTGCGTGGGAAAGATACCTTGGAATGATAAGATCATGCCCACACCATGGATTTTCTGAGCAGGTACTTATGAGCACCTTATGAAGGACTGAATGTAGAACACCAGACTGTGGTAGAAGTGAGTGGTGGTGGTATTTTGAGCAAGACACCTGTGGAGATGAGGATGGTTTTTTGAAGACATGGCAAACCGTGCATTAATCTTGGGAGATAAAAGTAATCCTATCGAGATCAAGGAGCCTGAATTGTTATATTCTCAAGATATTGATAGGATTACCAATGAATTGCGACAGAGTGCAGGGGGATTAGCTCCGGAAATGGTGAATAGTGCAAATATTTTACCAGAGAGCAGCTCTTTTAGTGAAAGCAAATTGGTGGCTTTAATTGCCCATGATGAAAAATTTATGCAAGTTGTTATGAAGGGGCAAGAGAGAACAGGACAGCAGATTGAAGGGATGATGAGCAGAATAGAGGACTTAGCACATAGTTTGGCTAACTTCGTAGCAGGTCTAGAATTTGGGGATGAAGATGAATTGGAAGAGGAGATTCAAGCAACTACAGTACTGCGTAGTGGTAAGGTTGTTGAGAAGCCAGATATGATGAATAAACCGGGAACTCCACCTACACCAGCAGTCGACGTTACTGAGGAGATTATTGAGGACCCAAGAAGCAGCACTGAGGTTCTACATAAATCTAATGTCCCCTTTCAGCCCCCAGGACCTCCAGTTTCCAAGCTATTACCATACCCTGGGAGAGTTAAGAAGCCAAAAGACGACAGTAAGTTTAAATCTATTCTGGCAATGCTTTCAAAAGTTAACGTGAACATGCCACTGCTGGAGCTTATCGATAATGTCCCCTCCTATGCTAAGTTCTTCAAGGACCTAAATGCTAATAAGAAGAAGCTTTCGCCTACTGAAAAGCTGATTCTTCCAGAAATAACAAATTCTGTGATCGGATTACCAGTGAAACAACAAGACCCAGGGAGTTTCGTGATTGATATACAAATGGAGAATGGGAAAGTAGCAAAAGGTATGCTCGACTTGGGAGCGAGCATTAATCTTATTACCGATGACCTTTATCAGGAGCTCGGTTTGGGGAAGTTGGAACCAGTGAATATGACTTTGCAGATGGCTGATTGTAGTATCCAGCGACCATTGGGTATTATTCGGGATGCTTTGGTCAAGGTTGACACGTACTTGGTACCAACAAATTTTGTAGTTCTACCTCCCAGCAATGCAGCAACCAGCAGCAGAAACCATGTCATTTTTCTGGGAAGGCCATTCATGAAAACTGTCAAACTTCAAGTCGATGTTGCAGAAGGAAAAATAGCGATGGATATCGGAGGCAATCGAATCAGCAAGGACGCAGTGCATCCTGCAGGTAACTCTAATGCCTATTCTGTTACAAATTGTGAAACTGAACATGAGATTGCCAAAGAATTTCATTGCATCATCGATAACTGTGTTTATACTACTTTGCTTGATGACATTACTAGCGATAAGTTAGAGGCCGCTTTGACACTAGATCCTGATAGGGGAATTATGAGTGAGGAAAGTCATGAGCTAATCTGTGCTTTAGATTCAGCTGGAACTGAACCGGCAGGTGAACTCAATCCCCCTAGTGAACCATTAGGTGAAATCGACTCCCTCAGTAGCAATACTGGGAAATTGAACCCCCTAGGCCTGACCTTAAGGAATTCCCATCCCACCTTAAGTATGCTTTCCTTGGTGAAAATCGGTCCAAACCTGTGATAATCTCTTCGAAATTGCAAAAGGGGGAAGAGAACCAACTTGTTGAGCTTCTTAAGGAGAATTTTGCGGCCATAGGATGGGGAATTTGGGACATTAAGGGCATTAGCGCAACCCATTGCACACAGAGGATAAGTTTAGAAGATGATGCTAAACCTGTTAGGCAAACCCAGCGCAGGCTCAATCCTGTCATGCAAGATGTAGTGAAAACTGAGATCCTTAAGATGCTTGAGCACGACATAATTTACCCAATAGCTGATAGTAGATGGGTGAGTCCTGTACATGTAGTTCCTAAGAAGTCGGGGGTTACTGTTGAAACAAATGAGAAGGGCATAGAGGTCCCGGTAAGAAAAACCACTGGGTGGCGTGTGTGCATCAACTACAGGAAACTAAACACAGCCACTAAGAAAGACCACTTCCCTCTGCCATTCATTGATGAGATGCTTAACCGCCTTGCTGGGCGAGAGTTCTATTCTTTTTCGGATGGTCTTTCAGGTTTCTACCAAATACCCATTGCTCAGGAGGATCAGGAGAAAACGATATTTACCTGTCCCTATGGGACCTTTGCCTATCGCAGAATGCCTTTCGGACTGTGCAACGCTCCTGCTACTTTTCAAAGATGCATGCTTTCTATATTTTCTGACATGGTGCAGGATTTTATAGAGGTCTCCATGGATGACTTCTCTCTTTTTGGAGATTCTTTTGCTGATTGCTTACATAAACTTGATAAAGTGCTTAAACGCTGCATTGAGTGTAACTTAACTCTTAGCTGGGAAAAAAGTCACTTTATGGTTAGAGAAGGAATTGTCTTAGGACATGCAGTCTCAAACCGTGGGATAGAAGTTGATAGAGCAAAGCTTGATGTGATTGTAAAACTTCCCCCTCCCACTTGTGTGAAAGAGTTGCAATATTTCCTTGGGCATGTTGGTTTTCATAGGAGATTCATTAAGGATTTCTCGAAAATTGCTAAGTGTTTGAGCAACTTGCTTATGAAAGATGTGCCTTTTGTTTTCGATGATAAATGCATGCAAGCCTTTAACATCTTGAAAGAACAGCTTGTTTCCGCTCCCATTGTCGTTGCCCCTAACTGGTCCTTATCCTTTGAAATTATGTGCGACGCTTTTGATTTCGCCTTAGGTGCTGTTTTAGGACAAAGGGTAAACGGGCATTTTCATGTGATTTACTATGCCAGCAAAACACTAAATCCTGCGTAGGTTAACTACACCACAACTGAGAAAGAATTCCTAGTTGTTCTTTTCGCTTTGGATAAATTCCGTTCGTATCTGAAAGGGTTCAAGGTGATCATCCACACGGATCACGCCGCGATCTTCCACCTCATGCCAAGAGCAATTCTAAGCCGCGCCTCATTCGGTGGGTTTTGATGTTACAGGAGTTCGATTGTGAAATAGTTGATAAGTGTGGTAAAGATAATCTTGTTGCTGACCATTTATCTAGGCTTGATCCTACAACAATCTCCCCTTCTCCCCTATTCCCGATGACCTACCTGATGAGCACCTATTCTCTGTTATCCTAGAGCCTTGGTTTGCAGATATTGTGAATTTTCTTGTTGCAGGTGTTTTCCCCGCTAACATGTCTTCGCAGGAAAGAAGGAACCTTGCACTCCGAACCAATGGCTACTTTTGGTATGACCCCCACTTTTTCAAGGAGGGAGCTGATGGCATCCTACGGCGCTGCATTCCAGAGAGTGAAATAAGCAGTGTTCTCACCTTTTGTCATACCATGAAGTGTGGAGGGCACTACAGCGGGAAGAAAACCGCTCTGAAGTTTCTTCAATCAGGTTTCTTTTGGCCCTCTCTATTTAAAGATGCTCATAAGTTTTGTGCTAGTTGTGATTCGTGTCAGCGTAGTGGTAACATTAGCAAGCGTAATGAGATGCCTTTGACTAGCAATATTGTGGTAGAACCCTTTGATGTGTGGGGTATTGACTTTATGGGACCCTTTCCCAAAAGTAATGGTAATGAATATATCCTTGTTGTTGTGGACTATGTAACTAAAAGGGTGGAGGCTTTTCCCACCAGGGCTAACGATTCCAAAGTTGTGCTCTCTTTCTTGTCCAAGAATATTTTCAGCAGATTTGGTACACCCAGGGCAATCATTAGCGATGGCGGATCTCATTTTATTAACCGTTCATTTGCGAACCTGCTTGTGAAGTACGGAGTGCAACACCGTGTCACCACTGCATACCATCCACAAACTTCTGGCCAAGTGGAAGTCAGCAATAGGCAAATCAAGAGCATTCTGTTAGGAAATTTGTTTGATATTTTGTTAGAAATATCTGTTTAGATTTTGATCAGCAACATGATGACTTATCTTAGTCTCAGAAAGGTGATTAGTACTCTTGGTTCACTTGAACATTGTAAAAGAGGAAACCCACTATGTATGATAGTCTAGCTAATCTTGTATAGGATGATAGGTCTCAAAATGTAATTTTTATTTTATGAAGAGAAGACCAAGAAGAAGACATCCAAGCAGAACAAGTTCAACGACATTGAAGATTTGAAGACTGCACAAGATTATCGAAAGCTTTTCTGAGATACCTTGGCGGATATCTTGAAGACACGAATAGTTTTAAACAAACTGTGTCACAAGAGATATCTGAGAAATAAAAGGTCTATCTGAAAACAAGGAAAGTGTCCACAGATATCTATTCTCAGATACCTTGAGCTTTAACCACATTTCTGAAAAAGAAATATATATATTGCAAACAAAGTTGTTTTAATAAAAGTGGTATCTGAAGTTAAAGATAAGAACGTGCAAAGAATCAGAGAAATCTGATCAAGGTTGTCTCTAATACAAAGCATAGTTCCGTTGGCACTCTGAGACAAAAGTATAGTACAATGCATTAAATGCATGGATGAGATGCTGAAACGAAACAACGGTAGATTCGAAGAAGAAGACAAACCTTTCTAAGATTATACACAGATATCAATAGTTTGAATTTGATTTAAGCTACGGATACTATTCAAACAAAGACTCAAATTCATCTATAAATATCAACACTTAGACTGCTTGAGAAGACACACTACACAACCTGAAGAACTTACACTGAACACATTTCTTAATCTCTCAAGCAAACTACTTACTCTCAAAGCTTTCTGTTGCGACCAAAGCTCCTGATCTTAAGTAGTACTAAAGTTCTAAGTGTCCTGATCCTACACAAGCACAAATATCTCGTGAAAGAGTTGAATTGAAAGATCAAGTATCCGAGATTCATTCTCTAGAATATTTATCTAAGATTTGGGTCAAGAAAAGAACAAGATACCATACATTGAAAAGTGTATTAAGTATACTTGATTCACGAGCTATCGATTAGCGAAAAGTTATTAAAGAAGCTCATCGACAACTCAAACCAAAACCAACACCATCATGGCGTGGAGTACAGGAAGTACTTAGTTTGAGAAACTAAGGAATAACTCAAGGTTATTGAGCACTGAAGTACTTAGCTTGGAAAGCTAGGGAATAGCTCAAAAGGTTTCGAGTACAGAAGTACTTGGTGAAAGCAGGAACAACTCGGGGGAACATTTGGTTGGGAACCATTTGTTTAAGGAATCTTAGAATAGGATTTTGTAAGGTGACCTCAATTATCTATTCTAGTGAATTCTAGGAAGACAAAGTGGATTAGTTGGAGGATTCATACCTCAGATACCATTATACTTGTTGTGTTATTTACTTTTACTTACATTTCAAAGACACACACACACTTTAACTTTTTACGCATCTATATCTTAAGTCTTCCGCGCTCTGAATCTAAGTATCAGATATCTACACAGATATCTGAGAAATAGTTTTTATCGAATAAAGTTTTAAAGACTATTCACCCCCCCCCCCCAGACTTTTACTTTGCCGTTATCTGGACCAACAAGTGGTATCAGAGCAGGAGGTTCACAAGCCTTCTGTACTGAACCTAGATCCCCAGATAGGTGAAGGAACTTTGTCCATTTTCGAGGACTATTTAATTTGTGTGTTAAGTGTGCAGGAATGTCTCTGAGTGATGCACCCGTTCTCAAACCAGAGAACTACGAGAAATGGAAAAATAACATGATGCTCCACGTTGAAGCCATAAGTGACGAAATGATCGAAGTGATAAAGAATGGCCCAATAGTTATTCAACAACTTAAACAAGTCATGGAGGTTTCTAATGGTAGAGACAGAGATCAAAGCGAAGGATCTTCACAAACTGATGCGTCAACAAGTGGGAGATCTACTAGTCAAGTTATTCTGAACCAAAGCCAGAGAACTGGACATCGGAAGATGCCAAGAGAAATCGTCTGGATGGTCAAGCTCGTAATATCATCATCAGATCAACACCTGAGCACATACAGTGTAAACTGTGGGGTGCTAAAACGGCGAAAGTTGCCTGGCAACTGATTGAAGAAATCTTTGCCGGAACTGAGAAAACCAAAGAAAACAAGTTCAAAGTTCTTAGTTTTGAAATTTCAAAATTTCAAACAAGGACCCACTGAAACTCTGGAAGAACTTGATTTCAGATTTACCACTCTCATGAGTGATATGGCAAGCTTTGGGAAAGCAGATACTCCCGGTCGAAAAGATTAAGACTATTGTCAGAAGTCTTAACCACAACTGGGAGCATACTAAATTCTTTTATTTTAACCAAGGAATGCCAAATATCACTCCAGTGGAACTCTTCTCACATCTTGCTACGGTTGATTATGAGACAACACAAAGAGAACAAACAACTGAAAAGTTGCAGAATATTGCTCTAGTTGCTCAAGGAACTTCTGAAAAGAAGAAAAGCAAGGAAGAGACTGAGGATGCTCTTGCTGCAAAGCAAATGAGCAAATATGTCAGTCGAGAAATTGAGAGAAGAAAAGCCAAAGAGAAGCTGAAAAAGCATCTAGGCTCAAACTATCACAGTATAAAATATGCAAAGCTCATTGAAGCCCATTTCGAAAGCATCATGTCTTGAGACGGTAGAAATTGGAAGCGATATCTGTTTCTATTGTCGAAACCGGTCACTTCAGAAGGATTGTCCGCCTTCAACAAACTAAGGACGGTGACAAGAAAGATAGAAGAATCTTGGAAGAAGCGAAAGCTTTATTAATTGAAGAAAGAAAGAAAATCCAAACTCAATGGATGCTCTAGACTTTGAGATGATTCGAAGATGACAATTCGGATGACTCAACCTTACCATCACCGAATTATGTGGAGTTACTCATGATATAATCGACTTCGCCTCAAGAAGAATGAAATGTGGAGTTCTTTGAGATTTGGTCCAAACATCTCTAACATAGAAATCATCTTATGGTGATGAGGTAACACATACTTCTTGTTATACTTATGAAAGTGATGAAGAAGAAATAAAAGATCTAGAAAATCTCAGGAAAGATCTTGACATCTATGAAAGAAAATTTCTAATGATCCGAGCTAGAGCCGAAAATCTTGAAGAAGAAAAGAATTCTCTTGCAAAGGAAAATTCTCAATTAGTTAAGATATCCGAGAAAAGGATCTGAAAATGCATCTCTCAAAGCTCGGATATCCGAGAAAAAAGTCACATAAAGAAGCGATGGCTGAATTACGAAGAAATATGAAGATCTTCTTTACGAGAACAAGGAACTCGAAAAGAAAGAATTATCTTTTCAATCATATGCCAAAGCTAGTGACACTCTTCTTGAAGTACAATCTTACTTAAGAGATCCTTGAAAGAAAGGACTTGGCACGAATACGCAGATGATTGTTCTATCACTCGAATAAGAGTAAGGAAAGAAGAACATTTGTAAGTACTCAGCAAGATGGTTCCCATGCAATCTATAGTATCGGTCAGAAGACGAAGATTGTTGACAAAGGAAAGGCAGTTGCGACTAAACCTTTGTGGGAAAAACAAGTAAAAAACAAAACTGTTGGCACGTCTCTGAAAAGAAACACAACACTGAAAAGTGTAAACACCTACAGTGCTATGTCTCTCAAAAGGGTAGAATTGCGGGGTGGCAAATTCTCTCATGTCACTTTTACGGAAAGAAATTGGATCAACCAGAGACTAGCAAAGGCTGAGAAAAGATCTCGAGATAGCTTCAAGTGCTCAAAGCGGTATTGGCTATAAAGGCATCGGAAACAACTTGCTCATGAATACAAGCAGAGCAAGAACGATGGCTAAAGGCTAGAATTTCTCAAAGCAATTATCGAAGTGGAAGTTGAATCAAGCCCCGAAAATCAATGCTAGCTAGAAGAAATCTGGCAAGGAAAGCTAAGTTTGTTGAAAAGCAAACTCAGAAACCTGACAGGTATCTGAAAGCACCAAATGGAGCACCTAGGAACACACCAAGGAAGAAAATAATTCTTAATAATGATAATCATTCAATTAGAATTCCTCCTTATGTTCCTATCAGACAAAAGATCGAATGTTCCAAGGAAATTCATTCAAAATGGATTCCTTTGGAAGATTGTTTAGTCTGATGGTTCCAATCAGAAATTGAGAACCTAATCTCCTGTTCCTGTGTATGCGAATGCTTCTGGACTAAAGCACAATGGCTATTTGATAGTGGATGCGGAAAGCACATGACAGAGAAGCAAATCAGTCGATTACAAAGCTTGCAACACAGACCGGATATCAGTTCTTGGAGGAGAATTAAATCCCTCTCAGGATTTGGCAACGTCAAATTGGGAACATTAACAATCAGCGTATTACATGTTAAGGATTTGAAATATAATCTATTTAGCATGAGCCAGTTTGCAGACAAAGGTTTTACTGTAAAATTCAAAGCAAAATACTGCAAACTAATTGACAATGAGTCAAAGCAGACAGTCTTGGTTGCTCGGCGGAAAGACAGTCTTTATGTTGCCGATTGGGCATCTGCCACAACTGAAGAATGTCTCATGGTGAGTCAATCTGGTCACACAGAAGAGCACTGATTATGGCACAAAAGAATGAGTCACTTGAACTTCAAAACTCTTAACAAACTTGCCAAGAAAGAGTTAGTGGTTGGCCTTCCCAAAACATCTTTCAGAAAGGATGGTATCTGTTCTACATGTCAGATGGGGAAACAATCCAAAATCTCTTTCAAGTCCAAAACTAGACACTCTAGTGTTAGACCACTGCAACTACTACATATGGATCTTTTTTAATCATCTGTAACTAGTTATGCAGGAAAGAAATATGGTCTGGTTGTTGTAGATGACTTCTCAAGATTCACTTGGGTTGTATTTCTGAAACACAAATTTGATGCCAGGGTGGAGATACCAAACTTGCTGAAAAAGCTTGAAGTCATGAAAAATGACAAGGTATCTGCAATCAGAACATACCATGGTACTGAGTTTGTCAACCAGTACATAAAGGAGTTTTGTACCTGCAAAGGTATACAACACCAACTTTCCTCTGTAAGAACTACACCTCAACAAAATGGTGTTGCAGAAAGGAAAAATAGAACCCTTAAAGAAGTCGTAAGACGATGCTAGGCGACCTTTGAAATAAGTGAAGTTTATTGGGTTGAAGCTATAAACACAGCCTGCTACACTCAGAACAGATGTTTGATAAACAAGCACCATAACAAGACCCCTTATGAAATCTTGGTTGGTAGACCCCCTAATATCAAACATCTGAGAGTATTTGGTTGTAGATGTTTTGTTCTAAACAATGGAAAAGATTATCTGAAAACATTTCAACCAAAGGCAGATGAAGGTGTATTTCTTGGTTATTCCACGATTAGCAAAGCCTACAGAATTTACAACAAAAGAACAAAGAAAATTGAAGAATCAGTTCATGTTGTATTCTATGAAGGAAGTAAGAAAACACCTCCTAATGATGAACTCTCAGAAAGGTTCAACGAACTAATGTTGAGGGATTCTGAAGAAGAGTCCTCAGAAAGGAGAAACATCATTATGGAAAGTGAGGATGACTACGGCGTGAAAAGCTTGATATGCCTAGTAACAACCGGATGACTCACAAACATGATGAAGAATTTCCTATGAAACTTCCGATGGAAGCGAAGATATTCATCATGAAGCTATCTCGAAACAATCTCTCGAAAGACATGTTCCGAGATAGCTCAAACATCGAACAAGTGTCGGACATTAATTGCCCGCCGAGGAGCAAAATGTCTTAGAATCTTGAAAAGTATCAAATCAAAATCCCAGTGATTCACATTCAAATCATTTGGATATTGATCCTACTAGCACCAAACCTATGATGAGATGGATCAAGGATCATCCCATAAAGATGTGATTGGACCAATTAATCAAGGTGTTAGGACTAGGAGAGCAATAGTTGAAAATGCTAATTCTCTCTTTGGATGTTTCATCTCAAAAATTGAACCTAAAAATATAGAAGAAGCATTAGGAGACCAAGACTGGATCTCTGCAATGCAAGAAGAGTTGGATCAATTTGAGTGAAACAAAGTCTGGAAACTAGTTCCATTTGTGGAAGGAATATCTGTGATTGGAACTAAATGGGTTTTCAGAAACAAAATGAATGAATCTGGTGAAATAACCAGAAACAAAGCAAGATTGGTTGCTAAGGGATTTACCCAGACTGAAGGCTTAGATTTTGATGAGTCATATGCACCAGTTGCCAGATTGGATGCAATAAGACTCTTTCTAGCCTTTGAAGCTCATAAAGATTTTAAAGTTTATCAGATGGATGTCAAAAGTGCATTCTTGAACGGTGAACTTGCAGAAGAAGTTTATGTTGAGCAACCACCTGGCTTTGAAGTTTCCTCAGAAAGTAGAATGGTCTATAAACTACAGAAAGCTCTGTATGGACTGAAACAGGCTCCAAGAGCATGGTATGACACTTTGGCCAAATACCTTCTGGAAAGTGGTTTCAAGAAAGGTGAAGTTGATAAAACTTTATTTACCTTAAATCATGATGGGAAACTACTCTTAGTTCAAGTATATGTTGATGACATCATATTTGGATCAAAGGACAACAACTTTGTAATGACTTTGCAAATCTCATGAAAAGTAAGTTTGAGATGAGCATGATGGGAGAAATGAATTATTTTCTAGGATTGCAAGTCAAGCAACTCAATGATGGAATATTCATTAGTCAAACAAAGTATGCAAAAGATGCTCACAAAATTCAATCTTAAGCCTTCTGAAAAGAATGCTAAGATACCTATGAGCATTGGAACCAAAATGACCTATACTGAATCAGACAAGAGTGTTGAAGAACATAAGTATAGGAAATTGATAGGTTCACTACTTTACCTCACTGCAAGTAGACCTGATATTCAATACGCCGTTGGAGTGTGTGCTAGATTTCAGACAAATCCGATGCAAACACACTACAACATTGCTATGAAAATATTAAGGTATGTAAAAGGTACAGTAGATGTAGGATTGTGGTATCCTAAAGAAAGCGGATTGAGTTTAGCTGGGTACTCGGGGCGATTATCTTTGATCACTGCTTGATAGGAAAAGCACCTCAGGAACTTGTCAGTTTCTGGGTACTAAGACTTATCTCGTGGTTTAGCAAGAAGCAAAACTCAATTGCAACTTCTACCACAGAGGCTGAATATATTGCTGCTGGTTGTTGTGCAACACAAATTCTGTGGATACAACAAAAACTTAAAGACTATGGACTCGATGAAGAGAAAACTCCCATTTTCCGTGACAACACAAGTGCTATTGCAATTACATAGAATCCTAAATTTCATGCCAGAACAAAGCATATTGATGTTAGACATCACTTCATCAGAGACCATGTTGAAAAAGGCAATATAGAGATACTCAAGATTGGCACTGAAGACCAACTTGCAGATATCTTCACTAAGCCACTACAAGAAAGTAGATTCTTAGCCTTAAGACATAGTCTTGGACTAATGGAACTACCAATGAACTGAAAAAGTTCAGAAATCTGGAACGGGCATCCAGAGAAGAGGTATCTGGAACGGGCATCCAGAGAAGAGAAAAGAAATGCAGGTATCCAGAAGTCAAAAAGGTAAAAGAGCAAAAAGACAGCTTAAGATCTCTGAGACGGGAACTCAGATATCTGAATCACTCTATAAACGGGGAACACAAAGGATAATAGTACAACTATCTGCAGTTAACTACTCTCTTGAAATTCACATTATTTCTATCTTGATGAAAAACTTGGAAAAATCCTAAGTATAAGATGATTCAGATGCAAAGTGTTCTTGGTCATACAAAACGTGATTCGGATAGCTAATAGCCAAAATTCATTAAATGGGCACAATTACACTTGTTGATTGTGATCATTCTTTGAAAAGCAATAGTGACCCTTGATGAAATTAAGCGTTTGATCTATCTGGTGGAAATTAATTCACGATAAATAGTGGATTGTAAAAATTCGACAAAGCCCACTTTGCATTTAATGCGAACTAGCTTTTGCTCACGCTTGCAAATCACGATAAGTACACACAAAATCAATTTGTATGTATTTATGCATTGAGATTCTATTGCTATATATATAGGATTTTGGCAAAAGAAATCACTTTCGCTAATCCAAAACTCCGACTTACACAAAATAGCAAAACCTTATCTTGATTCTCTGCAAACCTTCTACAATCTCGCAAATCAAGATTAAGTTTTTACGCAAAGAATTCTTGAATCAAATCTCTTTCAAACACCAATCCAAATTCCCTACACTATATAAAGAGATGGCCCCAAAGAATTCTTCCACGCAGAAATCTCAATCGTCCACTGGTACTGCTGAAAAGCAAGCACCAGAGTTGGTTATTGTGAACAACCGACTGGTAGGAGATTTTAATCATGACCATTGGACTTCAAATCACAGAATGATTTGGGGTGGTTCCATGGTTGAGGAATACCTCACGTGCGATAGAGAACCAAGCCGAGAAGTCGATTCTTGACATGCTTGAAAAGGCACAAATCAAGGGTTTTCTATCTGCCGTGAGTGGAATTTCATCACTCGATGTGTTGGAATTCTACAACAACTCGGATAATTTCTGTGTTTCAAGGCCTTTGCAATAGTGTTCATCAAAACCTCGATCAAGGAAAGGAAATCATACGGACTTAACAACTTTCGTAAGTTGTTTGAGTTTCAAAATCTTGGAAAGGATTTTGAAATAAACACCAAGGATGATGATCTCCTTGAAGGTGTTAAACAATTATGCGATGGCGTGTGATCTTGAAAATCGATACACCCACCGAGTACAAGCTTCGACATCCGAACCGGACATCGATGGTTCTTTGGGATGTATTGGCTTGCATTCTTCACAGATGCTTTGATGGTCTACAAGGAGGTCTTGACGGATAAGCGAACGATGGATCATGATGTTCTTCTGAATCAACAAGACAAAATGGAAAACCCTTTTAAGCGGGAAAGTGCGCCTTCATGAAGTTTGTGAAGAAGATTCAAGGCTTGAGCCTAAGATCGCCAAAGGACTAGTGAGCGAAAGGCCACAGTGGTCGTGGTGCGAAGATATGATACTTCTTTGGAGAAGCTTGGCATTAAGCTCGGAGAGGCAATTTGAAATAGCCATAACCTACTCTACAAATATGAGTATACAAACTTGATGAAAAAGGTTACTGGGTCTCAGAAAGGTTCTAAGAAGCGAAAGTCTGAAAAGGTATCTGAAGAAAAGGTTGCGACCAAGAAGTCCAGAACTTCAAGAAAGAAGTTTGATGGCAAATCAGAAGACACACCCATTGAGGTTGTCAATTCTCAGATATCTGCAGGCCTTGCCGATGAACTGATAAAGGCAGATCAACTCATCAATGCTGCAAAAGAGTTATCAACTACTGAACAAGTAGACTCAGCAAGAGAAAGTGCTTTCAGAAATGTGAAGACTATTACAGAAAGCCTTGCTGATGAACTCATAAATGCTGCCAAAACAGGTGAAAAGCACCAAGCCCCATCTGCAGAAATCGCAGGAGTAATGGACCAATCAGTTCCCAATGATGATGAGAGCTCTGACGATGAAGATGATGAACTAATCATCTCTCAAGTCCTAGAAAGAACAAAGAGGGCTAAAGTTACTGTAACAGTAACTGGTGATAAGGTTTCTGAAGAAGAACCTACACCTCAGGTTGCTGAACAAGCACCTATAGCAAAGGTTGTTGGTGCAAACGCATCATCAAGGAACGTTTCTTACGCACAACTTCAAAAAGCCCTGATGAGTGGTAATTTAGTGCTGGCAAATGCTGATGGAAATGCCACATCTAAAAATCTGGAAGAACACTCTACTGACCGATCTTCTGCTTCCAGACAACCACAACAACCACAAAGACAACAACCACAACAGCCACAAGTGGTTGATGAAATGGTAAATGAACTCCATTTCGAATTACCAGCAATGCAAGATATCTTTGAAGAAAATCCTGCAAAAGAGCAGGTTCCCCCAACTCAATGAGAGGGATCAAACTGAGACATCTACTCAGAATGATCAACCAGGGGAGGCAACTGAGCTGCACAATCAGGAAAGGTGTGAAGTACCTAAAACTTCAAACAAAGAAGCTGTACTGGTACAAGAAGACCAAAGTATAAAAGGGTCACAAGTTCTAGAGACCAATCAGCCTGACAATGCTCAGGTAGTTGAATGGTTTAACTCCTACCTTGTGAAAATTTTTATGCTTGTATATCTTGTTACTTATATAAAAATTCTTTGTTACAGGCTGAGTTAGAAACACAGAAACAAGAGGAAGCTGGAAAGCTTGCCTCGAAGCGAGAAGGAGGTTACCCCAACCTCGCCTCTTAAGAAATCTGAGCCTGTACCACAGGTGATAATTGATTCTTAAGATAACACTTTTCAGTCATTTGTCTATGTGCTTAATCATTTAAAGTAAATGTTTCTAACAGGATCCAACTTAGAAAGAGGAAGATAAGGCAGAAATGTCAGAGACAAACCCAGAGACCAACAAGGTTTCTGAAGAACACATCATTGAGCCTTCTAGCATGAAGGTACATGAAAAATCAGTGATAAGTATTCTTCATCATGGGTTATCTTAAACTTCTTCTAAAATATTCAATACTTTCTACTTACAAGCTCATTCAGAAGTAGAAATGCAAAGGGAAAAAGTTGCGACACCCCCTGCATCAATGGAAATTGATGAAGCTCCCAAGGCAACATCACATGAAAGAATACCAGAAACTGAGAAAGTTTCTGAGAAAAATGACTCTGAGCTTCCTATTGAGGAAGTAAGTCCAAAACTCAGAACTCATTAAAGCATTTTTGCACAAATTCTTTCAAATAATTTCCTAAGTATTGTATTAATCTTAATTCTCAGGTTCAAGAAAGAAAGGTTGATGAGGACCAGACTTACAAGTCTCCACCTCACAACAAGATATCTGAGACACCAATTGTCTCAGTAGCACAAGTCTCTGAGCCTGAAGTACTTACTCAGGTAACTCAGAAACTAAACTACACTTCTAATCAGATATCTACAAAAGTTTTGAAACTCACTCAAAACTCTTTCTTTCAGGCTCAAACAAGTGCAAAGCAGGCTCCCAATGATGAGAAAAGGGACCTACTTCCCTTCTTCAAAGCTCAAACCCTGCCAAAGCATATTCAATGCTTCAAAAATGGCAAAGGTTAAGGTGCTCTGATCTCTCTGAAATATTGAGAATCACAGATCAACCAACCAGACGAGCACGAGCTCTTGACTTGAAGACGTATATCCATGCAATGTTCTCTACCGAGCGATTACGATTACTCTATTGCATAAGGATTTCTCCAGAGAAGTGGCGCACAGTTTGATACAAGCCTTTGAACAGGCAGATGGTCAGACAAGATTACAGATGGCATTCAAGCCAGTTCTGCCCCAGACTCTGCAATTTATACCTTCTGAACAAGAAGAGGTTAATGGGCAGAAGATCACTATTCCTGAAGTGATCAATCTTGTATCTGAAGATGATGAGGAGGAAGAGATAAACGAAAATGACTTCGATGAACCTCCATCGACCATCACCAAAAGGATGACCTGACAAAAGGATGATGATGATGCCCTACACCGGGGACCTGAGGAATTTCACATAGAAATCATGCCTCATCTGCTTAAAAGCAAACTGAGAGGAAAGCACAGAAATCTCCGTCTCCATCTCCTCAAAAGTCAACTCATCCATCTTCCCAACAAAAGGTTATTACTGAACAAGTAGTTGAGGATTCTGAGGAAATCGCTCAGAAATTGTTGAATACTCAATCCAGAACTGCTCAACTCAGACAACTGTTGGAAGAGGAACAACAGCTCCATATTCAACTGGAAGACCAGATAGGTAAATCCAGACAAGCTTGACCAACTACAAGATCAATATCTGCAAGAGATGATTGCTTACTCGAGGTTAAAGAGCTACGAGGATCTTTGTAAATTCCATCACCAAAGAACTCGATCTTGAAGAAGTATAAATTAAGCATGATGCTAAGGTGCATCATCTTCAAAAGAAGTACCATCCTCCTCCCAAAAAGGGAAGAAACCAATCTACGAGATGGTTCTTTGGACTCGACAATCGATGAGAATGTCCAAGAGGATGAAGATCAACTTTGGTGATTACTCGGATGATGAAGAAGACAAGACTTTGGCGAGCATCGCAATGAACATCTAGTGTTTCACACTTGAAAAGGAAAGCGATTGCTCTGAAACTTTCAAAGCGCCAAATGTCCACTCCCATGAATACATGAGCAGATGCAATCTTGGCTCATCCGAAAAGGAGATGTCTTCACGAACAAGGAAGTAATTGCCTCGTCCCTCTCGAAATGAAAAAGTTCACGTGCTCGTCACTCGAGAACAACTAGCATAGTCATTGCTCGGAAGATGCAGGAATGATAATGGACGATGATCGTCTTTAGCTGAAAAAAGCTTTCAAGAGGCAAGTTACACTTTGGAAGCAGATGCCATCCTAGGCCCATTAAGCGAGCTCCTTGATAAGGACAATGGACTTATCAAACAAAATCGAGCTCAAACCGAACTTGAAGTTGGTCACTTTACAATTATTTGCAAGGGCATTTTAACTCTCTCTCGATTCTTTTATGAGAGGTCATGACAATGACTAAGGGGGAAAGAGTGTACAAATCTGGACCTCAAAGTCAGGGGGAATGGGAAGAAGGAGAAGAAAACAAGAAGAAATCTGGAGCTGGTGCGGCTCATAGAGGAAGAAGAAACATGAAAACTTCCCAGCCACCACTCAGAATCAATGAACCCTCCTCAAGCCAAGCTACTTTGCAAATAGTAGCTGCTTCCCAGAAACCTACTGAAGGAACTACAATGATAACAAGGGCCATGGCACAGAAACCTCCAAGGAGAAGACATGTTAAAGGGATTGATGAATCTTCTGAAGAAAAAGAAGAAGGCCAAATCAAGTCCCTGGGCAATGAAGAAGGCTGTAAAACTCTCACAAGATTTAATCTTAATGATGATGAAGAAACTGATGAAGATGAAGCCCCTCTTCACAGAAAAAGGAAAATTGAAAGCCTAACTGAGCCCATAGCTGCAAAGCCCCTAGCAGCTAAAACACCCTCTGGAAATACCAAGTCTATCCAGGGTGGTTCTTCAAGCAACAACCCCAAAGAGAATTCAAGACAGAGAAGGAACAGACTGAGAGCTGAGCAAAGAAAAAGTCAACTTCCACTCAGGCTAGAAGAAGCCAAAATAGAGTATGTGAAGAATGACAATGATTCCTCTGTTTACAGGTGCATCAATCAGAAAAATGGCTATTGGATTCTGGAACTTAAGCATCTACTGGTAAATTCAAGATTTCCTGAACCAATCCATAAACAACTTATGGCATGGAGAAAAGATAAGCCAACCTTGATCAACACCAATCACATTAAAGCCTGGTTGGATTTTGAAGTTGTCAAGAGAACTGAAGCCATTAGAAAGGACATCTCTGATGAATGTCCATATGGAAAGCCAGATGATGTGCATAGAATTCTGAATATCACAGGAACAGGCACAAGAGAAAGACTCGCTGTGGAACCCTATGAGTCGTTCTATCTAACTGAAGATCAATACAAGGGTGACATCAGATATCTGAGGATTATCTACGAATACTTCAAGCTTTCAGATATCAGAATAGAGCATGCCTGGAAGTGGGGAAAGTATCTGTGGGTCAAACATTTTGTCAAGAAGAATCCTACCAAAACCTACAAAGAGGTCTGTGGATTTGCCAGAGACACTGAGATGCTCGTCAGAACACTTCTCTATGATTATTCTGATGACATCAAAAGGTTTGGAGATAGGAAATTTGCAGACTGATCCACAGAAATACTGTTGAAGACTTGAAGAGATTGAAGACTTGAAGACTAGTCTATTAGGATGTTTACTTGGAGCTTGGCTACTCCTGTTGTCCTAATTTACTATTTTTTTGTTGTATTTTCTTGTTGAACTAAACATGTTTTATGTATTGAAGTTATCTGTAATCTTTCTTTGTAACTTATCTGAAGAACTTACTCTCAGATAGTATTCTATAAAAGATAACTTGTCAGCAAAGATCACACCTTGTGATTTGGTTGGTGTTTACTTTCTCCACTTAATTGAATGAATTGAAAAATCTTAAGAAATGATTAAGTGTTGGATTGTTCACTCATCCAGATTTGTAATAGGTCAGATAGTCATCGTTGACTGATCAAAAAGGGGGAAATTTGTTAGGAAATTTGTTAGATATTTTGTTAGAAATATCTGTTTAGATTTTGATCAGCAACATGATGACTTATCTTAGTCTCAGAAAGGTGATTAGTACTCTTGGTTCACTTGAACATTGTAAAAGAGGAAACCCACTAAGTATGATAGTCTAGCTAATCTTGTATAGGATGATAGGTCTCAAAATGTAATTTTTATTTTATGAAGAGAAGACCAAGAAGAAGACATCCAAGCAGAACAAGTTCAACGACATTGAAGATTTGAAGACTGCACAAGATTACTGAAACAGTTTTACAAATACCTTGGCCAGATATCTTGAAGACACGAATAGTTTTAAACAAACTGTGTCACAAGAGATATCTGAGAAATAAAAGGTCTATCTGAAAACAAGGAAAGTGTCCACAGATATCTATTCTCAGATACCTTGAGCTTTAACCACATTTCTGAAAAAGAAATATATATATTGCAAACAAAGTTGTTTCAATAAAAGTGGTATCTGAAGTTAAAGATAAGAACGTGGAAAAAATCAGAGAAATCTGATCAAGGCATCTCGATACAAAGCATAGTTCGTTGGCACTACAGACAAAGTATAGTACAATGCATTAAATGCGCGAACAGAGATGTCTGTACAAAATGGTAGCTTCTGAAGAAGAAGACAAACCTGCTACAGTACTATACACAGATATCAATAGTTTGAATTTGATTTAAGCCTAACGGATACTATTCAAACGGCACTCAAATTCATCTATAAATATCAACACTTAGACTGCTTGAGAAGACACACTACACAACCTGAAGAACTTACACTGAACACATTTCTTAATCTCTCAAGCAAACTACTTACTCTCAAAGCTTTCTGTTGCGACCAAAGCTCCTGATCTTAAGTAGTACTAAAGTTCTAAGTGTCCTGATCCTAAACAAGCACAGCTATCTGTGAAAGAGTTGAATTGAAAGATCAAGTATCTGAGATTCATTCTCTAGAACATTTATCTAAGACTTGGGTCAGTAAAAAGAACAAGATACCATACATTGAAAAGTGTATTAAGTATACTTGATTCACAGAGCTATCTGATTAACTGAAAAGTTATTAAAGAAGCTCATCTGACAACTCAAACCAAAACCAACACCATCATTTGGCGTGGAGTCTGAAGTACTTAGTTTGAGAAACTAAGGAATAACTCAAGGTTATTGAGCACAGGAAGTACTTAGCTTGGAAAGCTAGGAATAGCTCAAAAGGTTTACGATGAGGAAGTACTTGGCTGTGAAAGCCAGGGAACAACTCAGGGGGAACATTTGGTTGGGAACCATTTGTTTAAGGAATCTTAGAATAGGATTTTTGTAAGGTGACCTCAATTATCAATTCTAGTGAATTCTAGGAAGACCGAAGTGGATTAGTTGGAGGATTACGCCACCTCCAGATACCACTATACTTGATGTGTTATTTACTTTTCTGTACTTACATTTCAGCAACACACACACACTTTAACTGTTTCTGCACTTATCTATCTTAAGTCTTCCGCGCTCTGAATCTAAGTATCAGATATCTACACAGATATCTGAGAAATAGTTTTTATCGACAAAAGTTTTAAAGACTATTCACCCCCCCCCCCCAGTCTTTTACTTTGCCGTTATCTGGACCAACACATTCTCACAAGGGTAGTCGAACCAAATCGTAAGGATTGGTCAACCAAGCTAGATGATGCACTGTGGGCTTACAAAACTTGTTACAAGACTGTTATTGGTACAACACCCTACCGGTTGGTTTATGGCAAAGCTTGTCATCTTCCCGTGGAATTGGAGCACAAAGCGGCATGGGCCACCAAGGAGCTAAATCTCGATATGCAGGCAGCTGGGGAAGATTGTTGCAGATTTCCGAGCTAGAAGAACTCAGCCACCTTGCCTTTGAGAATGCAAAAATTTACAAGCAGAAGACAAAAGAGTACCATGACAAGGGGATAATCCGCAAGGACTTGCACCCAGGTATGAAAGTTTTGGTTTTTAACTCTTGTCTCAAACTGTTTCCAGGAAATTTGCGTTCGCGTTGGGATGGACCATACACGATAATTCATGTAGCACCGCATGGTGCTGTTGAACTCTTGAATTCTGCCGACGGTTCCACCTTCAAGGTCAATGGGCAGCGAGTTAAACCATACTTTCAAGGGTACATTCATCGACCGGAAGAAGTGGTCGACCTCTCCGAGTCCAGTACATGACTCTAAACTGTACTTCACAGGCCAGACACTTTCGATCCCTTTTATCCTTCCACTCTTGGCTTGAGGGCATGCTTGAGTTTCGGTTTGGGGAGGGAATGTGAGGCTCTCCCCTGATTAGCTGATTCGTCTCGGAGTGTATCTGTGGTGCTTGTCACCACCGTAGTCGTATTAGGCGTGTTTCAGATACTACCTATATACCGGCGTGGTCCTAAAAAGCCATATGACCGTGAGGGTTGATGGCACGTATACCAAACTGACACGCACAAAAGTGTGGACTTCGGTAAAACAGACACTCCCAAAAAAGTGAGACTAAAAGAGTCCATAGTGGCCATATTGATTAGCTCTAATTTATTGTATGCAAATATGTGGTGATATGGAAGTTTGGTTGTATGCTCCGACGAGTTGTTGTGCGCAAGGAAAAGCCCCTTCTAACTTAACTGATTGAGTACAATGCATGAGGTATTTGAGGCACCTTTGTGACGAAAGTCACCTTCCTTTTCTCTTATTGTTCCTTGAGTGATTAACCTACTGGACACTTCCAGAGTGTGAGAGAGAGATGTGTAGGATTTCCTTGTGAGGGATTGGAGAGTTAGACTTAAGTGCAATTTACTTGAGAAACTCTCTTACAGGATTTTTTGTGCACTATTTCTGTCAAGGTTGGTTGAGTGCAAACCTTTTGCATCTTGTGAATTTAACGCTTACAATGGTAGAGTTCGGTCACTTGGAAGGCTGACTCATTTATTTGTTCTTGTGTGTCTTTGTCTAGAGTCTAGTTATTTTTATTTTGTTGTGTGTTTGCTCGAGGACGAGCAAGGGTTCGGTTTGGGGATTTTGATGAGACAATATTCTAACGTCTCATTTGGTCCTTTTTAGCGGTCTTTGTGAGTCTTTGTCTTTAGTTTTATAGTCTTTTTAGTTCGATTTTACGCTTTGGTGTTTTGTTTATATTTTGTAGGAATCGATGTCTTTTGAACTAGATGAGGACAAGCTGCTTAGCAAAGCTTGCCGCGGCGAGGGATTCGGTCCGCCGCGGCAAAAATTTACGAGCTTGGACTCGGTAATTGCAGGAAGGCTCACCGCGGCGAGGAAATCAGTTTGCCGCGGCGAGATTTTGCGAATGGAGCCTTTGATTTGAAGAATGAAGCTTCATGCTTGTAAATTATGGAGGCTTGGTATATATTGCGATAAAGAAGGCTACATGACTAAAATCGATCCTTGTGGCGAGATTTCTGAATGGCTCACCTGTTTTGAAGGAAGGCGCTCGCCGCGGCTAGAATTTGCAAACTGGATATATAATCGACAAATGGAAGCTTTGTGGCCAAGCAATTAGCCCTTGTGGTGAGACTCATGAGCTCAGAATTTGTTTTCCTTATTAGCTTAGAATTTGTCTTTCTTTTGATATACTTCTTTTAACCTAGTTTTTGGGAGAGCTCCTAGATTCAGACATTAACATTGAGAAACCCTTGGAGCTTGATTATTCGATTGATTTTAATCATCAGGATTATTGGTATTGATTTCTCTATTGCTTTCTCCTTTACAATTCGTTCTTTATCTTTATCGATTGAATTGTATATTATTGCATGCGAGTTTATCATCTACGTTTCACTTGATCATTACCATGAATCTCTGTATGCAATTATCTATCATGAGTAGCTAACACCTTTGAATATAGTAGTATGTGAAGATTATGCATATTCGTTCTAGGGTTTATCAAATCACTCATATAGGTTAGTCTCGTATAAAATCTTTGTAAAAACCTTCAATTCGATAAGTCCGTATTAAATTCTCTAAATTGTTCATGTTTAAGGATCGTGAATTGACGACTCACGATTTCTCCAGTATAATATATTCTAAGAATAGTTGGTTGAATCGAATTGATTGATTTACTGTACAACAACCGTGTGACAAATATGAGTGTTATCCTAGTTCGAATTAGCATAATTGGATCTTGCTACTGTATTCATCCTTCTCTCATTGTTAATCGTAATCTTAGCTTTAGTTAAACTAGTTAGAAGTGTAACCAAACCATCAGTCAACTGTTACTCGCAAGTATCTGTTTACTCTCACTGCTACGTAGCTTGATTAATTCCCTAGAGATCGATCACGAGTTAGGCTTTAGTCTGCAACTACAGCTTAATCTCTAATTGCTTTTTATAGTATAATTTGAGCTTATCAACCATACACCACTGTCTATGTCAATGTTTTTGAAGCAAACAAAAACAATGTATGTCCCGGGCTGCATCAAAACGATAAGTAAAATTACAATATTAAAGTTTATACAATATAAATTCAAGATAAAATTACTCATAGAAATTTTTGAGAAAAACCTCTTTCCAATGATTGATCTGCTCTGGGGACTTGTGTTTGTCTATATTCATCCAATCCTCTAACTTCATTGACCTTGTGTCGGAAGACACATGGGTTATTGGTCGTATAGGAAGTGAGTTTCCGTTGAGCTGTCTCCTGTAAAATGTATAAAAACATAATTAAAATGCAAACTAAGTTATCAAACTAAGTTTGTATTTTGGTTTTTTGAAACTAAATATTTTAAAGTGTACTTCATCTTGAAGTCATGAAACTCTGGAATATCTTCATTGATAAGCAACCAAGTTGCATGAGCAGTAGTCCCGACCCGAAGTTCATCTGAGTATTGTTGTTGTGTCAGTAAAACAGTGTATCTAATTTTTAAAAAATCGACATATAAGACTTACTGTAATATACAGTTTTGTGACCAAATTGCAAGAGAATGACCACTCCTTCCTCAATGTTATTGGCATCAGGTATGAGTTCGACTATCTTGTCAGCATAAGACTCCCATAGTGACAACTTGATCCTTGTGTTTCTATATGCGAAAAAGTAAAGGTTAATTTTCTTGACCTGCAAAAAATGATTTTTGGTACACAAAAATAGTCTGCTTAATATTACTGACCTCTCATCGCGAACCTCAACTTCGAGAACTCTTGCACGGGCCTTATCGACATATGAGGCTTCACCCCTATTGGTTATTTCACCTATGACATCTGCATGGATGTGAAAAGACCAGTACCAAACTAAGAATAACATTCAATAGCAAAACAATGAGTGTGGTATAGAAAAACACATACCAACATAAAATGGACCCTCGAACTTCACCAAATCATCAAAAGACACCAGGTTAAAGCCATTAGCTATAATACTTAGGTCCGGGCGACATCCAAGAACCTTAGTTACATAGGTAAAGTGAACCTTAAAATCATGGTTAACCCAGCTTTTTGAAACTTCTCTAGCACATTGTTTTCAACCTTGAAGTTCGAAATCTTGACTGTGTCCCCCTCTCGAAGCTGTTTCTTGAAATTGGCCATCAACGCTCTTTTGATGTAAGCAGGTATTTGAGAACCCTACAAAGTTTATAGAGTTAATAACTTATTAATAACTTAATAAACAGTATTTCGAAAAATGAAATAGAATTAACATTTATGTACCTCATCATCGATGAGTATGAGCTCAATGCAAAACAGATGCTTGTTTGTGTCACTTGGACTCCACATCCTTAGAATCTTCACCAATATTGTCTTATTTTCATAGTCTTTCTCAATTAGCCGAACTGGAATGGAACTCGTTCTTTCGTTAGTACTCAGTGTAAACCTAATTCTCTTGCAAAGTGGTCGGGGTGGTTAGTATAAGTGATTGATACCCCCTTATATAGGTGTCACATTTCAAACTGAAAGCTTCTCAGAATCTCCGCATTATTCTTTAAATATATGAATCTGACAGAGATTTTTTTAAGTACATTTAGGAAAACTGCTAGGTAACGAAACATAGATTTCCTAAAGTAGATTGAGAGTATTTAGGAATGGTTTTATGAAATTAGTAAGAAAACATAATTAAGGACTCACACCCAAGTTAGATGCATTTATATATATATATTTAAAAAAGACCAGTTTTTATTCCATCCATTTTGTATAGGACTCAAGCCAAGATTGAATGAGAGAATTTCTTTCAATTTTTTTATTTTCCAAGCCAAAGCCAACTAAAGAAATTATTTGTAAGGAAAGAAATAAAAATTGATCTACACGCCTCCTTTCATTTCAGCATCTTGGACTACCATGTCCCTATTTTTAGTAATAATAGCAACAGAATCAAAGCCATTTTCATTTCTTCTAATTCTCTCATTGCCAAAGCCAACGAAATAAATCATTTGTAAGGAAAGAAATCAAACTTGATCTGCACACCGCCTCCTTTCATTTCGGTAGCTTGGACCATGTGCCTATTTTTAGTAATTAAAGCAACGGAATAGCTAAGAGAATCATTGATTAATTTTAATGGCCTCGATTACAAATCATAAAACATAAAATTCCTTTAAAGTCGACTACGAAAAGCACTATAAATATACACATTCACTGCTGCTTGAAGTTGTGCGGAAATTTAGAACCATATCGATGGATATGGTCATACCTCCTACAGGTTTCGTCCAACGTCTTACTCCATTGAAGATCCGCCTAATGATTTTCCTGGCCATTGATGTATGCTCGAAGTTTGGCATGTTCATGTTCTGGTGAGCTTCAATAATAAAGGATTTCATTCCTCTCCAATTCGTATATATATCGACACGATAAGTTTACGTTTCGTTTATTGATAAATGTTTTAAAAAATTTGGTGGATACTTGAGTGATTCGATCCATAAATGCTTCTGGTGAGATTGTTAAAATGAGATTGTGATTTTTCAGGAAGCATTTGCGGTGATGACAATATCCGAGCGACTTCTGAAACATTTATTTGATGAAAAAATAAAAAATTGAAATAAATTCTCTCATTTAATCTTGGCTTGAATCCTATACAAAATGGATAGAATAAAAACTGGTCTTTTAAATATATATAGATTAAGTAAGAGAGATTAGATAAAATGATAATAAAATAGAAAATATATTTGATAAAGAATCAGTTAGTGAGATAATTAAAAACTTCATATTTATTGGTTAGTAAGTATCTAACGAAACGTCAAAAAGAAAATATAAGAAGTTATTAATGGAATGGAGAAATTCTAAAATCGAAAAATAAGATACGAAACAATTTAGCTATTCACAATGCAATGCACCTTATAAATTCCACAATTTAATTTTTATTATGTTGACAATATATATGGTTTTATTAAATCTCATGTAAATTTACCTAAAAACACTAAAAAATATTTTGAACATATATTTGAATAACAAGACGAATCATAGACACCAATCTTGAATATTAGTATCAATTAAATAAATTTAATTATTTATTAAAATAAGATATAATCATATAGCGTGACTGATGAACCCCTAACCAGTGAAGTTGAAATTTTTGAAGTTATATCATTACGGAGTTACATTAATCATTCATTTTTATTATGAGATTTCGCATGGAGGCTGAGGTGAAACAACTTTTCAAATGTACATTTAACACGTTTTGTTACTGCATGCGAATAACATAATAAATATTGCAAAAAATATATTTTAAATGGTAACTTTTTATTTATCGATAACTACTCAAAAGTACAAAAGAGCATAAAAAAATACTAACAAAAAATATTCAATTTTACTATACTATTCCAAAAAAGAGTTACATGTATATATATCATTTCTCTTTCAGATTAACAATCTAATAGTTGAAGTGATACGGTTTCTCTTTATTTTATTAATACATTTGAAAATTCTGAAAAAACTAACCAAGTAAACCACCCCCACTTTTTATAATCATTTTTTTTATTTCGGTACAATGCAGCTAAAAACAGCAATCCCTATGTTTTATATATTGTTGAATTTTAATGTTATTAGTTATCCAATTCTATATTTGGCAATCAAGGCATGTAAAATATACACATTGCCTATACAATGCACCGTATAGTTGTTATTTATTTTTCAGTAAATTGACCGACTATATTGTTAAAAAAATCATCTCGATAAGTTATTTAAAGATTGACATATATTGTTAAAAAAATTATTAACGTTATTAATCAAAATATTTATGTTGTCAACAATGATTTTTTTTCATATACAGAAAAATGTATTTTGTTAACAACATAAACATTTTAATCAAAAGATAGAAAACAATACCAACAAACATTGAGATATTTTTGATAACTTTAAATGTTTAGTTAATTATATGTGTCTTCCAGTAACAAATAAATGTATTTATGAAAAAAAAATCGTATAAATTATAAATTAAGTTATGAATGTATAAACCTCCACCAAATGTCAAACCAACTATAAGAATGATATTATTCAAACTTGAAAACTTAGTTCGAATGGTAAACTCATCCTTGAGAATTGGATAGTTCCAACTTGGGAACTCAACATCAAGGCGAAATGCAAACAAATATTTGAAGAACGTCATATTCCAACTTAGTAAATCAATCTGATGAGTAAACTATTAACAATGAGATTATTTCAAATTGAAAATTGAATTCAAAGGTTAAACTCAACTTTAAGAATACAATAATTCATAATCAATAACTCCATTTGAAGGGCAAAACAAGTCAAAAATATTATAATTTTAACTTGAGAACTCTAAGGGAAGGATAAACCATGCTTTTAGAAAATAATATAAAAATAAGATAATTATGACTTATTAACTTAATTTTAACGGTAAACATATTCTATGAATGCGATCAGTCAGACTTGAAAGCTCTATTAGAAGTATAAACCACATTATATGGAGAAATACTCTAAAAATATGATAATTCTATTTGAGAACTCAATATGGAGGGTAAACAAACTAATTCCAAATTTGGATCTATATTTGAGAACTAAACAATACTATATGTAGAAAATACTTTAATGATGGGATACTTCCAACTGATGGACTCTATTCAAATGTAAACCATCGATAATAATAAGATCATTTCGATTTGGAAACTAAATTGGTAGAATAAATTCAACTCTTAAGACTGTGATAAGTCTAACTTGGAAACAACTGCAACGTGGTTTACAAGGAGATGTTTAACAATGTTTGGGGTAGTGTTATATATACTCTATTAAATTACACTATGTATTATAATTTGCTTGATTTTTAAAGAATTTTATGTCGTGGCATCGCCACGGGTTAGTAAAAACTACATCCCTCACCAGGAAGGATACTATCTAGGCGGGGAAACTCTCCTTGATCTTCTCTCTACTTTTCTGATTTCGGGGGGAGGGGGGTGGGTGGGTGAAAAAAGCCGACACATGTGAAATTATGTTTGTAGAATAATAATCTTTGTGTGGGGTGGGGTGGGGTGGGGGGGGGGGGGGTGAACACATACCACCGCGGGGGTTTTGGAAACCAACCCTATTGATTGTGTTGTACATTTTTGTATTTTATTTTAGTTCGGATTTAAGGGATACAACTTTTTTTAAAAACATGTGTCTGTACTAACTAACATGTCAAATATAAAATATGCCCTCCGTCCCGGTTTCATCTTCTCGTGGGTCCGGACACAAGATTTAAGAGAAAAGTGAATAAAGTAGGAGAAATTGTGATAAAGTATGAAATATAGTGAATAAAGTATGACAAATAGTGAATAAAGTAGGAGAGGTATTTTCATTTAAGAGATGAGAAGATGAAGTTGGGACGGACCAAAATGAAAAGCGGGAAGATGAAACTGGGACGGAGGGAGTATATGTTATCACCCGTCGGGTCCTGAACGGGTTAAGGTTGAATCCTACCCCTTTCAAACCATATCCTTCACAATGAGTCGTATTTTTATTTTCTTTATAGTTAGCATAAAAATAAACAAGACTCAATGATAGAGTATTGGATGAAGAATGACTACCCACTGACACCATGACCAACCAACGTTGTTTACAAGTAAGTTTGACTATAATCCACATCACTTCTGCTTCTATTCTAACACAAGATTCCCCTTTTGTATTTTCTCGATTAATTTATTTTGTCATTCCCTTTATATTTATTATTAAAAGTAAATCGCTAAAGAAAAGAAAAGTCACCCATAAATAGCTAAAGAAAAGAAAGGGGCACGTTAAACGCAGAACACATTTTACTAAACGCAGAACACTTTTTTATATATTGCAAAAGGCCCTTCAACTGATAAAAATATTGAATTAGTCTCATTTTCCGAAAAAATTCTCAAATTATTACATCTTCGAAAATATATAAACATATATACACTACTGATCATAACAACAAAAATCAATATCGTACAATCATTAGCCATATTATATCGATAATGACAAATATAAAAATGTTTTTATTATTTTAATTTGGTAGTTGTAGTTGTTAATTATTACTCAATTATACTAGTATATTTAAATTGATTTAAAAAATCAAAAAAACCAAAAAATAACAAAAAGAAACGCAAAAACGGTTAAAAATGACAAAAACCGACCACACGAGTCGTCTCGTCGGATTTGAAGGCTTTGAAGCTGACCAGAACCATGTTCGAATTGACTTTGAAAACACTGGTCGACCTCAAAGTGGCCGAATTCTCGATCGGGTCGACTTTGGTGGCCGAATTTTTCGCCAGACGGAACATCGTTGCTCCGATCGGACGGCGTCTCGATCTGGATCTTGGCTGCTCCAGATCGGAGCATGGCAAGCTCCGATCTGGTCAAGTTTGCTCCGGCAAACTCCAAATCGGAGATGCTCCGGTCACCGGCGACGATTCTTCGTGTTTTCTTTTTAAGTTTTTTCGATTTATTCATTCGGATGATAAAATTAATTCGAATAAACTTGTTTGATGTTTTTTAGATAAAATTGTATTTTTTTCAAATTATTGAACCATTTTGTAAATTATAATAATAGTGGTATTATATGTAATATGTAAAAATTTGTTCTGCGTTTAGTAAAAAGTGTTCTGCGTATTCCTGAAAAGTCACCCATAAATAGCTAAATCATAAACACCAATCTATTTCCCAGAGGCATTTCCCGGAAAAACAAATTTGAATAAATCGAGTACACTACCGAGCTCCCGCCGGCACCACCACACGCCACCGCAGCATCGCCGTGAATCTTTGGTAAGCAATGCTGCACGAATTGCTACTGGCACTCCTCGGTTACACCGGAGATCTGATTATAGACGAGTCAGACCACTGCCATGACGCGCCACTCCCCGAGGGCCCCACCTTTAAGCTCGCTTCCGATCTCTCCTTCATTGAAACCAGCGATAAGTAAGTATATTTCTCAGCTGCTGTGGTTTACTCGACCTCAATTGTTGTTCGGTTTGCGTTTCATCTGCCCGTTTTCCGTTTTCCCTATGGTGTCAAAATTTGCTAGGGTTTTGTATTTAATGGTTTCTGAGTTGGAGTTTTCTTCTCTGATCTTTCCTTAGCTTCATCGGAGTTGCTCCTTTTCGAATATGTTGGGATTGAATTTGCGTTGTTATAATTCGTAATTTGGTTAATT
Organism: Plantago major; assembly: GCA_026545765.1. Taxonomy (NCBI): domain Eukaryota; kingdom Viridiplantae; phylum Streptophyta; class Magnoliopsida; order Lamiales; family Plantaginaceae; genus Plantago; species Plantago major. The sequence continues at coordinate 36,567,912 of CM048839.1, forward strand.
AGTTGAATGATTTTGTTCATATATGTAAGGAGAAATGGGTAGGTGTTTTGCTTTGTAGACACATTGGGATTTTGTTTACATGGAAGTTTATGTGGTTCATACATTTGGGTTTTACGCGTGGTCTGTGCCATTGCAGTAATTGTTTGGCAATTCAACATCTTTTGTACTGACAAGATTTTTTTGATGCAATGCTGCACTCTCCATTTTGATAAATGAATGAGGTTAACTGTTGAAAGGCCCGTTGCATAATGTACTCGCCTGTCCCAATTGAGTGTTAATTAGTTGAAAACGCCATGCTTCCGAAAGGAATATTGCGTGATATCATGCTTTTGTTATGACTGTAGACTAGTATTTTGCTGATGTGTGTGTTTTATTTAGAGGCTTGAACTGCTGACTTAATGTTCTCTCATGACACTCATTTTTCCTTTTTTAAAATTTTGTTGAGCTATTCATTTTTTTTTTCCCCTTCTTTTCTCTCCATTGTGGTGGAAAACAGCAGAACTCTATGTTATTGACGTGTCCTTTGGTTCTGCTTTGCAGGGAAGTTATTGAGAGGATAATCACATTAGGGTTTTACTATGGGGGATTGCAGCGGTTTGCGGCTAAGTCTCGAAATTTGAGTTGGATTAGCTCTTCTATTGAATCACCTTTGACAAGAGCGAAGGAGTTATCAAACAGGAAAAAAGTGAAGCCGAGTATATACCGGATGGCAATTGCAAACGGCATTGTTGAGGTGTTGTCTGTCTACAGGTCTGCTGTTCTGCACATCGAGCAGAAATTTTTGTCTGATTCTCTTCCAATCTTGGCTACTGTAACACAAGGACTCAATAAGGTAGAATCTTAGTCTATTAGGCATTATGGATGCTATGACAAAGTAATGTATGACGTACTTCACTATTCTATATTGATACTGTTGAAATTGGAAGAAATCAATGGGAGGCAGGTGCATGCCAATATTAATTCAAAGCTTGAGTGTACTTATTCTGTCTGCTTTGATCTGTAAACCTGAGCTTTTGCCAAGTTAAGTAGCTTTCCACTTGAGAATTTGTGTAGGTTTCTCCTGAAGTGTCTTGCATGTGTTCTCTTTTCCCATGAGACTGGCATTTGAGTGAATATCGATGCTTATAGAATACCCTACATGCTGAATAATGATGCGTTATTGAAATGGGATGCATAATTTTAGTTTGTTCTGCTGCTCCCTTGTCTAACTCACTTTTAACTGCTTGCAACATGTACTAGTTTTTCGTTTTACTGCCGCCTCTTTATGAGCTCATTGTGGAAATTGAGTGTGGAAATATTTGTGGAGGAAGACTTCTTAATCTCTTGCACAAGCGATGTCATTGTGGTATTCCTGAATTGCAGACGTGCATTCAGAGGTATGCATTCCTCACGAGCCTATTCCATATAATTATAGGTTTATATTGATTCGTACTTCATTGAAATAAAACCGCACTTTGCCTTTTTAAGCCGCAGACAATGTAAATGCACTCTAGGAGCTCTTGGTGGAATTAGGCGATGTAATTTCCTGTGAAAATGGAAACAGATATCATTACCCTAGGGTGGAATTAGTAGTTCGAATAAAAAGGTCTGCTATTTTTATCACATTGTACTAGAAAGTAATAGAATAAGTAAAATAAAATAAAAAGTGCTTAGCCTTTACCATCAATATCCGAATCAATTTAATAAACAGTGTCGGTTTCAGATACATCTTTAGAAAATTTAAACTGCTCTCTTTTCTCCAGTCCACTTTTTGACACTTGGGCTGAAGAATGTTATTGTTGGTTCCTCGTGCACACGCATGTCACTTTGCAAATCTAACGGCTAATTTCTTATCTTATGTTTCTATAAGACAATGTTCTTTTTGCGTGTAGGTTGCTTAAGTATGCAATTTATCTATTATTAGTTTGTTACAATCTGTTGGTCTTCCTTGCGACCAATTTGGTTTTCATTAATAGTACCCTTCAGTTGGCAAATGAAACAAAAGAAAGTCATTAGTATTTTTTTATTGATTTCTGACTCAGATAATTGTTCTTCAGCTTAAATGTCGAATCATTCGAATTCCAACTCATGTTAAAATTCTTTTTATCGGTCTTGCTATATCTTGTCTCTGGTTAAATTCTTGTAAATTTCCATCCCTAAGCATGAAATTCTCCTATTTGAACTGATACCCAGAATACTGTTTTGTGTCGCAAACAGGCTTTTGTGGCATGGGCATCAAGTCATGTATAACCAGCTCGCTTCTTGGATGGTATATGGGATACTTCATGATCAGTATGGTGAATTCTTTGTCAGAAGGTACTGTGCTTTTATTTCTTTTTCCCTCCCCCCTACACTGTTTCTCGGCGCTGAGATTCTGTTCTTTTCCTTTTCCTAGAATTATTTAAAAATCATCGATGTTAAAATGTCTTCATATACAGACAAGAGGATGGAGATTCAGATTCTGACTCACTTTCTGACACGCTTACAAGACTTGCACGTATGTCAACGAATGACGAATTGACTGATTGGCATTTAGGATTCCATGTTTGCCTGGTATGGTCATACTTTTGGGTGGACATTATGTTCTCATTGTTTCACTTATCCACCTGATATGATTCTGGTAAAAGCTAAATTTATTTTCCTACTAATTTTGATCAACTAGCAAAACTTTCAAGCGGATACCTGCGTCTGTGTCAAATTTAATATAACATGTAATGTCATTCAATAAAATTTGATGAACATATTAATACAGGCCACTCACTTGTATAGTCTGAGTGTTACATTCACTTCTTCTCTATTATTTTATTTTGGTAATTATATCGAAATAAAACCAAATAAAATGGATCCACTGACATAGAATCAGACGATTCACATGAAAATTGCAACTCTGCAAGTAGTTTTTGATTTGTCATAAATGGATTTTAGTTGTGGTGTTAACGATATACCAGTAAAGTAATTTTGCTTCAACAACTACTCAACACATACCACTTTATATTGATTGGAGAAGAGTTACTATAGTATATAGTATATATGGATGGGTGAATCACACCAGCATGAAATGATTTTGATTGTTGATTTCAAATTTCAATGTGCTGATTTTTTATCTTGATAACTATGTTATGTTTAGTACTTACATAATATATCCAAACATATGATTATCATTCTTTTCTGTGTATTCAATTTTATCATGCATAGAGTTAAGCAGCCATATGGTTTTAATTTCTTTGACAGGACATGCTTCCCGAGTACATCCCAATGCACATTGCTGAATCAATTTTATTTGCTGGAAAAGCTATAAGGGTTCTCCGGAATCCGAGTCCTGCTGTCCAACTTCATGATCCAGCTTCTCATCAGCAAATGCCAAAAGGATCACAAAGGCATTCAGGCTTTAGTGGAAAACTTTCTGTGCAGAAGAATTCTGTTGTCAAGAACATATTGATTGGAGAAGAGTTACTTCCTCAATCTGATGCTGACAAGATTGAGTTTATGCTTCAAGAATTAAAGGTGTTTGTACGCAATAAATTTTTAAAAGTTTTTTGGAATATTTGTTGTGTTAGTTAGTTCTTCTAGATTGCTATTTAAGTATTTTACAAATATAAATACATCTAGATGGCACTAACATGTATTTTATACCCCCTGGTCCCAGAGAAGTGGTACCATTTGCAATTTTTGGCGTCCCGGTAACTGTATCACTCCAAGACAATCCATTTTGGGACATATTATTCCCTTATACTACATATATTTACAACATTACCACTCTTAATCAATTCACCTATATTTTTGTTTTATATAAACAATGCCCTCTTACATTCTTTTCATTATCTGCCACACCAATCAACCACATCACCAAATATCCCCATATTCTATTATACTAATAAATTTCTCATTAAATGTGAAAAAAGTCAAGTAGGTACCACTTCTCAGTGTTGGAGGGAGCATTGTGTAATTTGCTGCTTAAACTGTATGCATTATGTCTCTTATATGAATCATTTCACTATAGGCAAAACTGTTCTTGCAAAAAGCCAAATTTCAAGAGACTCAGTTCTTTAATGCAGGACTCGTCCGAGTTCCATAGGAGATCATTTGAATCGGCAGTTGACGCAATTAAATCAATTGCTGCAAATCATCTCTGGCAGGTGCACGGCACAAATAGCCATTTCTCTGTTTTTTTTTTTTTCAGCGAACACCAATATAATTTATTTGTTGTCACGATCTGCAGCTAGTTGTTGTGCGTGCTGACTTGAATGGCCACTTGAAGGCTCTTAAAGATTATTTCCTTCTAGCAAAAGGTGATTTTTTCCAGGTAAACTGGAGGCAATCCAATCTTTCTTTTTTATCTTATTTATTTTGAATCCTTGCATATCAATTTATGGCAATCCAATCTTTCCAGGTATCATGGATGTACTTTTACTTAAACTGTGAAGCTTTGTTGACTTTTGTTTTAACAGATCTTCAGTTTGATTGTGGATGAAAGTTTATGTCGAGAAAAAGAAGTTAATAGTACAGTTTTTCTGTGCCAAATATTTCATTTGAGCAAACCCTCGAGTTCACAAACTTAATGAGACCCTTTACAGGAAATATGTTTCACTGCAGAATCCCTTTTGGAATGACCATTTAATAATATATCAGCTGTGTTGTTATTCAAGCAGTAGTGCAACCATGAAACTCAACTTTTACATCTCTTTCTCAACAACTCATTCACGATTCATCCTGTTTGTATATGACAGAGTTTTCTTGAGGAGAGCCGCCAGCTGATGCGTTTACCACCCCGTCAATCAACCGCAGAAGCTGATCTTATGGTCCCATTTCAACTTGTAAGCCATGGATGTCATTATGCAATGCCGTTGCTTTTAGGCTTCATAAATCTTTTATGATTTATTTTGTATGCAATATTCTTGTAACTGAGATTTTAAGATAACTCTTTGCAAAGTTTATCCTTTTCTGCACTATATAAAATGAAATAGAATTGTATAGTTGTGGTTCTCTATGCGATTCTTCTATTTTACAGTTATGTTAGGCATACAATAGGATAAGACTTCAAGGCCTGCCTGGACTTTCTTGTCAGTTGTCATTAATGACACTGCAGGCTGCTTATCTCTTTGACATATTCACTTGAACTTAGTCAAGCGTATTTGGTGCAGGCTTCAATCAAAACTATCAGCGAAGAAGATAAATACTTCTCTAGAGTGTCTTTAAGGTTGCTCATCTTACCTTTTCATTTTCCTATTTGAAATTTAAGTTTAGATGGCAGTTTCTTCATACTGTTTTCTACCATCTTAGAATCTCAGGAATGACAGTGAACTCCACCCAGATCAAATTGCCAAAAGCAAAAGTGAATACAGATGGGGACTCAATGATTCAATCAGATACCTCCACGGAGATGTCAATTGATGGCTGGGATGGAATTGCTCTTGAATATACTGTTGACTGGCCCTTGCAGCTATTCTTTACGCAAGAAGTACTCCCTAAGTAAGCATTGAGTAACTTCAACATGCTTTCTACTTTCAGATAGTGAAAGTGTAGATAAGTCATAACCACATTTATTCATTGCCAGTAGATCTGCTTGGTCTCTCATGTCATTACATTATTGATGACTAATATAATTCTATTTCTTTGACTGGTATATAGGTATCTTAAGATCTTCCAATACTTACTCCGGCTAAAGCGAACACAAATGGAATTAGAAAAGTCATGGGCATCTGCAATGCAGCAAGATCATATCGAATTTGCTAAACAGCGCAAAGACCATATGAGCAGTTCAGTATCTCAACAGAGACGACAACGCTTTAGACCAATGTGGCGTGTTAGAGAACACATGGCCTTCCTGATAAGAAATCTCCAATTCTACATTCAGGCAACGCCCTAAACATGGCCTTCTTTTTACATTCAAAAAATTGATTTGCCATGTTCAATGTTTTCCACGTTCTTCCCGAAAGTTATTATACAGAGCATCTTGGGGTATTTTGTCTTTCATGGTCTCATTGTCATCATGTTATATATCAAAATTTGAGCAGCTTGGGTGTAATTGTAACTTTTTTAAAATGTAAAATAATATAAAATTTGGATGTTTCGGAAATAGAGATAAGAGATGATGGGTCAAGATTGAAGCATGAAATTGAGATATGCAGTATTTTTTAGAATAATATATTCTAGTTTAGTTAATTTAGGATTCAGAATATAGCTGTATTCTTTTTCTTTTTCTTTTTTGAGAAAAAGAATATAGCTTCTTTTTCTTTTTTCTTTTTTTTTTTTTTTTGAGAAAAAGAATATAGCAGTATTTCTAGCTTAAGTAAAATCATTCTATGGTCTCATATGTTATATTTCCTAGATTAGCTAACTAGACTTGGCCTATAGATATATTTGTAGGGTTAACTGTTTTGGACAAGTTTTGAGTTATGATAATTAGGATTTGATATTGATTTATGAACTCTCAGAATGGAATTTTCTAGCTTTCCTTTTTGATCATAATCTAGTTCATCATGGTTTGTCTTATGTTATTCCCCCCCCCCCCCCCCCCTCAATTCTTCCTCAATTATTTGTTAATTGGCAACCGTTTGCTACCATTATACTATCTCCGTCCTGCTAATCTAGGCCACTATTCCTTTTTAGACGTCCCATTAATATAGCTACTTTGCTAAAATAGCAAAAAAAGTAAACCCCACTATCTCTCATACTTTTTCCATTATTATTCATTTCTCTCTTTTATATCTCATACTTTCTCCATTCTTTATCATTTCTCTCTCTCCAACAACAAACAATAACCTATTGACTTTCTTATAAAGAAAGTGGACTAACGAAGCGGGATGGAGGGAGTCTTAATTTAATTTTGTGAATAGTATACATAATTAAAGTCCTGGCATTGTCATATTACATATACGAAAGTTAAGTTGTACTTAACGCTGGGACATAGCTCTATACGGTTATAAACACACAGATGGTTCTCTGCAGACAGAGTGAGTGTTAGATGACATTAATTGTTTCCATGACTTTACATTAAATAAAGCTATTAATGAGCTGTCTGTTGTCGAGCATGATGCAAGAACTCCTTTCCCGTTTTATAAATTTTAGTCGCAGTACCATGGTTATCAATAATTTCTGTGGCATCCAGTGAAAAATTGAACATTCCTGTAGAAGAAATAACATATGTCATGTAATACTTGTTACCTTTATTATTATTATTATTATTATTATTATTATTATTATTTTATTGTTATTATTATTATTATTGTTATTGTTGCTGTTGTTATTATTATTATTATTATTATTATTATTATTATTATTACTACTACTACTACTACTTTTTTTTTTGGGAAGCATCTATTTCTGATATTGGTGCTGATAATTGGGGAATCTTCCGTTAATTTCTATAGGTGGACGTGATAGAATCTCAATGGAATGTCTTGCAAGAGCACATTCAAAATTCTCATGATTTCACTGAACTAGTGGGTTACCACCAAGAGTAAGTAACATGGGGTATTTTATATTTTCTACTGCTTCTTTTATACTCCAGTAATACATAAGTGACATGGTTATGTTGTTTGTTTTAGTCTATGGTTGTTAGATCATCGTTTCCACTTTCCATTAAGTTTATGCTGTAGATTCTGGTTTGATGTATAAATTATAAAAGACAGATGCCTATATTCTACCTGTTTTATGTCTACAAAACTCTATACTTGCTAAGAAACTGTCATACTGTACATATTGCTTCAACTTTCCACAAACTACAAAGTTCTCCTATTCAGTGATCTGGTTATTTTCTCTCTTTCTCCTTTTCTATTCCTTTCTTTTTCTTTGTTTATTTATTTGATTTATAGTTATTTTGGGTGGCTGCTGCCATATGCCCATAAAACGTGCAACTGTCATTAATTTATTGTTGTACAGGTATCTGTCTGCATTGATTTCACAATCTTTCTTGGACATTGGTTCTGTGTCACGCATTCTGGATGGCATAATGAAACTTTGCTTGCAATTTTGCTGGAAGATTGAGACCCAAGGAAACAATGAAAGCACTGCTGAACTGGAACATATAGCCGAGGTACATCAGCCAACATACAGTTTATTCTAGGTTGTTTTAAGTTGGATATAACATGTAGTCCAAGACCTCTTGGATATGATTCTCTTGTGTTTTTCGTTTAAGTGTGAATGGAGACTTGTTTGGCTTAAAATGGTTATGATTCTCTTGTGTTTTCCTGGTCAATTAATTTTCTTTGACTTGTTTGGTTTAAAATGGACTCAAAATTATTCTTGATTTAGATCCTTCGATGTTCAACTGATAGTATGTTTGCCATCATCAAACAAACCCTGCAAATAACTTTTTTTCTTTTTTATTACTGCAGGAGTTCAATAAGAAATCTAATTCATTATACACTATACTCCGAAGTAGCAGGATTGCTGGGAGCCAGCGTGCTCCATTTCTTAGGCGTTTCCTTTTACGTCTCAACTACAACTCCTTCTTTGAGGTAATAATTTTTATAAGAATAAATGGCTGAACTCAACTTAACTGGTGGGTGATGATATAATGTATTGTGACGTTCTTCTTGGCAGGCAACTGCTAGAGGGGTACTCAATGTCGTAAGACCTCGAGCAACACTTGGAGCTCTTCAGTGATTTAACCATCTCTTGCCTGGTTAATATCACCTGGACTTCAATTTAGTTTCTCAAGGTGTAGTAGCTAAATCCTGATTAACTAGTAAATATTATGATCGATGACGGCAGACTGTTCTTCCCAAGTTCAAATGCTCAAGCTCGATGGTTGTGTAATTACATGCATGTATGATAGAATTTGCAGTTTACACAACTGTGTGTGCTCAACTGTTTGCCATTTTGCTTCTTTTCCTGGTAGTGTCTTGAGTTCCTCCTAAGTCCTAAATACCTTGTGAGGCAACAGATTGTTATGTTTGGACTGGTTGTAGCAAGTAGGTGAAGTTTTAATTTGATGCCTTCCATTCTAACTGTGTTCGCCCGGTTCATTGAACATGAAGTGTGCGGATTTGTTCCTGAAGATGGTTAAAAGAGTGGTGACTCGCACTGAACTTGGTTAGCATTGATTCTCTGTCAGCCAAAAACCCTGTCCATTACTCCATTGTATAGGTAGAGTAGACTAATCTGTTTGGTGGTCGGATTAGACACATAATTTAGCTGATGTATTCTGGTACTGTACTAGCTGGGCCATCAATGTGTTCAACATTGTAATTGAACACCTTGTAAGATTGACATTAAGGTATAGCTATGATATATTCTTGTTATGTACTTTATTCTTGGGAATTTGATCTCATTTTAGATAGCTGGATTATTTTGTACATATGGATCACATAATGTTACCTTTTCGGGTTTTTATCATATGTTTTCCAAAGTCTGACAGTGTGGAGTGAGATTAGGAGGCCTAGAGGCGTCATGCTCATACCAGTAACATATTTCTTGAATGTTTCCCTGTAAATGTGAACAAGCAAGTTATGCCCCTCTTCAATTTCAACTCTCCACTTTCCCTTTTTATTTCTCCGTATCTCACCTTTCATGCTACTTTAAATGAAATTATATCTCATACCGTACGGAGTATACTTTATTCACGGTATCTCATCTTATATTCGTGAGTTTACTCTGAAGATCTGTGCCCAACTGTTGTGTTTGGGACAGGGTGTCAAACTATAGCTTATGCAGAAGATATATACGTATAACATGGTAAAATGTGCATTTATATATATTTTATGTTCATGTAATTATATAGTACTTATATCAATAGGTTGACATTTGTTAATAATACATGCAAGTAGGTAATTGACTTGACATATCACATGTGATTGCATGTACCCACAGGCTATAATATTCACCAATAATGCATGCAAAGTAGTCAAGGTCATTCATAATGCTAGGATGTTGCGTGTAGAATTAATGTATTATATACTTCCCTATGAAAAAAGTCTAACAATATACTACTTCATAAAATGGAGAAGCTTGTCTATTAGGGTTAAGCCTTTATCACGAAAATTTAAAGTAATGATAGAATATAGAAAATGTATGAAAAAGTATACTTTTAGTGGCAAAAGGTGTAATTTGAGTTTAAAGTTGAGATTGTTTATTATGTTAGGTGTGGGGTAGCTTCCTTTTTTGGTAATGTATAAAGTTCTGTGGGACGACTAAAAATGACAAAGGTATGAAGTTCTGCGGGACGGGGGAGTACTAGTCTAGTATTCCATCCGTCCCAAGTCAAATGAGAAATATACTACTAGTCTAGTACTCCATCAGTCCCAAGCCAAATGTCTCATTTGATTTTTTACAGTTAACATTTTTCAACTTTGACTACAATTTAATTTTAAACCGTAAATGTAAAATGTTCAATTAAATTATATAATTAAAATTTTGGAAGTAAAGTTTCATTATATGATTTAATTGAACATTTTCCATTTACGGTTTAAGATTAAATCGTAGTCAAAATTGAAAAATGTTAACTGTAAAAGGTCAAAATGAGACATTTAGTATGAGACGAAGGGAGTAGTACCTAATAATATTAAAAATGATAACCGGTAACTTCTCGTGAGGATCGTTTACTCACTATGTCCCGTTTCATACTACTAGTACATAATATTTTCATTTTGGATGCCTTAGTTCAAGGCATCATGTCCCAAAATGAGAAGTTAGTATATCTCTGTCCTATAATTTACCATCACATTATAATAACTATCCTTATTTTACATGTTAAAAAATAAAGTGGATAGAATATTTGTGATTTAGAGTTAAATAAGTGAAATTAAACTAAGACCATGTTTTACAGTTGACACTAACTTATCGGTTCGATCATAAAAACCTATCACATGAACGTTTAGTTAGTAGCTTATAAGCTAACTTATATGATAAATTTATTCATGTAACTTATTAAAAAATAAGCTAGATGATTTAATTTTATATGTTTTAACAGATCAACTAAATAACTTACTAAACACCTCTAAAAAATGAACTGATAATATTAGCTACCAAGTAGCTTTATCAATAACCGTCAACCAACTAGTTTGGGTAAAGATGGCCTAAAATTTAAGCTCAGGGGGCATTTCGCACTAGTTTCTTCTTCTCTGCCAAGTTGACCATGGAGAAAGAAACAGCTCCGTACTACAAGAAGCACAACTGACAAGCAAACATCACCTCCTTCAATGGCACTACCATTTCTCTCCATCACAGTCTTCACATTCACCATCATTGCTCTCCTCTCTTCTCTCCACTGTTCATCTTCTTCTCATCATGAAAACTTCAACTCTACTTCCACAATGATCCTTCCACTCTCTATCAAAAACCACCAAAATTACCACCTCCGCCGCCTTCTCCGGTCCGCTCGGATGCCCCTCCACGACGACCTCGCCCTCTATGGGTCTGTATTTTCTATTTCAGCAGATCTCAATTGGTGTGCCAAAATGTTGATTACCTTTTCGATTGTGTAGGTATTACACGGCAGACGTATGGATCGGCACTCCGCCGCAGAAATTCGCTCTCGTAGTTGACACCGGCAGCACTGTTACTTACGTTCCTTGCTCCACTTGCTTACACTGTGGCCAACATCAGGTTAAATTCCATTCTGTTATCAAATTTTAGGGAAATTTGCTAGTCCAAGTCTATTAGAATTGGGAGCTGCTGGCTAGCATTCATTCATAAGGATTAAGGAGTTATCATCATGTTGCGCATGGACCTTTTTTGAGCAATAGTTTACCGAATGGTGTTAATATTCATATGTAGCTTGAGCTTCATTCCTGCTTTCTAAGTGGCTCTACAGTTTTGTGGTTGGGTTATAATATGTTAAAGAGTATTATGTACTTTAGCAATATGGAATGGCGGGAATGAAGACTTTTAGATGTCTTGTATGTTGCTTTGACAAAGATTGACGAGTTCTTAAACGGATTAATTTTCTAATTTTAGTTATATAGAGCTGGCTCTTGTAGGGGATTGTGATCGAAATTGTAGTTATCTGCATGGGTGAATGCTTTGTATTGGTTATCTTTGGAAAGATTACTTGAACGAAAATTGGATTGTGTAAATTGATGGAAGGAGAAATAGACTGCAGTGTTAGATTGCCGTTGACAAGACATTCTGGAATGAATGCAGCTCTATTGGAGAGATTGGAGAGAATATTTATTTGTTAATCAACTTCTATTCACTAGATAAATGTAAATATGCCCTTAACAATCTCTTCTTGTTGTATCTTCTTATTGATTTGTCCTTCCGTGATATAATTTTGAACAAGATATTTGGTCTATAATGTTTGTACACTGGGGTTGTGATCTGGTAATAAATTAGTCAATCTCGTTCGTGTTTCTTTTTCTTGAATAGGATCCAAAGTTTCAACCTCAACTCTCAAGGACTTACAAACCTGTAAAGTGCAATAAAGGTTGCACTTGTGATAACGACCAAAAGCAATGCACTTACGAAAGACAATATGCTGAACTGAGTACAAGCAGTGGGGTGTTGGGTAAGGACATGATAAGCTTTGGCAATCAAAGCGGGCTGGGACAGCAACGGGCTATTTTTGGTTGTGAAAATATGGAAACTGGTGGTCTTTACAGCCAACATGCTGATGGAATAATTGGTCTTGGTCGTGGAGACATTAGCATTGTGGATCAACTTGTTGGTAAAGGTGCAATTAGCAATTCATTTTCGATATGCTATGGAGGAATGGATGTCGGTGGTGGTGCCATGGTACTTGGAGGATTTTCTCCCCCCACAGGCATGATTTTTTCCCGTTCTGACCCTATGCGCAGGTAGGTTCAAGAAATATTTCCTGGTAGTCAATGGACGTACTGTTTAGCTATTTCCCAACAATTACACTTAGTACATCTTACAAATTTATTCTAGAATCTGAATTGCCACAGTCCATATTACAATGTTGAGCTGAGGGAGGTACATGTTGCTGGAAAGAAGCTTCCGGTGAATCCCAGGGTTTTTTATGGTAAACTTGGAACTGTGCTAGATAGTGGCACAACTTATGCTTACTTTCCAGATGCTGCATTTGTAGCATTTAAAGAAGCGGTAAGGTACTTGTGCCTCTATACTTGACTCTAATCATGCATCACAGCACACTACGTTTCCAATGAGCTGACATCAATAAATTGAAAAACAAATTCATCACCCCTCGGATTTCTGTGTAATTGTGCATGTGACCAAGACAAGACAGCTTGTTATTTGCTCTAAACAGTAAACACAATTTAGAAATTTCATTTTAGTGATTGATCAATATTTTGATCTCTCTTCTAGTATCATTTATTAAATGGTACTATCATTTAACTCTTCAGATGCTTACTTTCTTAGTCCTTGCCTTTATAACATGTTTCCATGTTGGCATGTAGGTCTCCAAGGAAGTACACCACCTGAAACAGATACCGGGCGCAGATCCCATTTATGATGATATCTGCTTCTCAAGTGTTGGAAGGTAATACTATAATTGTTAATAGAAGTTCTGAACAAGTAGCATTTTCAATGGTTTATTCTGTTCATACTGTGATAGTAAGTTGGTGATGTTGCTCTTGTATAGTTTACTGCTCTCAGAAACCTTCCCATTGGTTGAAATGGTATTCTCCAATGGACAGAAGCTATTGTTGTCACCTGAAAATTACTTGTTCAGGGTACGTGTCTTCATTATCTTACTTTTCCCAAAGCTTTGTTTCAATGGGTTCATAGATAAACCAGTGTGTGTGTGTGTGTGTGTGTATTCACACAGGGTATGTTTGAGTTAATCGTCAGCATAAATGCGACATATATTGGTTCTTACCTTGTAGCACACAAAGGTGCGTAATTCATACTGCCTCGGAGTTTTCTCAAATGGGGTGGATCCAAACACATTATTGGGAGGTATATTTTCTGCTTTATATGTGCATTTGTTTATTTATTCTTTTGCAAATAATTCTGAAGTCTGTGATAATTCAATTATTTGCCAAGTCGGTACACCAGCCATTTGAAAGATTGATCAGTTGGTCTGTCTTTGCTCAATACTGTGGAAGGATGAGAGTTTACAATGTAATTCAGCATTAATAGACCTAAAAATTTAGCGAACAGCTCCGAACCGATGATATGTATCTTTGTTGCTAGCGGCTTTTGAAGCTTAGGGCAGTAGGCCTTCGGGCAGATGCATTTATCTTTATTTGAATTGAGCTGCTTCATATTAAAAGAAATCGCTACATTCTAAGGTAGCATCCAGCTCAGACTCTTGTTGTAAGTCAAAGATGGAAAAAAACTAGCCTCATTTATTTTTTTTCTTTCTAACAAAAGAATATTATTACAAGACAAAGGGGAAGATTTGTATATTTTTTCCTTCTTCATGAAATAAGGCCACAAAGCTCTTGGATTTGCTGATAACGGGATTCAGATCGACAACACAAGTATTATGTATGGAATATGTTATGGTAAATCTTCAAAATTTCCTTGTGCGCATGTCAGTGATTACTAATTCACCACCCCACTTGAGGATTACTTTGGCACTTGTCCATTTACAAGAGAAATAATTGAAATCCTACTGTACATATCTAGTCTCTTCTTATTTCATGCCATGAGTGAGTCTAGCAGATATACAAACATCCTCTAATGTATTGTGTTGGTTGGGGGGGGGGGGGGGGGGGGGTTATACGTCTAGATGATTGAGCGTAAGGAATGAAAAAGTTTCTGTGTGATATAATATGGATTTAATAAAAAGATGAGAACCGTGTTGCATTTGCAACTTATGCATAAAAACAAATCTTGTTCCTTCATACCTCATACCCCGTAAAAATGGTAATTTTCTCAGCTGCTCTTTACTGGATCTGTTACCTCCAGGCTCCAGTCATGTTCAACCTAATCATAGCTATTCTAACACATACTGTGTATTTTAGTGTTTATACTTATGGAAGTAGAATTTCAGCTAGAGATCCATTTCATTAAATATTGACCTGACTGTTTAATTTAGGGTCCTTAATATTTAGTGTTTCTTGGTTCATGTTTGAACGTGAGATTCTTTTTATTTTACGCCTATTATTTTTGCATATTCCTTGTTTCAGGTATCATGTTCCGCAATACTCTGGTGACATATGACCGTGAACATGAAAAGATTGGTTTCTGGAAAACCAATTGTTCAGAGTTGTGGCAGAGACTTGGTGTATCCACTGCACCTTCACCAGTAACAGACTCGGATGAGTCAAACACAACCTTGGATATTGCCCCTACACTGGCTCCCACCAGACCTCCGCTAAATGGAGCTTCAGGTACAGTTGGTATCTGCATTTCTCTCTAAATATTGCATATGATTTGTTTGTCAAGCGCTGGATAAATATGAAACCACATTAAATTTTTTGGCAGTAGTTTCATATATAGATTTATAGAGGAAAGACAGTTTTGGAACCAAGTGCATACTTTTCATTCCAGCTAGTACAAATTCGATCCGAGGATCTAGACTAGAACATCAAAAGGACAGAAGACTAGGAAACAAATCACAGCAACTAGTCTATCTATGAGGCAAAACAAATTGCCTGCTTTTTTCCAATAAAATCTTATCTAGAGAGCATCTAATCCAGATGCCTCCCCAAAACCATGCCATTGTAAAGAACATCATTTCACATTCTCCACACTGCATACATCGTTTCAGCAAAAGCCAAACGAATCAAACACGCTCGCCATCCCTTACAGCTAGCATGGCGAACTAGCCAAGCCAATTCCGCATCCCAGCCAAGAGGATCCCGTGCAAAACCCAAGCAACCAAGGACCTGTTTCCGAACACCACCAGAAAAACCACAACCAAAAAACAAATGCTCTCTAGATTCACTCTAACCACAAAAAACACAGGGCCCATCAGTAGTATACCAATTCTGAGAAGTCTATCTTTTGTACAGAGACGACCATGACAACACATCCAAATTACAAACTATAAAAAGTGCGCGAGGTCGTGCCTTGTCTGCATAAAAAATAATTCTCCAATTCACATTAACCTGATCACCCTATAAGCATCTAAATACAGCAGTAGTAGAGTACTTACTGCTGATCAGAGCATCACCCTACACATTAGCATGACAAATCACTTGCTTATTCTTGAAAATAAATTTCAGCATCCAAGAACAAGATTGCATAGGTTGATACTCCAAAACATCGCATTCTTTCAAGTAATAAGCATGTGCCCACCGCACCCATAATTTGTCAGCCTTGCAACTCAAGTTCCATAAACGCCTACCCATAGTAGCTCTATTCCAATTAGGCAAGAACCTGAAGGCCCCCAGCATTCTTTGGAGCACAAAGCGTCTCCCAGGCAATATAAAGACATTTATGCTTACTCATTTACTCTCATACTATGGCCTTCTGTTAATTTTTTACAGACTTTTGGTTTTTGGTACTTAAAGAAGTATAGTGATATTTGTTCTCTCTTTTTGTGTAAAAGCAAGATCCTGTGTTTTCTCCTTGTCCTGACTTCTGAGGTGTGATTACGAAGTGTGACATTAGTTTTCTTTCATCTCTCTTCTAGTGTGATTTGTCATTACTGATGCTCCTTGCTCATGCTTGTGGTGAACATACCTTTACAATTTTCACATCTTTTGGTGCACTTGCAGGTTATGTGGCCACTGCAACAGAATCAACGCCTCATTCAGCTGCATTTTCAAAAGAAATTGCACTTGGAAATATATTGGCGGTTTTGAGTGGTTGTTTGATACTAGTTGGTACCTGTCTCAATTTGTGTATTTGATTCAAATTCTGTACGACTTGAAGGAGTTGCAAAATTTACAATTCAATTGGTATAGAATTTTTTAAGTGTAATTAGGTGTTCTGAATTTCAAAACCGGCGTAGCCTGCATTATTAATGGCATTCCCCAAGGGAGCTTTCAGTGTAACTACATGATAAATTGTCTACTTGCGTTCCATGAGAATATGAAGGGAAATTGGAACTGGAAATTTGTGTAAGTAAGAACCAAACAGACAGAAGAAACAAAAACAGGTCAAGATATCCCTATCCTTCAGAGACTCGCCTGAGACACCAGGCAAACAGAAAACTGCCCGGTATTGATCTGAAATAAGAAGAGAACTGTGCATTTTACATCCAAGTTACTTGACATCACTAAAGTGTAGATTCTTAAACTTGCATATTATAGGCAGGCATAATCAATTCATTTGACGTGGCATAAATCATTATTTATGTGTATTAATCGTAATGCATCACTAATGTTGCATGCTAAATTGCTGATACATGACCTTGTAGGATCAAGAGATTACTGCAGCTTTTGAAAAATTAAGAAAATATTCTGGATCTAGGGTAGCAACTTAAGGCATTAGCGGATGCAGCTCTGTTTGATGCATACAGTCATATATACTACTCGTGCTCACAATGTTGCCTCCCCTATGTCGACTCCTAACAGAAACATAACTAAACAAGATGCTGGCTGAAGACAATGACCGAATATGTTCATCCTCTTCCACAATGAAAGTTGATACTAACATAGAAGCAAATTTTCTAGTACCAGTACTAGTGCATGCATAGAGGCTTGGAGCAAGGTATCATATGTGAATGGAGAGAACCATGATGAAGTCAAAATGCCTACTCATTCTTTGGCTATTGGCCCTTACAAGAAGAAAAGTGGCAAGAGAAGCCTGTTCAAGAGCTCGTCAACGCGAGCTAAGAAAGGTAAAAGCAACAAGGGCGCATCCATGTTATAATCAATTTTGTGCAGTATTTCACTTTTTTGGAGTTCGAAATTAGGCTTACATAAAAAGATGAAATAAAGATTCTTATAAGTGAATGTTTTCAAAAGCTCGTGCTTACACCTCAAATTTTGCTCAAAACTGTATTTCCTTCTGTCTGTTTGAAAATATTGTGCTAGCTATGAAATCAGAAGTTTGTGCATGTTTAATCAAATAGGAACAAGTAGATATTTAATTATCATCTATTTGACACTTACGATTCAGTCAATTATATTAGACTTAAATTATTCCAGTCAGATGTGCAATCCCAATACTTCACCACACTTTAATGTAAGGAACTTCAAGTCAAATTCGAAGAGCTTTCCCTTGTATAGACAAAGTGTGAAGCAAAGCTGGAGGAAGCCGAGGTATCCTTGCTAAGGATTGATTGTCGATGAAGGAATCTTTATTTCGTTCAGCTATGACAACCCGTGTGGAGTTCTTACATTCAAAGTCTTGCACTTGCTTCAATGGAATGTTGAAAATGAAGCTGGCGGACCGTGAAAGTGAAGGGAAACGTGAACTTGTCCTATGTCATTTTTTTTCTTCTGAAAATGATATTATATTACTTAATTAAACGAGGACAAGTCTAATAGAATTACGAGTGTCCTTAACTATTACATCATGAAGCCACAGAGGGCACAAATCCCAAATAAAATGCGAACAAGTATTATTACATGCCAAAATACTAGAAAGTTTGTTTCCAAAAGATCGTTTGCTTGCTTCTTTTGCTAATGCGTCTGCAACCGCATTTTCTTCTCTGTAGACAAAAGATACCGTTACTTTCTTCATATTGTCTATGTGTTTCCTGATTTCTTCAAGTACCATCTGCTGGTGGATTGTTACTGCTACCTACCTGTTTAAACACGATATATGAAATTTTGAGTCAGTTTGGACTAGTATAGTAAGAGTATCAATTTGTGCTTGTTCACAAAGTTTTAACCCTAGTTGTAAGGATTTTATTTCTGCCATGTTATGGTCCATTATGCCAAGATAGGTTGCACTGGCTTTTGTGAAGGATCCATCCGTGTTACGTATTATATGGCACATGCTCCAGCATGTCCATTACTTAGACAAGAACCATCTATGTTAAGAGTATGGAAAGTAGTGGAATGTTTCCATTTGCAAACATGTGGCTGAGTGTTTTTTTGTTGTCTTGGTAAAAAGACAGCTTTATGGTCATTTATAAGTTCCAGTAGTTGTGTATGGAAATTTCTGGGGTTTAATTCCTCATTTCTGAAGATTTTATGGTTCCGGTGTTTCCATATCATCCAAAAAGTAAGGATTGTTTTTATTTGTTGTTCAGAATTATGTGGGCTCTGGAAGAGAACTTCAATGAAGTTGAGATTTTGGTGGTTTGAAGTTGTGGTCCAGTGGATGATATTTTTTCACAACAGCACATTGGAAGAAGAGGCGTTGAGTTGTTTCCAGATGAGTTTTGCAAAAAATTGCATGTATCAGTTTGTATTATTTGTGTTTATAGAGTCTGGCTGCTGTTGGGAGGCGATCGTGTGTAACTATCCAGCAGAAGAATTTTATTCTTGGTCGGACTTGTCGGTTCCAGATTTTATCCCAAGGCCAATTTGGTCCCTGCAAAGTTTGTTTTATTCCTTGCAGGAAATTATAAGTATGTTTAACTGAAAACTTTCATCGATCGAAATGTTCCCAAGTTATTGTATCACCTTTTTCTTCATCATGTAAAGGTATTCCTAGTATAGTGTTCACTACTTCAATTGGGATTTGAGCTTTTAATTTTTAGGAAATTGCATATAAGGATCACTTTGTGGGTTGGGCTTGCATAAAAGGACCACTCAAAAAAAGTCTTGCAAAATAGGTCATTCTATTTTTTTGAGCCCTAATTTCTCCCAACTACAACATGACTTTCCATGAATGTCCCTCATTTCTTTCTCTCTTGCACAAAAGGACCACTCAAAAATTTTTTTGCAAAAAAGGTCATTCTATTTTTTTGAGCCCTAATTTCTCCCAACTACAACGTGACTTTCCATTAATACTCCTCCTTTCTTTTTTCTCCAAGTCTACCGTACTGCAGTGTGTACGGAATTCATTTGTTCTTCATCGTTTCCAAATTTCTCTCTTCTCCTCTCGCATTTTTTCTCTCTCGGTCAGATTCTTTCACTCGTTTTTCCTGTTTTTCACTGTGTTTTTTGCAATTTCGACCATGGATTTCATTGTATCTCCCACGTTCAATGGTTTTAGCCATGCTTTTGGCATAAAACCTGGTTTTAAGTTTTCTGATCTTCTAGATGTTCCAATTTCGAAATTTAATCTTAAGGATTTTGATTCGACTCGATTTGTTTATCTTATTGAGAAGAAAACGTTCATGCTTTTCACTGATGATGATATTGCTGTGATGATTGGTTTATGTTCTGCTCACGGTTTAAAATATGTTGATATTACTATCCTTGTCGGATCTGTTGAGGTTGATGATGTTCCTGTTAATTGTGTTAATGGTAAGAGGATGTTTATTGGTGAGAGCAGTGGGAGTGGTGGTTCTGGATTGGCTGCTGAAACCAACTCCTCATTGCATGAAACTAACAGAGTAGCTGCTAAAACCAACTTAGTTGGTCATGAAACTAACAATGTAGTGGGTAGGATATAATATGAGGGCAGTAGCCCTGGACCCGTCCTAAACCCTAAACCCTAATTAAGACCGTAGCTCCCGGAGGGTATTTTCAAATTCATTTGATTTAAGGGTTCACCATTCCCCTTAGGGTTTTAGAATTTTATGTTGAATATCTTAAACTTACTTTTTGTGTTATGAAACTATCTTATGTGTCATGAAACTAACATATGAAACTAACTTTTTGTGTTGTGAAACTATCTTATGTGTCATGAAACTAACATTTTTATGTCCTGAAACTAACATTTGTGTGATGAAACTAAGTTATGTGTCTTGAAACTAACTTTTTTGTGTTATGAAACTAATGCTATATTTCCTGAAACTATCTTTTTCGTTTTTTGAAACTAACATGTGTCCTGAAATTAACTTATGAAACTAATTTATATGTCCTGAAACTATCTTTTTTGTTTTTTGAAACTAACATGTGTACTGGATCTAACTTATGAAACTAATGTATATGTCATGAAACTATCTTTTTTGTGTCCTGAAACTAACATTTTTAGATCATCAAACTAACTTATGTGTGCTAAAACTAACTTTTGTGTCCTGAAATTAACTCCTGAGATTGTAGTAACTCGACACGCGAGTATAATCCCCCACGGTTAAATAATGTTTCCGTGATCTTTTGCTTTCCTGAAACCAACAGAAAAGAGTCATGAAATCAACATTAAAGAATCCTGAAACTAACTCAAATACTCTTGAAACCAACTCAAAGACTCATGAAACTAACATAACAGACTCTTGAAACCAACAAAACAGACTCATGAAACCAACATAAGATTGATTAAACTCATGTACCCATGAAACCAACATTCTAGCAACATCTAGATCGTATCTAATCGATCGTTTTCTCTGAAACAAACATACCTAGCACAGAATTGTAATGAAACTAACTCTCTAGTTTGTAGAATTCAAAACACACAAGTGAATAAATTCATGTACCCATGAAACCAACATTCTAGGCATTTATATACTGAAACTAACCAATATTCTAGGCATTTCAAGAACTCAAACATGTTTTTAATCCCCCGCGGTTAATTGTTGTTTCCGTGGCCTTTTGCTTTCCTGAAACCAACAGAAAAGACTCATGAAACCAACAGAACAGGTTCCTGAAACTAACTCAAAGACTCATGAAATCAACAGAACTGGCTCCTGAAACTAACTCGAAGACTCATGAAACCAACAGAATTGGCTTCTAAAACTAACTCAAAGACTCATGAAACCAACAGAATTGAAGGTATATATTCAAATTCAGTTGATTAGGTTCACCATTTCCCCTAGGGTTTTAGAATTATAAGTTCCTGAAACTAATACTATTTTGTTCTGAAACTAATATTGTTGACCCTGAAACTAACTTTAATGAACCTGAAACTAACATTCTAAGTTTTTTAAACTAACTTTAATGAAACTGAAACTAATATTAATGAACCTGAAACTAACTTTCTGAGTTCATGAAACTAATACTAACGATGCTGAAACTAATACAAATGATGCTGAAACTAATACTATTTTGTTCTTAATATTTGTTGGCCCTGAAACCAATATTCTGAGTTTCTGAAATTAACTTTAATGAATTTGAAACTAACATTCTGAGTTACTGAAATAAATTTTAATGAACCTGAAATTAATACTAATGATGGTGCTTCTCCCATATTTGTTGCTCGACATACTCAGCTATCAAAATCAATAAGCACAAATTATGACTTCACCAATTAAACATAATAATACTTATATAAAATATACAACTACAATTCACACAACCGTTAAAGTAAGCAAAACAATTTCTGAAATTAGTTAGTGAACCTGAAATAATACTAATGATGTTGAAACTAATACAAATGATGTTGAAACTAATACTATTTTTTCTGAAACTAACCGTTCGCCTGAAACTAAGATTGATTCCTAAATTGATAATCGAGTGATAGAGAATTGAAATTCGAATTTTCCGTGGAAACTATCCAACTGAAACAAAAGAGATTTCTCAACCTTCAATTCAATTACCAGTAGTATCACACAGTTTGCCATGGTATGTCTCTTTGTTTGTTTTACTCACTTACCCCCAATTCCAATTTTCATCCATTCAGGTCAGGACCTCTGTTTTTCTTTTCCATTCCACTATGTGATTCCATTTCCAATGAATTCGTGATGTAGAAAGTTGCGCACTGTATCACCCATCCATTCTTCTTCTCTTCACTACAATTACTCACTCACATGAGTACAAACAGAGTTTAGAGAGAGATTCAGAAATTCACACCGAATATGGCATCTTCTTCCACCGGACAATCGGCAATGGTGGTTACCAATTCCAGCGTCCTCGTCCTCCTCCGCCGGTGTAACGGCGGTGTTGAAGCACTCGGAATCGGCAGCCATGGTGGAAAAATGAGAGGACGATTTGGTAAAGAAGAAGAAGAGTAGAGTTGTTGTTTGGTGAAGAAGAAGAAGAAGCAGATCTGAGATGATGAGGATGAAGATGTAGGTGAAAGTGAGGGGTAGTTTTGTCCACTCATATTTGATTTAAATTAGAACGGCCTTAGTTGCAACAGTTTTAGCGAGTGGTCTTTATTTGCAATGGTTTTGCTATAGTGATTTATATAAGTAATTTTCCCTTTAATTTTTTCATATCTCAATTATGTTGTTGGATATAATCTTTTACTTTAGTATTTTTCCTGTATTTCTTCTATTGTAAAATCCTCAAGTATTTTTCTGGGGATCCAAAGGTCTTTCCAAAAAAGAGTTGTGTCACCATCTCCAATCTGGAAGAATAATCCCTTTTTGAAAATTTCTTGTAGTTTCATCGGATTTCTCCAAAACTAACTATTTTGTGATTTGATTTAACTTATGCTCAGAGGAAATGTGTGTTAGGAAAATACTTATTATTCTTATAGACTTGATTACCAGAGGGTATTTGTCTGAAAAGTGAGCTTTCAAAGGTGTTTTAGTGAGAAGACATTGTTTAGAAAAAGGTAAAACAATGTTTTTTAGAAAAGGCCCGAGTCTGTTTACCAGAATGTTTAAAGGATTCTGTAACTGACGTAGGTCTGAATTCCGACAGTTTGCTGGAATTTGTTTTTTTTTGTATCAGGGCTAAAATGGTTTCATTTTGTGCATGGTCAATGGTACCATCCTGGAAGGAGTTGACCGTTTGGATAATTTGTGGTTATAAAGTCTTCCATTGGAATTTTTTTTCTTACTATTTAGTCCATCCGGACTAGGTGCTTTATCTTGTCCAATGGACTTTATTGCTTTCCATATTTCCATTTCTGTTACCGGGGATATAAGTGTCTGATTTTCTTCTGGTGTTAGACGGAGAGTTTGTATGTCTAGATAGGGTTCTAACGTCGTATCTTGAGCCTGTGATTGGTTTATGAAAACTTGTAGAATTCTTCTACTATTTTATTCTGGTCAAGAATCCAATCACCTGACTTATTTTTTATCCCATGCATAAAATTTCTTCTATTCCGGTGGGATGCATAAGCATGGAAAAATTTACTATTTGCATCGCCCACTTTTATCCAGTTGTTTTTTGTTCTCTAAGCCCAGAAAATGGCCTTATTTTTATTCAAGGTGTTTATTTGGTTACGGATATTTATTTTTTGTGGTCCCCACACAGCTGGGTCACGATGTAGAATCATGGTTATATCCAAAAGTTCTCGTTTTAGAGTTTTTATTTCAAAATTTATATCACTTAAAGAAGTGAGTTTCCAACTAAAAAGAGAAGTTGTTAAATGGTTTAAACTCTTCTATAAGCTAAAATCAGGTTTCGACATTTCTGAACTCCAAAAAGTTCTAAAATTATTTTTAAAAATGTCATTTTCTGCCAAGAGCTTTTCGAAACGAAAAAAAAAATGTAAAGGGAGTTTTGCAAGGGGGTTTGTATCAACTAGTAAAGTTGATCCGACAGAAAATTAACAAGGTTTCTAACAATATTGCTAGGAAACAAACGATTCCAAGACATATTTCCACAAGCACGGTCAAGTCTACCACAAATAAAATTTCCCACAAATCATCTGTTAGACCAAGTAAAAGAAGGTTCGTAAAATCCTAAATCACTAAGTCCACAAAAATTCAAAAAATGTTGGAAATTTAGCATGCGATTCCAGTGCGGGAAGTTTCCCCCAAGTTTTTCTATAGGATTAAGAATACAATTAAAATCACCAACTAAAAGCAAGGATGAGAAATACTCAAACTTAAAGAATTAAGATCGTTCCATACCTCATCATGTCGGTTGTACTGTGCATAGTTGTAAATCGAGGTGACATACGCCATAGGTTGCGTCCTTTCCAGCAGAGTGATGTCAAAGTGAGCCAGCATGTCATTGCTCATCTTTAGCTCGACTTTTATCTGGGTTTCATTCCACAGGAACCAATGGCCTCCCATTTGTGGATTGTCTGCCGGTGGTGTTACAATATGAACATATGGGTAACCCATATGGCACATTGTTGCAATGTGTGTCGCCGTTTTTTCTATTTGCACGTGTATCCATTAGTAACAACACGATAGGTTGATATTCACGTATATAACCTTTTATAGCCTGCATGGATTCATTCCGTACACCCCAAGTAAATTCCAGAAAACAAATTTAAAGGCTTGTTGATCAATTACAGTGACCCAGGCCCCTACATCACTTCTTCGAATCATCCCGTTTCTGACGTTTCGGAGAGAATCAGGGTGATCTGAGCTAAAACTCCGTTTACTTCAGGTTGGAGAATTAGATTGTGGTTGTGTTACTGGGTGAGCACGATACAACAGTGTCACCTTTTTTTTGTTATCTTGGCTACTTGTACCATGCAGTGGTCTTAGTGAGATTTTGTTCGATGATAGCCTCTTCCATTCCCCTGTTCGCTTTCTCCTCCCTCATTATTGCCATAAGCAATGTATCCGTCATCAAACCCAATCTAATTGGTTATCCTATTCTGAACCGTTGAACCAACAGAAGGGAGATGGAAGGTGTTATTGTCGGAAATAGGGGAAGGGTATTCGAATGAGTCTGATCCGTTTCCCCCAAACTCTGATTTTGTTCCATATTGGTGTATGTGACCAACTGTGTCGAAAGATTTGAGAACGGATGAGGAGACGAGAGTTGAGACTTGTTCTATGTCATTGTTTGCTACAATAAAAAGAAGAGTAGAAATATTAAAATCATATGAAATTAAGATTCAAAGTTTACATGTTCAGCTTTTAAATAAGTTTCACTTTTAAACTTCATCTTCAGTCTCAAAAAGGTAATGAAGCAACTGGCAGAAGAAAAATGTAGCCCCATTAAATACTTTAGAATATTTTATAAGAAAAGTACAAAAACAGACATTTTACATGATGGGCTTACAAATAGGGCCTGCTCACTGAAACTGTTACAAAAAAGGTCCAGTCTATTTTTTTAGCCCTAATTTCGTTTCAGCCTTTCCGAAACTGCCCCTAGCTGCTTACTTTACGTCCAAGCCACATTCCATACGTGCGTACGGAAAAATCACAATAGCTCGTTCCTCTCGCTTTCTCCTCCGTTTCTCTAATTCTCTCTAGGCTTAATTTCATCTTCTTTTCGACATGGATTTCATGGTTTCCTTAACCTGTAATGGCCTAAGCCATGCTTTTGGGATTGAAACTGGTTTCAGGTTTTTGAAATTGTTGGAAATTGCGATTGAAAAATTTAGATTGAAGGATTTGGACTCAACTAGGTTTTTTCATGTTGTTTACAAGAAAAGGTATCTGGTATTTACTGATGATGATCTGAACAACATGATTAGCTTATGTAGAGTTCATGGTTTGAAGTATGTTGAGATGGATATAGTTGTTGGAGCTGCTGATGAGTTGTTGGATGTTGATCCTGTTGCTGTAAGTTTTCCTGGTAGGAAAATGTATGTTGGTGAGGGTAGTGGAAGTGGATCTGGTTCGAAGCATTTTGGTGGTTCTGAAACTAGGTTTGGTGGTTCTGAAACTAGGTTTGGTTTGGTTGGTAGGATTGAATGTGTGGGGCAAAGTAGGTTTTTGGTTGATGGTTGTGGTACATTGGTTTCAGGCCGGGTTTCAAGTGAGAATTCCCTAGTTTCAGGGTAGAGTGAACTAGTTTTAGGGATGGGTAACTTAGTTTCAGGACAGAGTAGTGCACTAGTTTCAGGGCAGAGTAACATAGTTTCAGGCTCTCTTCCATTCACGCAAGGCGTTGCTGATGCTGTTTTGTATGGTGGGGTGCAGCAGGGTAGAGAAAGAAGACTGTTATCTCTTGGTTGGCATACGGAGATTAGGGTTGTTGGCCAATCTTTCCCGGGTGGGGTTCAGACTTTTCGTATTGCGTTGGAAAAATTCTCATTGGCTATTGGTTTCAAGTTGAAAATAATGAAGAATACCCCTAAAAAACTGAGAGCCATTTGCAGCAAACATGCTTTTGATGGGTGTAACTGGACCGTGACCGGTCTTTGTTATGATGCAAACAATTGGTTCTACATCAAAGAGTTGATAAATGAGCATACATGAGTTACTTCACCGTTGGTTGAGAAGGGTGATTTGTTGGCAACAACATTGATGTGTGATCTGATTTTGGATTCTATGAGCCTTAGTGCGTGTACAGGTGGGAGTGAGATAAGGAAGTTTTTCTGGGACTTTTATGCAATTGAAGTGTCGTACATCAAGGCTTATAGGGCACTTGAGAAGACTCGTTCGAAGGTGTATGGTGATTATGAGCTTTCTTTTGATGAGCTTAACTGGTACTTGGAGGCGTTGAGGCACACAAATGTTGGTAGTCTTGTTGACTTGAGTGTGAATGAAGATACTAATCGATTTGAGCATTTATTTATTTGTTTTGGGGGATGCATGGAAGGCTTTGATCATTGTCGCCCAATTCTTTTCATGGATGGGACTCATTTGAAGTCCAGGTTTAAGGGTTGCTTGCTAGCTGCGACGGGGAAAGATGCAAATGATGGTATACTGTGCTTTGCCTTTCTCATTTTTTGTTTTATGTTTGAGTTTTATTACATTTGGAAACTAACTAGAATAGCCCTAAAACTAACTAGAATAGTTTTGAAACTGTGAAATAACTATGCTTGCACTTTGAAACTAGCTTTGAAACTAACTGGACTTGCTTTGAAACTAGTGATTTAACTATGTTTGCTGCCTGAAACTAGCTTTGAAACTAATGAAACCAACATTAAGACTCCTGAAACTAACTTTTTTGAAACTAATGTTCCTGAAACTAGTACTGACATGTTTCAAAGTAACTGTTATGTCTGTGAAACTAACTTTTTTATATTATTTTTTTGTGTTTTATCAGGTATCTTCCCTCTTTGTTTTACCATTGTTGAGTCTAAAAACAATGCAAGCTGGTTGTGGTTTTTCGAGCATCTTTACGAGGTCGTAAGTCGTGATAGGGTGCTTGCTATAATATCCGACCGTGCACCTGGTCTCATTAAGGGTATCCCTGTTGCGTTTGGTGACAGAGCCCACCATTTCTACTGCCTTGAGCATCTAAAGCATAATTTGAGAGATTCGTTTGGCAGTAGGGGCATGCTAGGAGTCTAAGGGAGACGTTTTTTTTCGGACTCAGTGAATGTGCATATGCTGTTAATGATTCTGTGTTGAATGAGAAGCTTGAACAGTGGCGTGCTGAAGGCTCTCATGCACTTGTTAGTTTCATTGATACTGTTCCCTTGGATCATTGGACGACTGCTCACTCTCCCACGATACGTTATGGGGAGATGTTCTCAAATGTTGCTGAGTCGTTCAATGCATGGATAAATGCAGGTCGTGGTCTTCCAATCAAGCCTTTGATTGAATTCATACGTGAAAAGATCATGACGTTGTTTGAGAAGAGGAGGAATGAGTCCCTTCAATGGAATGGTGTTCTGTGTCCCCAAAGGGATAAGATGTGGAGGAAATTGGTTTCGGACTGTGAGCAATGGATAACTATAACTTCAGATGTCAATGTCGTTAGTGTCCAATCTGATCCCAGTGTCACAGTTGACTTGGAGGCACGGACTTGCTCTTGCTGGTGGTGGGAGATTAATGGATTTCCGTGTGCTCATGCATTTGCTGCGATGAAGAGGTCTAGGATTGGCCTTGCTAATATTATTGATCCATACTTTCACGTTTCGTCGTATAGGGCAGCATACTCTTTCTCAATTTATCCCATTCCTTCTATTTTGAAAGATCAGATTATTCTGGAGATTGCACCACAAGGAATCAACCCTCCGACTACTAGGAGGCCGACTGGTCGTCCTAAGAAGAAGAGGATCAATTCAAGGGGTGAACTTGTGCAGGTGAAATATTGTGGTCGTTGTCATCGGAGTGGCCATAACAGGGCTACGTGCACTGCTCCTATTGGTTGAAATATTCCATTACTTGGCATTCTTTATGCATTTAGAGACATTCGACTTTTATTGGATCTGTAATTACTAATTTTAGATTCTCTTTCTTCGTATTTTATTATTCGAAAGAGACATTTTGTTATTCCATTATCTTTCTGTGTTTTTGTTTTTTAGAATTTTTCCTTTTTTGTTGTGTGATGGAACCTGAAACTAACATTTTTAGTTCTTGAAACTAACATTAATGAAATGAAACTAACTTTTGAGTTCCTGAAACTAGCTTAATGAACCTGAAACTAACATTAATGAACATGAAACTAACTTCTGAGTTCCTGAAACTAAGCTTAATGACCTTGAAACTAACTTTAGTGGGCCTGAAACTAACATTTGTTGGGCCTGAAACTAACTTTAATGAACCTGAAACTAATACTATTTTTGCTGAAACTAACATACTAGATCTTGAAAATAACACTGTAGGCCCGACAACCGCTTAATTAGGGTTTAGGGTTTAGGCCTAGACCCGTCCTAAATCCTAAACCCTAATTAAGACCGTAGCTCCCAGAGGGAGTATTCAAATTCAGTTGATTTATGGTTAGCCCCTGGACCCATCCTAAACCCTAATTAAGACCGTAGCTCTGGAGAGAGTATTCAAATTCAGTTGATTTAGGGTTCACCATTTTCCCCAAGGGTTTTAGAATTATGAGTTTCAGTTGATTGAGGTTCACATTTCCCCCCTAGGATTTTAGAATTATGAGAGGCCCGACAATCGCTTAATTAGGGTTTACTGGACCTGTCCAAAACCCTAATTAAGATCGTAGCTCCCGGAGGGAGTATTCAAATTCAGTTGATTTAGAGTTTACCATTTTCCCCTAGGGTTTAAGAATTATGAGTTCTTCTGAAACTAACTTTAGTGAACCTGAAACTAACTTTAGTGGTTTTAAAACTAACTTTAGTGAACA
Source organism: Plantago major (assembly GCA_026545765.1). Lineage (NCBI taxonomy): Eukaryota > Viridiplantae > Streptophyta > Magnoliopsida > Lamiales > Plantaginaceae > Plantago > Plantago major. Next base: position 36,597,443 of record CM048839.1, read on the forward strand.
TGAAACTAGGTTTTGTGGTTCTGAAACTAACATAAAAGATCTTGAAACTAATAAAAAGGCACATGAAACTAACTTCAGTGCACCTGAAACTAATATAAAGGCACCTGAAAATAATATAAACAGAGATCATATGATATGCTTTACATTCCTGAAACTTAAAATAACATACAGTACACCATTGTTCATGTTTTACACTCCTAAATTATTATCACTTTTCTTTTTCAATATCTCTAGAGATTTTTTATCTTTTTTTGCCTGGCTCGCTTCTTCATCTAGTTTTTCCTGGATTACTTTGTAACGTTCTCCCAAGTGGAGAAAGTGTTTCACTACTTTTGCCCGGTACTTGCAACATACATTGAATGAGTAGTCATCACTTTGATTGATATTCCATACTTCGGTACCATTTACCCTCTTTTCTAGTATCGGCAGGCACATGATTCCACAGTCTACACCACATTGGATTGGGTAGTTTTCATGATCTTTTTCAGTGAATGCTTGTTTGCCATACTTGTCGAAGAAAACGTCATTTTCTTGCACCTTTTGTTCCTTTTGTTTGTTTGATCTTTCTTTCAGAACCTTTTCAACAAACCTCCGCTGTCAAAATAAAAAATATAAATTCGATTTAGTTTCAGACAAATCAATCATAAACCTGAAACTAACCTGAAACTAACATTCTGAGTTCCTGAAACTAATATTAATGAACCTGAAACTAACATTATTCCCTAAACGCTAATTAAGAATTTTCTGAAACCAGCAAAACAAACATACCACTTTTGTTGTTCTCAAGAAGTGTGTATCTGTCTCGTCGGTTTTATGCGTGAGGGTGTTGTACAGAGTCCAGTGGCACGTTTCAGTGTCGAACTCCAGCAGCACCCAATGTCCCGAGGAGTTAATTGGAAAGAATAGTGCCTTTTCAATCGAGAAATTGTTGATCTTTTTTACCACTTCACTTCAGTAACAACTGCTTCTGTCTCAAATGAGAGGAGATCCTGTAAATATAGGGGATTGTCATGCTATTTTCTCGTGTAATTTATTCTTGATGGATATATGTATGAAAATGTTAACAATTACATTGATAGTAAACTTACAAAAAGGAGGGCGTCGAAGAATGCATAGTGGTTTGCTTTTGATTTTTGGTTTGCATCGGAGATGAGATGTTTACCCCCATTTCCATCATCTGTTTCAAAAATAAAATTATTAGTACTGAAACTAACACAGAAGCTCCTGAAACTAATTGGAACTAACAGGGAATGTACTGAAACCAACAGAGAAGCTCCTGAAATTAATTGAAACTAACAGAGACGAACATTCACACATTCACAGTTTAATTTGAAATAGCGAAATGAAGAGAAATAAGCGAAATGAATTTGGGAGCGAAATGATTGGAAGCTTATGGAAGAAGAGACATGAACAGTTCACGATTGATTTAGAGCTCAGAAAATTAGAATGTACTTATGTGTTTCAGCGAGATGTACTTATATGTAATAGTTGTTGTTAAGTGATTTATACAAGTAATTTTCTCATATTTTATTTAGAAAAGTACATAAAGAGGCCACTTTACAGGTTGGGCTTACATTTTAGGCCTGCTCAATAAAACTATCACTACAAAAATTCTGGTATATAGCGACGGAAAGGGGCGACAGATGCCCCTTAACGACAGATCGGTCATTTTAGCGACGAATAGGGCATCTCGCCCTATCCGTCGCTAGTCCGTCGCTATTTAGCGACGGATAGACAATCCGTCGTTTGAATTTTAATAAAATAAAAAAGAAAAATAGGAATTTAACGACGGATAGATTATCTATCCGTCGTTAAAAAGTAATAAAAAATAAAAAAAATTAAAATCAACGACGTATAGATTTATCCGTCTTTAAATAGCGACGGATAAATCTATCCGTCGCTAGAACCCTAACAAATATCCAGATCTGCCATCTTCTCTTCCATTCTTCCATCTTCTCTTTTTCTCTTCTTCCATTATTCATTCTTCTCTTCTTATACCACCACCTCCCGCCGCCCCACCACCACCTCTACCACTGCCCCACCACCAAACTCCACCACCACCACTACCACCAAACCCCACCACCACCCCATCACCACACGTCCACCACCCCTGCTACCGCACCCCACCACCACCCCTGTCACCGCACTACCACCACACCCACCACCGCCCGCCACCACACGTCCACCACCTCCACTGTCCAGTGTCCAACTCCAAACTTCAACGACCAGCACCGCGACCCACCGAAGCTAGGTGGCGGAGCAGAGGATTTCTTCACCGGAGTTAGGGTTTTTTATTATTTGATTTTGGGGGATTATTGTATTTTCTGTATTGTATTGTATTAAATATTGTATTGATGGATCTTGTATTTTTCTGTATTGTAGTATTGCATTATATTATTGATTAATGTATATGAAATATTGTATTGTATTATTAGATATTGAATATTGTATAAACTCTTCGATTTATTGTATATTCGTATTGAAAATTATTGTCCGATTTGAATATTGTATTTTCGATTTGTCAAGATCTCGTCCGATTTATTGTATATTCGTATTCGAATTTGGTATACGTATATTCTGGAATAAATTTTTTTTTAAAAAAAACAGCTATTTAGCGACGGATAGTTTATCCGTCGCTAAAAAGCAGATTTTTTTTTTATCCGTCGCGATTTAGCGACGGATAAACTATCTGTCGTCCCGCTTCCCGTGGGACGACGTCTTTTTTATCCGTCGCTAAGGACTTAGCGACGGATCGCTACTGTTTTAGCGACGGATAGATCTGTCGCTAAAATAGTAGATTTTTGTAGTGTATTACAAATATGGGCCGGTCTATTTTTTTAGCACTAATTTCGCTTTGGCCATTCCGAAACTACCCCTCGCTACTTTCTTAAACTCCACGCCAAGTTCGTACGTACGTACAGAAATATTCACCAACCCCCTACCAACCAACATCTCGTTTCTCTCGCTTTTTCTTCTTTTGATTTCATCTTCATCTTCGCTCGTAAACATGGATTTCATGGTTTCGTTAACGTTTAATGGCCTCAGCCATGCTTTTGGTATTGAATCTGGTTTTCGTTTCTCTGATTTATTGGAAATTGCAATTTCAAAATTTCGATTGAAGGATTTGGATTCCACTAGGTTTTTTTATGTTGTTGAGAAGAAAAGGTATTTGATTTTTACTGATGATGATTTGAACAATATGATTGGGTTGTGTGAACTTCATGGTTTGAAATATGTTGATATGGATATTGTTGTTGGGATTACTGATGATTGTTTGGATGTTGATCCTCTTTCCGTTCGTCGTGGTAGGAAAATGTATGTGAGTGAGGGCAGTGGTTCAAAGCATTGTGAAACTAGGGCTGGTGGATCTGAAACTAGGGTTGGTGAATCTGAAACTAGTTCTGGTGTTGTGGGTAGGATTGAACGTCTTGGTGGTATTGGTACATTGGTTTCACGTCGGGTTTCAAGTGAAAATTCCCTAGTTTCAGGTCAGAGTGAACTAGTTTCAGGACTGAGTGGTGCACTAGTTTCAGGGCAGGGTAATATAGTTACAGCCTCTGTTCCATTCACGCAAGGCGTCGATGATGCCGTCTTGTATGGTGGGGTGCAGCAGGGAAGAGAAAGGAGACTCTTATCACTTGGTTGTCATTTGGAGATTAGGGAGGTTGGCCAATCTTTCCCGGGTGGGGTTCAGGCTTTTCGTATTGCGTTGGCAAAATACTCATTGGCTATTGGTTTCAAGTTGAAAATAATGAATAATACCCCCTAAAAAACTGAGATCCATTTGCAGCAAACATGCTTCTTTTGGGTGTAAGTGGACTGTAACCGGGCTTCGTTATGATGCAAATAACTGGTTCTACATCAAAGAATTGATGAATGAACATACCTGTGTTGCTTCACCCTTGGTTGAGAAGGGTGATTTGTTGGCAACGACATTGATGTGCGATCTGATTTTGGATTCTATGAGCCTTGTTGCGTGTACGGGTGCGAATGAGATAAAGAACTTTTTCTGGGACTTTTATGCAATTGAAGTGTCGTACAGCAAGGCTTATAGGGCACTTGAGAAGGCTCGTTCGAAGGTGTATGGTGAATATGAGTTTTCTTTTGATGAGCTTGACTGTTACTTGGAGGCGTTGAGGCGCACAAATGTTGGTAGTCTTGTTGACTTGAATGTGAATGAAAATACTAATCAATTTGAGCGATTGTTTATTTGTTTTGGGGGATGCATGGAAGGCTTTGAGCATTGTCGCCCAATTCTTTTCGTGGATGGGACTAATTTGAAGTCCAGGTTTAAGGGTTGCTTGCTAGCTGCGACTGGAAAAGATGCAAATGATAGTATACTATGCTTTGCCTTTCTCATTTTTTAGTTTTCTTACGTCCTGAAACTAACTAGAATAGCCCTGAAACTAACTAGAATAGCCCTGAAACTAGTGAAACTAACTACAATAGCCCTGAAACTAGCTTTGAATAGACTCCTGAAACTAGCTAGAATTAGACTCCTGAAACTAGCTAGAATAGCCCTGAAACTAGTGAAACTAACTGTACTTGCTTTGAAACTAGTGATTTGTCTGCACCCTGAAACTAGCTTTGAAACTATGAAACTAGCTCTGAAACTAATTGTACTTGCTTTGAAACTAGTGATTTTACTATGTTTGCTGCTTGAGACTAACATTAAGATTCCTGAAACTATCTTTTTGTGTTTTATCAGGTATCTTTCCTCTTTGTTTTGCCATTGTTGAGTCTGAAAACAAATCAAGCTGGTTGTGGTTTTTAGAGCATCTTTACGAGGTTGTAAGTCGTGATAGGGTGCTTGCTATAATATCTGACCGTGCACCTGGTCTCATTGAGGGTATCCCTGCTGTGTTTGGTGACAGAGCCCACCATTTCTACTGCCTTGAGCATCTAAAGCGTAATTTGAGATATTCGTTTGGCAGTAGGGGCATTGTTAGGGGTTTGAGGGAGACGTTTGTTTTCCAACTCAGTGAATGTGAATATGCTGTGAATGTTTCTGTGTTGAATGAAAAGCTTGAACAGTGGCGTGCTGAAGGCTCTCATGCACTTGTTAGTTTCATTGTAACTGTTCCATTGGATCATTGGACGACCGCTTACTCTCCCCTGATACGTTATGGGGAGATATTCTCAAATGTTGCTGAGTCGTTCAATTCATGGATAAGTGCAGGCCGTGGTCTTCCATTCAAGCCTTTGATTGAATTCATACGTGAAAAGATTATGACGCTGTTTGAGAAGAGGAGGAACGAGTCTCTCCAATGGAATGGTGTTCTGTGTCCCAACAGGGATAAGATGTGGAGGAAACTGGTTTCAGGATGTGAGCCATTGATAACTATCACTTCAGAAGTCAAAGTTGTGAGTGTGCAATCTGACCCCAGTGTCACAGTTGACGTGGAGGCAAAGACTTGTTCGTGTAGGTGGTGGGAAGTGAATAGATTCCCATGTGCTCATGCTGTGGCTGCCATGAAGAGGTCCAGGATTGGGCTTGGTAATATTATTGATCCATATTTTCATGTTTAAATGCAGTGCATATTCTTTCTCCATTTATCCGATTCCCTCTATCTTGAAAAATCAAATTATTCTGGAGATTGCACCACAAGGAATCAACCCTCCGACTACTAGGAGGCCGACTGGTCATCCTAAGAAGAAGAGGATCCATTCAAGGGGTGAACTTGTGCAGGTAAACATTTAAGACTGAAACTAGCTAGAATAGCCTTGAAACTAGTGAAACTAGCTAGAATAGCCCTGAAACTAGCTTTGAAACTAACTGTACTTACTTTGAAACTAGTGATGCTTGCATCATGAAACTAGCTTTGAAACTAGTGATTAGACTCTTGAAACTAACTTCTTTTTATATAATCTTGTGCAGGTGAAATATTGTAGCCGTTGTAAACAGAGTGGCCATAACAGGGTGACTTGCACTATTCCTATTGGTGGTTGAAATATTCCATTAGTTGGCATTCTTCATGCTTTTAAAGACATCTGACTTTTATTGGATATGTAATGACTTAATTTTAGATTTTGTTGCTTCGTATTTTATTATTCGAATGAGACATTTTGTTATTCCATTTTTAGAATTTGTCATTTTGTGTTCTGTTATGGAGCTTTAAACTGGCATTTTTAGTTTCTCCTTTAAACTAGCATTTTTAGGTTAGATTCAGGTTAAAGGAAGCTAGTTTCATGGTCATTAAAGCTAGTTTCAGGAACTCAGAAGTTAGTTTCATGGTCATTAATGCTAGTTTCAGGAACTCAGAAGTTAGTTTTAGCAATTAAAAATGCCAATTTAAAGGAGGATTCCCCACTCCCACCAATGTTGAGGGCTGCAGATATTGTAGGCTCATTGATCTTCGCCGGGTTTCTGGTGCCTTCCCATTCTCTGAGGAACCAGCTTGTCAACCTCTATATTATTGTGGGTGGCAGGGGTGTCATTTCGAGAAGGAGTTTTGGTCTAAGGCGGCGAATTTCGTTAAGGGTCTTTGAAGTTGTTTTTTTTTCTTTTTCTTTTATAATGTAATAAGATTTTGCATTCAATAGAATGCAAAATCAATCTATTATCAATAAAATAATTTTTATTATTTGTGTTTGTCTCTTTTTCAATGTTTTACAATGCAAATTTTGTCGAAGAAACATAGCATTTTAGTTGCTGAAACTAGCATTTTTAGTTGATGAAACTAACATTATTTGAAACGTAGCCAAACACGAGTTCTCAAACTAGCTTAATGAACGTTAAAATATCTTTATAGAACCTGATACTATCATTAATGAATATGAAACTAACTTCTGAGTTCCTGAAACTAGCTTTAATGACGATGAAACTAACTTTTTTAAGCTGAAACTAACTTTTAATGAACCTGAAACTAGTACTTTCTTTTGCTGAAACTAGTTAAACTCTGAAACTAGCTTAATGAACGTTAAAATATCTTTATTGAACCTGATACTATTATTAATGAATATGAAGCAAACTTCTGAGTTCCTGAAACTAGCTTTAATGACCATGAAACTAACCTGTTTAAGCTGAAACTAACTTTTAATGAACCTGAAACCAGTACTTTCTTTTGTTGAAACTAGTTAAAATTGACCTTGAAACTAGCATTGTAGGCCCGACAACCGCCCTGGACCCGTCCTAAACCCTAATTAAGACCGTAGCTCCCGGAGGGAGTATTCAAATTCAGTGGAGTTTTAGGTTCGCCATTTTACTTAGGGTTTTAGAATTATGAGTTTCAATTTATTTTTTGGTTCCCCATTTTCCCCTAGAGTTTTAGAATTATGAGAGGCCCGGCAATCGCTTAATTAGGGTTTAGGACGGATACATGGCGGTAGCCCTGTACCCGTCCTAAACCCTAATTAAGACCATAGCTCCCGGATGGAGTATTCAAATTCAGTGGATTTTTGGGTTCACCATTTTTCCCTAGGGTTTTAGAATTATGAGAGTCCCGACAATCGTTTAATTAGGGTTTAGGGAACTTGAAACTAACTTTAGTGGTTCTGAAACTAGCTTTTGTGGACATGAAACTAGGTTTTGTGGTTCTGAAACTAGCTTTTGTGGACATGAAACTAGATTTTGTGGTTTTGAAACTAGCTTTTGTGGTTCTAAAACTAGCTTTTGTGACCATGAAATCAAGTTTTTGTTCTTCTGAAACTAACTTTTGTGAATATGAAACTAATACAAAAGATCTTAAACTAAAATAAAGGCACCTGAAACTAGCATAAAACAGATTATACAATATGTTTTACATTCTTGATACTAGCTAAAATATACATAGGGTCATATATACATATAGATATTACAAAACATCATTGTTTATGTTTTAACTTCTAATTTCTTATTCTTGGCAGCATCTCTCTTTTTCATGTCTTCTATATATTTTTCTTCTTCTCTTGCCCTTTCTACTTCATCATCTATTTCTTTCTGGCTCAGTGCATAACGTTTTCCCAGGTGGAGATAGTGCTTCACTATTTTTGCCCGATATTGACAACATACATCGAATTTATATTCATCGCTGTGATTGAATATGTGCCAATAAGCATCATTTTCTCCAACCTTTTGTTCCTTCTGCTTGTTAGCCATTTCTTTCAAAACCCTTTCAACAAACCTCCTCTGTCAAAATAAAAAGATATAGAAATTCAATTTATTTTTCAAACATGAAACTCATCTGAAACTAGCTTTCGCAGATCCTGAAACTAATATTAATGAACCAGCAGAAAAACATACCACACTTGTTGTACTCAAGAAGTGTTTATCCATCCCGTTGGATTCATGCCAGAGTGAGTTGTACAGAGTCCAGCTGCACGATTCAGTGTCTAACTCAAGCAGCACCCAATGTCCCGACGAGTTGATTGAGAAGAATAATGCCATTTCAATCGTGAAATTGTTGATCTTTTTTACCACTTCAGATACTATATCATCATCCTTAAATACGAGGAGATCCTGTAAATATAGGGTATTGTCAGTCTATTTTCTCGTTTTATTTATTCTTGATAGATATATGTAGACTTACATAAAGGAATGAGTCAAAGTATGCATAAACACTTTCTTTAACATTTTTATTTGCTTTTGAGACGACATGTCTTCCCCAGTTGTCAACCGTCTGTTTCAAAAATTAAATTATTATTACTCAAACTAACATTGAATATCTTGAAACCAACAGAGAAGATCCTGAAACTAGTTGGAATTAACACAGAACTATCCTGAAACTAACTTTATTGAACATGAAACTAGCTTTAGATAGCATGAAACTAGCTGGATGAACAACATACATACCAGTATAACAGAATGAAACCAACTAAAATAATAGTAAACGTACCACAATACTTATTTCTAAGTTATTGAATATGTAGACGACTTCCTTTATGGAGATCTTCTCACCAGTCTCCTTTTCTTGGTAAATCCAACTGTTTTTCAAAATGAAAATTGGAATTAAAATAGTTTTACAAGATATTGATTGAATAGCATATTTATATATTACCGACCTTTTTTCATGGTAAGTGCTGATCTTTAGAATCATCTCCTCATTTTCGGTTAGGTGTTTTGTTGCCCAGTACTTGTCTAAGAATTCGAAATCGGGAACCTGGTTCCCGGTCTTGCTGAAATCAGTTAACATGTCCGACATCTTCAGAGCTGGGTTGTTGGTTTGGGATCCAACTATCTCAACAGATGCATGTGATAACATTAATGAACATTTTTAGTTCCTGAAACTAACATTAACCATCATGAAGCTAGCTGTTGAGTCCCTAAAACTAACTTAATGAACCTGAAACCAACTTTAATCGTCACGAAACTAAATTCTGAATTTCTGAAATTACCTGTGATGGTGTAATATCATGTGATGGTGTAACATCCTGTGAATATAAAATCAAAGATTGTGACGAAACCAGGTCAAGTTCTTGTGACGATTCTTGTGATGACACATCAATCGCAGTTGAGACCTTGCTCCTCTTGGCCTGAACCTCATAGAAAAAATCACTAGGCCTCTTTGTTGGTTGTCGTTCTTTGATCTTTAATCTGCCCACATAGGAGGGTGGTGTAACATTTGATGTTCCAGCAGCTTCCTCCTCATTTTGTCCTTCACCTCTCCCCCTTGGTGGTTTTGTTTCTTTTTTATCTCTTCCTCCTTTTCTTCCTCTTCCCCCTGCTGGTTTTGTTTCTTTTGTTTCCATTTCAGACATCATCTTCTGGTATTCACTTGTCACTAACTCAAGATTTCGTTGAATATTCAACAATTCAGGGTTGCTCTGACTTAATTCATCATTTAGGGAGAGCAATTTTGCATTTTGATCCCTCAAAGATTTCACTTCCTCTGTTAGACTGTGCATTTCCATATTGGAAGTTCTCAGTTCCTTCACTTCATTCTGAAGCTCCTCGACTCTAGTTTCAAGGTTGGTAATTGAATGGCGGCAAGCTGTAATACAGTTCCTTCATTGTTATAGCAGCATTCAATCGACCTATTTCCTCCCTTGTTTCTTTACAGTTTGACTTTGAAACTTGTGCTTCTTTCATGTACTTCTCAGCTTTTAACTTTTTCGATTTGTACATCTCTTCATAATCAGGAACATCAGGAACATCAACATGATCATTCTAAGTAGTTTCTTGAGAAATTGAAACATTTTCATAATCATACATATCATGGTCTATTATTCCTTGTTCCTTTAGATCACTGATCACATTAGTAGCGGACCTGATTGGTGATAGAGTTAAACCCAAATCCAAATCACCACTTTCCTTTGTCTCTTCCTGTTTCTTTTCATTTTCAATCTCTTCCTCGTTCTTTTCTTTCACCTGAAACCAACAAAAAATGCTCATGAAACTAGCATAACACAAGTCATGAAACCAGCAGGGATAGTCATAATAATTTAGAAGATTGTCTGTTACTAACCACATCAGTAGGAGTGTTGTTTTGCGAATTGAAACCCAATTCGAAATTTGGAGATCGTCTACAAGCGGAGATTAGACTCTGGAAGCTAACACCTGCTTTATTTCCAGCCTCTTTCAGTTTATTTTCTCCCTCTTTGTTTTCATTTTGTGCCTCCTCATCTTTCATCTGAAAACCAGATGAAATGGCACATGAAACCAATGCATTTTAGTTGATGAAACTAGCATTTTAGAGTGGTGAAACTAGCATTCTTGAGTGGTGAAACTAGCATATTTGTGTACCTGAAGATTTTCAACTCCATGTTGCCCTGTGAGCTTCTTATGCAATTCTCTCAAGTCCCATTTTAGGCATTTTGGGAATGCATCAGGTGTGGATGGTTCTATTAGTTGTGTGCTTTCGCACACCAAGAACTGCAAGATACAATAGATGAAACTAGCTTAATGAACCTAAAACTAACATTAATTATCATGAAACTAGCTTACCAATAGCATTAAAATACAACCGGAGTGCAAATCATCACTGATACACAGTGGTGTATTCATGTGAGAAAGAATTCACTCACTCCAGTTGTACGTTAATATCTTCCCAAAATCAGTTACGTAGTCAACATACTTCCAGGTAATGTTCTTTGCCTTGTTATTGAGCAAACCCTCAACTAGAATCCACAATACTGCATTAGATGCAAATACATCCGAGTTGACCTCTTTATTGTCTTTTAGTGCAGCAAGCCTGTCATGAATCATTGTTGATGTCAACTTTGGCTTGTCAACCTTGGCACTCTTACTTTTTGCCACCACTGGATAGTTTTCATTTACGAATTTCTCATTCAGAACCTTCATTCCTGCCTTCACATCAAGCTTAACATTTCCATATGTTATACCAAAATCTCTCACGTGTTGCTCTGTCAACACAACTGAATTTTCACCCACTTTCAATGTACTAGTTGTGTTGTTGCAATCTGACAACACTAGTTTCAGATCGGCCATGTTCTTTGTGAAGAACTGTGGGTTCACCTCTTTGTCGATTAGTTTTTGGAATAACACCTTGAATGGTGTTTTGTTTAGGCTTTCTACATGTTCTTCAAGAGGTAGAGTTTGTAAATACTCTAAGCATCCTTTTAGATAACCACGATTGAACGTGGTCTCAGTTACCTTTTGTTTTTCTGGAATCAACACAAACAGTCAAAATTGAGCAGAAACTAACCTACTACTAATATGTATGAAACTAGCCAACATATACATGTTCATGAAAACAACACACATTGCCCATGAAACTAGTTAAAATCGAGATGAAACTAGCCTACTAGTGGATATGAAACTAGCCAACACATACATGCCCATGAATACAGCTAGGGGTGAGCATCCGACCAGAACCGGCCCGAACCGAGACCGAACCAAAAAAGACCGACCCGAAAATTTAGGTTTTCCTTGGCTCGAGGACCTGACCGAACTGAAAATTTCAATTCGGTTCGGGCCAAAACCGAATTAAACTTGGAAAAATAAAAAATTAAGAAAAAAAGAGATGGAAGAGAATAAAAACTGTCCATATCTCATTTCTTTTCTTCCCCTTCTCTTTTCATGCTCATTCCCTTTTTCTTTTCTTCCCCTTCTCTTTTCATGCTCATCCCCTTTTTCTTCTCATTCAATGATGGGGGTGGAGGTGGAGACGTGGTGGATGGAGGCCGAGCAGTGGAGGCGGAGGTGGAGAGAGGCGTGGTGGAAGGGGATCGGAGGTGGAGGCGCGGAGCAGTGGAGGCGGAGGCAGAGGTGAGTTGGGGCAGAGGAAGGAGAGGGTTTGGATTGGGGGCTAGGGTTTTACTTTGGGAAGAAGATGATATATATATATATATATATATATATATATATATATATATATATATATATACTAATCGGTTCTGTTCAGTCTGGACTGCAGTTTTTCGGGTTTTGGCCCGGACAGGACCGAAAATCGAAATTTCATAATTTCTAGGACCGGACCGAATAGGTTTAGGGTTGGCTAAACCGATTTTTGAGGCGGTTCGAACCGATTCTGGTCGGTCTCGTTTATGCTCGATACAAAGACACTGCTTGCCCATGAAACTAGTCAAAATCGAGATGAAACTAGACTAATAGTGGATCTGAAACTAGCCAAAACATACATGCCCATGAAGACAGCACACATTGCCCATGAAACTAGTTAAAATCGAGATGAAACTAGCCTACTAGTGGATATGAAACTATCCAACACATACATGCCCATGAAGACAGCACACACTACCCATGAAACTAGTCAAAATCGAGATGAAACTAGCATAATAGTAGATCTGAAACTAACCAAAACATGCATGCCCATGAAAACAGCACACATTGCCCATGAAACTAGTCAAAATCAAGATGAAACTAGCCTAATAGTGGATTTGAAACTAGCCAAAACATGCATGCCCATGAAACCAGCACACATTGCTCATGAAACTAGTCAAAATCGAGATGAAACTAGCCTACTAGTGGATCTGAAACTAGTCAAAACATACATGCCCATGAAATAAGTCAAAATCGAGATGAAACTAGACTACTAGTGGATCTGAAACTAGCCAAAACATACATGCATATGAAACTAACCAAAAATTGATAGAAAAAATGTAGTAGTTAGAAAAAATGTAGTAGTTTCGTAACTTTCTCATTTTTCGGCTTGATTTCTTCGTTTTTGACAGAGGATCTAGTCGATTTCTTGTTTCCTGCCATTTTCGGACTGAAAAAATTGATCGGAAAGAGCGAATTGAAAGCTTATGGGAGAAGAAGTGAATTTCGGAACGATGGAGAAATGATTGGAAGTTTATGGAAGATAAAAAAATGCGAAACTGCCATTTGAATGTGCGAGTGGTAGATTTGTCCAGTCAAGGTGGATTTAGAGCTCAGAAAATTAAATTGAACTTATTTGTAACTGTGTTAACGAGCCATCCTTATTTATCATAGTTGTTTTTAGTTGATTCATATGTGTAATTACTATCAATAGTATCACAGTTAACATAATTCAAAAACAAGGTGAATCAAGCACATTACATAATTACAACACCTAATTAAAACTCAATCTGATACAATTATGAATTAAAGATCATAATTAACTAACATAACTCAGCAAAACAGCTACATGCTCCAATACTCGAAACACAGTGAATCAAGCAAGTAGCATAGTTCCAGCAGCTAAATGAAACCGAATCTGATATACCCATGGATTAATGATCACAATTAACATAATTCACAACTCTGTAAAACTGTTAATTCAAAAAACGAAGACGGGAAAGAATCTAAAAGCTGTAGACTTAAAATCGGGAGCATGGTACAACACAACAACATAATCAGGTATACAATTAAGCTTAAAACTTACTGTTATTTTCCAATTCCATTCATGCAACATTGAATTAACAGCAATTCAGCAAAGACACAACATCATCATCATCATCCAAGGCATCATCATCGGATGCTATCGTCATTTTGAAATGATGTAGAGTTGGTTTCAAGATGAGAATCGGCCTTGGATCTTAAAGGAAGAGAGAAAAACGGCTGTGTGTTAATTGAGTTAGGGTTTGAGTGAAATTTTGCCTCTTTATACCAACCACACCTAATTCGAATCTTAAGCTAATTCTCCTTAGTTCACCTCCTCTCACAAGAGTTCACCTTAATCCTCCCTAATTCTTCTTAGTGGGCTGGTTTTGAAAGTAATTTTTTTTTCAAGTGTAACAGGATAATAGTCGTGCGGAAAAACTCAATCAAAATTTCAATTTCATCAATTAAAGTGCAAGTACCGTCCGATAAAAGAAAATACCCACCTGCAGACATAGACGTGCGCTATTAACTACGTATGATATCAAACGCTCCATCTAATAGTTGGTTAGTAAAATATTTACAACTGGCCCTTGCTTCTTTTGATAATGTGCTATCTTACATCCGAGCAAATCAAAATCCTTGTAATGTGTCATCTTCCATCTAGTGCTCAGAACAGATCTTCACTTCAACCGCACTTAAACTCACCATTATGTCAAACATCAATTGTACTTCATTGACGCTTCTTGGATCTTCAGTCCAAGACTATTTGAGTATTTAACTCTCTCATTTCTTTCAGTGTTATTACATTTGGTACCTTATTGGGTATTATGTGAATTTAAGCAGTACTCCCTCCATCCCAGAGAACTTCATACGTTAGAATTAGCGTGCAGTTTTATGCGAAAAGTTAAAGTAATTATAATATATTGAGAAGGTGGAAAAAAATGTACTTTTAGTGGCAAAATGTAAAGTTGAGATTGTTTATTATTTGTTGGGTGTGGGGTAGCTTCCTTTATTAGTAATGTATGAAGTTTTGTGGGACGACTAAAAATGACAAATGTATGAAGTTTTGCGGGACACAGAGAGTAGAATTTTGATTGTTTGTACTGGAAATGATTGTTTTTTAAACTTATATGGATCTGAAATTGTATATCAAATATGGTTGCATCCGGTTTTGCAGCCCAAACGCAGGAGTTTTTGAGTTATTTCCAATGGGTTTACCTGACAAGTGTAATCTAGATAAGTTTGTGGTGGAGGATATTGTCAAATTCGGATCTGATTTCCGCTTTGGGCTTGAAGCTAGATCCACACCGGAGTTGCTTCTGGCGATGAGCTGCTTGTGTAACGGTAGTCTATTAAGCTTTTATGATTTGTAACGGTTTCAAGGATGCATATTATATTTCGATTTCTCTTGTAAGGAAATTGCATTTGAATACTGTGATTGTGCTTGAGCATAGAGAAGAGTTGTTGGATGTTGTACTTAAGGTGGGTAACAAGCTTGGTGTCGAATCCACTTAAGATGAGAAGGGAAATTTTGGTTTGTCGACTATGCAAATTATGAACGCTGTGAAGAAATTGCAGCATGTGATAGGCGAAATTGCACCGCGGATCGTGTGCATGATGACCTTTTTAATTTTTCGTACAAGTGTTTCCCATAAAACACCCATCTATAGTTCAACTCGCACGGATGCGTTTACCATACCGCATGGCAGACGTGTCACCAAGGTAGCATGATTAATACATTAATTCAATTTACACACACATCATTTATTAATACATTAAAAAAAAAAAGTGATTATGAACTTGTATTATAACCACGAAGAACATATTGATAACGACTATATACATAATCAAATCCATGAAACTCGCATGTTCATGAATTTATTATGTACTATATAGATTATTGAATCCAAGGCAACTTGCATGCTCAAGGAAATAACAATATATAAACGTTTGTTATTTGAATCTTAGCAACTCGCGTGCTACGAATCTAAACATGGGGTGTTTAATTCATAACAACTCGCATGCTTAGAATTAGACACCCTGCACATCGAAATAATATATGACATATAATTATCATACAAATTATATACATACAGTATATAAATCAAGAACTTAGCATGCATACTACAGTTCAAGAATCACCTTTTTTGCTTGTATATATTGGATAGTTCAACTTACCTTCAAGTCGAAAATTCTCCAACTATTGAACAAGCCAAGAATCCAAGCCAGATGAGAAAGAAGGAGGAGTCGACTAGCAGCCACCTTTGTTGGTCGATCAACGCGCGTGCAGAATTAAGGAGGACGGAGCCTTCGGGTTTCGTCTCCTTCTTCATGGATATTGATCAACAATTTCGTCTTTCTTTAACTTCCAATATACGACATGTAGCGTGATGTGGGCACCAACAAACTTCATATTCGAAATAAGAAATATGTTGGGGTTATTAAAGGTTATGTTTATTCTCAAGAGAAATAGAGAACAAACCAATAGCTCTCTGGGGTTGAGTGTATTGTGAATTGGAGAATATGGAAATCACCTCAGTTATGTTTTTTTTTTTTTCTTTCTTATTATATTTACAGGAGAATATGAAAATCACCTCCTTCCACAATTGGGTGTGATTGGAGCGTATTTTCTTAGCATAGTCAAGTTAGGTTGCTTGGACCAAAGAAACTCAATTCCATACTAACTAGCTAGAACTTATAGATACTCACATGATATTCCTTATTCTAAAATATCTTTTTTCCAATTGAAAATCAATAATGAAATATTAATTTTAGTCCAACACTATTCACCAAATTATGATAAATTGCACTTTGACACAAATACTTTAGAAACATGCTAAAAGTGTCCCGGAAAGTTTATATAACAATTATAACACCTTTTCCTCACATGTTCTATACCAAATATTATTGTTATTAGCCAAATAACATACTATGATACTTTACATTTGCAAGTACACTTGGAGGATAACTTATGTGGCTTGCGGAGTGCCTGCTCTAAACATACACAATATATTCTTGACTTCTCGGTGATGTTCTAACTTCTAACCGTTAGTATTTTTACAATGTAGCAAATAGCTAAAAGTGCATTTTTTACTTTTTTAAAGACCTTAATCCGTAATTAGTTCTTTTCATCCACAAGTCACTTAGTAACGGACTAACGAATTCATAGAGTTAAAATTCTAAGCTAACGAATTCATAGAGTTAAAAATTTGCGTTCTGTGTCACCAACCCCAAGTGCGTCCATTGCAAAACATGCATTTCTAGATGGCTTGAAAATGAAAAGGAGTTAGGTGTACAGATTGTGATTACCATTTGCCACCAAACACCCCCAATACCAAAATTATCATGAGATGTTATTTTATGATGTTTCTGTTTGACAAATCTCCTTCCGTCAGTTTTTGTATGCCTTGGGACGCCTATGTTGAAGTTATTAAAATTAATTACTTTGATTATTATTGATATTGTGTTACATATAAATAAAATTGGAACGCTACATAATTTTAAAGATTTTAGACTGACTGAGAACAATATTCATATCCGCATGTTACACCTTTATTTACGGGAATTTATAAATAATTCTAAGATTAAGTGTGCAATTAAATGTACTTTCAAGTCAAGTTCAAATAACTTAAAGGGATTGAGAACGCTACTCATACTAACAAGGTCCACACTTTAACTCCAGAGCATACTTATGCTTGAATAATTTTAGAATAGTTGACCAACTGAAAATTATTCCGATTTGTATGGGAAATGACATATGTTGGTACAATTACATGTATTTTGCATTAGAAGAATTCCACAAAAAATTAGAGACAAAACCTAAAACCAAACAAGACAAGGGGAGAAGAAACCAAAGAAGCAAGCACCTGTACCAACAAATCAAATACCAATTCAATACCAGTATACCACCGCCCTAGCTTTTAGCTTATCATCATCATCATCTTCTTCTTCATCACTTCACTTCCTTCCTTCTCACATTCCAGAAAACAAAAAAAATGGATCCCATTACCAACAACAACACAGAGAAATCATCAGAATCACAGACCACTCACACCCAAATCATCCTCCCCAATACAGCTTCAATCTCACTCTCCCTCTCTACTCTCCTCCCTTCCCATTTCCTCTTCTTCCAAAAACATCAGCTCACCCACTCACCAAACAAGGTCAAAATCCCCGCCCAATTCTCATCCCTCACCCACACAGTCTCCATTTCCTCATCCCTAAACCCCAAATCCTTCCTCAAATCCACCGTCTCAGCTAACCCTCTCCAAAACCCCCTTCCACTGAACCCCCTCCGCCCCTCCAACCCCTCCTTCGCCGCCCCTGTCCGCCGCGCCGCCGTCGTCTGGTTCCGCAACGACCTCCGTGTCCACGACAATGAGTGTCTCACCACTGCCAACAACGAAGCCCTATCCGTGCTCCCTGTTTACTGCTTCGACCCTCGCGATTACGGTAAATCGTCATCTGGATTCGACAAAACAGGGCCGTACAGAGCGACGTTTTTGATCGAATCGGTTGCGGATTTGAGGAAGAATTTGCAGGACCGCGGGTCGGATCTGGTGGTGAGAGTTGGGAAGCCTGAGAATGTGTTGTTGGAGATGGTTAAGGCTGTGGGAGCTGATGCGGTGTATGTGAACAGAGAGGTGTCGAATGATGAGGTTAAGGCCGAGGATAAGATTGAGGAGGTGATGAAGGATGAGGGAGTTGAGGTGAAGTACTTTTGGGGAAGTACATTGTATCATTTGGAGGATTTGCCGTTTCAATTGGAGGGTATGCCTACGAATTACGGTGGGTTTAAGGATAAGGTCAAGGGTTTGGAGGTGAGGAAGACGATTGAGGCGTTGGAGAAGATGAAGGACTTGCCCAAAAGAGGGGATGTTGAGCCTGGGGAGATTCCGTCTTTGCTCGATTTGGGGCTTACCCCAAATGCAGCCACTGTCTCTCAGGTATTTGTTTTTTTTTATAATTGATGTTATGTTGTAGGGTACTTGGTCGATTCGTTCGGTTCTGTTTCGAAGTGGCATGTTTATTGTTTGATACCATTAATGCTATATACGTTCGTGGAAGTATTTGCAGCTGCACGGCTATGTGTGGTGTAAATAGATGACTGCATTTCGGTTGGAGTTTTCTTTCCAATGTTGTAAGTGAAACTTGCATGACTTTGTTAGGCATGGATAATCGATTTTGCGCTAATGACATCTTGTAACTTTTTGTTAAGGAATGATTGCTTACTGGAATTCCGTTCTCAAATTGCCTGCTTACCATCCCATTAGTTGCGAGTTTTGATTAAGTATGTTGTTGATAAGATATGGAATAGTAACCTTGTTGTATAGTTTGAGTATACTGTAAGATGCATTATCACGCCCCAATCTCTTTTACTCTCATAAGCATTCTTAACTTTTGTGTGAAATAATATTTCAAGCAAATTTAATATTTGAATTTACATTATAAGCATATCATTATTTGCCAAGAATTTAATTATAGCATGTGACATGATGCATATCGGATATGTATGTGCAAATTGTTGTAAAAGAAATTGATAATAAATGAATTTTTTAATTCTAAATCTTATCGTTGCTTTATGCTCCATCTGTCCCGGACTCGATTTATCATGGGCTTGGGTTTTAAGAGTGACCTAGAATATTTTAGAAAATATGAGGTTGAATGAATAAACTAAGGGAGAGAGTGAATAAAGTAGGAGATATTTTTTTCATTTAAGGTACGGGAAGTTGAGTTTGAGATAAATAAATAATTAAAGTGGGAAGTTAAGATTGTGACGTCAAGAGTATAATTCTAGGGCCGACTTGTTAAGAAGTTTGATTTGGTCGTTTTATATCTGTACGGGGGCCAATGAAAGAAGTTAGACTGCAGTATGAAGTTATGAACCACATATTTTATAGTCTGTGATTATTGGGCCACCTTGGTATGTGATACACATTTTAGTACTTGTAAAATTCGTAATAAGCAGGTTGATGCAAATAATTCAATTATTAAAATAATAAGTATTGATATATATGTGGTACACGTTTATTTGTGACTCATCTATCACCGCCTCAACGTTTCACTCTGTGTATCCATTTATTTACTTATCATCGACGTCACATACTTTTTAGTTTTTACACAACCGATTCACACACACAAACACCATTTCTTACCTTTGAAATCTTCAAGCAGAAACAATCAAGAAGAAAAGAAATTAACATGTGAGTTGGTACAAAGAACTTAGAAAAGAAAAGTTGATAAAAAATTGAAATATTAATCATGCGGTATTTTGGAAGCTTACTAATTAAGGACACATGCCATTCCTTTTTTCCCCTGTGTGTGAATAAGTGGTGTGCAAGAAAGTATGTGATGGCAATGAGAAGTAAATAATAGATATTAACTTATTAAGGAAAGCCATAGTGAAATGTTGAGGCAGTGAGAGATGAGTCATAGTGAAACGTGTAACATAGATATATTAATACGATTATTATTTTAATAATTGAATTATTTGCACCAGCTTGTTTATTTCGAATTTTAAATTTACTGAAATTTCTATCACAAATCATGGAGTATAACTCCGTGCGGTTCATATTACAGTCTCCTTTCTTTTATTGGCCGTCTAGAAATATAACAACCAAATCAAACTTATAAACAGGTCAGGCATAAAATTATACTCCTATAAAACAACGATAAGATTTAGAATTTAAAAATTCAGGCAGTATAAATTTCTTTTACAACAATTTGCACAGAACAAAAATGCATCATGTTGCATGCTATAATTTAATTATTGGCAGATAATGTCATGCTTATAATGGAAATCAAAATATCAAATTTGCTCTGAATTATCTTTAACACAGAAGTTAAGCATGCTTGTGAGAGTAAAAGAGCTCGAGGCATGACATGCATTTTATGGAACTGGGAAACACCATTAACTCAGAACTAAACCAGTTGTGAATTGCAATGAATGCTTTCGGTCCCAGTATACTGCTCCAACATCTAGTGCTTCATGAGGGTATTGGAAATTCTGATTTTGGATAATGCAATCGTTTGTCATCTTATGATCCTAGATTTAGATTTTGTGAGCTTTTATAAAGTGCATTACTTAGCTCAGTGAATGTATTGGTGACAACTGTTGTGTTAGCAAGGAACCCCAAATTATACTTGAGTAACACAAAATGTTCTTGGTGAAAAAATGTACTTAACAGACTGTTAGATGAGAAAGTGAAAGATGTGATACAATTAACCCCAGATGCAGCTGTGTTTTTATTTGTTACTAATGAAAGGGATTAGGTAAACGTAAACTGCACCCTGATATATTACTTCTTTTCACCAAAATGATATATCCCGACTAATTCACTTCCATTTTTTCCATACGGTAGAGTTCCCTGCTTGTGCATCTCTTCTGTAGTAATATAGATTAAAATACCCCTCGACTAATTCAGGTATTATGGAACTTGTTTTATCCTCAAATCAGGTCTATTTGATAGGGCTTGGCTAACCTTCTGAATCTTCTACTGTGGAACCCTTGAAATAATCCGCATATATTTTAATGAATTTTCCGGCACTGCAAAATGCTCAAGGTCAAAATCACAGCGTATTAAATTTGTGAATAACATTGTCATGAAATGCACATCGGAAATGCACTAATTGTCAAATGATAACATCTTTCGTTTCTTTTGTAGAATGGGAAAACAGCTGCTAATGCTTCTCTTGTGGGTGGAGAGACTGAAGCCTTACAGAGACTGCGAAAATTTGCAGCTGAATGCAAAGCTAAACCAAACAACGGATCTAAGAACGGGGCCAGTGATAACATATATGGTGCAAATTTCTCTTGCAAGATATCTCCCTGGCTTGCCATGGGATGCCTTTCTCCCCGTTCTATGTTTGATGAAATAAAGAAGTCTGTTTCAAGGTGTGCTAATAAGTCACTGGTTTAGTCTTCCTTTGTTGAATTATGCCTTGTCTTTTGAATTGCAGTGGTTCATAATTTCATTGTCATTTGCAGCATAATCTCTGGTGCATCGAACCCAAAAACTGGTGGAAGTGGGACATCTGACACTGGAATGAACTGGTTGATGTACGAGCTGCTATGGAGGGATTTTTTCAGGTTAGTTTGGATATATAATGCTTTTTAGATGCTTATTGATACCGGGGGAGTGTTAAAGTTCCAATTTCGGAGTACGACTATCGAAGATTTTGAATTGGCTTAAACTTGAAGCTGGTACATAATTAAATTATAGCTAGTGTTGCAGAACATTTCAAAGTAGATAGAAACCAAACACAAACACCCGGATTTGGTGTTCTAAAAGGATCATGTAGAGCTAAGAAAACCACTCTCTTACCATTGTGATGTAGTAGTTCTTAGGAAGAGCATTTAAATACATATGCATTGCTGTGCCATGACAGTTTGTTCTTGTCTCTCAGATTCATTACCAGGAAATACAGTTCAGAGAAGCAACAGAGTTCTGCACCAGTCATGGCTTGCACAGGTGCTGCGGTTTAAGTAGGATGTAGTTGAAAATATTATGGTAACCCTTCTAAAGAGGATGGGGGACCCTATCCTGTATCGCATTGATCATCAGTCATGTCTGTTTGAAATGGCTGTCCAATGCAGCTGATACTGAGACCTTTTTTTCCAAGCTGGTACTGAATGTAATTGTATTTCAACAGATTTGTCAATTTAGGTTTCATAATTTGAAATTGCTGAGGAAGCAGCTCGAAACGTCATGTTATTGAACGTCTCACTTTTGCTTCTGGTATTCATATAGACATGTCTGGTGCACAGTGAAGTTATTTCTGGATAATTGGCATTATGCATCTGTCGAGAAGTATTTGTTTAGTTTGTCACTTGATGCTATCGAATTAGAATTAGCTTTCAAGTATAATAATGCATATTGATGATGAAGATTCAGTATGTTATATGCAGGAGAAACTAATACTAAGTTACTGCACATGCTTATTGCTGCTATAGCATTTGATCTATTATGTGTATTGTGCAAATTACTGGGCACCTGAGATTTGTTTCTCGTTTTTGGATTTTTTTTTTTTCTTTTCTTTTTCCTATCTCGGAATAATCTTGTTTAATTGAAGGACTACTAGACATTAGCAGGAGAGACTCCCCGTCAATGTTGTTTTGTTGAACACTAATACCATGGAAGCTACAATATATATCGGGTGCGTAATTTTTCTAGTTTGGGCTGTTTTATAATATTAGCAAATACCATGTCAATTAGAAATTACATGCATCCTTTATTTTGGGAAATGCATTCATAACTTTAATATCTTTTCCCCTCGAAGTATCAATCAAGTTTGGTTTCTAGTTTCAAAAGGAATATAAGTAGAGTAGCTCTTTCTTTCATTCTGCACGGTTTAGTCACTCAAAATTGTTCAATAAAAGAACATTATTTTGTATCATTTCGTTACTACTATGAAGATACAAATCTGTTCATGAACTCTTCCATGGTGCGTCAGTTGAGGAACTTGGATCAGCTTATTCATAAAGACCAACAAACCTTATAATCTATGTGACACTTTATAACTTATAGCGCAATGACACTTTATATTCGCAGCACAATGATATAGTACAGTTCAACTTTTCCAAGGCACGATTTATTGGATGTGGGTGGTGTAAAAAGATCAAGGTCTTGACAATCACTAATTGTGGAGACTTGGGAAAATGCTCAAGAATTGCAAGCACTGAAACACTCTATAACATGACCTTGATTTGTACAACATCAACTCATCAAGCATGCAAAAGTGCAGATAAGAATAAGCAGGCACAGAAAAGTGGCGTAAAAGTAAATGGTTGACTTCAAGTAATAAGTAGATCCACCAAAATTGCAAACTGATACACTACAAAGTCTTAAATGTATCTTAAATTCGACAAAAAACAACCACAAACGGTTCAAAAAACTGATTCTGACTGTGCAGAAGATGAACATGAAACCACCAACTTCTAGTCCTCTTCCTCCCCTTCTTGCTCGGCAATGTTGAAGTAACGCAATTCATACACATTGCGGTCTTTGTTGGAGGAAATTACACGGAGCCAATCTCTCACATTGTGCTTCTTCAAGTATTTCTTTGTCAAATACTTGAGATACCTAATAACACAGTACCATGAATCAGAACCCAGATGCCAGTACAGAAAAGAACACTAAGGTATACAGAAAAGGTTTATCTTATAACCTATTTCTCTCCAGCATAATTGACTCGTATACTTAAGAAAGCAGAGCATGAAAAAAATAAGCAGCTATTGATTGACTGCAAGTATGTAATATATGAAGGTCCAAACAAAAATACAACCAGTCATGAAGACCTCATTCAATTATTATGTGATTCAGAAGAGCACTCAAGAGAAAAATAACAACCCCTATCTATCCACTAGATTCCCACAAGTAAATAAATTCTGATGGAAACTCATTTCGATTCCAGCTGAATAAGCAGGGCAAGTTAAGAGAGAGCTTATAGATAATGATAAGGTGTATAACAAATTTAATCCGACTAAACTAGCTCTCCAGAATATACAAACGATTACTACGCTTTGGTCTGGTTTTAACACGAAACAGAGATTTCTACAAATGAAATTCAATTCAATTCCTCACCGTCCCCTTTCCAAAGGGTACAGAGATTACTTACTTTGGTCTTAATTTAGATTGATTAAACAAGAGCCGCAAGGATGCATCTACGAACACAATAGCACCAGCCAATACTATTCAAAACTATTCGGGATTTCCAATACGAATAAAAATAATCGACAAACAGTTTGCACCCATTTTCTAGAGAATGAAAGCCAGGATTCATTAATCTTACTCACTCACTTCCTAATGAACCTCGTGCCCAATCAGGAGCCAACATATAGATCTATAATAGGATTCCCAATGTATAAACATTTGAAATTCGTAAAATAGAAATGCACAATTATAAATCAATGAATGAATGACTCACCTCTTGGAGAAGGTAGAATCAGCAGTGACAGTGATCTTGCTCTTGTCACGGGAAACAGTGACGGAATCACCAAGTGCACCGGCTTTACCGCCGACTTTGATCCTCTCCTGAAGAAACTTCTCAAGCGAGGCGATCTCCATAATCTTATCCTCAACAGGCTTCGTGCAATCGATCACGAAGCTCGCTCCTTTCTTCTTCCCTCCTTTAGCTCCTGCTGCCGCTCCTTTACTCATCTTTCACAAATTTCCTGCAAAACAACATTCAATAAAATCAGCTTTTCGCATGATTTTGAGCTCCGTTTATAGAAATTATGTAGGATTTACACGTACCGGTAGAATCGCCGACGGCGTCAACTGTTTGAAGAAGGGGAAGTGAGGAAAACGAACGCAGCTTGGAAACTAGGGTTCCTGTTATATACTTTAACCTAGGGTTTCTTCAATTTGAGTAAATTGGAAGTGACCCCTATGTTATCTTTAATTTGGAAAAGGCACCTCTTTGGTATTGATTATTTTCACTTTTTGCGTTCGGATGTGCCACATCTTTTAAATTTGTAGGTTTTATATAGCTTAATTGTAATACCCCTTGAATATGTAGGTTCGAGTCACCAACTTGAAATTTTTTTTATTTGAAATTCTTAAAATCGAATCGAATCGAATCGAATGGAATCGAATCGAATCGAATCAAAACTAAATCGAATCAAGAAATTATTGTGTAATAATAAAAATTATATGATGGTATATATAATCACAATTAAAAAAATATATTATTTTTGTCATCTTTCTCACATTCTTCCTACTCTTTTTTCTGTCATTTTACATTTTTATTTATTATTGTATAACAAACTTTAAAACCAACCGCGTGGAAGGCTTTTTTTATACGATGCCTCAAATGGAAGACACATATCAAATATACGTGATTGTTGCTACCTTCACTCTGCATAATTTTATGCGCATGTGTAAACTTGAAATACTAGTTTTGCAACATGATATCAATGTCCAAGGTGGAGTGGATAATGATTTATTGAACCCGACAGGGAAAGAAACGATGAATAGGTATGAGGAGATGACATTGAGAATTTGGTATTCTATTCGAGCAATATAGATAGAGGAATATAATATAGAGGAATAAATGCCATTTTTCAATATTTGTGATATATAATATTATTTTTATAAAGTTTGGTCCGATTTTTGGTTTGGTTTAACTTGTTTTGGAGTTTTTGAACATGTAGATTTTTTGTTAGTTCAAATTGTAAATATACTCTTTATTTCATTGATCTACTAAAAGTCGTATTAAAAAGAAAGAAAGAAAAAAAGTTGAAAATAACTCAATTGGATAAATTTTCTTATTTTCCTCGTACAAAAGATCGGGTGTGTAAATAAATGATAAAATAATATTAATAATAATAATATTATTATTATTATTATTATTATTATTATTATTAACAACAACAACAACAACAACAACAACAACAACAACAATAATAATAATAATATGAATTTAATGAATCGAATCGAATCGAATCGAATGAATCGAATCGAATGAGTTTTAGGTTGAAAAACGAGCCTTACTCGAGGAAATAGTCGAACTAAAGCCATCAGGCTAAATCAACTAGTTTAGAATCGATAATTCGTAGTAATGCTTTAGCAAGTTATGAATCATAGGTAGTTCACACACGTATATAGTGTGCACTGATTATATGATCATTACTACATACGAAGGTAGGACATACGTATTCATAGTGGGTTTCAAATTACATTCATGAAAGTTTGACACTCAAGTCAGAGTTATTGATCATAGCTATAATCATGCTCATGTAAGTCCGGGAAATTAGAATCACGTATTTCAGAACAAGTCAAGGCATGTAATCGAGTTAATTTGTGAAAGTCCATCCCAGTAATCAAACCGCGTTTAGGCCCAATGGCTCATCATCGAATCCAAATACCCTAAGTTAAGTTCATTGTTATAGATTTAAGTCAATTTATGTATGTCTGAATTATGTTCTTCCACTTCATTAATAAAATCATGAATCATATAACGTGCACGTGAGCCTGTTCAATATGTCGTTTTGATCGACATTGCACAAGAAGAATATTTTTTCATGTAACAGGTCAAGCTATTGGGGATGGCGAAAGGGATGTTGCTCTACCTGTACCCCAAGCCATCATCAACTCTTCTTCTCATAACATTGAATCATGTCATGTTACGATGTTACAATGAGTTCTAAGTCATGACGTTATTATGATTTTCAAGACATCCTTTCACAATTTATGTGCGCGAATTCAATTACATCGTCGTATTTCATTCCAACTTAACTCATATTCTAAACTCTTAGCCAGTAGCTCTTAGGTCAATAGGTCATATTTTACGGTTTATACGTCTTAAAGTTTACTGTTTCAAAAAAAGTCATAGAATTTACATGTCGATTCCAATCTAGGCCCGGACAAACTAAGCCCAATAAGTACTAATTTTGCTGTCAAAGTAGAAGCCCAAACCAGAAAAAGGAAGAACAAAACTAGTAGTAGTAAATCAAGCCACCGGAGTTGGCGGCGAGCAGCAGCGGCCATCGGTGTCGGATTGAACCGGAAGTGTCTCTCAGTATAATAGCAATGGAGGACGACTTCATAGATACCATTTCTGTACCTTGTTCTTCTCTCGCCGTCGATTCCGCCATACGTATGACCTCTGTAAGCCACTTGCGTCCCTAACTATCCATCACAATTTCAATTTTTTGTTCCTTTCAATTTTGGGTGCTTATCGTCATCATGATTTTAGTCTAACGGAATTGAGCTACAATGCAGGCCGGAATCATCTGGGGATCTTGTTTCGGTCCATTCAATGCTCAAATGCGAGGTAACTGCCAGATTGTCTGCAAGTTTTACTATCCGCTCTCTGATTAGGTTATTGATCAACAGTTTTCAAGTTTGTTTTTGTTTTCCTGTGCAACAAGGAGTGTTTGACAGTTTGAGCTAGAATTGTTCCGGATATGCATTTTGCTGATTTTTGTGTTTATGTGCAACTGCGTTAAATTGTTGTAGGTCTGACCGGCATGGATCGTGCATTCTTCACTGTAATTACCCTGCCTTTTCCTCATTATTTGATTTTATCTATTGCAAGTATGTTTTTTCTGTTTTGTATTCATTGGATTAATTAGAAGCTGTTTGCCTTGGCCTTTGGTTTTTGATGCAGGCTAAGTCTATTGGTCAATCAGGATTTCAGTTCGGTATGTCATCAAATCTTACGGCTGTATTTATGTCTTATGTTTATCATATGATCTCTGAAGTACATTGTTGGTCCATTGCTGCTCTTATACAGTCTCTGTGCGTTGCTTGCCATTTGCATTTGAACTATATTTGTCGGTTAACTTGTAACACAAACTGACTAATGCCATCATCAAATCTCTATACACAAACTGAGGAATTGAGTTTAATGTATATCCGGTATAATGCGTGTAATATCTCTTTGAATGTGTTCTGGTGCTTAGCTCCAAGAGACCAAGCATTGCATTCTTTTCCACTGGCAATTTACCCATTTATGATATAAGAAGTGCAAAGAAAGGCTCTAGATTCTCAATAGATGCAAAAGAAGGCATCTAAGCTGTATTTTGCAATAACTTGGACACATGGGACCAAGTTCACGCCATTTAGGAGTAGCCTCTTCTTTGAATTAGCAATGAGTAACTATCCTTGTGGGAAAAAGGTTTTCATACTCTGGACCACAAGGTCACGAAGAGATATTGCAATTATATTTGTAGCAAAAATAAGGGGTTAAAATGCTTCGGATGACTGCTTCCATGTTACATAATCTGTCTTTTCTGTCCCAAAAGTATTTGTAATATCATCTGTGTGCATGTGCGTGGTTTTGAAGGGTATACTATGATCATTGTCATGACGCATCGCCAATGCTTCACAGCATCATGCCTCACCTTCTAATAGTTGAAGAATGTGATTCTGTCCTGAATTTTTACATCTCATTATCTTACTGATTCTGATAATTGCATTAAAACAGTAGATATTTCATATTGGGTTGTCAGCACAATAATCCACTGTCTTCCATTTCTTCTATGGTATTGTGTGTGTATCAATTGCTAATGATGCTCAGATTTCATCATTGGATCTCAAACAGAGCCTCTGAAATAAAACTGTGTGTTTATTGTTGATCTCATTCAATTGATTATCTCTTTTGTAGGTTTATTTGCTGCAATTTTTTCCTTTACTAAATGTGGAATACAAAGATATCGGAGAAAGACAGACTGGGTTAGTCTATATATTTCGTCTCAATAGTCTGTTAAGGTTAATTTTGTTTTAATAAACCTTCCATGAAAATATTTAACTACTTGTTGGCTTGCAACATACACATACTTGCTCATCCTTTGAATTTGCAAGAAAAGATGGCGAGTTACTATGCAAGAAAATATTTAACTACATGTTGGCTTGCAACAACATACTACTTCAGATATTTCTACAAATGGTTTGTATTTGCAAGTTTGGTTTCCAATTGTTTGGTCAATCAATTTAAATAGCTAGATATTCTACAACCAGATCTCTTGGCTTCATTAAGTAAAGATGACAATGCTAATAAAATATTTATTGATAGTCCAAACCTAACTTCAACTGACTGGCCTATACAGTCTAAAACTCCAAAGTTCAAATCATTAGGATAGTAAACCCAATACAAAATAATTGTTCATATGACATAGCATAAAACAATATGGGACTCTGTGGAGTTTAAGGCTGTCTGGAGTAACCCATATACGGATCCTTCTTTACTCCATTGGAACAGGGCATATAAAATGAAAAGCCTAAAGAGCTTACGGTAAGTCGATAACACATTATTCAAATTAGCAGATCATTCTTAGCACTTGATTCTTCATGCTCTTAAAGGCAACCTTGGTATCGTGGCATTTACATTTACTGTAAAGATGATGTAACTACATACTTACAATAGGTGCATGCTCACTAAAGATTATCATCACTGAATTATATCTAGTTCCAAAACGTTGGGCATATGGACTTGTGGTGATATCTGATTTGTATGATTTACATTTTGTTTGATTTTCTGTAGGTCAATTCTTTGACAGCTGGTGTTGTTGCTGGGGCAGCTATTGGTGTTGGAAATCGAAATTGGAAACAAGTAGCTGGCATCACTGGTATTTTCTGTTCACTATTTCATGCAGTTAATGATAAATCCGTTTGAGATGTATATCAAGAAGTCTACAGGGGAGAGCAGGCCAATGTTACCCTTCTTCTCTCCTGTTATGTTTAACAATTTGATGAATTGATTTCACCGTAGCTGCATTCTTCAATGCATGCTATTCCAACCGGGTTCTTCAATGCATCTCATGCTTACTGACCAACTTAACTTTCCATTTTAGACTAATCAACACATATGTTACCCGGACTCAGCACCAGATACCCGACACTGGTGTGTATTTGAGTGTTAGACTCAGTAATTTCATATTTTTTTCCCACACTTTCCGACATAAAATGTAGTGGCAACTGAAACTGATACGTTACTTGGTGCTTTTGAAACCATAAACAAGAAAACCATACGTATCAAATAACGACTTTCCCTATGAACATAAATCATCATGAAAAATGAATTGCGAAATGATCCAAATTAATACTTCTTAGAGAGTTACAGGCACACTTTTTGTTTGGTCGGCTTCAGAAGATTATAGTATTAGTTTTGTAAAATAAGAAAGACACACTACAATAAAATAATTTATTAGTGTAAACTCCACTCTCTGGTAATGTTCCTTAAAATTTTCCGGAATTTGCATCCTTTGAATCATAAATTGTTAACTACAACTAATTATTGTTAAATTAAATTCATTCAACTTGATTGGCATTTGACATATAGTCGTAGTTAATTGATAACTCCGTTGGTCTTATTTACTCCACATAAAGGAATTTACAGTTAAAAAGATAAGAAAATGGCGTTTTTATTGAGATTCAATGTCTTAGACATAGTCTACAGAAACACCAGCAATTGCATACATTTTTTATGCAGTTGGTTAATCTTATTGTACAGTTAAAATTTAATGATATTCAACAATACTCTTTGAGTATTTGTTGATCTCCATCAACCTTGGTTCTGAGGAGGGGGTAGTGTTCCATCAATGAAGGACGAGCGTCTTAGACATAGTCTACAGAAACACCAGCAATTGCATACATTTTTTATGCAGTTGGTTAATCTTATTGTACAGTTAAAATTTAATGATATTCAACAATAATCTTTGAGTATTTGTTGATCTCCATCAACCTTGGTTCTGAGGAGGAGGTAGTGTTCCATCAATGAAGGACGAGAACATGATAAATGCACGTTCAGCCTGGTAACTTGGAACAAAATGTCCAGATCCTCTTACGGTCACAAATGTCACATTTTTATATCCAACAACGTATCCTCCGACCTTTGAAAATACAAAAAAATACATGTTGATCTGATTGTATATTTAGACAATTGTGTTAACATGAGAGAACAAGAATTCTTTCTTACCTCGCCTTGGGCATTCCAGGGGTACCATGGTGTTTTTACTGGTGACCCGATTTTGGCCATTGAGTACCTAGTTGTTGTCGCTGATATAATTCCATCCACATCTCCGCTGCAAGTTCAGTTAAAAGAAACGTGATTAAGGCTTGTTCTCAACCACAGGAATTAAATTCAATGGATGAACTTCCGAGGCTGAATCCATACCTGTAGATCCAAATGCGAATGCCAGTAGCCATCAAGTCTTTGATCAGAGGCAGAATTGTATCAGCAATGTCATCATCATCATAATCTACTACATCACTACACGAGAATTGTAAATCGTGATTATTAGAAGGAAATAGACAAAAGTTTGCCACATATACTTGTGAATTTTGTACATTTGTCAATATATACCTGCATTGCTCCCAGGAGACTGCAGTTCCAGACACTGTGGCATGCAGAGCAGTTTGCACGTCCAGAGTGTTCAAGTAGGTGGATACATAGTCACCGGAGCATGGATCAAATCCGAATACCTGTTAATAAGATGAACGAATAAGTAAATCTGATCCAAAGAAAGTGATGCATGAACTTGTAGCTGGTTGTTTGGCATTCTGCTTACCCCAGGAGAAGTTGAATTGGAACCACATAACGGAGCATATATGTTGTAAATGTATATGTTGCTGAAATCTTCATCTGCTTGATCAAGGTAGGTATCACATGCATCTGTTGTTTCTGGTGACGAGAAATTGCAGTTTTTTACTATTCCTTGATGAGTTTCATCCGATGTCAATGCACTTGTCCAGAAATGATCATAGTACCCTTGTAGCATATCTGACATGTCAATCAATGGATTCCCAATCTGGTGATTGAAAAAATCCATATATTGTCGAAATTAGAAATCTTGATATTCTAGTTTCTTTTCCTTGTGCAATAAAAACACCAGAGAAATGAACTCACAGCAATTCCTTTCAAGTTTATGACAGTTTGGTTAGTGATTTTGTTGTCCTGGAAGATTAAATCAGCAAGTTGAGGCACATAATGACCGGCATAGCTCTCTCCAGCAATGTAGAAGTCTCTGGTTTTGTACTCTGGGAATCTTTCCAACCAGTTCACTAGAAATGCATAAGCATCTGCTGCTGTATTTTTGTCACCGGTGTTGTAATCTGATGATGTGTTTGAGTAGGAGAATCCTACACCAGCAGGGGATTCCAGAAACAGGATATTCGCAGCTGCATTATGCCATTCATCAGGAGTTGTTTTCTAATAAAAAAGAAAATCAAGTGGTATTACTATGTATTTGCTCACCTTTGTTCCATGCATTTTCATTGTTCCATAAAGTTTTACCATCAGGATTCACTCGGAAAGGTCCAAGTTCCATCATTGCTCCAGCTCCTAGAGACGAGCACCCCGGTCCTGCAGTAAACAAATGAGGTTATAGTATAATGAAATTTTTTTTCCCCCTGTTACTTTTTGTTGAGCAAATGAAATTGAGAAATCTGACATAAGGCAGCGTTAAGTACCTCCATTCAGCCATAGAACCAGAGGCTTGCTAGAAGAATCTTCAGCCTCGGCAAAGTAATAGAAGAGTGCTCTTCCAGCTGTCGGATCAACAGTAACAAAGCCAGAGTATTGATCAAAGTTCACTGATGGTTGCCCAGGCAAACCTAGGATCTTGTCAAGATCCTTGAGTCCAGCTTGAAGTTGTACATAGATAGGAGAGTATTCGGTTGAAGCAACCTCAGAAACATGACTAACAGATTTTTTCAGGTGTTGTTCCTTCATAATTTTTCGGAGTGCGTCATACTCGTTACCTCCACTTTGAACTGAAGACAAGAGGCATGAGAGACTGACAGTAAGACTGCACTTTTCATGTTTAGATAGAAGCACAAGTTATGATTTCTGTACCGACTTATGTGAACTCTATTTATAGATGTCGTTATGGGATTTATTGTTTGATGCATTTTGTTGGATGTGGCAGTTGTGGGTGATTTCAAGAATGATTTATTGTTTGATGCATTTTTAAGCTACATGACATGTTTCTTGTACAGTTTACATCACATTTTCTGTTTGTAGATATGCATGCATACAGACATCATATTAGGCATATTCCTTCTTTCACCATCTGGCATTATACACAACTTGGAAAATTTGCAACATCTGCTTTAGAGCTAGATTGCACATTCACTCTCATTTTATTGTGCATAGATGTCTAATTGACTCTGTACGCCCCAAAGTTTAGGAGAACTTAAAGAAGTTGAGTACTTTACTCATACTAATAAGGTGCAACTTTCTTTTCAGGAATCATAATAAGAACTTAAGAGTCAACAAGACTGTCTTTCTTTTCAGAACCCGTCTAATAAAAAAGAGTACTCTAGAGTACAGGCGTACATCGCTTGTTTTGGAGCTATCTTGGAATGAGTGACACACGGACTAAACATTTCTTTCTCCTACACCGGCTAAACAAGATTTAGGAATCAAAACTGAAAAGGAAAAATGAATTAAGGTGAAACTTGGGATGAGGAAACATGTAATAAGGAGGAAAAATATATAGTTGAGTTTATAAAGAGAAACAAGAATAAATTTTCTGCAGGTTGGATCAGAAAAGAGATGAACTTACTGGCCTTTCAAGAATATAAGAGAATCTAAATTACACTTCAGAGAATTTGTCAAAGAAATTCATTACAACCATGCATGGAATAAATTTAAGAGAATCTGCTATTTATCCCAGAATTAGAAGGAACCTTTGACTTGGACCGGTGTAGCACGTTATACACGTTGTAAACAGAGTACAAAAAAAAGATAGGAGGTTTCTTTTTCTGCTTATCACATTTCAAGACCTGGAATGGCCAGAGGGATGGTGATACTGCTTGTCAATGAACCCTTGATTGCAAAAGGTGCCATGCTTTCTGTATGAAATCTTTATCTTTGCTCCGTAAGTTTCTTGGAATGAACCTTTTCCTTGAGGTACTGCTTATTTCATCTAAGAAGAACATGAAAATTGTATATATGGAATTATGGATGTATGTTTAGGTGGCAGTACTCCGAGATTTTGATGTTCATTTTCTTGGGTAAATAGATGATAGTATAATAAAGATCGAGTAGCTAAATGAACATAAGACATAGCATTTGGTTCTATTGAAGTTGGAGACTTGTAAGAATTAAAAGTTGATGACTACCTTCTTATGAATGATTTGAATCCTTTGATGTGGAAGCTGGGATTTTCAGAAAAAGAAATTTTTGTTAAGCACAATCAATCCTATATTTTCTTCTAGGTTTCCAAATATAGAATGTTAGGTCATGGCTTCCTTTGAATATAATTTTGTATGGACTCTTAGACAGAGCTTAAAGCTCAATTTTGTTTGGTTCATTATAAACCCCCTTTAGAGATTTAAAACATTTAATTTCTGTTATATATAAGCATGGTTCATTATGCTCCACTTCAGTCCTCTCAGGCAAGTCCTACTTTGGCAGCTCGTTGGGGCTGGAACGCGTGCCCATCATGCAGTTCACTAAACATAGCTCACACTGTATCGTTATGGTGTTAATTCTCTCCAAGTTCTAGCCGCCACAGCTTATTCAGGTGCATTTTGCCTTTCAAATGCATCTCTAATGCAACTTCATTAACTGCAGCATATTTGGCAGACATCAGTTGTTGGATTTCTATGGAATCCTTCAATGTAGTTTCTGTTAGAATTTTAGTCACCAAAGAGGCTAGCTCATGACTTTGCACCTCAACCAAAGGGGTCCCACACGTTGGAAATTAAGTTTCCTCAAACGTGTATAATCTACTATAGTAGTAGATGACACTCGAGAAAGAATTACTAAAATTCATTGAAAGGTACAAGAGTAATTGAAGCTCAAAGTGTGTTGGTTGATGCATTGTTATGGAATGCCAAGAGTTGGAATGGGAAAAGTCCCACATGGTTATAATTGAGAGAGAAGGAAGTACATAATAGTCCAAGACTTGGCTAAGGGTTTGGGCCCTTAGGGCACCATGGTTTTGGAAGGGGAAGGGGGGGGGGGGGGGGGGTCTAAAGTTGATTATAATCTTTTTGGGCCAGAAACCTACTACGTTTAGTTGAGCCAATAAGATTAAGTCTGAAACGAAAAGCCCAACGGTTGTATACCTGTTCGGATTGGGCTTGAGCGAACCAGTACATCTGCTCGCATGGGACATATCCGTCGTAAGCTGTTGCACTTCGTAAAGTCGCAACTCCTCAGGGACCAGTTCGCGAATAGTTGTACCTGTCAGACTCAACTCTTCGAAACTATAAATAGAACCCTCAACATTCGGATTTAGACACACAAATCCATCATTCTCTCTTCTCTCTTAAACTCTCTAAAAAGCCTAAATAAACCTTTATTGTATTAGTTCGCCGAGTCAGAGTTCAAGTGCTGGGACTCTGATTCAAATACTGCCGTTCTATCTTGGGAGACTATTTGCTAAGGAAACCGTAAGCACCAGTGCGGGGCAAATACAATCTTAAGGAAATAGGCCACGCCTTCGCTCAGCAGTCTAATATCCTTACTCTCTCTGTTTCCATCCTCATACATTACCACCAACCAACAACTTAAGACTGGAAATAGGAGCTCATTCTGAATGAAGTGATGCATGTTCCAGATATCCGCAAGAATCTGGTGTCCGGGCCGCTGCTGGTCAAGGCAGGTTTCAAGATGGACCTTCGAGTCTAGTCAGTTTGTACTACTTAAGTCTGGCAAGTTTCTAGGAAAGGGCTACATGTGTGATGGGCTCTTTAAGATGTCTGTAATGTCTGTTGAACGCTCCTTTGAGAGCAAGATCGATGAAATAAATGATTCTACCTACTTGTCTGAGTTCTCTGATTTATGGCACCATAGATTAGGACATACAAACTACAATGCGATTCGAAATTTAATAAGAACGAAACATTTGCCGTCCTTCGAAATCAACCCTCAAAGTAAATGCGAGGTTTGTGTGGAGGCAAAACTAACAAGGGCACCATTTCATTTAGTGAACAGAACCACGACTCCTCAAGAATTAATTCACAGCCACTTGTGTGACTTAAAGTTTGTGCAAACTAGAGGAGGGAAAAAGTATTTTGTTACTTTTATTGATGATTGCACAAGATATTGTTATGTTTATTTGCTAAGGAGTAAAGATGAAACTTTAGAAGCATTTAAACATTACAAAACTAAAGTTGAGAATCAACGTAGTACTCGAATTAAAGTAATTCGAAGTGACAGAGGTGGAGAATATGGAGTACCATTTAAAGAATATTGTTCCCAGTTTGGCATTATTCATCAAACTACTGCTCCTTATTCGCCTCAGTCTAATGGTATTGTTGAACGCAAAAATCGTACTCTCAAGGAGATGATGAATGCACTACTATTAGATGCTGGATTACCCCAGAATTTGTGGGGGGAGGCTAATCTCACGGCCACTACTATTCTTAACAGAATACCCCGTAAAAGTAGTGATGTTACTCCATATGAATTATGGAAAGGTCACAAGCCGTCTTACAAACACTTGAAAGTGTGGGGTTGCTTGGCTAATTAATGTGGTAATACCCAAACCAAAGCAAGTGAAGATTGGACCAAAAACTGTAGATTGCATATTTATAGGATATCAAACAACAGTAGCGCGTATCGCTTCTTAGTGCATAAGTCGCAGATACCAGATATCCATAAGGGTACAGTCATTGAATCAAGGAATGCAGAATTCTTTGAAGAAGTTTTTCCTAGGAAGGAAATAATCTCTCGCAAACGAGATTATGAAACTGCAATAGGGTCAAATGTGGGGGTCCCTGACCCAAGTGATTCTAAGGTAGAATCCGAAGGTTTACCTCCAAAGGATGCTGCAGAACCTGGAAGATTCACCTCCTCAAGAGAATGCTGCAGAACCTGAAGGTTTACCACCAGAGAATGTTGCAGAACCCGAAAGTTCACATCAAGAGGATGATGTCGAACCAAGAAGGAGGAAGAGGGCAAGGACTCAGAAAGACTTTGGTCCTGATTTTCTTACATACCTTGTAGAAAACGAGCCTAGGACTATCCAAGAGGCGATGTCCACTCCTGAAGCCGCTTTTTGGAAAGAGGCCATTGAAAGCGAAATTGAATCCATACTGCAAAATCATAATTGGGAAGTGGTTGACCTTCCTCCGGGAAATAAACCATTGGGTTGCAAGTGGATACTCAAACGCAAGTATAAAGCAGATGGAACCACTGATAAGTAGAAGGCTCGTCTAGTAGTCAAGGCTATAGACAGAAGGAGGGCCTTGATTACTTTGACACATACTCGCCTGTGTCTAGGATAATTTCCATTAGAGTGTTCATAGCCATAGCTGCACTGCGTGGTCTTGAGATACATCAAATGGATGTTAAAACTGCTTTCCTGAATGGAGAATTAGACGAGGAAATATATATGGAACAACCTGAAGGGTATGTGGTTCCAGGACAAGAGAAGAAGGTATGTCGTCTTGTCAAGTCATTGTACGGACTTAAGCAAGCTCCTAAACAATGGCACGAAAAGTTTGACAACACGTTGCGGTCAAAAGGCTTTTCTATAAATGAGTGTGATAAGTGTATCTATGTGAAAGGGAATGCTGAATCCTTTGTCATGATATGCTTATATGTGGATGACATGCTCATTACTGGAAGTAGCCTGGATTTGATCTTAAAAACAAAGCAAATGTTGAAACAACTTTTCGACATGAAAGACTTGGGTGTAGCAGATTTAATCTTAGGAATAAAGATCTCTAAGACACCCGAGGTTTTGGTGCTATCACAATCTCATTACGTTGAAGATGTTTTAAGGAAATATGAGGTTTTCGACCGTCAATGTAAGGACACCAATGAACGAATCTCAGTGTTTAGACAAACACTTAGGAGATCCGGTAAACCAAACACAATATGCTCGGATAATTGGCAGTTTGATGTACGTGATGAACTGCACTCGTCCAGATATTGCTTATGCAGTCAACAAGTTGGCTAGGTTTATGCGTAATCCAAGAAGTGCCCACTGGAAAACACTATATCATCTATTGGGCTACTTAAAGTACACAATAGATTTTGGATTACACTATGGAAGATATCCAACAGTATTGGAAGGATACAGCGATGCAAACTGGATATCTGATAGTACAAACACTAAGTCCACTAGTGGTTATGTGTTTACTATTGGTGGTGGTGCTATTTCTTGGAAGTCCTCTAAATAAACGTGCATCGCCCGATCCACGATGGAATCGGAATTCATAGCTTTGGACAAAGCCGGAGAAGAAGCAGAATGGCTTCGAGAATTTTTAGAGGACATCCCTTGTTGGGATAAGCCTGTGCCTTCCGTAACTATTCACTGCGACAGTTTGTCGGCATTAGGAAGGGCAGAAAACAATATGTATAATGGCAAGTCTAGACATATACGTCGTAGACATAAAACCATCAGGCAGTTAATCTCTACGGGGGTTATCATTATTGATTACGTGAAATCAAAGGATAACATTGCGGATCCGCTAACCAAAGCGCTACCTAGAGATCAAGGAATCTGCCCGTCTAGGGAAATGGGCTTAAGACCCACTAAATAAGGGAATTTACGGTGGCAACCCAACCATACTGACTGGAGATCCCAAGAATTTGGTTCAATGGGACAACTAAACTGTAAAGGACCAGTAAGTGCCTCGTGAAGTTTTGTATTTCGAGGTAAAAACACTCAGGAGCTATACTCCATTTGCGCCATTCCCGTGAAAGACATTAAGTGCTCCTGCAGTCCGGGCGGAGGATGAGTCACTAAACTCTTAATGATCTCTGAAGAAGATTCTTAATCTCTTTAGCTTATGAGCAGAGCATTGGCAGGAATGCTCTTAGAACGAGATAACCTATTTAAGTGTGAAGTATGGGAGGCCGCTTCAAACGAGAACACTTATGAATCCAAGAAGTCCAAGGCCTTTAATGGACTGGGAAAAGGAACGAGGCAATAAGGAGAATTATTGTGTTGATATCATTGTCTTTGTTTACACAAAACGCCGACCGGTTCAAGGCACCACGTCCACCGGGTGGCAAGTAAATCCGATGTTATTCTACTAGGGACGATTCAATGTCACTGACAATCGATCCCGATGCAATATGATTTTCCGCAGGAAATTCTAGGCTGGAGCACCCCGTTGTGCCGTGAGCATCAATTCTCTTTCATGTGGGGATTGTTAGAATTTTAGTCACCAAAGAGGCTAGCCCATGACTTTGCACCTCAACCAAAGGGGCCCCACACGTTAGAAATGAAGTTTTCCTCAAACGTGTATAATCTACTATAGTAGTAGATGACACTTGAGAAAGAATTACTAAAATTCATTGAAAGATGAAAGAGTAATTGAAGCTCAAAGTGTGTTGGTTGATGCATTGTTATGGAATGCCAAGAGTTGGAATGGGAAAAGTCCCACATGGCTAAAATTGAGAAAGAAGGAAGTACATAATAGTCCAAGACTTGGCCAAGGGTTTGGGCCCTTAGGGGCACCCATGGTTTTGGAAGGGGGGAGCTAGATGCTCCATCACTTGACCACACGCACCCGCCAGGAGCCGGGCCCGGGTCGAGGGTCCGGGGTCCGTGGGTTCGCGGGTCGCGGTCTAGAGTGGATTATAATCTTTTTGGGCCAGAAACCTACTACGTTCCCAACGGTTGTATACCTGTTCGGATTGGGCTTGAGCGAAACAGTACATCTGCTCGCATGGGACATATCCGTTCGGAACTGTTGCACTTTCAGAAAGTCGCAACTCCTCAGGGACCAGTTCACGAATAGTTGTACCTGTCAGACTCAACTCTTCGAAACTATAAATAGACACCCCAACATTCGGATTTAGACACACAAATCCATCATTCTCTCTTAAAACTCTCCAAAAAGCTTAAATAAACCTTTATTGTATTAGTTCGCCGAGTCAGAGTTCAAGTGCTGGGACTCTAATTCAAATACTGCTGTTCTATCTTGGGAGACTATTTGCTAAGGAAACCGTAAGCACCAGTGCGGGGCAAATACAATCTTAAGGAAATAGGCCACGCCTTCGCTCAGCAGTCTAATATCCTTACTCTCTCTGTTTCAATCCTAATACACTACCACCAACCAACAGTTTCTTCTTTCTCGGTTCCACTTCAAATTAGCATCACACCTATGAACCTTACTTAAGGTGCTGGTTAAAGGTGGATTCGCTGGAGCAGCTCGCGTGGCAGATTTGGCAGAAGAAATTATCCAGGCTTTCATCAAGTCACTACTAGGAGTGTAGTTGGAATATATGCAGGATCATGTGCATGAGGACAGGTCACTGCAGTTTCGAATTAACGTTTCGAAGTTTTCATTTACCAGATTATAAATTGTTACATCTTCAACTGTTCATTAGATTATATTCATTCAACTTGATTGACAGTTAAAATAAGATAAGAAAATGGTCTTTTTTTAGAATGCAACATATTAAACAGAGTCTACACAAACACCAGCATTTATGATGCAGTTGGTTAATCTTATTGTACATATAGAAAAATGGTAATTTTCATGATATTCAACAATCAACAATACTCTTTGAATATTTGTTGATCTCCATCAATCTTGGTTCTGAGGAGGAGGGAGCGTTCCATTAATGAAGGACGAGAACATGATTAATGCACGTTCACCCTGGTAGCTTGGAACGAAATGTCCAGATCCTCGTATGGTCACAAATGTCACATTTTCATATCCAACAGCGTATCCTCCAACCTATGAAAATAAAGGAAAATAGTAGTAATTGTTACTCTGATGGATAGTACATAGGGATAATTGAGTGAACAAGAAATGGTGAAATTCTTTCTTACCTCTCCTTGGGAGTTCCAGGGGTACCATGCAGTTTCTACTGGTGCCGCGAGTTTGGCCATCGAGTACCTAGTTGTTGTCACTGATATAATACCATCTACATCTCCGCTGCAAATTCAATTAAAAGAAACGTTGATCAAGGCTTGTTCTGAACCAAAGGAATGAAGTTCCATGATGAACTTACGAGGTTTAATTCATACCTGTAGATCCAAATGCGAATGCCAGTAGTCATCAACTCTTTGATCAGAGGTAGAATTGTATCAGAAAGGTCATCATAATCATAATCTACACCACTACACGAAAATCATACATCGTGAATGTTAGATGGAGATAGACAAAAGTTCACGACATTTAATAATGATTTTTTTTAATGTTGATTAGAAATTTGCAATATATATACCCGCATTCGTTCCAAGAGACTGCAGTTCCAGACATTGTGGCATGTAAAGCAGTTTGCACTTCGGGAGTGTTCAAGTAGGTAGATGCATAGTCCCCGGAGCATGGATCAAATCCTGATACCTGTTAACAAGATGAGACGAATAAGTAAAT
Organism: Plantago major; assembly: GCA_026545765.1. NCBI lineage: Eukaryota > Viridiplantae > Streptophyta > Magnoliopsida > Lamiales > Plantaginaceae > Plantago > Plantago major. The sequence goes on from CM048839.1 coordinate 36,638,867, forward strand.
CTTATTCAAAGAATGTAATACACGAACAGGTAGCTGGTTGTTTGAGGTTCTGCATACCCCGGGAGAAGTTGAATTGGAACCACATAATGGAGCGTATATGTTGTAAACGTCTATGTTGCTGAAATCTTCATCTGCTTGATTAAGGTAGGTATCACAGGCATCTGTTGTTTCTGGTGACGAAAAATTGCAGTTTTTGACAATTCCGTCATGAGTTTCGTCAGATGTCAATGCACTTGTCCAGAGATGATCATAGTACCCTTGTTGCCAATCTGTCGGATCAATCAATGCATTCCCAATCTGGTGATTGATAATGTTCATACGTTATAGATAGTAGAAATCTTGAATTCTAGTAGTTTCTTACTTTGGCAACATATAGGATAGAATGGATAGAGAAGTTTACTCACAGCAATTCCTCTCAAGTTTATAACAGTTTGGTTAGTGATTTTGTTGTTCTGGAGGATTAAATCCGCAAGTTGAGGCACATAATGACCGGCATAGCTCTCCCCAGTTATATAGAAGTCTCTGGTTTTGTACTCTGGGAATCGTTCCAGCCAGTTCACTAGAAATGCATAGGCATCTGCTGCTGTTTTTTTGTCATCGGTTTGGTAATCTGATGATGTGTTTGAGTAGGAAAATCCTACACCAGCAGGGGATTCCAGAAACAGCATATTCGCCGCTGCATTATGCCATTCGTCAGGAGTTGTTTTCTTAGAAAAAAAGAAGAAGATCAAGTGGTGTTACTAGTTATTTGCTCACCTTTGTTCCATGCATTTTCATTGTACCATAAAGTTTTACCATCAGGATTCACTCTGAAAGGTCCGAGTTCAGTCATTGCCCCAGCTCCTAGAGACGAGCACCCCGGTCCTGCAGTTAATAAACATATGAGATATAGTTCATGGAAAAATTCCCTCTTCCTTTTTCTTGAACAAATGAAATTAGGTAATCTGACATAAGTCAGCGTCAAGTACCTCCATTGAGCCATAGAACTAGAGGCTTGCTAGAAGAATCTTCAGCCTCGGCAAAGTAATAGAAGAGTGCTCTTCCAGCCGCAGGATCAACAGTGACAAAGCCAGAGTACTGATCGAAGTTCACTGATGGTTGCCCAGGCAAACTCAGGATCTTGTCGAGATCCTTAAGTCCATCCTGAATCTGTACATAGATGGGAGAGTATATGTTTGAGGCACCCTCGGAAACATGACTGACAGATTTCCTCAGGCGTCGTTCCTTCATAACTTTTCGGAGTGCGTCATATCTGTTCCCTCTACCCTGAACTGATGAAAGGAGGCATGAGAGACTAATAATAAGACACACTAGAAAAATTGCACCTTTCATGTTGACAACAGATGTAGAGGTGATGGGTGTCTCTTTTACCATAAAATGTGAACTCTATTTATAGACAGACTTGTGGGATTTATTATTTGATGCATATTGTTGTATTTGGCACTGTGGTGATTTCAACAAAGATTGGTAAGCTACATGACATTTTTCTTGTAGTGTTTACAGCACATTTCCTCTTGGAGTCTTTTATACATAAGCTTACGTACAATACAAATGGCTTAATAATTATAAATCCTCTTTTCCGGCCTGGGATAAAATAACTTTGAAATTTTCTTAGTTTAATCATGGGTTATATGCTTCACTTGCGTCCTCTGATGTGCAAGTCCTACTTTGACAGAATGTTGGGGCTGGAACCGTGATCATCATGCAGGTGAATTGCAATTTTGGTCCTACAACCGGACGTCATCCTGCAGTTCACTAGACATGGCTCACACTGTATCGTTTTCATGGCCTATCCAAGTTCTAGCTCATGCAGCTTATTCATGTGCTTCTTGCCTTTCAAATGCATCTCCAATGCAACTTCATTACTGAAACAGATTTGGCATACATGGATTTCTAGCAAATCCTTCAATGCAGTTTCTGCTTGTTGATTATCGCTTAATCTGCATGAATTGGATTTTGGATGGCTCAGATTGCATCTGGAAATTTGGAGGGCTAGGATTGTATCTGGAAAGGAAGAGGGAAAGTTAGTTATTCTACGTTTTCAACAATCTGTCCGATTCGTCTTCAACCGACTGCAATCAGTCTAAATAGTTACGCGATTCAAATCTTTCAATTCCTGGGATTTAATCTTGTATAGACAATTGAGTTCAGATCAGGTTTCTTGAGCGAGTACGATCGGCTAATCTGTTTATTAATGTGCAGTTTTGTACTTGTAACTTGTAAGCTTGAGGGTTATTTCCATCCTTATTCATAGCGAAAGCGTTCTGCCGGGTTTCTAGTGCATGTAGATCATTTAGGATGGAAACACATAAAATTCTGTGTTCGTATCCTCTGTTTTCTATCTTGTTGCGTTTGAGTGCTTCTTGTGACGATTCTGAGTCATTAGTCACACTTGTTCTTGAGTTGATCGTTTTGGTTTTCAGTTGTAATTAAAAAACACTTCTTTCTCGACTCCACTTCAAACTAGTCTCGTGCCTTTAAATCTTAAGGAGCTGATTGAAAGCGAATTCACTGGAGCAGTTCGCGTGGTAGATGTGGCAGAGAATCATATACCCAGAATCTCATTATTACAGGATCATGTCCATGAGGACAGGTTAGTATCACTTCCTTCAATGCAGTTAATGTTTCCCAATTTGAAATTTCATCTTTCAGTTTATAAATTGTTATATCTTCAACTATAACTGATTGTTATTAAATCACATTCCTTCAACTTGATTGACATAAATAAATTACTTACTCTTATAAAAGTCCTATAATATTTGGAGAATCCAAAAAGTCCCTTATTTCTATACAAATTGTCTAGTTTTTAGTTTTACCCGTTTTATATTTCGCGGGCCAAAATTAACCAGTTTCGCAGGTCAAAATGCAAGCGGGTCTTACCGTTTTATTTCTGGGTATAGTATAAATAGGTATTTTTGAGTTTTTTTTTCCATTTCCAGCGGTTTCTCTTCCGATTTTCTCTCTATTTTGGCGATTTTTCCTGGATCATCCACAAACCCTAGTTTCTGGATCGATTTTCTATGGATTCATCGTGCGATCATCAGGTAATGTCTGTTCAAGCTCGATTTTAGTGTTTTTGAGTTTGATTTTGCTTTTTGTTGCTTCGATTTTGGTCTGTTGCTGCGATTTTGAATCGCGATTTTGCTTCGATTTTTGTGATTTCATCGCGATTTTGTGTTACTTCGATTTTGAATCGGTCTGTGTTGCTGATTCCAGTGATTCTAACCTTCTCTTCGCCTCGTTTTTTGCTTGGTAGGCATTTTAATGGCGGAATCGAACGTGAATGTTACTGCTCAAGTGAACATGGAGCATCATGTTCACTGTAATCCTGTTTCCGGCATAGGTAAGTGTTTTTTAGTCGCGTTTATGGTTCGTAATTGAGTTGTTCTGCTAGGTCATGTTTCGTAATTGATGCTTTTTCGCTAGATCTGTGGCTTTTTAGATCTGTGGTTCATTTTGTGTGAAACCATCTAGATTTTAGTATTTATTGTCTAGTTTTACATGAAAATACTCTACGTTTTACCTTTTGCTATGTTGTGGTGTACAACTGTATATGTTTCTGGCGGGGATTTGTTGTTTGTTTGATTTTTCTGAATTTCTTGTGTGAAACTGTCTAGTTTCTTGCATATATTGTCTAGTTTTTCATGGTATAGCTTTTTTGTTGTGCAGTTGTGTAAAATACTTTATGCTTTGATATGTGGTTACTTTACTGACTACATAAGTGAGGTGTTACTTAAAATGCTTTATGCTTTGATATGCTTTGATATCTAGTTTTTTTGTTGTGCAATTGTCTAGATTTTAGTATGTATTGTCTAGTTTTTAATATGTTTCATCTACTTTTTATGATTTTTAGATTTGCTGTGTGGTTGTGTACACTGTATATGTTTTTTGTGGGGATTTGTTGTTTGTTTGAATTTTCTGAATGTTTTGTGTAAAATTGTCTAGTTTTTAACATATATTGTCTACTTTTTAATGTTTTACAGCTTTTTGTGTGAAATTGTCTAGTTTTTAACATATATTGTCTAGTTTTTATGTAAATACCTTATGTTTTAGCTTTTAACACATATGGTCTAGTTTTTAATAATATTTGTCTAGTTTTTCATGTTATATCTTTCTGTTGTGCAGTTGTGTTGAACTGTCTAGTTTTTAGTATGTATTGTCTAGTTTTTCATATAAACTGTATAGTTTTTAATATGTGTTGATTGGACTGGTAATCTTAGTACTTCTGACTATGGTGTTTTTCTGATGAAGCATATGGAGCTGTTCCAAGGAACTCCTTTTCCTTGCAAGGATCTAATGCAAGTATGTACGTACTAGTTTATTATGTTTTTAGATAATTTTTTCCCTAAGTTTGTAAATAAATTGTGAACTTCTTGCATAATTTTTTCTGAGCTTTTGTTTTGGTTTTGTGTATTAGGTGAACCGTAGGAAATTCCTCCGTTTTGAAATTTGCTTAGCTCTTATTCTTGCTGACGCAAATGGTTTGAGATCTGATATTTTGACGAAGGTTGCATCATTTAACAAAGAAGATGCGATAAAGCAAATGAAGGAGAATGACAAGTTGAAAAAGCTAGAAGCAAAGAAAGCTGCTGATGAAAAAGTTTCTCAAGTTTGAAAAATGACCTGCATTGTCTAGTTTTTACAACATATTGTCTATTTTTGTAACTGAATTGTCTAGTTTTGTAAATGATTTGTCTAGTTTTATTACTTGTCCAGAAATTTACTCATTCAGTGTAACATCCATATATTATGTAAACCACAATGGTCTAAACATCACCAGATTCATTCAGTCCTACGTGAAATTTTGTGGAATTAGTTACATTTTAGTCAGTATATATTTCAATGTTATTGTTAGGGATATCTGTTTAGATTTTGATCAGCAACCTAATGACTTATCTTAGCTCAGAAAGGTGGTTAGTACTCTTGGTTCACTTGAACACTGTAAAAGAGGAAACTCACTAAGTATGATAGTCTAGCAAATCTTGTATAGGATGTTAGGTCTCTGAATGTATTTTTTTTTAAAAATAAGACCAAGAAGAAGGCATCCAGCAGGAAAAGTTCAATGGATTTGAAGATTTGAAGACTGCACAAGATTGCTGAAGATAAGGGTTTTCAGATACCTATGACCAGATATCTTGAAGATACAAGCATTTTTAATAAACAGTATTGCAAAAGATATCTGAGAAATAAAAAGGTTTCTGAAACAAGGAAAGTGCCCACAGATATCTACATTCAGATACCTTGGACATAAACTATGTTTCCGAAAAGAAATATATTATAACAAGTTGTTTCAACAAGTGGTATATGGAGTTGTGATAATTTCTGGAAAAGGACGTGCAAAGCTTCAGAGAACTCTGATAGTATAAGATCTCTGAAACAATGCATAGTTCCGTTGGCACTACAGGACAAAGTATAGTACAATGCATTAAATGCGCGAACAGAGATGTCTGAACAAAAACGGTAGCTTCTGAAGAAGAATACAAACGTACTACAGTACTATACTCAGATATCAATAGTTTGAATTTGATTTAAGCCTAACAGATACTATTCAAACGACACTCAAATTCATCTATAAATATCAACACTTAGACTGCTTGAGAACTTACACACAGAACTTATACCTGAGAACACTGAACTTACATTGAATACTCTCACACAAGCTCTCTTAAGAACACTACTTACCTTCAAGCTTTCTGTTGCGACCAAAGCTCTTGATTCTAAGTAGCACAAAAGTTCTAAGTGTCCTGATCCTTAACAAGCATTGCTATTTGTGAAAGAGTTGAATTAAGATTTGATATCTGAGATTCATTCTGTTGAACACTTATCATAGACTTGGGTCAGTAAAGAACAAGATACCATACATTGCAAAGTGTATTAAGTATACTTGATTCTCAGAGCTATCTGCATAACTGAACAAGTTATTAAAGAAGCTCTGACAAACTACCTTAACCAACACCTTAATTGGCGTGGAGTACATGAAGTACTTAGTTTGGGAAACTAAGGAACAACTCCAGGAAAGAGGTTTCTGAGTACAGGAAGTACTTGGCTGAGAAAGCCGGGGAATAACTCAGGGGGAACACTTGGTTGGGAACCTAGTGTAATTAGTTGTAAGGTTACATCAATTATCTGTCTTAGTGGATTCTAGGTCTGAGAAAGGCCGAAGTGGATTAGTTGAAGGATTACGCCACCTTCAGATACCACTATAAAAAGACTTGTGTTATTTACTTTCTGCATTTTATTACTTGCTTTATTTACCTTGAAAAGTATTTACACCTATCTTGCTGAGCACGTGCATTTATCACAGAAAAGTCTTCCGCTCTATGAAATTAAGTATCAGAAATCTTCACAGATATCTGAGAAACCGTGTTTATCGACAAAAGTTTTAAAAGACTATTCACCCCCCCTCTAGTCTTTTACTTTGCCGTTATCTGGACCAACAAGTGGTATCAGAGTAGGAGGTTCCCAAGCCTTCTGCACTAAACCTAGATCCCAGATAAGTGCCCACTAAATGCTTTTCACCTACACTTGATTTGTTTGGTTAGTGTGTTTGCTGCAGGATGTCTTTAAGTGACGTCCCAATTCTCAAGCCAGAGAATTATGAGAAATGGAAGAACAACATGATTCTCCACCTAGAAGCCATCAGTGACGAAATGATCGACGTGATAAAGAATGGCCCAATAGTCATTCAACAAATCAAGCAAGTCTTAGAGGTTTCTATTGGTAGAGACAGAGAACAAAGCGATGGGTCTTCACAGACAGATGCGTCAACCAGTGGGAGACCTGCCAGTCAAGTTATTTACGAACCAAAGCCTAGAGAGCTCTGGACATCGGAAGATGCCAAGAGAAATCGACTGGATCATTGAGCGACGGCCCTTCCACTCGGCACCGTCGGATAATATCATCATACGTTCTACTCCAGAGCACATACAGTGTAAACTGTGGGGTGCAAAAACGGCGAAAGTGGCCTGGCAACTGATTGAAGAAATCTGTGCCGGCACTGAGAAGACGAAGGAAAATAAGTTCGAAGTTTTGAAGCTCAAATTCCAAAACTTTAAACAAGGTCCCACAGAGACTCTTGAAGAACTAGATTTCCGGTTTACAACACTTATGAGTGACATGGCTGCACTTGGTGAAAGTAATAGATATACCCAGTCAGAAAAGATTAAGACTATTGTGAGAAGTCTAAATCATAATTGGGAGCACACAAAGTTTTTCTACTTTAACCAAGGAATGCCAGATATCACTCCAGTGGAACTTTTCTCTCACCTTGCCACTGTTGACTATGAGACAACTCAAAGAGAACAAACAACTGAAAAGTTGCAGAATGTTGCTCTAGTTGCTCAAGGAATTTATGAAAAGAATGAAGGCAAGGAGGTGACTGAGAATGCTCTTGCTGTAAAGCAAATGAGAAAATATGTCAGTCGGGAAATAGAGAGAAGAAAAGCCAAAGAGAAGCTGAAAAAGAATCTAGGCTCAAACTATCACCAGTACAAAAATATGCAAAGCTCGCTGAACAAGCCGGCTAAAAAAGAATCTAGTACTGAGGAAGCAGAATCGAAAACGATATCTGTTTCCATTGTGAGAAACCTGGTCATTTCAAGAAGGATTGCCCTGCCTTCAACAAACTAAAGACAGGTGACAAGAAAGATAGAAGAAACTTCAAAAGAAGTCAGAGATCTATGCTCACTGAAGAAAGGAAAAAGATTCAACTCCAACTGGATGCTCTAGACATTGAGTCTGATTCTGAGGATGAAGACTCAGATGATTCCACACGGCCTTCTCTAGATATGTGCGGTGTTTCTCATGAAGTGATCGACTTTGGTCAAAAGAAGAAAGAAGTGTGTGGAGTGGCTGAAGAAATCTTTCCAGATATCTCCAACATTGAACCTTGTCTAATGGCTGATGAGGTAACACATACTTCTTGTTATACATATGAAAGTGATGAGGAAGGAATCAAAGATCTGGAACATCTCAGAAGAGAGCTTGATCTCTACGAAAGAGAGTTTCTAATGGTCCGAGCTAGAGCCGAAATCTTTGAATAAGAAAAGAATTCTCTTGAAAAGGAAAATTCAAAATTACTCAAGATATCTGAGGAAAAGGATGCCGAAATTGCATTTCTCAAAGCTCAGATATCTGAGACTGAAAAGTCACATGAAGAAGCATTGGCCAATCTTCAAAAGAAATGTGAAGATCTTCTTTCTGAGAATGAAGAACTCAAAAAGAAGGAACTATCTTTTCAATCTTATGCCAAAGCTAGTGACACTCTTACTGAAGTATAATTTTATTTAAGAGATCCTTCAGAAAATAGAGGACTTAAATTTGGACACACGATGATAGTTCTACCACTCTGAATAAGAGTAATGAAAGAAGAACATTTGTCAGTGCTCAGCAAGATGGTTCCCAAACAACCTACAGTATCGGTCAGAAAGCAAAGGTTGTTGACAAAGGAAAGGCAGTTGCGACCAAACCTTTGTGGGAAAAACAAGTCCAAAAGAAATATGTTGGGAATATTTCTGGAAAGAAACATAACACTGAAAAGTGTAATCACCCACAGTGCTATGTCTCTTAGAAAGGAAAAATTGTAGGAGCTGACAAATTCTCCTATGTCACGTTTTCTGGAAAGAAAATAGATTACCCAGAGACTAGCAAAGCTGCTGAGAAAAGATCTCAGATAGCACCAGGTGATCGGAATGGTATTGGCTATAAAGTCATCGGGAAACAACTTGCTCGTGAGTACAAGCAAGAGCAAGAACGATGGTTAAAGGCTAGAATTGCTCACAGCAATTATCAGAAGTGGAAGATGAATCAAGCCACTGAAAATCTGAATGCCAGGGCTAGAATAAATCTGGTCAGGAAAGCTAAGTTTACTGAGAAGCAGACTCAGAAACTTGACAGGTATCTGAAAGCACCAAATGGAGCACCAAGGAACACACCAAGGAAGAAACTAGTTCTTAATAACAATGATACTAATCATTTAACTAGAATTCCTCCTTATGTTCCTGTTAGACAAAAGAATGTTCCTAAGAAATTCATTCAAAAATGGATTCCTACTGGAAGATTCTTTAGTCCAGATGGTTCCATTGTTGGTATGAGAAACTAATCTCATGTTTCCTGTTTTGTGCAGAACACTCTAAAGACTAATCCAAAGTGGCATTTTGATAGTGGATGTGGGAAGCACATGACAGGAGACAAAGCAAATCTGATTGACTACAGAAAGTGCAATGATGGACCAATTATCAGGTTTGCTGGAGGAGATGAAAATCCAATCATAGGATTTGGCAATCTGAAGTTTGGAGCCCTTACAATCTCTGAAGTACTACATGTAAAGGGATTGAAATATAATCTCCTAAGCATGAGTCAACTAGTAGACAAAGGGTACACTGTCAAGATCAAGTCAAAACTATGCAAAGTAATTGACATGAGTCAAAGTAGACAGTCTTGGTTGCAAGGCGTAAAGGAAATCTTTATGTTGCTGATTGGGCATCCGCCACAACTGAAGAATGTCTCATGGTGAGTCAATCTGGCCACACTGAAGAAAATTGGCTATGGCATAAAAGAATGAGTCACTTGAATTTCAAAACTCTGAACAAGCTAGCCAAGAAAGAGTTGGTGGTTGGTTTACCCAAAATGGCATATAGAAAAGATGGTATATGCTCAGCTTGCCAAATGGGAAAACAATCCAAAACATCTTTCAAGTCTAAAACTAGACAGTTTAGTGAAAGGCCACTGCAAATGTTACATATGGATCTTTTTGAATCCTCCGTAACTAGTTATGCAGGAAAGAAGTATGGTCTGGTGGTTGTTGATGATTACTCAAGATTCACTTGGGTTGTCTTTCTCAAACACAAATCTGATGCAAGGGTTGAGATACCCAACTTGCTGAATAAGCTCGAAGTCATGAAAAATGACAAGGTATACAGAATCGTAATGCACCATGGTACTGAATTTGTGAACCAGTACATAAAAGAGTTTTGTACCTGCAAAGGTATACAACATCAATTATCTTCCGTAAGAACACCACAACAAAATGGTGTTGCTGAAAGGAAGAATAGGACCCTAAAAGAAGCGGCAAGAACAATGCTCGCTAACACTGAAATAAGTGAAATCTATTGGGTTGAAGCTGTAAACACAGCCTGCTACACTCAAAATAGATGTTTGATTAACAAACACCATGACAAAACTCCTTACGAGCTTTTCATTGGTAGACCCCCTAGTATCAAACATCTAAGGGTGTTTGGTTGCAGATGTTTCGTTCTTAACAATGGAAAAGAATACTTGAGAACATTTCAACCAAAGGCAGATGAAGGAGTATTTCTTGGTTATTCTCTGAATAGCAAAGCCTATAGAATCTACAAAAAAAGAACGCAAAAGATTGAGGAATTTGTTCATGTAGTATTCTATGAAGGAAACAAGAAAGTACTCTTGAATGGTGATCTCTCAGATCGGTTCAAAAACTGATGATTAAAGATTCTGAAAAAGGATCCTCAAAAGGAAAGAATTTTATCATTCAAATAGAGGATGAGTCTGACGATGAAAAGCAACCTATGCTTAGTAACAACCAGATGACTCTAAGACATGATGGAGAATTTCCTATGAAAATTCCAGAAATGGAACAGGTTACTGAGAACCTTCATCATGAAGAGGTATCTGAAAATGAGATTGCTGAAATGCAAGTTCCAGATATTTCTAACACTGGAAGAGTGTCAGATATCCATGGCATTTCCCATGTGTCAGATATCTCAGATACTGCACAAGTATCCCATCAATATCATATTGATTCACATTCAAATCAAAATGATATTGATCCTACTAGTTCAAAACCTATTATGAAATGGATAAGAAATCATCCTGCAAAGGATGTGATTGGTCCCATAGACCAAGGAGTTAGAACTAGAAGAGCAATCGCTGAAAATGCAAATTGTCTCTATGGATGTTTCATATCAAATATTGAACCAAAAACTATAGAAGAAGCATTAAAGGATCAAGATTGGATCTCTGCAATGCAAGAAGAGTTGGATCAATTTGAGAGAAACAAAGTCTGGAAACTGGTTCCATTTGTTGACGGAATATCTGTAATCAGAACCAAGTGGGTTTTCAGAAACAAAATTAATGAGTCTGGTGAAATAACCAGAAACAAAGCTAGGTTGGTTGCCAATGGATTCACCCAGACTGAAGGACTAGATTTTGATGAATCTTATGCACCAGTTGCAAGATTGGATGCAATAAGACTCTTTCTAGCCTTTCGACTCATAATGACTTTACTGCTTTATCAAGCGGATGTCAAGAGTGCATTCCTAAATGGTGAACTTCTTGAGGAAGTCTATGTTGAGCAACCACCAGGTTTTGAAGTTTCTCGAGAAAGTAGGATGGTCTATAAGCTTTAAAGCTCAGATGGATCAAGCTCCAAGAGCATGGTATGATACATTGGCCAGATACCTACTAGAAAATGGTTTCAAGAAAGGAGATGTTGATAAAACACTCTTCACATTGAACCATGATGGGAAACTACTTTTAGTTCAAGTATATGTTGATGACATTATATTTGGATCTAAAGACAAGCAACTTTGTGAAGACTTTGCTGAACTCATGAAATGTAAATTTGAGATGAGCATGATGAGAGAATTGAATTACTTCCTAGGGCTGCAAGTCAAGCAACTCAATGATGGAATATTCATTAGTCAAACAAAGTATGTAAAGGACATGTTCAACAAGTTTAATCTAAAGCCTTCTGAAAAGAATGCTAAGATACCTATGAGCATTTGAACCAAAATGACCTATACTGAATCTGACAAGAGTGTTGAAGAACACAAGTATAGGAAATTGATTGGGTCTCTACTATACCTCACTGCAAGTAGACCTGATATTCAATATGCAGTTGGAGTGTGTGCTAGATTTCAAACAAATCCAATGCAATCACATTACAACATTGCTATGAAAATATTGAGGTATGTAAAAGGTACTGTAGAAGTTGGATTTTGGTATCCAAAAGATAGTGGATTGAGTTTGGTTGGCTATTCAGATGCTGACTATGCTGGATCATTGCTTGATAGAAAAAGCACCTCAGGAACTTGTCAATTTCTTGGTGCTAGATTGATATCTTGGTTCAGCAAAAAAATAAAATTCAATTGCTACATCTACCACAAAAGCTGAATATATTGCTGCTGGGTGTTGTGCTTCACAGATATTGTGGATACAACAACAACTCAGAGACTATGGACTCAATGAAGAGAAAACTCCCATTTTCTGTGACAACACAAGTGCTATTGCCATAACTCAGAATCCTAAGTTTCATGCAAGAATAAAGCACATTGATGTTAGACACCACTTCATCAGAGACCATGTTGAAAAAGGCAACATAGAGATATTCAAGATTGACACTGAGGACCAACTTGCAGATATCTTCACTAAGCCACAACAAGAAAGTAGATTCTCAGCCTTAAGACATAGTCTTGGACTAATGGAGCTACCAAAGAACTGAAAAAGTTCAGATATCTGAAGAAGATATCAAAGGAGAGAGAAAAAAAAGGGGAATCTGGAACGAGTATCCAGAAAAGAGGAATCTGGAACGGGTATCCAGAGAAGAGGAATCTGGAACGGGTATCCAGAAACCAAAGGCTAAAGGGTAAAATGGCTATTTGAAGATTTCTGAGACGAGTACTCAGATATCTAGATCACTTTCGAGGGGAACACAAAGAGAATAGTACTGTTGTCAAATAACTACTATCTTGAAATTTGTATTATTTCTATCTTTGTGTAACACTGTGAAAAGACAACAAGTATAAGATAGACTCAGATACAAACAGTATTCTCATTCACACAGAAACGTGACTCAGATAGCTAATAGCCAAAATTCATTAAATGGGCACAATTACAATTGTTGATTGTGATCATTGCTGAAGAAGCAATGGTGACCCTTGATAAAATGGGCGATTGATCTTAATGGCGGAGATTAATTCTCTGTAAGAAGTGAACTGTTGAAATTCCGACATGGTCCACTATGCATTTAATGCCGAACAAACTTTTACCCACGCCTTACTGCAATTCACAAATACGTACATACAAAACCAATTTGTATGTATACGTTTGTTAGAATTACGTTGCTATATATATATATATATATATAGGATTTTGTCAAAAGAAATCACTTTCGCCTAATCCAACATTCAAACTTGCACAAGAATAGCAAAAACCATTCTTCAACCTCTGCAAATCTCTGTTAGTTTTTCTGCAAAGAATCACTAATCTCTCACCCAAATCTCTTTCAGACTTTTAAACACTTGCACTATATAAAGAGATGGCTCCTAAACGTTCGTCTACCCAGAAATCCCAACCTTCTACCACTGGTACTGCTGGCAAGCACCAGAGTTGGTTATAGTGAACAATCGATTGGTAGGAGACTTTAATCCCGATTATTGGACTTCAAATCACAGGATGATTTGGGGGTGGTGCCATGATTGAGGAGTACCTCACGACTGCTGTTGAAAACCAAGCCGATAGGAAACTGATTCTTGACATGCTTGAAAAGGCACAAATCAAGGGTTTTCTATCTGCTATTCCTAGTGGAGTTTCTTCACTGGATGTGTTAGAATTCTACAATAACTCCAGGATTATATCCTGTGTTTCTGAAGGCACTCTGTAAAGACTAAGGTCCAAGGAAAGGAAATCTTTTTGGACTTAACAACTTTCTGTAAGTTGTTTGATCTTCAAAATCTTGGAAAGGATTTTGAAATAGACACCAAGGATGAAGATCTCCTTGAAGGTGTAAAAGAGCTTTACAGTGGTGTGTGTGACACTGATAAACAAGATACACCCACTGATTTCAAGCTTGCTGACATTAGAACCAGACATCTGTTAGTTCACTGGGATGTGTTGGCATGCATTCTTCACATATGCTTTGATGGTCTACAAGGAGGTGCTGACCAGATAAGCCAAGAACGCTGGATGATGATGTTCTTGTTGCAACAACAAGATAAAAGGCTGGAGAACCCTTTCAATTGGGGCAAGTACGCCTTTATGAAGTTTGTGAAGAAGATTCAAGGCTTTGAGCCTAAAATCGCTAAGGGACTTGCTGAGACAAAGGCCACAGTGAGCTATGGTTTAAAGATATGTTACTTGCTGGAGAAGCTTGGCATTGAGCTCAGAGAGAAGGCTGACATAGCCAACAGTAACCTACTCTACAAATATGAGTATACGAACTTGATGAAAAAGGTTACTGGATCTCAGAAAGGTTCAAAGAAGCGAAAGACTTAAGAGGTATCTGAGGGAAAGGTTGCGACCAAAAAGCCCAGAACTTCACGAAAGAAGTCTGCCGGCAAAACAGAAGACATACCCATTGTGGTTGCCGATTCCCAGATACCTGCCGCCGCTGCAGATGAACTCATCAATGCTGCAAAAGAGGTATCGACTACTGAACAAGTAGACTCAGCAAGAGGAAGTGCTTTCAGAAATGTCAAAACTACTTACGAAAGCCTTGCTGATGAACTTATCAATGCTGCTAAAGAAAGTAGTGATAGATACCAAGCCCTATCTGCAGAAACTGCAGGGATTATGGACAATCAGTTCCTAATGCTGATGGGAGCTCTGACGATGAAGATGATGGTTTAGTCATCTCTCAGGTCCTAGAGAAATCAAAAAGGGCTAAGGTTACTGAAAAAGTAACTAGTGTAGAGGTATCTGAAGAAGAACCTACACCACAAGTTGCTGAACAAGCATCTGTTTCAAAGGTTGCTGAAGAAGCAATTGTGTCCAAGGTCACCGGACAAATTACACCATCAGAACAGGAAAGACTGAAGCATATTGAAGATGCTCTGATGAGTGATACACTAGTGTTCGAGGATACTGCCAATGCCTCAGCACTCAAAAGTCTGTCTCAAGCACAACAACCACAACAACCAGATGTGGATACTGCTGAAATGGTACTTGAGTTACAGATAACAGCATCTTTCATTGTTGAAAAAATCCTGCAAAAGAGCAGGTTCCCCAACTCAATGAGAGGGATCAAACTGAGACATCTACTCAGAATGATCAACCAGGGGAGACAACTGAGTTGCATACTCAGGAAAGGTCTGAAGTACCTGAAACTTCCAACAAAGAAGTGGTCCAAGAACAACAAGACCAACGCATGGTGTTGGTCCAAATAACGGCAAAGTAAAAGACTGGGGGGGGGGGGGGTGAATAGTCTTTTAAAAACTTTTGTCGATAAACACAGTTTCTCAGAAACCTGGGGGGTTTCTGATACTTAGATTCAGAGCGCGGAAGACTTTAAGATAGGTAAGTGCAGAAACAATAAGTATGTGTGTGTGCTTTGCTGAAAGATAAATACAGAAAGGTAAATAACACAGCAAGTATAGTGGTATCTGGAGGTGGCGTAATCCTCCAACTAATCCACTTCGGTCTTTCTGAGACCTAGAATTCACTAGAACAGATAATTGAGTTCACCTTTCAAAAATCATATTCTAAGATTCTTAAACAATTGGTTCCCAACCAAATTTTCCCCCTGAGTTATTCCCCAGCTCCTAGAGCTAAGTACTTCCTCTACTCAGATAACCTTGGAGTTATTCTCTGATTTCCCAAATCAAGTACTTCCTCTACTCCACGCCTTGATGGTGTTGGTTATAAGGTTTGTCAGAGAGGCTTCTCGTATAACTTTTCAGTTATGTTTTCAGAGAGCCTAATAGAACAAGACTACTCAATACACTTGTTCAGTGTATGGCAATCTGCTCTTCTTGACCCAAGTAATTGATGTCCGCTCGAGAATGAGCTTGAAAGGTTATCGATAGTTCAACTCTTCGAATAACAATCTCTTGTTAAGGTTCAGACAACTTAGAACTACTAGTGATTCTTCAAGCTGTAAAGCTTTCAGAAAGGGTAGTAGAGTGCTTGAGAGAATACTTTGCTTGATTGTAAGTTTGCAAGTTAGATCGTTCTTCGGTCGTATTTCTCAGCATCTAAGTGTGTGATATTTATAGATGAATTAGAGAGTCGTTGGGATGTTATCCGTTAGACACAATTCAAATTCAGTCTATACTTATCTTGAAATGAGTACTCAGAAGTCCTTGTCTCATATCTCAGAGAGGACTGTGCTTTAGCGGCTTTTCTGCCGATGCAATTAATGCACATGTACTATTTCTTGTCCTGTAGTCTTCAACGGATACATTAGCCTTTCTGATGGCTTGCATGCTCCATACTCATGATGTCATATGTTCCAGAATCATGTTTCAAAAGTAACTAAATGAACTTAAGAAAGGATTAAGGACATAGTCTTTCCGAGTGAGACTAAACCTTGGTGTCTTCATAAATCTTGTGCAATCTCCGATCTTGTAATCTTCAGAAAAGCTCCATTGCTAGGATTGATCTTCATGGTCTTCTTGGAAATAAAAATTACACTCAGAGACCTATAATCCTAATACAAGATTTACTAGACTAATCATACTCAGTGATTTCCTCTTTTACAATGTTCAAGTGAACCAAGAGTACTTTAATCACCTTTCTGGCTAAGATAAGAACATGTGATGAATGATCAAAATACTAACAGATATTCCTAACAAATTTCCCCCTTATTGATCAGTCATCCATGACTATCTTTCAAAGTCCTATTACAAAGTTGTAATCCTGGAAGAGAAAACAATCCACCACTTAATCATTTCAAATAATATTCAATTTTAGTTGAATTAAGTGCAGAAAGTAAACATCAACCAAATCACAAGAAGTGACCTTTGCTGATAAGTTGTCATCTATTAGAGTGTATCTGAGAGTAAGATCTTCAGATAGGTACAGATTACAGAATGAGATGCAACTTTTACAAATAGAGAATTTCAGAAACAATCAGCAAGATTACAAAAAGTAATAAAACAAACTAAGTAAATTAGAACATAGGAGAGTCTAAGCTCCAAGTAAACATTCTAAGATACTAGTCTTCAAGTCTTCAAAAATAACTTAGGTTCAGAAACCTCAAGTTCTTCAGCACCCTTTCTGGATCAGTTGACATAATCATCCACTTTTCTGCATTCTTGGACATAGTCATAAAGTATCCTTCTAACAGAAAGTTCTGTCTTTCTAGATAAGATACAAATTTCATGGTAACTCTTGCCAAGATTGTAGTTTTTCTTCAGAAAGTGTTTGACCCAGTAGTATTTTCCCCAGACCCAGGCATGGTCTACTTGTAGCTCAGATAGGTTGAAATACTTGTATATTTCTTCCAGATAGTGAATATCATCCAGATATTCATCCTTTGTCATGTAGAATGACTCATAGGGATGAACACCTAGCTTTACGCTTCTTGTAGCTACCATCCAGTTTTCTTGTCTTGTGCACATCTTCTGGCTTGGGGTAAGGACAAGGAAAAGAAAGGTCCATTTTTCTGGCATCATTTCTCTTTTCAACCTCAAAGTTTAGCCAGGCATGAAGGTGCTCATGTTTTAGCAAATTTGGCTTGCCTTCACTCCATTTTAGGATCTGGTTGAAGATGGGAGTTGGAAACTTATCATTGACAAGTAGATGTTGCAGTTCCAGAATCCAATACCCTTTCTTGTTCAGAATGCACCTATATGAAGACTCTTCATTACTGGTCTTCACATACTCAATGTGGGCATCAGTTGGCTTTTCTTGATGAGTTTCTTTGTTTGCTCTGCCAAACTGAATATCCCTTCTAGCCTTTCTATTAGGTGGCCTTCTGTCAGGAGATCCTGTGACTCTTTCTTCACCTTGAAATTTGTCTTTGGTGGAAGTCCTTTGAATTGACTTGGTATTTCGGAAGGGGTTACATTGCTAATGGCCTTCTTGCCAGAGGTTGTAAGGGCTTGCTTGCCTTCTTCTTTTGTGAAGTGGATGTTCATCAAGACGATTCATCCTCATCATCATCATTGATGTTCCAGTTGTGAGGCTTGCAGCTCTCTTGACCTCTTACCTCACCTTCTTCTTGATTTTCTTCTTCAGAAGCTTTCTGGTTGTTCCCATCTGAGTTCCTAAGGGACTTGGTACCCCTAGTGACCATACTTCTCAGCTTTCTGGCTGGTTGATCTGGAACAACTTCTTCAGCAGGGGTGTCTCCAGTGGTGTCCTTAATGACTAGTTGACTTGAGGAGGGGAGATTTGATTGTTTTCTTTTCTTCCTCTGCCTTCTCGAGGCATCTCTCTCCCCTTAGTCATGAATGACTGACTCATGATAGCATAAACTTCAGAGAGTGATTCAAAATTCTTCTGGAGGTTGTTATGCACCCTGACCAATTCTTGGATTTCTTCTTTCATGTCCTTGTTTTGCCTAACCAACACTTGCTCTTTTCTATTGAGCTCTTCAAGAGGCCTTAGAATAGCCTCAGCTTGTTGAGTAGCATAAGTAGCATCTGCTAGTGCTTGATTGGCATTGTTGTAGTCTGCTTCCCTGATCAGAGCTAAGTCTTTCTGAGAGAGAGCTATGCTGGTTGCTCTATTTAGCAATGCAACAGCCAAATCTTTCATCTCTTCTGGGACTGACTGTAGGACTTGGTTGTCTTGAGCAACAAGTCTGTCTCTTAGTTCCAAGAAAACAGCTGTTCTTGACCTGTGCTCATCACTTCTTGAAGCACCTGGAGCAGAGAAAATTTGAGGAGCCAGAAGGGCTAGCTTTTCCTTAGTGATTAGCCTCTCATCTTCTGCTTGGGAGATCAAATTTGGGTTTATTTCAACATCACTCTCATAATCCTTTTCTTGGATTGTTTGCAGAGTGGCAATCTTTTGTTTGCCTTTGAGTATGCTGGCCTTCTGAGAAGTAGAAGGTCTTTCTGATGCAGCCTTAGCATAATTCTCTTCATCATCATTGTCATCCATGGCATCTATCTCAGCAGCAGTGACAACGATGGCATTTTTCAACAACCTTTGCTCATCTAGGAGTGCCAGTTCCTTAGCATTAGCTTCTCTGAGCTTTTCAAGTTTTGCTTCCTTTTCTTCAATAAGATCTTGACACTCTAAGTTAATTCTCTTCTCCTCTTCCAACTTAAATCTGAGTTGTTCAATCCTGAACTCAGTGGCTGTGATTTCTTCAATTGTGTCTTGTTCAGCCTATTGGGTATTTTGATGAGACTTTGGTGGTGATGATGATGGGGCTTTCTGAGTATTGGAAGGAGTAGCCTTTTCTGCACTTCCTTTGCTAACTTTTGGAATCCCGCCGTTTCCAGGTTGGGGATCATCATTCTGATCATCATCATCCTTTTTCTTGTCTTCTTGACTTGGATGCTCAAAAGGAGGTTCTTGGTAGTCATTCTCATCAGTTTCCTCCCCATCTTCAGAAACCAGGTTGATCACGTTAGGAAGTGTGATCATCCTCCCATTTACTTCTTCTTGCTCAGAAGGGTAGGTTGTGAGCTTGCTGGGCAAGGCAGGATGGGTCACCATCTGCTCTTGGGTTTGAGCATCAACAGCTTGAAAGTCTGCTAGGAGTCTTTGTGCTACTTCATTTAAGAAGTTATCATCCATCAGAGTGGCAAAAGAATATGATTCTGTGGGAAACATAGCATGGATATGGTCTTCCAGAATGATTGCTATGGCCCTTTTCTCTGGGATGTCAATTACTCTTGCAATTTCAGAAAGATCGGCCTTTCTGAGTTTCTGCCTATGTCTGAAGCACTTTAGATGTTTCTTGAGAGTGTGCTTCTTAAAGGCTTGGAGTAAGTTGAGTGGCACTAGACTTTGAGCCTGAAAGAAAGGGATCAAGTTAGTTTTGTTCAAACTACTTGTGTTAGTATCTGTGTGCAAAAGTAAGCTTTCTGAGCATACCTGTGTAGAAAAACTAGGCTCATTTGCTTGGACTTCTGCTTGTTTGGGCACAGAGGCCTCAGATACCTTGATGTGAGGAGAAGTTTGATCCTCAGCATCCTTTCTTTCTGATTGAACCTGAGAATTACAATCAAATATGTTTAGAAACTGTTAACAGAAAAAGATAGATGGAAAAGTGCTTTCTGATACTTCACTTACTTCCAAGTGAGGAAGTTCAGTGGCATTTTTCTCAGAAACCTTGGGGGTTTCTGGAACCTTTTCTTCAGATACTGCTTTTTCAGCAGTTTTAGTTTCTCTTGGAGGAGATAAGATCACATTCTCTCCGTCCAAGTGTTCTTCTGATTGAGCCTGTAAGATAGAACAAACATATTGATTAAGTAGTGAATTTTACCAAAATTTTCTTAAGGAAAGTTTACTGATACTTACCTTCTCAACAGAAGGCTCAGTAACTATTTCCTCAGAGTGCTTTTCAGCCTCTGGAAACTCTTGGTGTTGGGGTGTTGGTTCCACCTCCACTACTTTCTCAGTTGTAGCCTAATAAGAGACATTTAAGAATATCAGAACATAAGATTAGAGCAATTTCAAGTTAGTTATTTCTTGTTCAGAGATAACTTTACTACATGTGGAACAGGCTCTTCTTAATGTTCTGAGGTTGGAGTAACCTCTTCTTGATTCAAGGGAGTGGACAAGTTTTCTTCCCCCTGAAATTGTGTCTCCAGGTTGGCCTGTAACAAATGAAGCTTATGAGTAACAAGTTAACATTTTAATGTTGACAAGTTAGATACAAACTACTTTTGTTAGCTGAATAGAGTCAGGCTGAGTTTGGGTCTCTTGGACTAGTGGAGTTTCCACAGCCTCTCTTTGCTCATTGTTGGTCTCCTCTACAATATCTTTCTGAGTCTCCATCTCAGTTTGATCTCTTTCTGAGAGTTGAGCTCTCTCAGAAGGTTGAGGAACCTGTTCAAGAACAGGGTTTTCTTTAGCCACATTAAGTGCTGGCATTGTGAATGTGGAAGCAATGTCAACATCTTCCATCACTCTATCTTCCTCATCCAGGCCTTCTTCTTCCTGCTGGATAGAGGGGCTCCTTTCTTTATGAGGGGCTGAGCTTGATGCTCCTCCATGGGTCTCAATCCTGGACTTTTTGAATACTTGTGTAAGTACTACATCATCATCAGAGTCACTGTCCAGATTGGGAGCTGACCCATCTATGATATTTCTATCATCTCTGGAGATTTACGGGCGACTGTCTCAGAATTCTTGGGGCTTTCTGGTGTTGCCTTTCTGGCCGAACAACATCTTCTGAGATCTTGTCTCCAGAAGGTTGTGCTTTTTGTACACTTTGGAACTTAGAGGCTCTCTTGCTTTGAGTCCTCTTTCTCTTGGAAACTGGAGGTTGAGCAGGAGCTTGCTCAGAGACCTCTTCACCTTGCTGGGCAGCTTCAAGCTCTTCTGCCTCTTTCTGAGCTTTCTCAGCAGCAATTTTCTCCTTTTCTTCAAAGGCATGTCTGAAAAGGGAGTTGGTGACTGGGATTTCTTGTCTCTTTCTGAGAGTTATTCCCATTGTTTCCAGAATGTAGCAGATTCTGAGACCAAAATGCATATTGGCCTTTGTCTCAGCAAGGCCATTGATGATTTTAGGCTCAAATTCCTCAATGTGCCCAAGAAATTTGTTGAAGGCGTACTTCCCCCAATTAAAGTGGGTTTCCTGCCCTTCATGCTTCTTATTCAGAAGATGCATCATCATCCATCTCTCCATGCTTATCTAGTCTACTCCACCTTTGTTGCCATCAAAGCAACGGACCAGAATGAGACTCAAAGTACTCTAGTGTTTCTGGAGATGACTGGTTCTAGTTTGCTAGGCAACCCTTTGCATTTTCAATCTGGATTGCCTCAAATAGATCCTTAACACTTTGAATCATGGAGGCATCCCTGATGTTGATTTTGTCGATTGTTCCTCGATTTTTCAATCGGAATAAGTTGCAGAAAGTCTTGCAGTCTAGGACAATTTCTTGTCCTTGAACTTCATTCTGCATGTACTTCTCTTCTACATCATTCACAACTTTTGTGAAGATTTTGGAGTTGTTGTAGAACTCCAACACATCCAGTGTGGATAGTCCACTGGGTGCAGCACACAGAAACTTGTAGATATGGGAACTTTTCAACATTCCCAATATCAGTTTTCTATCTGCTTTTGAAGAAATGACTGCAAAAACATATTTCTTCACAAGAGAAGCTCCCCAATTCATCTTGTGACTTGGATTACAGTCAGAAGGGGTAAACTCTCCTAGAAGGCGTTTATTCAACACCTTGAGTTCTTTTCCTCCTTGCTTTTCAGCAGGAGCAGATGATGCGGCCTTAGGGTTCTTGGTGGTCATCTTATTTGGTGCCATCTCTTATATAGAGTCTTTGAGTGAGTGTTTACAGATGGGTTTTGCAAGAATAATCGAGATTAGTCTATCTTTTCAGAAGACTAAGCACAAGAAGTTGAGTTGCAGAAGAAGTTTTGCAGAAAACTTGAGAGGTTTTGCTATTTTGATGCAAGTATGAAGTTTCGGATTTGGTAAAAGTGTTTGTCTTTTGCCCAATTCCTATATATATAGCAGACAAAACGTACATAGATACAACATACATATAACTGAGTATGAATGTGTGTCTTTGTATCTGCATAGGCGTGGTATCACACACGTTTCTCATTAAATGCATAGTGGGCCATGTCTGCATTTCTCAACAGACATTACTTGCTTTGTTTTAATCTCAGCCGTTGAGATCAAACATTTATACATCAAGGGCTTATATTGAATATCTTGTAATGATATCAATCAACAAATGGTAATGTGCCGACTTGATGGATTTTTAATATGCTACATTCATTGTGTCACTTAGTAAAGAGTAGGAACACTTAATCGTTTGAGCTTATCATTCTGAGTGTCAAGTCCTTATCTATATATTGTTTATCATGAAAATGGCAAAAATACAAGACATTGGACATGTTTGATTCCCAGGACTTATGTTTTTCGGGCTTTATGTGTCTTTTCTCTTTATGACTAAATAGTTTCCTGAATTCAAGAATCAGAAACTTCAGTTGTTTGAATGTATTTAGCCCAGTCTTAGTAAGTAAGTTCTAGTCTTATTTACTCATTGAGTGTGTACCAACCTTTGCCTTTCTGGATACCCGTTCCAGAAATGTTTTGCCTTTCTGAGTGTTGCTACTCAGAAACCTTTGCATCACTTCTTAACAACTTGGCTTTCTGAGAGCATGTTCTCAGAGGCCTACTTCTTTTCTACCTTACTTACTCAGACTTTAGAGATTCAGGACTTTTTCAGTCCTTAGGCAACTCCATCAACCAAAGATTATGTCTTAAGGTCAAGAATCGGCTTTCTTGTAGGGGCTTGGTGAAGATATCTGCAAGTTGGTCTTCTGTGCCAATCTTGAGTATCTCTATATTGCCTTTTTCAACATGGTCTCTGATGAAGTGGTGTCTAACATCAATGTGCTTTGTTCTGGCATGGAACTTGGGGTTCTGTGTGATTGCAATAGCACTTGTGTTATCACAGAAAATGGGAGTTTTCTCTTCACTGAGTCCATAATCTCTGAGTTGTTGTTGAATCCACAGAATTTGTGTTGCACAACAACCAGCAGCAATATATTCAGCCTCTGTGGTAGAAGTTGCAATTGAGTTTTGTTTCTTGCTAAACCATGAGATAAGTCTAGCTCCCAGAAACTGACAAGTTCCTGAGGTACTTTTCCTATCAAGCATTGATCCAAAGATAATCGAAGATCCGAGTAACCACCAAACTCAATCCACTTTCTTTAGGATACCACAAACCTACATCTCTACCTTTCACATACCTTAATATTTTCATAGCAATGTTGTAGTGTGATTGCATTGGATTTGTTTGAAATCTAGCACACACCCATTGCATATTGAATATCGTGTCCGCTAAAGAAGGTAGAGTAGTGAACCTATCAATTTCCTATACTTGTGTTCATCAACACTCTTATCTGATTCAGTATAGGTCATCTTGGTTCCTATGCTCATAGGTATCTTAGCATTCTTTTCAGAAGGCTTAAGATTGAACTTTGTGAGCATGTCTCTTGCATACTTTGTCTGACTAATGAATATTCCATCATTGAATTGCTTGACTTGCAATCCTAGGAAATAGTTCAATTCTCCCATCATGCTCATCTCAAACTTATTTTTCATGATATTTGCAAAGTCATCACAAAGTTGCTTGTCCTTAGATCCAAATATAATGTCATCAACATATACTTGAACTAAGAGCAGTTTCCCATCATGATTTAAGGTAAATAAAGTTTTATCAACTTCACCTTTCTTGAAACCACTTTCCAGAAGGTATTTGGCCAAAGTGTCATACCATGCTCTTGGAGCTTGTTTCAGTCCATATAGAGCTTTCTGTAGCTTGTAGACCATTCCACTTTCTGAGGAAACTTCAAAACCAGGTGGTTGTTCAACATAGACTTCCTCAGCAAGTTCACCATTCAAGAATGCACTTTTGACATCCATCTGATAAACTTTAAAGTCTTTATGAGCTGCAAAGGCCAGAAAGAGTCTTATTGCATCCAATCTGGCAACTGGTGCATATGACTCATTAAAATCTAAACCTTCAGTCTGGGTGAATCCCTTGGCAACCAACCTTGCTTTGTTTCTGGTTATTTCACTAGATTCATTCATCTTGTTTCTGAAAACCCACTTAGTTCCAATCACAGATATTCCTTCTACAAATGGAACTAGTTTCCAGACTTTGTTTCTTTCAAACTGATCCAACTCTTCTTGCATTGCTGAGATCCAGTCTTGGTCTCTTAATGCTTCTTCTATAGTTTTTGGTTCAATGTTTGAGATAAAACATCCAAAGAGAGAATTAGTATTTTCAGATATTGCTCTCCTAGTCCTAACACCTTGATTGATTGGTCCAATCACGTCTTTTGCAGGATGATCCTTGATCCATCTCATCATGGGTTTAGGGATAGTACGGTCAACATCTATGTGATCTGAATGTGAATCACTATGATTATGACTTGATACTTCTTCAGTATCTGTGACATTTTGCACCTCAGAAGGGCGGTGAATGTCTGACACTTGCTCAATGTGAGAGCTTTCTGGGACATGCCTGTCAGAGAGGTCATTTCCAGAGTTAGCTCTCTGATGAACATCTTCAGTTTCCATTTCTGGAATTCTCATAGGAAATTCTTCATCATGTCTGAGAATCATCTGGTTGTTACTAGGCCTTTCATGCTTTTCTTCGTCAGAGTCATCCTCTCTTTCCACAATGATGTTTTTCCTTTCTGAGGGTTCTTCTTCAGAATCCTTTATCATTAGTTTCTTTGAACCTTTCTGAGAGTTCATCATCAAGGGGTGATTTCTTGCTTTCTTCATAGAATACAACATGAACTGATTCTTCAATCTTCTTTGTTCTTTTGTTGTAAACTCTGTAAGCTTTGCTATTCATAGAAGAACCAAGAAACACTCCTTCATCTACCTTTGGTTGAAATGTTCTTAGATACTCTTTTCCATTGTTAAGAACAAAACATCTACAACCAAACACTTTCAGATGTTTAATATTAGGGGGTCTACCAACCAAGAGCTCATAAGGGGTCTTGTCATGGTGTTTGTTTATCAAACATCTGTTCTGAGTGTAGCATGCTGTGTTTACAGCTTCAACCTAATAAACTTCACTTATTTCATGGTTGACCAAGATTGTCCTTCTTTGCTTCTTTAAGGGTTCTATTTTTCCTTTCTGCAACACCATTTTGTTGTGGTGTTCTTACAGAGGAAAGTTGGTGTTGTATACCTTTGCTGGTACAAAACTCCTTTATGTACTGGTTGACAAACTCAGTACCATGGTCTGTTCTGATTACAGATACTTTGTCATTTTTCATGACTTCAAGCTTATTCAACAAGTTTGGTATCTCCACCCTAGCATCAGATTTGTGCTTTAGAAAGACAACCCAAGTGAATCTTGAGAAGTCATCTACAACAACCAGACCATACTTCTTTCCTGCATAACTAGTTACAGATGATTCAAAAAGATCCATGTGTAATAGTTGCAGTGGTCTAACACTAGAGTGTCTGATTTTAGACTTGAAAGAGATCTTAGATTGTTTCCCCATCGTGCGAGCAGATACCATCCTTTCGAAAGATGTTTTGGAAGGCCAACCACTAACTCTTTCGCAAGTTTGTTGAGTTCAAGTTCAATTGACTCATTCTTTTGTGCCATAACGGTGCTCTTACTGTGACCAGATTGACTCACCATAAGACATTCTTGATTGTGGCAGATGCCCAATCGGCAACATAAAGACTACCTTTCACGAGCAACCAAGATCTGCTTTGACTCATTGTCAATAAGTTTGCAAAACTTTGCTTTGAATTTCACAAGAATCCTTATGCAAAGCGCTCATGCTAAATAGATTGTATTTCAAACCCTTAACATGTAATACGTCAAGAATTGTTAAAGATCCCAATTTGACGTTGCCAAATCAGAGAGGATTTAATTCTCCTCCAAGAATCGATGTCCGGTCGGTTGCAAGCTTTGTAGTTGACCAGATTTGCTTTGTCTCCTGTCACGTGCTTTCCGCATCCACTATCAAATAGCCATTGAGCCTTAGTCCAAGAGGCGTTACGCAAAACAGAAGCAGGAGTTAGGTTCTTGCCTCGGAGATAGAACCACTTAGACTAAACATTCTTCCAATAGGAATCCACATTTTAGTGAATTTCTTGGGAGTTTGTTTTGTCTAACTTTATCGAAGGAGAAGAATCGATAATTTTGATCTCAATCTTCCTTCTTGGGGTGTTTCTAGGTGTTCCTTGGTGCTTTACGGACCACAGGTTTACGGGTTGCTTTTGACAAACTTAGCCTTCGGCGAGTTCCTTCTAGCTTTGGCATTCAGTTTTTCAGTGGTTTGAGATTTCTTCCTCTTTTCTTTATTGCTACGTGCAATATCAGCCTTGCGCCATTGTTCTTGTCCTTCCTTATATTGTTGTAAAAGGACTTTTCCAATAGCACGATAGCCAATGCCATTTCGAACACCTTTGGCTTTCTGAATGCGGTCTTCAGAAGCCTTACTAGTTTCTGCACCGTCTTTATTTTCATAAAATGGTACAGTAGAGAATTTGCCTATTCCAGCAATTCTTCCTTTCCTAGTAACATAGCAATGTGGATGGTTACATGTCTGAGGGTTGTATTTCTTTTCAGAAACCTCATCCACAAGTTTCTTGTGAACTTGTTGTTCTTTCAAAAGTTGGGTTGCTACACCTTTTCCTTTGTCAACTACCCTAGCTTTCTGACCAATGCTATAGGTGATTGAAGAACCATTCTGTTGTCTTTTTACAAAGGTCAACCTTTCATCACTCTTCTTCAGAGGAGATGAATTACTTGATTGTTCATCAAGTCCAAGTCCACCTTTCTCAGAGGGATCTCTTAGATATGATTGAACCTCAGTGAGAGTGTCACTAGCCTTTGCATAAGATTGGAAGGATAGCTCTTTCTTTCGGAGTTCCTCATTCTCAGAAAGCAGCTTCATCATTTTCTTATTAAGTTCATCCAAGGCTAGTTTGTGAAAATTTTCATTTTCAGATATCTGACTTTTCAGAAGGGCTATTTCAGCACTCTTGTTCTCAGATACCCTGGTTAGCTCAGAAACCTCTTTTTCAAGAGTTTCTTTGCTTTCCTATAGAATTCTGGTTTTGGATTGTGCTTCCAGAAATTTTTTCTCATAACGATCCAATTCACTCCTGATTAACTCCAGATCCTCAATTCCATCATCACTCTTATAGTACAGAAACTGTGAAATGTTAGTTACCTCATCATCCATAAGACACATTTCAATGTTGGAGATGTCTGGACCAGCAATCTCAGCAACTCCACACATTTCATTCTTCTTAAGGCCGAAGTCGATTACGTCGTGAGTGATTCCACACAATTCTGGTGATGGTAGGTTTGAGTTATCTGAATCTCCATCTTCAGAATCTGTCTCAATATCTAGAGCATCAAGTTGGATTTGAATCTTCTTCCTTTCTTGATCAAGAAGGCCCTTTGATTTCTTTTGTAATTTCTTACGTCCTTCTTGTCACTGTCTTGAGCTTGTTTAAAGGGGCAATCTCTTGAAGTGACCAGGCTTTTGACAATAGAAGCAGATATTATTTCCTATCTCTGCTGATTCAGTACTAACACCTTTCTGAATGGGGGTCTTCAGAGAGTTGTTTAGTTGAATGTTCTTGTACTGATGATAGTTTGGGCCAAATTGCTTTTTCAGCTTTTCTTTAGCATTTCTTCTCTCAATCTCTTGACTCACAAATTTATTCATGTGTCTTACTGCAAGAGCATTTTCTTCAGATGCGTCTTTGGTATCTTTCTTTTCAGAAGTACCTTGAGAGACTAGAGCAACACTTTGCAACTTCTCAGTTGTTTGTTCTCTCTGAGTTTTCTCATAATCTACAGTAGCAAGATGAGAGAAGAGCTCTACTGGAGTAATATTTGGCATTCCTTGGTTGAAATAAAAGAATTTAGTGTGCTCCCAGTTGTGATTGAGACTTCTGACAATAGTCTTAATCTTTTCTGGCTGGGAGTATTTGTTGCTTTCACCAAGTGCAGCCATATCACTCATAAGTGTAGTAAATCTGAAATCAAGTTCTTCCAGAGTTTCAGTGGGACCTTGCTTAAAGTTTTGGAACTTCAATTTAAGAACTTCGAACTTGTTTTCTTTGGTTTCCTCAGTTCCGACACAGATTTCTTCAATCAATTGCCAGGCAACTTTCGCCGTTTTAGCACCCCACAATTTACACTGTATGTGCTCAGGTGTCGATCTGATGATGATATTATGAGCTTGACATCCAATCTGTGTCTCTTGGCATCTTCAGATGTCCAGAGCTCTCTTGGCTTGTCTTCATATATAATGCTTCCACGAGCAACATGACCACTATCACTAGCAGCCATTTCCTCGCTTCCATCTTCCTTGTCTGAGGCTTTTCTTCCATCAGACACCTCAGTAACTTGTTTGAGTTGTCTGATTTTGATAGGCCCTTCATTGATGACATAGATCATCTCATCACTAATGGCCTCCAGATGGAGCATCATGTTGTTCTTCCATTTCTCGTAGTTTTCTGGCTTTAGAACGGGTGCATCGCTCAGAGACATACCTGCACACTTAACACACAAATTATATATTCCTCAGAAAAGGACAAAGTTCCTTCACCTATCTGGGGATCTAGGTTCAGTGCAGAAGGCTTGGGAACCTCCCGCTCTGATACCACTTGTTGGTCCAGATAACGGCAAAGTAAAAGACCGGGGGGGGGGGGGGGTGAATAGTCTTTTAAAAACTTTTGTCGATAAACACAGTTTCTCAGAAACCTGGGGGGTTTCTGATACTTAGATTCAGAGCGCGGAAGATTTTAAGATAGGTAAGTGCAGAAACAATAAGTATGTGTGTGTGCTTTGCTGAAAGATAAATACAGAAAGGTAAATAACACAGCAAGTATAGTGGTATCTGGAGGTGGCGTAATCCTCCAACTAATCCACTTCGGTCTTTCTGAGACCTAGAATTCACTAGAACAGATAATTGAGTTCACCTTTCAAAAATCCTATTCTAAGATTCTTAAACAATTGGTTCCCAACCAAATGTTCCCCCTGAGTTATTCCCCAGCTCCTAGAGCTATGCACTTCCTCTACTCAGATAACCTTGGAGTTATTCCCTGATTTCCCAAATTAAGTACTTCCTCTACTCCACGCCTTGATGGTGTTGGTTATAAGGTTTGTCAGAGAGGCTTCTCGTATAACTTTTCAGTTATGTTTTCAGAGAGCCTAATAGAACAAGACTACTCAATACACTTGTTCAGTGTATGGCAATCTGCTCTTTACTGACCCAAGTAATTGATGTCCGTTCTGGAGAATGAGCTTCAGAAAGGTTATCTGATAGTTCAACTATTCCATGAATAACAATCTCTTGTTAAGGTTCAGGACAACTTAGAACTACTAGTGATTCTTCAAGCAACAGAAAGCTTTCAGAAAGGGTAGTAGAGTGCTTGAGAGAATACTTTGCTTGATTGTAAGTTTGCAAGTTAGATCGTTCTTTGGTCGTATCTCTCAGCATCTAAGTGTGTGATATTTATAGATGAATTAGAGAGTCGTTGGGATGTTATCCGTTAGACAAAATTCAAATTCAGTCTATACTTATCTTGAAATGAGTACTCAGAAGTCCTTGTCTCATATCTCAGAGAGGACTGTGCTTTAGCGGCTTTTCTGCCGATGCAATTAATGCACATGTACTATTTCTTGTCCGGTAGTCTTCAACGGATACATTAGCCTTTCTGATGGCTTGCATGCTCCATACTCATGATGTCATATGTTCCAGAATCATGTTTCAAAAGTAACTAAATGAACTTAAGAAAGGATTAAGGACATAGTCTTTCCGAGTGAGACTAAACCTTGGTGTCTTCATAAATCTTGTGCAATCTCCGGTCTTGTAATCTTCAGAAAAGCTCCATTGCTAGGATTGATCTTCATGGTCTTCTTGGAAATAAAAATTACACTCAGAGACCTATAATCCTAATACAAGATTTACTAGACTAATCATACTCAGTGATTTCCTCTTTTACAATGTTCAAGTGAACCAAGAGTACTTTAATCACCTTTCTGGCTAAGATAAGAACATGTGATGAATGATCAAAATACTAACAGATATTCCTAACACATGGAAACTTCACAAGTTCCTGAGACCAATCAGCCTGACATTGCTCAGGTAGCTGAATGGTTCAACTCTTTACTTGTGATAACTTATGCCTAAATCTTGTTACTTATTATAATTTCTTTGTTACAGGATGATTTAGAAACACAACAACAAGAGGAAGCTGCAAAGCTTACCTCAGAATCTGAGAAGGAGGCTTCCATAGCCTCACCACTTATGGAACAGGAGCCTATCTCACAGGTAGAAAATAATTCCTTAAGATATAACTCAGATATGTACTTTATACACTTGATTAATAGGTGTTTGTTTCTAATAGGCTCCAACTGAGAAGAAAAATGAAGAGACTGAAAAGTCTATCTCTTCAGAGAAGAATCCAGAGACTTCCAAGGTCTCTAAGGAACAAGTATCTGAACCTTCTGCAGAGAAGGTATTTCATCCAGATATCTATATTCTTCAAAGAACAAATCTCTGTTCATTTTTCTCAAACTAACACATTCTACTTAACAGGTTAAAAAAGAAGTAGAAATTGCTGAGGAATTGCCCACTCAATCCTCACAACATATGGAAATTGATGAGGCATCAAGGCCTTCATCACAAGAAAATATTCCAGAGACTGCACAAGTCTCTGAGAGACAAGTACCTGAGCCTCCAACGGAGGTAATTGACCTCTCAGATATCTGATTTGTCACTAAAAAATTGCTTGATAAAATTTCCTAAGTGTTATGTCTCTAATCTCAGGTTCAAGCAGAAAGAAAGGTTGATGAGGACCAGACTTCCAAGTCTCCACCTTACAACAAGATATCTGAGGAGCTCCCTACCTCAGTAGTACAAGTCTCTGAGCCTGATGTATTCATTCAGGTAACTCAGAACCCTAACTACACAAATACTCAGATATCTATACAAGTTTTGAATCTAACTCAAAACTCTTTCTTTCAGGCTCAAACAAGTGTGCAAAAGGCTTCTGCATTCTCAACAGAAGACCTGCTTACATTCTTCAAGAACCACACACTAAAGAAACATATCAAGTGTTTCAGAAAGTGGCAAAAGCTCAGAAGCTCAGATCTAACTGAATTAACAAAGGTGACTGATCACCAATTGAGAAGAGTCAGAGCTTTTGACTTGGAGAATTATGTCCATGCTATGTTCCCAACAGAGCAGTACTCCTTTGCTACTCTGATGCATAAGGACTTTATCAAAGAAGCTGCACACAAGCTCATAGAAGCTTTTGAGAAGGCAGATGGTCAGACCAGAATGCAGATGGTATTCAAGCCTACTTTTCCCCAGACCTTACAATGCATACCCTCTGAACAAGAGGAGGTAAATGGGCAAATGATCACTATTCCATAAGTGATCAATCTGGTCTCTGAAGATGAAGAAGAGAAGGAGACTGATGAGAATGACTATGAAGATTCTCCTTCTGACCATCACAAGGATGAGGATGATAAGAAGGATGATGATGATGTCCCTGCACCAGGGACAGGAGGGATTACACAGAGAAAGAATGCCTCAGTTGCTGAAAAACACACTGAGAGGACATCACAAAAATCCCCTCCTCCATCTCCCCAGAAATCTACCCATCCATCTTCCCAACAACAAAAGGACACTACTGAACAAGTAGTTGAGCACTCTGAGGAAACAACTCATAAGATATTGAATACACAAACCAGAGCTGCTCAACTCAAACAAGTGTTGGAAGAAGAACAACAACTCCATCTTCAACTGGAAGAAGAGCTAGCTAAATCCAGAGATAAGCTTAATCAGCTTCAAGATCAATACTTATAAGAAATGGTAGCTTACTCTGAGGTCAAAGAGCTCCAGGATGCTGTAAATGCCATTGCTAAGGAGCTAGATACTGAAGAAGTATCTGAAGAAAAGCATGATGCTAAGGCTGCATCACCATCAAAAGATATAACATCCTCCTCTCTAAAAGGAAAGAAGCCCATCTCTGAGATGGTTGTTGGACTAGAAAATCTTGAAAATGTCCAAGAGGATGAAGATCACTGGGCTGACGACTCAGATGATGAAGAAGAGAAGAAATTGGCAGAACACCGCAATGAACACTTTCAATTGGGGAAAGTACGCCTTTATGAAATTTGTGAAGAAGATTCAAGGCTTTGAGCCTACAATCGCTAAGGGACTTGCTGAGCCAAAGGCCACAGTAAGGTATGGTCTAAAGATATGTTACTTACTGGAGAAGCTTGGCATTGAGCTCAGAGAGAAGGCAGACATTGCCAACAGTAACCTACTCTACAAATATGAGTATACGAACTTGATGAAAAAGGTTACTGGATCTCAGAAAGGTTCCAAGAAGCGAAAGACTGAAGAGGTTTCTGAGGGAAAAGTTGCGACCAAGAAGCCCAGAACTTCACGAAAGAAGTCTGCTGGCAAATCAAAAGGCACACCCATTGAGGTTGTCGATTCCCAGATACCTGCCGTAGCTGCCGATGAACTCATAAATGCAGATGAACTCATAAATGCTGCAAAAGAGGTATCGGTTACTGAACAAGTAGACTCAGCAAGAGAAAGTGCTTTGAGAAATGTGAAGACTATTGCCGAAAGCCTTGCTGATGAACTTATCAATGCTGCTAAAGAAAATAGTGATAGATGCCAAGCCCTATCTGCAGAAACCGCAGGGATTATGGACCAATCAATTCCCAATGCTGATGAGAGCTCTGACGATGAAGATGATGAACTAGTCATCTCTCAAGTCCTACAAAAATCGAAAAGGGCTAAGGTTACTGAAAAAGTAACTGGTGTAGAGGTATCTGAAGAAGAACTTACACCACAGGTTTCTGAACAAGCACCTGTTTTAAAGGTTGCTGAAGAAACAACAGAGTCCAAGGTCACTGGACAAATTACACCATCAGAGCAAGAAAGACTAAAGCATATTGAAGATGCTCTGATGAGTGATAGCTTAGTGTTGGAGGATACTGCCATTGTCTCAACACTCAACAGTCTGTCTCAAGCACAACAGCCAGATATGGATACTACTGAAATGGTACTTGAGTTACAGATACCAGCATCTTTCACTGCTGAAGAAAATCCTGCAAAAGAGCAGGTTCCCCAACTCAAAGAAAGGGATCAAACAGAGACATCCACTCAGAATGATCAACCAGGGGAGGCAACTGAGTTGCATACTCAGGAAAGGTCTGGAGTACCTGAAAATTCAAACAAAGAAGCTGAAATGGAACAACAAGACCAAAACATTGAAGAGTCACAAGTTCCAGAGACCAATCAGCCTGACACTGCTCAGGTAGCTGAATTGTTTAACTCTCTACTTGTGAAATCTTATGTTTATAAATCTTGTTACTTATAAAAATTTCTTTGTTACAGGCTGAATTAGAAACAAAAGAGCAAGAGGAAGCTGCAAAGCTTGCCTCAGAGACTGAAAAAGGAGGCTCCCATAGCCTCACCACTTAAGGAACCTGAGCCTGTATTCCAGGTGAAACATAGTTTCTTAAGACATGACTTTTCAGAAATCTTTAATACACGTGACTAACTCTTTGTTTCTAATAGACTCCA
The DNA here is from genome assembly GCA_026545765.1 of Plantago major. NCBI lineage: Eukaryota > Viridiplantae > Streptophyta > Magnoliopsida > Lamiales > Plantaginaceae > Plantago > Plantago major. The sequence goes on from CM048839.1 coordinate 36,672,840, forward strand.
ACTGAGAAGGAAAATGATGAGGCTGAGAAGCCTAACTCATCAGAGAATCAACCAGAGACTCACAAAGTCTCTGAGGAACAAATATTAGAGCCTTCTATTAAGAAGGTATATATCTCAGATATCTATATTCTTTACGATATTACTCTGATCATTTTTTTCTAAATACTTAACACTTTCTACTCATAGGCTCAAACAGAAGTAGAAGTTGCTGGGGAATTGCCCACTCAATCCCCTCAACCAATGAAAATTGATGAGGCCACCAAACCTTCATCACCCAATAGAATACCAGAGACTGTACAAGTTTCTGAGAGATAAGTATCTGAGCCTCCTACTGTGGAGGTGATTGACATCTCAGATATCAATTTGTCTAAGTGTTTCTCTCCTGATAAATTTCTAAGTGTTTTGTTGTATTTTATTCTCAGGATCAAAAAGAAAGAGAGGATGCTGAGGATCAAACTACCAAGTCTCCTCCTCGCACCAAGATATCTGAGGCACCTGGAACCTCAGTAGTCCAACCTTCTGAGCCTGTTGCTGTTGCACAGGTAACACAAATACTTGACTACTCTAAAACCCAGATATCTACACAAGTTTTGAAACTAACTCAAAACTCTCTCTTTCAGGCTCAAAATAGTGCCAAGAAGGAGTCAAATGATGACTATGAGAACCTTCTTCCCTTTTCAAGACTCATACCTTGCCAAAGCATATTCAATGCTTCAAGAAATGGCAGAGGTTAAGGTGCTCTGATCTCTCTGAAATACTGAGAATCACAGATCAACCAACAAGACAAGCATGAGCTCTTGATCTGGAAAACTATATCCACGCAATGTTCCCCACGGAACAGTATCAAGTTGCGACCTTATTGTATAAGGATTTCTCCAGAGAAGTGGCACACAAGTTGGTGCAAGCCTTCAATCAGGCTAATGGTCAGACAAGATTACAGATGGCATTCAAGCCAGTCCTGCCCCAGACTCTACAATTTATTCCTTCTGAACAAGAGGAGGTTAATGGGCAGAAGATCACTATTCCTGAAGTGATTAATCTTGTATCTGAAGACGATGAGGAGGAAGAAATAGATGAGAATAACTTTGATGAACCTCCCTCTGACCATCACAAAAAGGATGATGATGATGCCCCTGCACCAGGGACGGGAGGGATTTCACAAGGACACATTGCCTCAGCTGCTGAAAAGCACACTGAGAGGACTTCACATCAATCCCCTTCTCCATCTCCTCAGAAATCTACTCATCCAACTTCCCAACACAAAGTTACTACTGAACAAGTGGTTGGAAGAAGCCAGAGTTGCTCAACTCAAACAACTGTTGGAAGAAGAACAACAGCTACATCTTCAACTGGAAGAAAACACTACAAGAAAATCAGTAAAAAACGACGTAAAATCCGTCGCCCCATAACGACGGATCGCTAATTGAATCCGTCGCCCCGTTTGGCGACGGATAATAGTTATCCGTCGCTTATTAGCGACGGATAACTTATCCGTCGCTAAATTGGGCGACGGATAATAATTATCCGTCGCCCAAGTTTAACCTTAAAAAAAATAAATGAAATTATTAACGACGGATAATTTTATCCGTCGTTAATATTTTTAATTTAAAAAAAAACAAAAGGGGCGACGGATAGAATATCCGTCGCTATTGGGCGACGGATAGGTATCCGTCGCCCTAAATAGCGACGGATCGGCCCTTATGGGCCGACGGATACTTGTCCGTCGGCCAGAGGGGTTTTATGCCGGACTGCGAGCAGAATCATCATCTTCTTCATTCTTCTTCCTCATTCTCTTCTTCTCCTCTCTTCGATTTCCGGTGAATTATTCGTTATTCCGGCCAATCTTGGTGCCTAATCGAAGCTCGTGTGACAAGGAGTTTGGTTCTTCGATCAATTTCATATTTCTACCGATTAATCAAGGTATTTTGGCTAAAACCTTAGTTTTTAAAAATTTGGGAATTTTGTTTATTTTGATTAATTTGAGCAATTATATGTATGTATGATAAGTATGTAGTAGTTAGTTTAGTTAATTTGATCAATTATATGTAATTTGATATGTAATTTGTTCAATTTGATATATATATATGGAATTTGATAGTTAGTTTAGTTAATGATATGTATATATATTAGGTATGTAGTATGATATGAATGTATGTAGTATGTTAAGTTTGGTATGTATGAATGTATGTAGTTAGTTTGATTTGTGTGTTAAGTATATATAGTTAGTTTAGTTAATTTGATATGTTTGTTAAGTATAGAAGTATGTAGTTTTGATTTGATAAATTTGTATGTTAAGTATGTAATTTGATATGAATATATGTAGTAATTCGATATGTATACAGTAATTAGTTAATTTGATATGTATGTTAAGTATATAATATATGTACTAAGAGGTTGAAATGGTTAAAATATATGCCCAATTTTGTAACATATCGAACACTTCATTAATAATTAATTTATAAGGAACATATAATAATTAACAATTAACCTCCACAATCTTCTTATCCGAATTGGAATCGATCTAATAAATTAAATACGATCTAATCAATTGGAACGTGTCAGGTTAAAAATAAAGTATACAATGAATTCCGACCGTTCATGGATGTACGATAAATGCTGGTAAATGACAGAGTTTCTAGGAGTTTTGTAGAAGGGGTTAAAGGTTTCATCTCGTTTGCCATGGGACGTCCGGTTTGTGCAACTAGGGGGTTGATAAAGTGTCCTTACACATTGGAAACCTGCAGAAACAAGCAATTTATGATTTACACCAAGATTCGAGCACTTATGACGACGGATTCATGCCTGAGTATCATGTATGGATTCATCACGGTGAGGAAGCACCGTCCATGGCATACCTCCAATGGAGGGAGAGGCGGGGTTTGGGGCCGCCTATCGAGTGCCTATCTACTTGTCGGAACATGTGCATGGTGTATTGGGAGGAGGATGTAGATCTGTTGGAATGCAAGTTACTGGTAGGAGCGCCAAGTGATGAGGAGGATCGTGCATGAGAATGAGGAGTTTCATCCGTTTTGTCTCTAGGCTTGTATAACTAGTAATCATTAGTTGATATATATATATGAAATCAAACAGTATGGTAAAATTGAAGCTGATGTAACTTATATTATGTAATGCCGTAACAATTGACTGGAGCTAATATAACTTATATTACGTAGCAATTGATTGAATTATTGTGAAATTGATTTATTATCGTAAATGAAAGACCTCGATCTAATGAATTCAAACGTGTCAGGTTATTATCTAATTATTCAATGAATACCGATAGTTCATGGATGTATTGTCGTACTCTCAATGGCAGAGTTCAATGGAGTTTTCTGAAAGGGGTTGAAGGTTTCATTGCATTTGCAATGTCAAATCCGGCTTGTGTAAAGGATGGGTTGATAAAGTGCCCTTGTGCAATGAAACAGTGCATAAACAAGCAATACGTGGCTCCTAAAGCGGTAGTCCAGCACTTGAGGAAAAATGGATTCCTGCCTGTGTATCAGGTATGGAATCATCATGGTGAGGAAACGCGATAAGGGGGAATGGTTAGCTGTGGTACCTATTCGTGCTCGCTCGAAAATGGAGCACATTGAGAAAGACGACTCAATTACCAACTCGTACCGACAAGAGGATGTCGATAAACAAGCAGAAGATCCCATAGAAGCAGATGATGAGTTGTTTGATCTGCATGAGGACCAATATGTAGACTTAGAGGACGGCGATAACGGTATATTATGTGTATTATAACTAGTTAGTAGTTGATAACATTTGAGTAATTATATGTGTTATTATAATCTGTTCTGTATTATAACTCGTACTAACACATTTTATTGTATTTATTACATGTTTTTGCAGATGCCGCGACAGAGGCCGTCCACCTATCGTCCCCCACCACGCAGCCGACCGCATGATAGTGGTGGGTCGGGGATGGTCGACGTGGAGGAGGCTCCGATGGTCGAGGCAAGGTCTCGGATTCTGAGACCCCAGGCGAGAGAGAGCAGCCGTGGCTCTACCAGTCAGCCCAGACACATGCTGGAGGACGACCACGACGATTTTCCCTACCTCGTGTTCGATCCAAACCATCCCAACGTCACGTGGGACGGCTTGCCTGTGATTTTCCCTGTTGGTCCTGCCAAGTAAGTATTATACATTCTTCTTAAATATGTAAAACATAACTTATAATGATAGTTGACAAGTATAAATTGTTGTACTAAAGTAATATATATTCGTTTCTTCTATCTTATACATTGAGAACAACTTATGGCCTCGGGAGGTGCACAACAAACTAGGTGACATCTTCCGGAGCAGGAGAGAGCCACCGGGGCAGGGTGGTGAGTGTTGGAGCCACATCTCGGAGCGCATGAGGGCCGAGTACTTCGATGATCTGAGGGTAAGTTAAAATATGGCATTCCTTCGTTTGTAATTATAATTGTTTTAATATGAGTGGTATGTTAGCCACTGTATGTGAGTGGTATGTTAGCCACTTTATTTGGATGATATGTTAGTCACCATTGTGTTAGTAAAATTTAGGACAATGTGAGTGGTATGTTAGCCACTTTGTTTGGGTGTGATATGTTAGTCACCATATCTGTTATGTTGTTGTATCTTGTTAAATTGATGTAACATGGTGAGGTTATACATGTATTGACTTTAGATGTTGTATGAAATTGGGAGTGTAGAAGGAGTACTTCATTCCCAGTAGGTTGATCCCACAGATCTGGCGTGTTTACGAGACTGTGGGATCCAAACTGAGAGGATATGGTACATTCTTGGAAGGCCATTCAGATCGGGTGGCGAAATCCTCCACGAGTTGATGCAGTGGAGGCCTTTGGGATGCTCATGGCGCTGAATCGATGTCCGGGCGTTGCTGGACCAACAGTGAACTCGCATCCCGATCGTCTGGCAGAAGGGCCGTTCACCACCTTGGGAGGCGATCTACTGTCACTGATTATTATCAATCGGTGCGTATATATGTATTTTTGCAATCTAGCATTACGTGTATGTATTGTGTCTCTGCTGCTCTATTACTTGTAGATGATAAATTGTTGACTAGATCTGGTTTGATTCAGGTGGCACGGGGGGAGGTGACATCCAAGTATGCCATCTTCAAGAAGGCCAAGCAGAAGGGCGGGGTATGGACCGACTGCCGGGCCTCGTCTATCATGTATGTTTATGTTGCTTAAAGTTCATATTTGTACACTATTACAAGTTATTTTGAAAACCGATGGCGATCATGATATCGCTATTTACGATTTGGTGAGGTTGATGCTCAAGTAGCGGCGGGAGGAAGAGGCAGGCGAGGAGTCATTGAACAAGTTGACAACATCTTCTTAGAGGTCAACCAACCGGACAAGAAAGGGCGAATATATGGACTCGGGAGCCTCGGTTTGAGCACAGCTAGTCTGGTGCTCCTCATCATCATCCCAGCAGTCTAGACGTCCGGTATACTCACAGGACCAGGTCTCGAAAATGGTGCAGTCGCAGGTCCGGGAACAGGTTGCTCGGCTAACTCAAGAGATGGAGCAACAAAGGGAGGAGATGGAAGCCATGACGAGAACGAAGGAGGAGAAACGGCGCCTTGATTCTGAGATGGAGCAGTTCATGTCCCGATTCGCCATCACCCACATCCACCCCGTCGATAGCTAGTTAGTTATGTATCGTATCTTGGATTTTTTCATATTTACACTTGTGTGGATAATTTCTCGATTCGAATATTACTTTTTTTATTCAAAATTTATTGAAATATTTTCCGTATTATTCATTTATTATCGAACATTATATTGATTAAATAGGTGAACTACGAAAAACAGGGATTAATATGAAATAAATAGTGACGGAATTAGTGACGGATTCACAGTGACGGAATTAGTGACGGAATTTCAGATTACGTCACTAATTCCAATAATATGTTGGACGACGGATAGATTCTATCCGTCGCTAAATATAACGACGGATAGATTCTATCCGTCGTTACCTTTAGCGACGGATAGAATCTATCCGTCGCTACATATAACGACGGATAGAATCTATCCGTCGTTACATATAACGACGGATAGATTCTATCCGTCGTTACCTTTAGCGACGGATAGAATCTATCCGTCGCTACATATAACGACGGATAGAATCTATCCGTCGTTACATATAACGACGGATAGATTCTATCCGTCGTTATATTTCGATTAAAAAAAAAGTCAAATATATAATCCGTCGCGAATTGGACGACGGATTATCTATCCGTCGTCCCAACTCCAGCGGGGCGACGGATTTTCTACCCGTCGCACGATCCATCGACATAGCTGGGGCGACGGATCGTTGGGCTTAAGCGACGGATCTATCCGTCGCCCCAGCCCAGTTTTTTTGCAGTGAAAGATAGCTGAATCAAGAGCAAAGCTCCAGAAGATTGAAGATCAAACAATAAAGGAAATGGAAGCTTATGCTGAAATGAAAGAACTCGACTTCTTTGTGGGCAATTCTTGAGGAATTGAATCTTGAACAAGTATCTACTGACAAGCATGATGCTAAGGCTGCATTCCAAGAAGATGTTCCATCCTCCTCACTGAAAGGAAAGAAACCCATCTCTGAGATGGTTGCTGGACTAGAGAACATTGATGAAAATGTCCAAGAGGATGAAGATCACTAGGTTGATAACTCAGATAATGAAGAAGACAAGACTTTGGCAGAACACCACAATGAACACTTGGCGGTTTCACATTTGAAAAGGAAGCTGATTGCTCCTGACATATTCAGCAAGCTGCCAAATGTCAACTCCAATGAATACTTGAACAGATATCAAGTACTGGCTAAATTTAAAAAGGAGTTATCTTCTCAAAACAAAGCCGCCATTGCATCAGTCCCTGCAGAACTAAAGTCATTCACTGAGCTCATCACTCAGAGAACAACCAGTCTGGTCATTTCTCAGAAAGATCTAGGCATGGTTAGGGATGATGACCAAAACATGGCTGCAAAAGCTTTTGAAGAGGCGTGCTATCTCTTTGGAAAAGCGAGATCTTTATTCAAGGCCCATGGCGAGCTTCTTGATAAGGATCTTTGGTCTTATCAAACAAAATCAGGAGCTCAAGGCTGATCTGGAAAAGTTGGTTGCTGCTTACAACTATCTGCAAGGGAACTTTAACTCCCTTTCAGAATCATTTGTGATTCTTAGTCAGTCAACAATGACTAAGGGGGAAGAATATCAAGAGGCTCAGAGAGGAAGAGGAAGAGGAAACAAAAGAAAATCTGAACAACCACCTCTCAGAATAAATGAGCCCTCCTCCAGTCAGAATGCTCTACAGTTAGTGGCCACCACTCAACTTCCTGAACAAGGAATGACAACAAGGGCCAGAGCACAGAAACCTCCAAGGAGTACCAAGGCTCCAAAGACAAGACAAGTAAGAGGGATTGATGAATCTTCTGAAGAAGAAGAAGAAGGCCAAATCAAATCCCTGGGCAATGAAGAAGGCTGCAAAAGTCTCAAAAGAATTGATCTTGATGATGATGATGAAGAGACTGATGAAGATGAAGCTCCTCTTCACAGAAAAAGGAAAATTGAAAGCCTAACTGAGCCCATAGCTGCAAAGCCTTTGGCAGCTAAAACACCCTCTGGAAATACCAAGTCTATCCAGGGTGGTTCTTCAAGCATTACCCCAAGGGAAAATTCAAGACAAAGGAGGAACAGGCTGAGAGCTGAACAAAGACAAAGTCAACTTCCACTCATGCCAGAAGAAGCCAAAATTGAGTATGTGAAGGACGACAACAACTCCTCTGTCTACAGGTGCATAAATTAGAAAGATGGCTACTGGATTCTGGAACTCAGGCATTTACTGCTAAATTCAAGGTTTCCAGAACCAATCCATAAATAGCTCATGGCATGGAGAAAAGACAAGCCAATCTTGATTAACACCAACCACATCAAAACATGGTTGGATTTTGAAGTAATCAAGAGAACATAAGCCATGAAAAAGGACCTCTCTGATGAATGTCCTTATGGAAAGCCAGATGATGTGCACAGAATTCCCAACAAAACTGGAACAGGCACAAGAGCAAGACTTGTTGTGGAACCCTATGAGTTCTTCTACTTAACTGAAGATCAATACAAGGGTGACATCAGATATCTGAAGATCATTTATGAATACTTCAAGCTATCAGATATCAGAATCGAGCATGCCTGGAAGTGAGGAAAGTATCCGTGGGTCAAGCACTTTGTCAAGAAAAATCCTACCAAAACCTACAAGGAAGTCTGTGGATTTGCCAGAGACACAGAGATGATTGTCAGAACTCTTCTCTATGACTACTCTGATGATATCAAAAGGTTTGGTGATAGGAAATTTGCAGATTGATCCATGGAGCTGTTTTGAAGACTTGAAGACTAGTTTATTAGGATGTCTACTTGGAGCTTGGTTACTCATGTTGTCCTAATTTACTATGTATTTTTGTATCTTGCTGACTGAGCTAAATTGCATTATGTACTAAAGTTATCTGAACTTTCTTTGTAACATATCTGATGAACTTACTCTCATATATCACTTTCTAGAAAAGATAACTTGTCAGCAAAGATCACACCTTGTGATTTGGTTGATGTTTACTTTCTGCACTTAATTATATGAATTAAAAGATATAAGAAATGATTAAGTGATGGATTGTTTCCTCATCCAGATTTGTAATAGGTTAGATAGTCATCGTTGACTGATCAAAATGGGGGAAATTTGTTAGGAATATCTGTTTAGATTTTGATCAGCAACCTAATGACTTATCTTAGCTTAGAAAGGTGGTTAGTACTCTTGGTTCACTTGAACACTGTAAAAGAGGAAACTCACTAAGTATGATAGTCTAGCAAATCTTGTATAGGATGTTAGGTCTCGAAATGTAATTTTTATTTTCTAAAGAAGACCAAGAAGAAGACTTCCAGCAGGAAAAGTTCAGCGGATTTGAAGATTTGAAGACTGCACAAGATTGTTGAAGACAAAGGTTTTTCAGATACCTATGTCCAGATATCTTGAAGAAACAAGTGTTTCAAAACACAAGTGTTGCAAAAGATATATGAGAATAAAAGGTTTATGAGACGAGGAAAGTGACCACATATATCTACACTCAGATACCTTGGATATAAACTATGTTTCTGAAAAAGAAATATTTTATAACAAAGTTGTTTCAACAAATGGTATCTGGAGTTGTGATAATCGATGGAAAAGAACATGCAAAGTTTCAAAAAAACTCTGATTGTATAAAGATCTCTGATACCATGCATAGTTCCGTTGGCACTACAGGACAAAATATAGTACAGTGCATTAAATGCGCAGACAGAAATGTCTGAACAAAAACGGTAGCTTCTGAAGAAGAAGACAAACCTGCTACAGTACTATATTCAGATATCAATAGTTTGAATTTGATTTAAGCCTAACGGATACTATTCAAACGGCACTCAAATTCATCTATAAATATCAACACTTAGACTGCTTGAGAATACACACACATAACACTGAACTTACATTGAATACTCACACACAAGCTCTCTCAAGCAAACTACTTACCTTCAAGCTTTCTGTTGCGACCAAAGCTCTTGATTCTAAGTAGCACAAAAGTTCTAAGTGTCCTGATCCTTAACAAGCATTGTTATCTGTGAAGGAGTTGAACTAAGATTTCATATTTGAGATTCATTCTCTAGAACACTTACAATAGACTTGGGTCAGTAGAGAACAAGATACCATATATTGAAAAGTGTATTAAGTATACTTGATTCATAGAGCTATCTGAATAACTGAATAAGTTATTTAAGAAGCTCACCTGACAAACAAACCTAAAACCAACACCATATTCGGCGTGGAGTATAGGAAGTACTTAGTTTGGAAAACTAAGGAATAACTCCAAGGTTGCTGAGCACAAGAAGTACTTAGCTTGGGAAGCTAAGGAATAGCTCAAAAAGGATTCTGAGTATAGGAAGTACTTGGCTGTGAAAGCCGGGGAATAACTCAGGGGGAACACTTGGTTGGGAACGTAGTGTATTTAGGAATCAAGAGAAGATATCTGTAAGGTTAACTCATTTATCTGTCTGAATGGATTCTAGGTCTGAGAAAGGCCGAAGTGGATTAGTTGAAGGATTACGCCACCTTCAGATACCACTATAAAAAGACTTGTGTTATTTACTTTCTGCAGTTTATTACTTGCTTTACTTATCTTCCAAAGTACTTACACACATCTTGCTGAGCACGTGCACTTATCACATAAAAGTCTTCCGCTCTCTGAAATTAAGTATCAGATATCTACACAAATATCTGAGAAACTGTGTTTATCGACAAAAGTTTTAAAAGACTATTCACCCCCCCCCCCCTCTAGTCTTTTACTTTGCCGTTATCTGGACCAACACTCCTCTTCACAGAAAAAGAAAAAGGGTTGATAGCCTATATGAGCCCATAGCTGCAAAGCCTATGGCAGCTAAAACACCCTCTGAAAATACCAAGTCAATCCAGGGTGGTTCTTCAAGCAATCCAAGGGAAAACTCAAGGCAAAGGAGGAATAGATTGAGAGCTGAAAGAAGAAAAGGTCAACTTCCACTCAGGCCAGAAGAAGCCAGAATTGAGTATGTGAAGACTGACAACAACTCCTCCTCCTACAGGTGTATTCATCAGAGGAATGGATACTGGATACTGGAACTCAAGCACTTGCTTGTAAATGAAAAAGGATTTCCAGTACCCATCCATCAACAACTTATGGCATGGAGAAAAGATAAGCCAATCTTGATCAACACCAATCATGTCAAAGCTTGGTTGGATTTTGAAGTTGTCAAGAGAGTTGAAGCCATGAGGAAGGACCTTAATGATGAATGTCCTTATGGAAAACCTGATGATGTGCATAAAGTCCCAAACCTCACTGGAACAGGCACAAGGCCAAGACTTGTTGTGGAACCCTTTGAGTCATTCTACATGATTGAAGATCAATACAAGGGTGACATCAAATATATGAGGATCATGTATGATTACTTCAAGCTATCAGATATCAGAATTGAGCATGCCTGGAAATGGGGAAAGTATTTATGGGTCAAACACTTTGCCAAGAAGAATCCCACCAAATCATATAAAGAAGTATGCGGTTATGCCAGAGACACTGAGATGTTGGTCAGAGCCTTACTCTATGACTACTCAGAAATATCAAAAGATTTGGAGATAGGGAGTATGCAAATTGATCCTTGGAGGTGCTGAAGATTTGAAGACTTGAAGATTAGTTTATTAGGATGTCTACTTGGAGCTTGGTTACTCCTGTTGTCCTAATTTACTATGTAATTTTTTGTATCTTGCTGACTGTACCTTATTGTTGTTTTATCTTGTAAAAGTTATCTGAACTTTCATTGTAACATATCTGATGAACCTACTCTCAGATATCAATCTATAAAAGATAACTTTTTAGCAAAGATCACACATTGTGATTTGGTTGATGTTTACTTTCTGCACTTAATTATATGAATTGGAAGATCATAAGAAATGATTAAGTGATGGATTGTTTCCTCATCCAGATTTGTAATAGGTCAGATAGTCATCGTTGACTGATCAAAATGGGGGAAATTTGTTAGGAATATCTGTTTAGATTTTGATCAGCAACCTAATGACTTATCTTAGCTCAGAAAGGTGGTTAGTACTCTTGGTTCACTTGAACACTGTAAAAGAGGAAACTCACTAAGTATGATAGTCTAGCAAATCTTGTATAGGATGTTAGGTCTCTGAATGTATATTTTTTTTTTTTAAAGAAGACCAAGAAGAAGGCATCCAGCAGGAAAAGTTCAACGGATTTGAAGATTTGAAGACTGCACAAGATTGCTGAAGATAAGGGTTTTCAGATACCTATGACCAGATATCTTGAAGACACAAGCGTTTTTAATAAACAGTATTGCAAAAGATATCTGAGAAATAAAAGGGTTTCTGAAACAAGGAAAGTGCCCACAGATATCTACACTCAGATACCTTGGACATAAACTATGTTTCTGAAAAGAAATATATTATCACAAGTTGTTTCAATAAGTGGTATCTGGAGTTGTGATAATTTCTGGAAAAGGACGTGCAAAGCTTCAGAGAACTCTGATAGTATAAGAACTCTGAAACAATGCATAGTTCCGTTGGCACTACAGGACAAAGTATAGTACAATGCATTAAATGCGCGGACAGAGATGTCTGAACAAAAACGGTAGCTTCTGAAGAAGAAGACAAACGTACTACAGTACTATACTCAGATATCAATAGTTTGAATTTGATTTAAGCCTAACGGATACTATTCAAACGGCACTCAAATTCATCTATAAATATCAACACTTAGACTGCTTGAGAACTTACACACAGAACTTATACCTGAGAACACTGAACTTACATTGAATACTCTCACACAAGCTCTCTCAAGAACACTACTTACCTTCAAGCTTTTTGTTGCGACCAAAGCTCTTGATTCTAAGTAGCACAAAAGTTCTAAGTGTCCTGATCCTTAACAAGCATTGCTATTTGTGAAAGAGTTGAATTAAGATTTGATATCTGAGATTCATTATGTTGAACACTTATCATAGACTTGGGTCAGTAAAGAACAAGATACCATACATTGCAAAGTGTATTAAGTATACTTTATTCTCAGAGCTATCTGCATAACTGAACAAGTTATTAAAGAAGCTCACCCTGACAAACTACCTTAACCAACACCTTAATTGGCGTGGAGTACAGGAAGTACTTAGTTTGGGAAACTAAGGAACAACTCCAGGAAAGAGGTTTCTGAGTACAAGAAGTACTTGGCTGAGAAAGCCGGGGAATAACTCAGGGGGAACACTTGGTTGGGAACCTAGTGTAATTAGGAATCAAGAGAAGATATTTGTAAGGCTACATCAATTATCTGTCTTAGTGGATTCTAGGTCTGAGAAAGGCCGAAGTGGATTAGTTGAAGGATTACGCCACCTTCAGATACCACTATAAAAAGACTTGTATTATTTATTTTCTGCATTTTATTACTTGCTTTATTTACCTTGCAAAGTATTTACACCTATCTTGCTGAGCACGTGCACTTATCACAGAAAAGTCTTCCGCTCTCTGAAATTAAGTATCAGAAATCTTCACAGATATCTGAGAAACCGTGTTTATCGACAAAAGTTTTAAAAGACTATTCACCCCCTCTAGTCTTTTACTTTGCCGTTATCTGGACCAACAGTTATTTTTTGTATGTTGACTGCATATATAATTTTTATTATATCTCATATAACTTTATCTAAAAAAAATCGAAAAATATATGGAACATATATTTGAATTCTTCGTGACAAGACGAATCCATAGACACCAATCTTGAATACTATTATTAATTAAATAAATTATTTTATCTATTAAAATAAAATATAAATTTATTAAATAAGATAAATGAAATACTGGAATTTTAAAAATAGAGCATTTATTAAATTAATTCAATCCTACGTGGAATTAGTTGCATTTTCAACCGGTATATACATATTTCATAGTTTATTTTTGGTATGTTGGCTGCATATATAATTTTTATTAAATCTCATATAACTTTATCTACAAAAATTCGAAAAATATATTGAACATATATTTGAATTCCACGTGACAAGACGAATCCATAGACATCAATTTTGAATACTATTATTCATTAAATAAACTATACTATTATTTATTAAAACAAAATATAAATTTATTAAATAAGATAATATGAAATAATTAAATTTAAAAATAGAGAATTTATTAAATTAAATCAATCCTACGTGGAATTTTATGGAATTAATTTCATTTTCAACCAGTATATATTTCATTGTTTATTTTTTGTATGTTGGCTGCATATATAGTTTTTATTAAGTCTCATATAAATTTATCTGCAAAACTCCGAAAAATATTTATGTTTATATTAATAGATATTTATATTTTTAATAATATATAATAGATATTTATATTTTCAATTATACATTTTGATTGTAAGGTTGAGCAGGTTCGAATAGGGGGAGAGTTCCCATATCTTTCACTATTAAATTTAAACCTACCTATATACAAATCATTAATCATTTATCCCCATCTTCATGTCCGATATGATTATCTCTTTGTATTAATAAAGAAAAGGGTGAATTACGTACAGTTACCCTTAAATTTGGCCCAATTACAGATTCCCCCCTAAATTGGCAACAATTACAGATGCCCCCCTGAAGCCCATTTCAGTTGACCAAGATGCCAACATCAGCTTTCTCTCTCTTCAGGTGGAATTTTCTCTCTCTCTCTCTCTGAATCAAGGAAAAGCAAAAACAAATTCAAATTTCAAATAAACATTAAAGTAAAGGAAAAAAACAAAAGAAAAATCATAAACCCACTTCATCTTCTTCCTCTCCTCCATCTTCTTTACAACATCCACCCCCTCTTCTTCCATTTTTCTTTTCTTCAATATTCTTCTTCCGTTTGCAGCTCCTATTCACGCTTCATTGAGTCGCATTCCACTCAATGGAGTCGATTCCATGAAATGCAATTAGCAACTTCATGGGTGAAATCGGCTCCATTGAGTCGAAATCCAGCTCCAAACCGGAGCAAAAGCTCCGGTTAGGAGCTTTCAAAAGCTCCGATTTTCAGCTTTCAAAAGTTCCAAATTCGAGTCCTCAACTTCCGATTGGAGTTCGATTTGTGGGTGTTGAAGAAGATGGCAATTGAAGAGTGACGATTATGGAGTTTGGTTCATGTTATTGTTGAAAATAAAAGTTTAAGGACTTGATTGAACTTTACAGAAAAATTGTGGGTGAGTTTTGGTGAATTAGATTAAGACTAGGGACTTGGTTTGTAATAAAAGGAATATTGGAAGAATAAAGAAAAGGGAAAAGAAAAGAAAAATGGAAGAAGAAATTAAAGAAAAGCAAAAATAGAAAAAGGAGATGGCATTTTCGTCCACATCAGCAAAGTGGCGGGCCACATCATCAACAAGTTTAACTTTTGGGGTTGGATCTAATTGTTGAATTTGGACTTTGTTAAAAATGGGTTTGGATGTAATTTAAGCCAATCCGAGGGTATCTGAAATGAGGGTCAATTTAAGGGGTAGTATCTGTAATTTTCCCTAAAGAAAAATCAGTTTGTCGTATTTTTTTTGATTTATTTTTTTACGTTTCAATTGGTGTTTCTCCAATTATGGAGGATGATCCAAGCATAAAAGAAGTAGAAAAGTACTAAATAATATTCTTATTTAAGTCATAGTTATCATAATAATAATTAAGTTTGAGTATACATCTTCAACAAAATTAAAACATTTCGATATAATAGATAGATGTTGATTAAGTGGATTATATACTCTAAGGACAATACTAAGCTAATCCAAGCTTACAAGAATGGAACTTATACAACCTTAGACCATTGGTCATGGTGATGGCCGTGAATAGTGGCATCCGTGGGCCACGATTGAAACGACGATAAAATCAAGAAAAATCATGTCTAATGGGTCGTAGCTACGACCATGAATAGTGTTTTTTAATAGATTATTTTTTTAATTAAATAAATCATTTCATTCACTAAAATAAAATATTAATCTCATATAACTTTATATACAAAAATCCAAACAATATTTTTAACATATATTTGAATTCGCCGTGATAAGACGAATCTATAGACACCAATCTTGAATACTATTATTAATTAAATAAATTATTTTATTCATTAAAATAAAATATAAATTTATTGAATAAGATAAAATGAAATAATGAAATTTTAAAAATTAAAAATGACTCATTAAAACACATTATAAATAAACGTAGCATCAAGCGTTCAAAAAGATACTCATTTTAAATAGTTTAGCATCAAACATTCTGGACAGACTAAAATATACAATTTTTTTGATTAGTCTCATATATATATCCATACGACCATACCATTCATGCACTTTCGATTATTCTGGGCACTTTCGTATATTTTTCTACTATATTCTAAAGTTGATGGTTTACTTTGAAGCACACATGATCTGCATGTGCATAAATGATACTTGGAGCGCTTTCTAATTACTTGGACATTTTCTAATACAAAATTAATGTAAAAAGAAATTCATTTTAAGTTGTATTAACTCTCTACGTTTCTTTTTATTTTTGAATTTAGGTTTCGACATTTCTCAAAATACATACGTATGAAAGATAATGAATAGTCGTAGCAGATAGTGAATAAAGTAGAAGAGGTGAGAAGGTAAAGAATAAAGTTATAAATTAATTTTCAATTTTTAGGCATGTGAAGATGAGATTTATCCATCCATATATTATAAAGACAGTTTTTATTATCAATTCTAACTATAGTACTTTGACCTCAAATCAATGTGAGAAATTCTTTCATTTTTTTAGATTAAAAAATTATGAAACAATTATAATCAGGGTAAATTTATTTTTGATGCCAAGTTAATGTGTATTTGGTTCTATCACCTTTACAATTTTAATCTAATTTTGGTTACATAATTCTGCAAATGATATTCAACTTTGTAACTATTTATAAATGTAATCAATCAAATCTTCTAAATCTCATAATTCAATCAAAATCGCCACCCACACACTAATTTTCTTAATGGGCATGAATCCAGATAGGAGGACCTTTGGATCTATGCTTGACATAGTCCCTTCAACTGATCTTCTAAGAATGTTCTATGAATCGTGTACTAGACATGCTCTTTTCAGTTCCAGGAGAGAGAAGAGACACACGTGAGCTAATTGGTGGTATGTTGATCTTTACATGTCTATCAACAACATTTTACATGTGAAGACTTTCAATTTCCTTTTCTTTATGTATAAGATTCGATTCTTGATACATAACGGACCTGGGGGATCTAATACTCTCTCTAGGTAGGGAAACTCTCTTAGATCTTCTCTCTACTTTCCTAATCTCCATAACGAGTCGGGGGGAGGGTGGGGATCAGCTGATACACTCTAGGCGGGGAAAATGTCTTCGATCTTCTTGATCTCCATGTGTGTGTGTGTGTGTGGGGGGGGGGGGGGAGGGGGGGGGGGGCCGTTACACTCTAGGCGGAGAAACTCTCTTCTATCTTTTCTTTACTTTCTTCATCCATGTTCGTAGAATAATAATTTTTGTGTCTTTGGTGGGGTAACGCATACCACCGCGGAGTTGCTAGGAACCGATGGGTTGGAAAAAATAACCGTAACATGTGAAATTACGTTTGTATAATTTTTTTTTTTGTGTGTGTAGTGTGGTGACCACGTATCACCGCGAGATTGTTGGGAACAACCCTATTGATTGTGTTGTATACTTTTGTATTTTATTTTGGTTCCGTTTGAGGGATAGATTTTTTTGTAAAAAAACATGTACCTGTTACTAATTAACAAGTCGGGTACGGTAGAACCTTATTTTTACATTTTCTATAGTCAACATAAATAAACACTCAAAGATATAATATTGGATGAAGAATGACTACCGACCGACACCACGACCAACGTTGTCTAAAAGGAATTTTGGCTATCTTATTTTCTCGATTAATTTATTTCATCCTCAGATTTCTATTTATTATTAAAAGTAAACTATACCGTGGCATCGCCACGGGTTAGTACTAGTAATTGTCTATATTGTCTAGTTTATGAAATGAATTCTCTAGTTTTTACATGATATTAAATTTACATTATATTGTCTAGTTTTTACTTGACCCGTTTTTAATGAATCCGGGTCAAAAGATCCGCAAAAAACCATCAGAAGCCAAGTCAAGAAAAAAGGTATAATTGTCTAGTTTTAACATTTGAAGGGGACTTTCGGGACTCTCCTATATATATAGAGGTCTCTCGCAAAACGGACTCTAAATTAATTTACATTTAATAAGATAAGAAAATTGTATTTTCTATTGAGATGCAACTTCTTAATTATAGACTAGTAATTAAGCACCGCGCTAATCGCGATGCCAAGTGCATGTGTAAGGTATTCAAGTGACAATACAGTATCGGGACAAATGAGTATGAATAAGGCTCATCACACGGTACAGAACAAATAATCTGCAAAGGCAACATAAGCCATATTCATGAGAAGAGCATGAATCTTAAACAGCAGAAACAATTTGCAACGATCCAATCAAAACTGTGATCTTATCTATCAGATTTGACATAAAGAATCTCATGTGCAGACGGACCTCATCTAGGCTGGAAAAGTTCTACCTATGATGTGATCCTTCTGTTGTGCACGAAAACAGAAATCTTGCAAATAGGATTAGTTTCAGCCAGAGTAACACTTTTTGTTGCTTATATCTTCAAACTTGGTTTCGCCAGCAGAAATCTTTTATCTTGCTGCAAAAACAAAGAACTTCATGTTTCAATTGCTACCATCAACAACTCAACCATCTTGAGTTTGCAATCTTAAACAAAGATGAATATCAGAACCAAAGAAGAACATGATCAAATAAGTAACATGGAGAGAGTTTTGTGAATTAAGAGCCCATTTAATTGAGTTAGCTATTGGTGGATTAATGGGTTTCGAATATAGACAACCGTATTTATACCAACCACCCAACTGTAGTAATTCACTACCTCTAGAGTTCTGAAACGAATTGAACAGATTCTTGGAATTTCCATCACTATGTATATGATTGATTGACAGATCTTGGATGAAAGTTAAAACAATTAAGCTAATTTAGACTCTAGAGCATGATGAAGAAGAGTAAAAAGACCAAAACTTGGATTGATCTTCCCCAAGACATAATTCGATTAGTTCTTACATATTTAAACTATTATGATAAAGTTCGTTTTCGTGTCGTTTGTAAAACTTGGCGGGAATCTACCGATGACCTTGGTGATAGTCTGCCATTGGTGACACGTTATCCCTGGACGTTATCAGAAGCACCTCAAGGCACAAACCTACGGTTTACGTGTGAGTTGTTCGATCCGTTCGCAACAAAATCTCATGAAACTTCTCATTTCATACAGAACATGAAGAGCCTCCGTATACAGCACGATTATTCCCTAGATGTATTGCAGGACGACCGAAATAATGAAATGACAAGCTAGAAGTCGCAGATTACGAAAATAGGTAGTCAGATGATGTTTACTCTTCGTATTATTCCATTGGTAATATTAAAGAAATTGTTTCACTGGGAAAAAATAGGCTCTAACCAAGAACAAATACATGGAGATAAATGCTTACAGAAAAGGGCAAAGTAGAGTACCGCAACTGAGATGTATTTAAACGGATTAGACCACATCAAAATACCTGTAGCATATTCGATTAGAGTGTAAACGAAAATCAGAGATATGAATAAAAAGCAAAGCAAAAGAGAATTCATGCATACTCATCATAATCGAATTTCTAGGAGAGTAACAAACATAGACGCCTTCAACACACATGTATATAATTGGAAGGGAAAGAAAGTAAAAACGACAAAATTATTCAACCACTAACAGTTTATGGTGAAGAAGATGGCATGAGAAGGAAGCTTGAGAGCCATTTCGGTAATTATGACAAAGTATATTGAAGTGAGAGGTCTCTGCAAGATCAAGTGCCTATCCCCAATTGATAAGAAAGAGACCAGGTCAATTAAAATAAACAATGAGGAATTTTATTTTGAAGTGCAAATTAGTAAATTCACTTGGTACCAAACCTTGAAATCATACTCTCTTATAATAGACTTATAACTACAGAATCACCAGCAACTACGACTTTTTTTATGCAGTTATCTTATTGTACATATAACAAAAGATTAAGTTTAATGATTTTCAACAAATACTCTTCGAATATTTGTTGATCTCCAATTCTCCATCAACCTTGGTTCTGAGGAGGTGGCAGCGTTCCATCAATGAGGACGAGAACATAATAAATGCACGTTCAGCCTGGTAACTTGGAACAAAATGTCCAGATCCTCTTACAGTCACAAATGTCACATTTTCATATCCAACGACATATCCTCCAACCTTTGAAAATACATGAAAATAGTAGTACTTGTTAATCTGATGGTATATTTGGATCACTGTGTTAACATGAATGAATCAGAAATGGTGAAATTCTTATGTACCTCGCCTTGGGCATTCCAAGGGTACCATGGTGTTTGAACTGGTCACCCAAGTTTAGCCATCGAGTATCTAGTTGTTGTCACTGGTATAATAGCATCCACATCTCCGCTGCTCATATAGAATAAACAATGATTATGACTTGTTCGCGAACACACAAAATTAAGTTCAATAAGGGATCTTCCAAAGTTGAATTCATACCTGTAGATCCATATGCGAATGCCAGTAGTCATTAACTCTTTGATCAGAGGTAGAAGAGTATCAGGACTGTCCCCATCGTATTCTACAACATCACTACATGAAAACCGTATAAATGATTATAAGTAGCAAATTAAAGACTACAACCATAATATTAATTTTATATTTACAGTAATTCTGGAATATATACCTGCACAGGGTCACATGGTCCGTGGAACGTCCGGAACGGGAACGTGGAATGCGATACGTAATTCGCCACTTTGAAGTACCGGTTCTTTAGCAAATTCCTTAGCTACTTTCCGGAACACAATTCGTTACAAATTGGAACGCGGTTCGTTACAAATTGAAACGTTGTTCGTGATTCGTTATTAATTAGGACGTGAATTGCATTTCACAAGAAGAAAATTCTAAGAAAATGAATATAAATAGCCATTATACTTCCGAAAGAACTTATAACAACAACTAAAAAAAAATGCCCGAACAGTTGAAAGCTTCCTTCCCTGTCCATTTAAATTCAATCTTATTTAATTCTTTATTTTGTAGCTTCCAAGACCAATTGATTGTGGATGAAAAAGAATTTAATGGCACATTGTTCAATGTAAAATAAATTTAAATCTTAATTAAACCAAGACCAATTGATTGTGGATTACACTGTTCCACTTCCACCATTCTTCTTCCTTCCTTCTAATTTATTCCTTCATTCTCTCCATCAACACTTCCAGATCCGATTCGGTTAACTTAATTTTAATGTTCGAAGTTCGAACGGCAGCAGCAGCGGGGCTTTTCTGATGGATGCACCGATGCAGCACAGCAGAAGCAGGGCTTTTCTGATTTTCTCTGGCCGATGGATGGATGCAAGCAACAACGGCGATGTGGACTTCTACAGCCAATGCGATGCCCGGAAACTTACAAGGTAATATATTTTCTTTCCATCTAGAAGCGGAACTGGATCGCAAAACGCGGATATGGAGAATTGGATCGCGTTCTCGAGCGAATCGGAACACGGATATGGAGTATTGGATCGCGTTCCCGAGCGAATCGGTCCGCGAACTGGAACGCAGAACGCCAAGATGAAGAATTGGATCGCGTTCCCTAGCGAATGGGTTCGCGTACGTACCGCGTACGTACGTTCCAGAACGCGGAACGTTCCATCCTGGCGAATTCTGTGACACTAACCTGCATTCATCCCAGGAGACTGCAGTTCCAGATATTGTAGCATGTAAAGCAGCTTGCACTTCGAGACTGTTCAAGTAGGTGAATGCATAGTCATCGGAGCATGGATCAAAACCGGATACCTGTTTATGAAGATGAAACCAATAAGTAAATCTGGTCACAAGAAATTAATAAATGAAATTGTTGCTGTTGTTTGACGTTCTGCATACCCCAGGAGAAGTTGAATTGGAACCACATAATGGAGCGTATATGTTGTAAACGTCTATGTTGCTGAAATCTGAACCTGCTTGATCAAGGTAGGTATCACAGGCTTCTGTTGTTTCTGGTGACGAGAAATTGCAGTTTTTGACAATTCCTTCATGAGTTTCGTCAGATGTCAATGCACTTGTCCAGAGGTGATCATAGAGCCTTGTGCCCAATCTATCACGTCAATCAATGGATTCCCAATCTGGTGATTGATAATGTTCATGCATTATAGATAGTAGAAATCTTGATATTCTAGTTTCGTCCTCATGCAACATGTATATTGTTAGTGTTTTGGGATACTTGAGAAGGCAAGTCTAGAACTTCTAGACATAATTAGGATCGCTTAACGCAAGTCTAGAACTTCTAAGCACAATTAGGATCGCTTTCCCTTAAGCGTTATTCGCCCCCACTACTAGTGTACAATTGGGTAAATGCGAATCGCTTCCAGGATACAAAGAAACCCAGACTATATGTTTAACTACGTATTGTACAAGCGGAATTAAACTCAAGAATTGGAATAAGCGGAATTAAACTCAAGAATTGGAATAAGCAGTAAAAGAAATGCTACAGAAACAATTACTGCAAATATTGTTTCTGTAGCATAAGGGAGAGAGATAGAAAGTTCTGGTGTGTCTGAGACACAACCATAGTGGGTCAGGGGCTCTTCCTTGGACCATAGTGGGTTGGGATAGAGAAATTGTACATTTTGTGGAGAAGAGCTTCTGAGATCTGTAAAGTGCTGCTGGTCGGACTTTTGTGCTCCTCTGATGTTCCTGGAGAACGCCAGTCGGACACATAGTCCGAGCCGTGCAGATTAAGTTCTTGGTTATTCCGTATCATACCGCATAGACATTTCAGGTGCCATGCTTTCTGTATATATCACAAACGAGCCCAATATTTTCCTGTTATGAAATCTTTATCTTTCGCTTCATAAGTTCCATGGAATTTCCCTATTCCTTACGCACGGCTTCTTTTATCTAAGAACAACATGAAAATTGTATATATGGATATATGAATACATGTTTGGGTGTAGTATTCCAAAATTTATGTTCATTTTCTTGGGGTGATTAGAAGATAGTATAATAAAGATCGAGTAGCTACACGAACATAACACATAGCATTTGGTTCTCTTGAAGTTGGAGTTTTCTAAGAATTCAAGTTGATGACTACTTTCTTATGAACAAATCGAATCCTCTGATCTTGAAGCTGGAATTTTCAGAAAAATAACTTTTTGTTGAGATTGAAGGCATCTCAGTCCTGGTCTAACATGATTAACTTTCCGAAGATGTATTGGAAACTATGAACTTGGACTTATTTACAATCACTTATTTTGAGTAAGGTATATTTAACGGTTAGCACTTAGCAGGAATACACGTTTTCGGACTAATGCATATAAAACCTTGCTGTCAGATTCCATTTTCTGCTAGAAACTTGTTCTCAGCAACATCTTCTGGAGTAACAAGAATACTGTATATGCGGCAGAACTCTATGTGGTCTTCGAAGATAGTCATGGAGAAAAGGATGGACTATAGAAATAGATTTGGGATATTCTAAAAATACAATCCTCTAATTTTCTTCTAGGTTCCAAATCTAGAATGTTTAGGACTTGGCTTCCTTTGTAATATGTATAATTTTGTATGTACTCTTAATTAGAAAGAGCTTAAAGCTTAATTTTGTATGGACTCTTCATGGGTTCTTTCATATGCTCACTTCAGTTCTCTCAGGCAAGGTCCTACTTTGGCAGCTTGTTGGGGATGGAACGTGTGCTCTTCATGCAGTTCACTAGACATAGCTCACATTGATCGTTTTCATGGTGTTAATTCTCTCCAAGTTCTAGCTCGTAGAGCTTATTCAGGTGCGTGTTGCCTTTTAAATGCATCTCTAATGCAACTTCATTACTGCAACATATTTGGCAGACATCACTTCTTGGATCTAGAGAATCCTTCAATGTAGTTTCTTCTTTCTCGGCTCCACTTCAAATTATCATCACGCCTATGACCCTTAAGGCGCTGGTTGAAAGTGAATTCGCTGGAGCAGCTCGCATGGCAGATGTATCGGAGAATCATCCAGAATCTCATTATTGCAGGATCATGTCCATCAGGACAGGTTAGTATCACTTCCTTCAATGCAATTTCAAATTAATGTTTCCAAATTTTAAAATTTCATCTTTCAGATTATAAATTGTTACATCTTCAACTGTAACTGATTGTTTTAAATTATATTCATTCAACTTCATTGACATTTAAAATAAGATAATAAAATGGTCTTTTTATTAAAGATATGCAACATCTTAAACAGAGTCTGCAGAAACACCAACAACTACATCATATTTTTGATGCCGTTGGTTAATCTTATTGTACATACAGAAAAGGATAGTAATTTTCATGATTTTCAACAATACTCTTCGAATAATTGTTGATCCTCATCAATCTTGGTTCTGAGGAGGAGGAAGCGTTCCATCAATGAAGGACGAGAACATAATTAATGCACGTTCACCCTGGTAACTTGGAACAAAATGTCCAGATCCTCTTACGGTCACAAATGTCACATTTTCATATCCAACTACGTATCCTCCAACCTTAAAAATAAAGGAAAATACCACTCTTTAATCTGATTGCCGGTATATTTGGATAATTGAGTGAACGAGAAATGGTGAAATTCTTTCTTACCTCGCCTTGGGAGTCCCACGGGTACCATGCAGTTTTTACTGATGAAGCAAGTTTAGCCATTGAGTACCTAGTTGTTGTCACTGGTATAATACCATCCACATCTCCGCTGCAAGTTAAGTTAAAAGAAATGTTGATTCGCGGCCACATAGAAATTAAGTTAGGTGAATGATCTTCCAATGCTGAATTCATACCTGTAGATCCAAATGCGAATGCCAGTAGTCATTAACTCATTGATCAGAGGTAGAATTGTATCACCAATGTCATCACCATCATAATTTACACCACTACATGAAAATCGCATATCATGATTATCAGAAGGAGATGGACAAAAGTTCGCGACATATAATAACGAATATTTAATGTTTATTAAAAATTTGTAATATATACCCGCATTCGTTCCAAGAGACTGCAGTTCCGGACATTGTGGCATGTAAAGAAGTTTGCACTTCCAGAGTGTTCAAGTAGGTGGATGCATAGTCACCGGAGCATGGATCGAATCCGGATACCTGTTAACAACATGAGACGAAAAAGTAATTCTGAGGGGAAGAATGTTATTACATGAGCTTGTAGCTGGTTGTTTGAGGTTCTGCATACCCCAGGAGAACTTGAATTGGAACCGCACAAGGGAGCATATATGTCATAGGTGTATATGTTGCTGAAATCTGCATCTGCTTGATCAAGGTAGGTACTGCAGGCGTCTGTTATTTCAGGTGACGAAAAATTGCAGTTTTGGACTATTCCTTGATGAGTTTCATCTGATGTCAATGCACTTGTCCAGAGATGATCATAGGTACCTTGGAGCGTATCTGTCATGTCAATCAACGGATTCCCAATCTGGTGGACGATAATATCCATATAGATATTAGAAATATTGATATTCTAGCTTTTCCCTTACGCAATAAATACCATAAGAAATTAACTCACAGCAATTCCTTTCAAGTTTATAGCAGTTTGGTTTGTGATTTTGTTGTTCTGGAGGATTACACCTGCAAGTTGAGGCACATAATGACCGGCATAGCTCTCTCCAGCAATGTAGAAGTCTCTGGTTTTGTACTCTGGGAATCTCTCCAACCAGTTCACCAGAAATGCATAAGCATCTGCTGCCGTTTTCTTGTCACCGGTGTTGTAATCTGATGATGTGTTTGAATAGGAAAATCCTACACCAGCGGGGGATTCCAGAAACAGGATATTCGCAGCTGCAGTTTTCCATTCATCAGGAGTTGTTTTCTTAAAACAAAATAGATCAAGTGGTATACTATGTTATTTACTCACCTTTGTTCCATGCATTTTCATTGGACCACAAAGTTTTACCATCAGGATTAACTCTGAAAGGTCCAAGTTCTGTCATTGCTCCAGCTCCTAGAGACGAGCACCCCGGTCCTGCAGTTAAAAAGATGAGATATAGTACATGGAAAATTCCTTTCTTGTGCGATCGAAATCTGACATAAAGCAGCAAGT
Organism: Plantago major; assembly: GCA_026545765.1. Lineage (NCBI taxonomy): Eukaryota > Viridiplantae > Streptophyta > Magnoliopsida > Lamiales > Plantaginaceae > Plantago > Plantago major. The sequence continues at coordinate 36,698,541 of CM048839.1, forward strand.
ACCTCCATTCAGCCATAGTACTAGAGGCTTGCTAGAAGAATCTTCAGCCTCGGCAAAGTAATAGAAGAGTGCTCTTCCAGCCGTGGGATCAACAGTGACAAAGCCAGAGTACTGATCGAAGTTCACTGATGGTTGCCCAGGCAAACTCAGGATCTTGTCGAGATCCTTAAGTCCATCTTGAGATCCTACATAGACAGGAGAGTATTGGGTTGAGGCAACCTCAGAAACATGCCTGACAGATTTCTTCAGGCGTTGTTCCTTGATAATTTTCTGGAGTGCGTCATATGTATTCCCTCCACCCTGAACCGAAGAAAATAGGCATGAGAGACTAATAATAAGACACACTAGAAAGCTTGCACCTCTCATGTTTACAGTAGAAGTACTGCAGGTTATATCTTTACCATCAAATGTGAACTCTATTTATCGACAGACTTATGGGATTCATTGTTTGATTCATTTTATTGGATTTGTCACTGGGTGATTTCAACAATGATTGATAAGCTAAATGACCTTTTTCTTGTAGTGTTTACAGCACATTTCCTGTTGGAATCTATTGTAGATAAGCCCATGTACAAATACAATACGACGTCTTAATAATTACATTCCCGTCTGGCATAAAATACCTTAGAAATATTCTGAAACATTGTGCTCTAGAGTTTGATCATAATTCAGGCTTATATCTTCAGATCTTTCGTACAGAAGTAGATCTTCATCTGCTTTCTCAAATGAGCATTTTGGTGCAGAATTAATCCCTATGTATGAAGGTCTATCTATCTAATTTGTTGTGAGTTGTGACCTTAACATTTTGTTGCTTATCCTGGAGATGCACAGTAAAAGTTAACAGGTGCATTCGGAACTTATATAGCAGTGGATTGTTTTTGTGTTAACAGACCTTCATCTTCTGTGTAATCAATTCTTCTAAATGACCCTAAACTACACCATGAATTGATAGCTTGCATATCAGTAGAAATAACCGCAACAATCAATAGGCATGTGTTGATGAACTGAGATATGTTTAGGACTTGGTGCATGGTAGCAATCCCGTCTCAATTAGACACTGAGACAGGACATTGAGCTGGATTCTTGTTGGCAATGGCATCCGATATGAGGTATGTAAGTTAGTACATGAAACGAAACATTTTGTAGCTTTAAATGATAAAACACAGTGCAATGACAAGACAAGAACAGGCAATCAGCTATCAAAATGATTAGTCAAGAGTTTGAAGGCAGCCTGAACGGCAGAGTCTAATCTGAAATTATGTGGCAAATCACACTCGTATATATGATGAGCCAGAGTTTACTCTGACTCATAAGTCATAAATAAAATGCTTCGAAATTGGCAACCTTCAGATTATACATTGTTATATCAAAACAAACTTTGATTGACAAACACTAGTTTAACTCCATTACTCTTAGTCTTATTTACTCCGCGTAAAATAAATTTACAGTTAAAATGAGATAACAAAATGGTTTTATTATTGAGATGCAACATCTTAACCAGGGTCTACAGGATTAACAGGAACACCAACTGCATGACATTTTTTATGCAGTTATTTAATCTTATTGAACATATAGAAAGATAGTAATTTTCATGATATTAATCATCCAACAATACTCTTCGAATATGTGTTGATCTCCATCAATCTTGCTGAGGAGGAGGCAGTGTTCCATCAATGAAGGACGAGAACATGATTAGTGCACGTTCAGCCTGGTAACTTGGAACGAAATGTCCAGATCCTCTTACGGTGACAAACGTCAGATTCTCATATCCAACAACGTATCCTCCAACCTTAAAAAAAAAACAGGAAAAGATTTTAATGTAATGGTATATTTGGATAATTGAGTTAACATGGATGAACAAGAAATGATGATATTCTCTCTTACCTCGCCTTGGGAGTCCCACGGATACCATGCAGTTTTTACTGGTGACCCGATTTTGGCCATTGAGTACCTAGTTGTTGTCACTGGTATAATGCCATCCACATCTCCGCTGCAAGTTTATTTAAAATAAACTTTTATTCCAAACCACATAGAAATTAAGTTCATATGGATGATCTTCGAGGCTGAAGTTATACCTGTAGATCCAAACTTTAATGCCAGTAGTCATCAACTCTTTGATGAGAGGTAAAAGAGTATCAGGACTGTCCCCATCGTAATCTACAACATCACTGCACGATAATCGTATATCATGATTATTAGAAGTAGTGAGACAAAAGTGGCACCATATAATAATTAATTTTATTAGTATTAGGAGTAGAAATTTGTAATATAAACCTGCATTCCTGCCAGGAGCCTCCAGTTCCCAATGTGGCATGTAAAGCAGTTTGCACTTCGGCAGTGTTCAAGTAGGTGGATACATATTCATCAGAGCATGGATCAAATCCGGATACCTGTTAATAAGATAAACCGAATAAGGAAATCTGAATTGAAGAAAGTAATACATGAACTGGTAGCTGGTTGTTTGAGGTTCTGCATACTCCGGGGGAAGTTGAATTTGAACCACATAATGGAGCATATATGTTGTAAACATCTATGTTGCTGAAATCTGCATCTGCTTGATTAAGGTACGTATTGCAGGTTTCTGTCACTGCAGGTGATGAAAAATTGCAGTTTTGGACTATTCCTTGATGAGTTTCATCTGATGTCAATGCACTTGTCCAGATATGATCATAAAACCCTTGGACTGCATCTATATAGTCAATATATGCATTCCCAATCTGGTGATTGATAATGTTCATAAGAGATATCAGAAATCTTGATATTCTAGTTTCTTCCTCATGCAACATATACGATAGAGAAATGAACTCACAGCAATTCCTTTCAAATTTATGACAGTTTGGTTAGTAATTTTGTTGTTCTGGAGGATCAAATCAGCAAGTTGAGGCACATAATGACCGGCATAGCTCTCTCCAGCAATGTAGAAGTCTCTGGTTTTGTACTCTGGGAATCTTTCCAACCAGTTCACTAGAAATGCATAAGCATCTGCTGCTGTTTTTGTGTCACCGGTGTGGTAATCTGACGATGTGTTTGAGTAGGAAAATCCTACACCAGCAGGGGATTCCAGAAACAGCATATTTGCAGCTGCATTATACCATTTTTCAGGAGTTGTTTTCTTTAAATGAAAAAGAATATCAATTGGTATTACTATGTTATTTACTCACCTTTATTCCATGCATTTTCATTGTACCATAAAGTTTTACCATCAGGATTCACTCTAAACGGTCCAAGTTCTGTCATTGCTCCAGCTCCTAGAGATGAGCACCCCGGTCCTGCAGTTAAACAGATGTGATATTCATCAAATATTAGAACATAGATAAATCGTTTTACTGGAAGCCCAATAAATACAGAAGAATATACATAAAGATGTGTATGTACCTCCATTCAGCCATAGAACTAGAGGCTTGCTAGAAGAATCTTCAGCCTCGGCAAAGTAATAGAAGAGTGCTCTTCCAGCCGTGGGATCAACAGTAACAAAGCCAGAGTATTGATCGAAATTCACTGATGGTTGCCCAGGCAACCCCAGGATCTTGTCAAGATCCTTAAGTCCATCCCCAATTCCAACATAGACAGGGGAGTATGCAGTTGAGGCAGCATGACTGACAGATTTTCTCAGGGGTTGTTCCTTGATAAATTTACGGAGCACGTCATGTCTGTTTCCTGCACATTGAATTGAAGAAAACAGGCACGAGAGACTAATAAGACACACAAGCAAGATTGCACTTTTCATATTTACTGTAGAACTACGGGTGATTGTGTCTTAATTAATACCATCAAAAGCAAACTCTATTTATAGATGTTGTTATGGGATTTATTGTTTGGTTCATTTTGTTGGACTTGGCAGTTGGATGATTATAACAAGATAGATAAGCTAAATGACATTTTTCTTGTACAGTTTACAGCACATTATCTGTTGGAGATATGCATACATACATGCATCATATTAAGCATATTCTTTTTTTCTCCATCTGGCATAATCTAACTTAGAAAAATTCTGCAACATTGTCTTCTTTGATCCAACAATATGGTCATGAACAAAGCTGGTTGCACTTGCAGCAGTTCTGAACAAGGCTAGGAATGATTTCAAAGTCTTGGGATGAATCCCTGATTACAAATACTCTGGACAGACCAACTTTCATTAAGCAAACTGCGTCCAAATAACACTCGCAGGTCAAAGTGACCCGGATTGGAATTTGTATTGCAGTAAAAAACCCAATACATGCTCTACGGAGAAATAGCACAAGATTGACCAGATTTTCTTATTGAAATAAACATACACGAAGAAAGTAGCTTATAAGCTAAATAATTACATGACAATGAGAAATTTTATTACATGAGACCTCCACCGATCTTATGAGTAGATCAATGCCAGGTGAAGGCCCTTCCAGAAAAAATGTAACTCGGGCAGGGAGATTCGACAGCTCAAATGTACCTTCAACCTTCTCCCATCTCTCCGTCGAAGCAGCAGTCCTGCTTGAGTATCAGTGATTCAATAATTGCATCCTCAAACAGGAAAAGCAGAATTCCGATATAGTGAAAGAATATACCTGCCAATAACCAAATCGCTAGTGGAAGAATCTTTTTGCTCGAGCCTCAGAGTCACCTGCACAGTAGCATCACCTTGAACAACTCCTGATATTGCAACCGTAGCACAAAAAGAGTAAGTTGACCCTGCAGATATCCTGTCGGTGATATCTTTTTCCAATCCTTGCCAGCATTCTCTCCTATTTGTAACAACTGCAAAGCCGCCACCTAATTTGGGTGACTGTGATTGGGGTTGATGTGGCACTGGAGGAGCTAGAAATGCATCGCAGCAATTTGGGCCCCACGAATGAAGTCCTTCAGAAAAGTCATGATTGAGTACGATATTGCTAGCATGCCTGTTGTTGCCCAAATCCTTCAATCCCTTATTTGAATTCGTCTAGAAGTACCAAAACAATGGTTAGACTGATTTTTCACATTGCCATACGGATGATGCGTGAAAAAGGATTCTCGTGCCAAATTAACGATTACAGAAACAATTTAAATACAAGGGGGTAGAATGCAGTTGCCCTTTAATATTGACATTTGACAGCTTCTAAATAAACTTACATGACTATGTACGATGCTAGTATAAGAGACCTCCACTGATCTTATGAGTAGATCAATGCCAGGTGAAGGTCCTTCCAAATAGAATACTACTCTATGAGGTACAATCGACAGCTCAAATGTACCTTCAACCTTCTCCCACCTCTCCGTCAGAGCAGAAGTCCTGCTTTAGGATCAAGGAATAAGAAGCAATTTCTGCCTTGAGCCAACAAAAAAAAAAAAGCACAAAATCCAGATAGAGCATACCTCCCAATGAACAAGTGGTTAATGGAAGAATCTTGATGTTCGAGTCTCAGAGTGGCCTGCACATTAGCATCACCTTGAACCGCTCCTGATATTGCAACCCAAGAAGAAACGCTGTAAGTGGAGCCTGCAGATACTCTGCCAGTAATGTTTTGTTCCAGTCCTTGCCAACATTCTGTTCGATTCGTAATAACAGCAAAGCGGCCGCCCAACGTAGGTGACTGTGATGCCGGGTGAGGTGGCATTGGAGGAGCCACAAAGGCATCACAACAATTTGGGTGCCACCAATGAAGCCCTCGAGAAAAGTCATTATTCAGTATAATATTTGTAGCAAGCACAGTTCCCAAATCCTCCATTTCTTCATTTAAGTTTGGCTACAAGTAGAAAAATTCAGCTAGAATCACTATCTTGATCATTTTACAGGTTTCAAAATCCTTTCAGGTTGTAAAATCCAAACACCAGCATTCAACAACTCAAAACTAAATCTTGGATTAATTCACTATTACAGGACCCCAAATTCAGGAACTAATTAATAACAAAAACAACATTTAGATGTACTTCATCCGTCCCGGCAATTTTCCAACTTCGACTATGAACTATTACCGGGGCGGAGGAAGTACTATTTAGCCAGCAAAAGCAGTTGTCTGGTTTACCTCGCTGTGTGAGTGAGAGATAGAACACTCAGCAGCATTGGCAGTCGATGATTTCTCCTCCATATATAATTTCGTCTCTTGATCCCTAAATCCAACAAGAAAATCAACCAAGAACAAATCCCAAATCAGACCAAGAAATTAAAAGAGCAATCTTCTGAAGCAATGCAAGAAACACATTCATACCTGCAGCAATTGAAGTTGACCTAATCTCTGGCTTCTCTGCAACATCTGTGACTCATCATAATCTTGTGATATTGACTTGATCCAAGCAATAAAGGGTGTTAATTTGTTTATCATCAAGTGGGTTGGATGAATTGCAGTGAGACAAGTAGTATTATTGTATTAACAATACAAAGTCAACTGTTTGCATCCAAAAACTTGTCTTTCCCATCAAATATGTTCTCCTAAACTGAGAATTCAATTCATAGAGATCTGATGGCAACAGCATATGCAGCTCTAGTTTCTCTTATGAACCTACTCACCCGATTCCAACATCCTACTTGCCCTGTTTCTTTTGACCATTCACAACTACAATCTCTGTTCCATAAAGTCAGTTCCTTGGTTAATTTTCTTGAGGACTATTCCCAAAGGGTAAGTAAAAATCTACTGAAGAAAATTGCTGATGCGGCTTTCGCAGCAGAAGACTCGATTGAGTCCTATTATGTGGATCAAGTTCTTGAAAAATCTGACTTCTTGTGCCAAGATCTGGAGAAAGCAATCCATGGAATAGATCTCATCCTCCAAGAAGCCATGGAAGTTACACAGATGAATCATGGAAAGGACAAGCTTTCTGAATGCTCAGCAGCTCGTGTGGGTTCGGTACTTCCAACTGGTGAAAAGGTTAAAATGGTGGGATTTGACGATGAATTGCTTCGTTTGATGGATCAGCTCACTTCAAACTTGTCATCAAAACGCCAAATCATTCCGGTTGTTGGCATGGGAGGTATCGGTAAGACCACTCTTGTTAGAAATGTTTATGAAAATCCATATGTCGAAAATCATTTTCATGTCCGAATGTGGGTAACTATATCTCAAGATTATAGTGTTGGAGAAATTATCAGCTCCCTTTTATGTGTTACGTATGATGAAACTAAACATTCTGAAGAGTTGGGAGAACGATTATACAAAATTTTGTGGGGTAGAATGTATCTTGTGGTATTAGATGATATGTGGGACGATTTGGTGTGGGATGAGATTAGAAGATTCTTGCCTGACAACAGTAATGGGAGTAGAATCTTATTAACCACTAGGAATTTGAATGTAGCGCTTAGTGTTGGCTCTAACGATAGTACTACTCATGAAGTTAAACTGCTAGATGATAAGAAGAGTTGGGATTTACTCTATGAAACCATCTTCAGGCAAGAAGTTTGCCCTCCTGAATTAGTTGAATGTGGAGAAAGGATTGCGAGGGGTTGCAAAGGGCTTCCTTTGGCAATAGTGGTTGTTGGTGGGGTCCTGAAAACGTCTATGAAAACATTAAAGTATTGGGAGCATGTTGCGGAAAATGTCAAATCCTTCACGAATACAGAGAAAGATGGTCTTTGCTTGCAAATATTGTCGTTGAGCTACAATCATTTGCCTATTTATTTAAAACCATGCTGTCTTTACTTCGCAACTTTTAAAGAGGATAGCAAGGTTGATGTCTCTAATCTCATAAAATTATGGGTTGCTGATGGATTTCTGAAACCATGTGAACATAAAACTTTGGAAGAGGTTGCGTTAGAGCATTTGAACCATCTTATAGATAGGAATCTTATTATGGTAGGGTATCAGCAACCAACAGGGCAAATAGAAACTTGCATTTTCCATGATTTAATACGAGAATTTTGCTTGAGAGAGGCCTTGGGTGAACATTTCTTTTATGAACTGGAGAAGGATATGCTCGGTGTTGAAGAACGATTAGAAAGTGAGCATCGTTTGGTTTATCATCTGCGTACAAGTGAGATTAGTCACTTTCCATCTGTGCCACTTGCTCGTTCTTTAAGCAACTTGGATGCACAAGTTAGTTTCCCTGATGATATACTAGACTTGAGCTGTTACAGGTTATTGCGAGTATTGGCTACTAACCGTACCACGACTATTACATCTCAGACGCCTCTTCTTAATTTACGATACCTTACATGTAAAGTTGATAAGAACTCTGTTTTCCCAAGATTGTTTTCTTCACCATCTTTATTCTGGAATTTAGAGACTTTAGACATTCTTGGATGGCATGACATAACTCTACCTTTAGAAATTTGGGAATCACCAAACCTAAGACACCTATCCAGCTCTCAGGTAGCAATGCTTTTGCCAGATCCTACAAATGCCAAAACTGGTTTTGTACTAAACAACCTACAATCTCTTGTCCACATTCGAAACTTCAAGGCCAGTAACGAGATGATTGAGAAGATCCCAGAGTTGAAAAGACTGGTTATCACATATGACAAGAACTTCTGCTCAAAGAATATGGAAAATTTTCCATGTTACTTCACCAATTTAGCCCGTCTTCACAAACTGGAAAGGCTGTCATGCAATTTCTTGAGAAATTCGGAGTGTGGAACGTGTATTTTTGAAGAGCCACAGAATCTCACATTCTCACGAAGCCTTAAAGAGTTGTATTTAGGTGGATCAAGTATTCCATGGGAGAATATGACTAGCATTGGTTCATTGCCGAACCTTGAAATGCTCACTCTAGGCTATAATGCATTTTGTGGCATCGAATGGAACTCAACTGAAGAAGAGTTTCAGTGCCTAAAGTATTTGTCGATTGGAAATTGTGATCTGCAGATTTGGAGGGCTGAGAGCTCCCATTTTCCAAGACTTGAACAGTTGGAACTTATGTACCTGAAGTTGGAGGAGATACCTTCAGGTATAGGGGAAGTAACATCTCTTCGAAAAATCAGGTTGAATACCGAGAAGATGTTTGCTGTTCTTTCGGCGAAAAATATACTAGATGAAAAACAAGACCAGGGAGATGAAGATCTGTTCATTGAAGTAAACTATGAAGGGAAATGGGATGAGAGGGATAAGTTGACTAATTTGGCAAGCGACAGTTTTCGAGTTAAATTTGAGGTAACGACACTCATCTTTATTTTACTAGTATAGGCCATTCTTTTGAGTTTGAAACCGATAACAGCTAGATGCATTGCTTTGTGAAAACCTAAAATTAAATACTTGATGATATGGTGCAGCTGATTAGAAGATGATGAGGGATATGCCTCAGAGGATTCAGAATGTGAATAGGATAATTAATTGTAAACAGAACAGGCAAGCAGGTTAAGGTATGTCTATCTGTCAGATCGTCTAACACAAGTTTTTGTTGTGTAAAAGAAGTTATCCTGAGTTGATTATATGAACAAATATTTATAAACACCTCTTTGTATCCGCAGTTTCTTATCTGAATCACCAAGCTGGAAACGCAAACCAGGGACTGAACGACTCGTGAAAGCATTATCCTTTCAAATGAGTCTATGAGTTTGAACAGTCCTTTAGAACAAGTCGAGTCAGTGTATATGGACGTGTCAATAGATATCACTGCTTTGAGCAAATATGCCATCTTTTCGCACAGTATTTAGCTACTTCTTGTAGTGGTTGTATCTCCAATTCTCCATCATATCCTTTCCTGGAAACAGCACAGAAATCATTTTGAGTCCGTGAACAGTTGCGTGCGTGTAGCTGCAGCTTGTATGTTCACATGTCTGGGTCGCTTTCTTGAAGTTAACTCAAGTGCAGATTGGTTGATGATATTGTATTCATCAGTCTTTCTACTTTTGTCTGTGTGTGGATGTGTTCCTGTATAAAGTTGTATGTTATGCAACAATGTCCCGGATAGCAGTTCCATAAAGTTGTATGCTTTACAACATTTTGGTTTCATTTAAATTCGCATAGAGTGTTTGATATTAAAATCAAGTTGTGTTGAATTGAATTGAGTTTGATTTAAAAAAACATGTGTAAACATTACACCGCACTACTTTAAGCTACTATTCACCGAATTGGGTTTACTTCGTTAGTGTGCAACATACTCAATCAAATATACTCATAAACCCTATTAAAATTACAATCTATCAGTACTAAACATAAAATTTCAAAACTCAACTTTAATTCAGTTCCTTTTCGCTGAACTAATTTTTATAATTTGTATTGGATTGTTATATTAAAAATGCATATTAGTACTAAAGTTGAAATATGTCAAAAACAAAAAATGTAAACTAAATATTTCAAAAGCGACATACAACAAGATAAGAGTGTTATAGCATCTAACCGGCATATAACGTCACAACAAGTGGAACTTTTAAAAGGTTATCTAGGTTAGAATATTACTGCCACTTTTACATGAAGTTAAATTTGACTATTTATCAGTTAAACAAATTTGAGGTGTTTGGCTTGTAGTTTGAACATTCCGTCTGTTTGGCATACCACTAAAACGGACTATTCATCCGTTAAAATATTTCACGGCATTTGTTTTGTATATTCTACAGTTTAAAATTTAACTCAATTAATTCTTTACTAAACAATCATTTACTTTTTCAATCAAACTAACAATCTTAAACCAATCAAGTAACCTTAAAAAATATCAAACACATCAATTCCTTCTTCCACACATCATTTGCTTCTTATATTTTTAACTCTATTCCAAACACGACTTTTTATAACTAACTTTTAACCCCAGTGACTATTTATCAACTAAATTTTTTAAATCTATACCAAACATTTAGTAAGTTTTTTAAGTCAGTTTTTCTCCACTTGACAAATACTCTCTACCTTTTCATTTATACTAACAAGGGAAAATTACATAGGGCTACCCTCTTAGTGGCTCCTCGCTCATCTGAATCCCCATTAGTGGAACAATTACATATAGGTCCAAAAAGTTGTTTTTTGGTTGACCAGCTTTTAAGTCACAATGACTTATTTCCAAACCAAACACAAGCTTATTCATTTTCTAACCTTTTCTAGGTTAATCAAACATGTTTTTTTTTTCACCATTCACTACCAAAACCACACTCCTTCGTCTTCATACAACTGCTTCCGCCATTGACGAAATTCTGCAATTCTGCAATTCTTTGCTGGCTTTCTTCAGTATTTGCGAGTAATCGTTGGTTATTGCACCTGTTGGCTTCGAATCGGCACTGAAAAGGTAAGGTTTTTAAAGATTTTTTCGATTTTAAAATTGACATTTTCTTGTTATTTTCGTGTCAAACCATTTGTATTAGTACGAAAGGTGGCGTCTTTGGCTCCGATTTCACTGAAATTGGCAGTAGTGTTTAACAGAAATCGCAGATAGGGTTTATTTTTTGAACTATGTTTGATCAATGATCTCGTACTTTTTGTTGTTTCAGTGACAATGGGAACTTTGTTTAACATACGGATTCGTTACTGCAAGGATGAGTACATGCTTACCAATATCAACCCTTCCAGGTATTCTCATTCGAAACTGATGAATGATGTGTATAGGACTGTGTTAGATGGTGTGCAAACCACTGGTTCTCTGTTTTTTAGTATGGTTGCTGATATTGATGGAAGTTTTGATCGTATCGAGTTAGTAGATGATGCTAGTGTCAGGAGGATGTTTGAGTCTAATATGAAACATATGGAAGTAGAACTGCACTTAGAGAGTAGTGATGTTGAGCCTTTAGCTGTGGATATGTCTGCTACTAAAAGAAGAAGAGTTGATGATGATGTGGATGTTGAGTAGATACCTCCTAGGAAATTTCAGCAAGACAGTACTAATGCTAGAAAGAGGTTGTTTAGGCAGAGGAGTTGTAAACCAAGACCACCCACCAGTCCTCCCAATTACCCCCCACACCCCCCAGCTTTTGTTGATTTAACAGAAGATGATGGAGATATACCTCCACCTCCTCCTACTCAAGAAACACAACCAACCCCAGAATCTCCTAAAACTCCAAGAGCTTCAAATAAATCCAACCCTTCTCCAGCTCCTAGTCCTTACATACCTCAACATCATGAACCAACCCCTCAGAAATCTTTTGTTGATCAACCTGCTGTGGGTGATGCTGAGTTTGAAGATTTGTTTGAGAGGATCTTCCAAGAGAACCTACCAACTAATCAAACTGGGGTAGCTAGTAAGGTAGCTCATGAAGAAGTACTTGTTGAGGACTGGGTTGATGATGAGGATGACATAAGAGAGGATATGAATAAGATGAAGGAAAAGATTCTTGCTGCTGAGAGACTAAAAGAGAAGAGACTGAAAGAGAAGATGGTTGAGAGTGAGAGTAGCATGAGTCATGCTACTGATAGTGATGATTCAAGCTTCCATGTTGCTGAAGATGCTATGGAGATTGAGTCTGAAGTTGATGGTTGTGAGTATGAGAATGAGCAGGTGCCTATACAAAAAAATAAGAATGCAGGACCAATTGAGGAAGAGGCATTTGTGGAGAGTGATGATGAAAGGGATGCTAGGGATGCATTTGGTTGGCAGTATGAGGCACCTGATAATGAGTATATGTATGACAGTGAGGATGAAGCAATAGGCTTTAAGAGGTGTAAGAAGGCTGACTGGGAGTCTGACAATGAGGAGAATGGAGCAAATGAGAGTGGGGAACAAAACCAAACTGCAGAAATTGAAACTGAAAATGTTGAGACTACAAATGTTGACACTGAGACTACAAATACAAATGATGCTGCAGAGTTTGATGACCTGGACCCTAACTTTGAGTATGAGAGTGAGGATATTAATGTCTTGAGTGATGAAGAGTGGATTGGTGATGAATTTAATGAGAACAATCAGCTGTGGGATACGGAGTTTAAAGAAGGAGATGTATTTGCAAGTGTGAAAGAGCTAAGGCAGAGGGTTAAAGAGTATGTGTTGAAGGTAGGGTTTCATTTGGTTAGGGTTAAAAATGATAGTGCTAGATACACTGTACATTGTGGAGGTAAAGGTTGTTCATGGAGGCTTCATGCAGGTATATTTCCAAACTCAGTAATTCCAAAGTTAATTGCTAGCATTGTCAATAGTTTACTAACTAACTTTTCTACAATTTAGGTGTTTTGGATGATGAAGTCTCCTTCATGATAAGGAGTTATCAAGGAGGACACAAATGTGTTAGAAAAGTTGATCAAAGGCAGGCAGACTCCAACTGGTTAGCAACTAAGTTACTTGAGCCAATGAAGGAAACTCCTGGAATAACAGCCAAGAAACTTGAACCTTGGGTCAACAAGAAATTGGGAATCAAAGTGCCATACATGAGGGTTTATAGGGCTGTGCTGAAAGCCTTGGAGATATTAGGAGGCAACCCTGAAGAAGCATTTAGGTTGTCACCTAAGTACAGAGAGATGGTACTTAGGACAAATCCTGGTTCAATAGTTGAGTTAGCTGTTAAACCTGCAATTGAAAAGCCACCTCACTTTCAAAGGTTCTTCTGTGGTTTTGAGGGCCTAAAAAGGGGATTTCTAAATGGGTGCAGCCCATTCCTCTTCTTTGATGGGTGTCATTTAAGGGGAAGATATGGTGGGCATCTGTTGAGTGCAGTTTCTATAGATGCAGATTGTGGGATATTCCCAGTTGCTTGGGCTATAGTTGAGTCAGAGTGTAAAGAGTCTTGGGGCTTCTTTATGCAATGCCTTGAGCAATTTGTTGGTCCATTTGATGCTGACAAACACTGGCATTTCATGGCAGATAGACAAAAGGTAAACATGTCATATTTATTTGTTAACTTATTGTTTATTGATTAGTTTGTGAACTTGACTCTTAATGATTTATAAATCACAAATCCAGGGTCTAGTTCCAGTGATTGAAGAGTTAGCCCCAAATGTTGTCAATAGAAAATGTGCAAAGCACATATATGACAACTTCAAGCAAAGATGGGGCAGTGTAGACCTAAGGAAGTACTACTGGCAAGCTGCAATAGCCTACACTGCATATGTCTTTAACAAAGCAATGCTCAAGATGAAAAATGCAAGTGTTCCAGCAAACAATTATTTGATGAACATTCCTTTAGGATTTTGGGCAAGGCATGCCTTTGACCCAACTCCAAAGATAGACCACTGCACTAACAATGTTAGTGAGAGCTTCAACTCATGGGTTGAGCCTATAAGAGGATTCTCTGTTTTGAATATCATGGAGGTAAGTTTATTATTAGATCATTATGCTTTGTACTGTTTATGCTATCTGTGATCATTGTTAACTAGGTAATTTATATGTTTTGTAGGCGATAAGAAAACAAGTGATGCAAAGGTTGGTAGTGAGGAGACAAAAGGGTGCTTCTTGCACCTCAGTTGTGATGCCAAGGGTGTTGGCAAAGCTAAATGAAACACATGATCAATCAAGAAGATGTAGATTGATTTCTGAGGCTGGAAATGTGTATGAGATTGAGGACTACTCATATACCTTTGTGGTTAATCTTCAGACTATGTCTTGTGATTGTAGAAGATGGGACATTGGAGGCATCCCATGTAGGTATGCTTGGGTGGCTATCAATCACAGCAGACAAGATGGGAAAAACTTCATAAGTGATAACCACACAAAAGTTGCATACATGAGGGCATATGACATGATGATACAACCAGTGCCAAACTATAGGTTTTGGCCAAATGATCTAACTGAAGAAGAATGCTCACCTCCAATAGTTCTTAGGCCACCTGGAATACCTCCTGTAAAAAGGATCAGACATCCAAGTGAAGGTGGTGCCAGGCCCAGGAGAATTACTGCTCCATTGCACAAACAAAGAAGACCACCAAAATGTAGTCTATGTGGTGTTAGAGGACATAACTGTAGGAAGTGTCCTACTTTGGTGAGCATTATGTCTATGTAATAGTGCATTATTAGTGCATTTAGCTATCTTTTGAATTACTGCTCCATTGAATTTAAGTTCTGGTTGGGTCTCATTTGTAGGAAGATGATGGAGATGAGGAACCAATGCAGTCACAAGCAGGTGCAAATGAAGAGTCACAAGCAAGTTAGCCAGAAGAAACAAATGATGTAAGTGATTGGCTATCCTTGAATCTGTATGTTGTGTATTTGGAACTTTATGAATTTTCTCTCCATTAGTTGAGTGTTTGTTGTGTATTTGATGACTTGTGATATGTATTGTGCATGTATTGTGGTTTTTGCTGAGTTGGGATATGTATTTTGCATGTAGACTACCAATGAGGAGAGTTTAGGGACTGGCAGGAGTAGAGGAAGGAGTGGCAGGGGAAATGGCACTAGGAGAGGAAGGTCTGGCACAGGTAGAGGAAGGAGTGGCAGGGGAAATGGTAGAGGAACTGATCAAACTGGCACTTCAAGTACTGGAAGGGGGCAGGGATACAGGTGGAAGGTCTTCAAGGGGAAGAGGTCTAGGGAGATGGTTTGGTTCGTAGATAAGCACTTGTGGTGCTCTGCTTTTGATTGCAATTTTGATACTTTAGTCTACTTTTGTTGGGATTAAACTACCTTTTGGTATGTTTTGACTACAATATTTGTATTGATAACTTGCATTTGAAAACTAATTAAGCTCAATACAATTTGATTCCTATCTTGGTTACAATGTTTGATCTAGTTTAATGCTTTAACTATCTGCGCTATCAAGTACATAGCAAATAACAACAAGTTAAGGCAAATAAGTTGCCTAATCCAAAAGTATTTATCTACATTAGCCTCCACTCTCTTCTCCACTCTCTTATGTCTTCTTTGAACTATTGGTTGTTGTTGCACATTTTGCACCCTTGACTGTTGATGTAGTGGTGGCTGAAATGGAACAAATTCACAAAGCAATTGTGTGTGCATGACATCTCCTCGTTGTGTTTGTACATTTTCTTCTACATTAGACCATTCTGAAAATTCATGTTTCGGACAACGCCAATAAAATCTTCCTTCATGTGGTTGATCCAGATTGAGATAAACTAAATCGTTCTCGCAATTGACTTCTTACAAACTGGACGAATAACACCACTTGCCGGATAATCACTTGAAACATTCGAGCGAGAAGCCATTGTTGAACTATAAGATATTCTAGTGAAAAAATCTGAATTAAGAAGATAAAAATGCAAGTTTTTGGTGTATAAATAGCCTCCATTTAAATTACCAACGGCTAGTTTTTTAAAAAAATCGGTCAAATTTCAATTACATCGAAGTATACATAAGTTTTGGTCTAATTACATGTAGATCCACACGTGTATGTCACGTGTGATCGGGATACTAAGGCTGTTTGGCAGCTTAAAACAGCTGAAAAATAAGCAGGGGTACAAATGGGTTTTCAAGCTTTTAAATCGCCAAAAGTCAAGTTCGTGGACCTATATGTAATTTAGTTTACACTAACAGAACTTATACGTTATTGTTCCAGTAACAGGTACCCATCCGTAATTAAGAAATCTAAGAGGGGGCCATATGTAATTTGCCCTACTAACAATGTTAAACAAATAAAACTACGTTAAAAATAATCAAATACATCACTTATTTGTTAAATACTACTCCCTCCGTTCTTTTACAAGCTTTACTATTTTCCATTTCGGGGGTTTTTTTACAAATTTAACGAACACACTATCTCCACTTATTAATTTTTAAACACTATCTTTCATACTTTATCTATTCTCTTTCTTACTTTTTCAATTATATCTCTTACTTTTTACCATCTACTTCCTTTTTTATTATATTTTTATTATATTTCCTTAAAATTTAGACTAAGTCAAATGGTAAAGCTTCTAAAAAAACGGAGGGAGTATCATATATAACAACTCTATAAACCCCCCCCCCCCCCCCCACACACACACACACATATATATACAGACATATATATATATATATATATATATATATATATATATATATATATATATATATATATATATATATATATTTTGACTCACTTTTGACTCGTTTGCTATTCATCAACTAAGAAAAGATTAACTCGTGTTTTTAACTCTATATCAAACATCCAATTTCTCATTCCGTCTCAGATCAAATATGCATTATTTCATTTCTACATGTCTCATTTCCTTTTTCGCCACAATTTACCATCCATGTGAATTTGTACCATTATATTTTATACTGCACTTGACCTTCGACTGACACGAAGTAAATGACATACTATTTGTTATGGAATGGTCGAAATAGATGTGATGTGATTCAAAATGACTGCGGTGATGTTTGTGTTGGAACGTGGCGTACGCTCCATGAACTAGCAATTAAAGAGACACAATTAAGCAAAACTAACCCGTAAAAGTTGAATTACGAAGAACTGGCACCGTCGGATTACCTCTAACACTAGGTTAGCACGAACATAAAGTAAATCTCGACTTACGAAGACCTAAATCGGCATACACACTTTGACACGGGAACTCGTCTTTCAACGGAAATAAAATATCATTCATCAACTGCTTATGGTTAAGCTCTAATGGTTCTATTTATACTAGCTACCTGACAAGTATTTTAGGTAGTCTAGAACTCTAAAGAAAAATAAAGATATGTAAGAATCTAGAGTTTCCTAACCAATGACTAAGTCTAAAATTAAAAGACTTCTAGCGGCAATCTGACTTTTATTGATGTCTTGCTAATCAAGACATAATCTAATTACTTAAAATAAGATAAAGAGATATATGTGGGAGATTCTGGAGATCTTCTAGCCTATTCTTCCCATTTAAAAGATGACGCCCACGCAAACCCTAGGCCTGACCCACTAGTGATGGGCCGGCTAGGCTATGTTCCATCACTGCCCCCTCTTAAAACGGACCTTGTCCCCAATGTCTTTCCAAAATGATCCTTCCTCCCAAGCAGCTGCAGTCGTCTCCCTTCAGGTGGATTAACTGCCTTAGTGAGGACATCATATGGTTCAAAAGATCTTGCCCTCTTCCTGATACGGTCTAGCCCAACACTCTCCTTAATCCTTGACTGTGACTCCCAATCACAAGACATGGGCATAGGATCGCCACTATTGCCTACGACACTCTTCAATAACACGGAATTCTCACTCTCCCACATGGTCATAGTCATCTGCTTGCAGTCCCATAATACCGGGCTTACCAAGTACATTCAATCCATACCCAAAATAATGTTGATTCCTAGATTGGAAATCGGAACAACAAAGAGAGTCATAGAAAAACGTACCCCTTGAATAGTGATAGGCACTTGCTTGTAATGCTGAGTACAGTGAACTTTGTGTCCACTAGTTGACCGCACCCAGTATGACTTATCTCGTTCTCCTTCTGGCCACCCTAGCTTCTCCACTAGAGCTTGATCAATGAAGCTTAAACTAGTCCCACTGTCAACCAGAACCCTAACAAACTGCTAACCCAATCCTCCTTCGAACTTCATCTCCTTTAAGTAGTCCTTAAAGCTCCCTGTATGTCGAATTCGGCTTATTGCCTCATTAGCATCTTCAAGTTTGGTAGATCCGAAACGTAACATGATACCTTTCTTGAACTGTACCCATGAATCATAGGCATATGCGTTTACCTGTGTAAACCAGCGCCACCAACTTCGTGCTTCACCGTCAGATAGTAGGATGCCAGTTGTACCCGATCTTCGTTGCTGGTGTTGTAGAGATCAAAGTACTGCTCAACTTTATCCACCCAATTAGGCACATCGTCTCCAGCAAACTTAGGAAAATCCATTCGGATTCCTAGTGGACCTCGGTTCTCAACCCTACCTCGCCCATCTCTTAGATTGATTGGGCGTTCTTGATAGCATCCTCTGAACTCCTTATCCGATTCGTCCACATCAACGTACATATCTTTCCTTTGTTTATACTTGATGGACTTGGTAAACGGATCTCGGTCTTTGTCGACCCTGGAGACCTCTTCTCTACTGGGCCTTTCCTTCCTTCAACCTCTACCGGTTTCTCCCAGGATGCCTCAAAATTTCGATAGGAATTCCTTTCCGGTAGCTCCTTCTCCTTCCTTTTCTCTTGTTCCTAGAGCTCTTTGGCCTTCTTTCGCGCAATTCTCCACGCTCTTGCCTCCCATGGCCCCATTCGTGAGACGTCTACCTTCTTCGCATTTCCATTGGTCGGTTCTAGATCGGATCCGTCCAATTTCTTCCTTGGTAGCTTCCCTACCCTCGATGTTTCCCCCTTCTCCAATTCTCTCGTGTATACTCGGATCTTAGGAGATCCTTGCATCACCGGAATATCACTGAACTCAGGGTCTGGATCGACCACATCAGCCCGCTGCCCACCAGGAGGACGAGCGGTGCGTGTCGGAGATGCGTTGTTGTGCAGCGTCTCGGCAGCCCCTTGTCGTCCCTTGCTTGCCTTGATCGCTTGTTCTAGCATCGCCCTGATCTCACAGATTGAGGCTTCCAACCCATTGATTCATTCATGGCTTGACAATGATGTTATTGACATCTTTGCAAGTTTCCAACAGAGTTTTCAGAGTACTAATTTGGAAACGTATCAAGAATCCCACAACCAGGCTATGAGTGAACTAGCAATTAAAGAGACACGAATTAAGCAAAACTAACCCGTATAAGCCGAATTACGAAGAACTGGCACCGCCGGATTACCTCTAACACTAGGATAGCACGAAACTTAGGAAGACCTATTTGACAATATCATTTATCAACTGATTAGGGTTAAGCCCTAATGGTTCTATTTACACTAACTATCTGACAAGTATTTTAGGTAGTTTAGAACTCTAAAGTAAAATAAAAATATGCAAGAATCTAATAAAGATCTACAAGAATCTAGAGTTTCCTAACCAATGATTAAGTCTAAAATTAAAAGACTTGTAGCTGCACTCTGCCTTTTATTGATGTATTGCTAATCAAGACAGAATCTAATTACTTAAAATAAGATAAAGAGATATGTAAGGGATATTCTGGAGATCTTCTAGACTATTCTTCTCATTCAAAAGATGACGCCCACGCAAACCCTAGGCCTTACGCACTAGTGATGGGCCGGCTAGACAATGTTCCATCAATTTGATATAAAGTTAAAACTTTGAATTAGAAAAATTTTTAGATGTTTTTAACTTGGTTTTTCCGATTTTAGTTGCATGTCCGGACTTAAATTTGTCTGGTCAAATACTTCATGAATTCCCCGAGAAGATCTAAAGCACGTCCAAAACAATTGGGCAAGTTATCTCTGACCAGGGTACTTGTTTACATTATGACATTATCAATATACTAAATTTATAAACTTAATTGAAAAGAAAAAAGTGGCATGCGCTATAAATAAATATCGATGTTCGTGATAAGGATTGAAGAGAACAGAAGTAGTATGGCAAATCTAAGAGTAGAAGAAAAAAGCGTGTGAGATTGGCTTTCATGCCTTTGGGAAACGAAATTCTCATCATCATCATTCGTTCATTCTTGCACATGCCTCTCAGTCATACTGCACAATCTGCACACAAGAGTGAGTGGGTCTAATTTGTAATCTTTCCTTCTCTCTGTTTTTTCTTTTTCCTTGCAATTGCCTCTATCTATCCATCTATACTTCGATTCTATCAAGATCTTCATCTTTATATATTATTATTATTATTGTGCAATATGGGCTTACGCTACACGTAAACCTCAGCAACCTTTCAATGTCAACTCAATATACACAAAACACCCTCTCCATTACCCTTTTCTACCTTCATCCAGCTATCTCCTCCTTCTATTAGCAAAGTTTCAATCTTTTTAGATAGTAAAGCTTCAATCTTGGTTAAAAGCAGAAGAAAGAAAAAAAACCCAGTTCGCATTTTACTTTGGTTTTCTTGATTTGGGTTAAAGGTGCGATTTTTATTGGTTATTTGCTGGAATTTTGTGTATTCTGCAGAGATTTAAAGCATGGATGTCGACTATTATGAGGTGGGATTTGCTTGTTCTCTTCTCTTTCTTGCTTTCTATTACTTCCATGTATTGGGATTTGAGAAATCCAGGTTTGTTGTTTGGTGCATTTTCAAATTTTGTTTTCTGTTTCTCAGGAGTACATCAGGAACTCAAGAGGAGTTCAGCTGTTTACTTGCAGATGGCTGCCTTTCTCTTCTCCAAAAGCTCTGGTTTTTCTTTGTCATGGTCTCTTAACTCTCACCGGTCTACTGTCAGATGGTTTGTCTGTTCATTAATAATGTTTGAATTGAATGGTGTAGTTAATTTTTCGGTTGCACCTTGCAGGCTATGGCATGGAGTGCAGCAACTTCATGAGAGGTGAGTGAGTGAGTAGTTAATGTTTCACATGTGCTTTTTAAATCCTCTGTTGAGGTGAGGTGGCTTGTCTTACAAAATGATTACTTAATGTTACGCGGTATAACAATTAGACGTGTCTAAATTAGAGTAACCCGCATAACATTTGTTTGGATGATCATAGAGTTAACCGGAGTGGGTTATAGCAGAGTTATAACAGATGAATAGTAATTGAGTTGAAAAAACCTGTCTTGCAAATTACAGTAGTAATTTAATGTTACACGGTATAAATTAGAGTAATACGCATACCATTTGCTTGGGTGATCATGTGGTTCCTCCAAGGCTCCAATATTTGGAAGGGGGTGCAACTTACATCTAGATCTGCAGTGATATTTAAGGTGTATCTAATCATCACACCATGTAACAGAAGTTTTTCTATTTCTCCAGCCAAAATAATTAAGATAACGTTATGAATAATCCCATAATCTAAATACCAAACCATGAACTCTTGTCTCTTTTGCTTATGCTTTCCTATTAGAAGAATAGGTACAGTCATTGCACCAAATTATTACTCCAATAATAAACTAGTTGGCCCATCTAACCAACTAACTTTCTATGTGTGAGATATTTGACCATATATTTTGTTTCCAGTGACCTCTAGAACCTAGAATATTATGTACAATCTTTAGATTTGGGTAATTTGACCAGACAATGAATTTTTGAGAGGTTTGACAAAGTTATTTTAGATGGGTCCTTTTGCTTATCTTGATATATATTAATGATTATGTAGAAAATAAAAACTGAGTAGCACCAATACAGGACAAGAACATTTAACTCTGATTACAGTGTGGCCATGCCCTGTTGCACTTGTCCAACCTTTATTTAATATGAATGGTACTACTACAATTTATACCCAACCAACCATTGTTGAAAATCATGAGCTTGTAGGAATATCTCATTCTGCAGAATTTGATTTTAAGTTATTGATTTTAACTATACTTCACATCCCTTTCTATTAGGGGTAGAGTTGTTGAAGAGTTATGCAAGTTCATTGACAATTTTTTTGGTAAACAAGTTACAAGCCTAACATATCAATCATTTTTATTCCACCTCCTTTGAAATTGCTTTTATTGGAATAAATTAAATTGAAAAACTTATCACTTCTGGAAATGATTTTCTGGGTATATTTCTTGGTTGATTAGGTTAACTAGAAACAAACTACTCCTAGGTTCTAACTGGTGACTGAATAGAAACTGCTTCTTGAGCACATTGCCATTGTTCACATCATGCTTGACCTTGAACTTGATTCGGCTACTGACTGGATTGATCCTATACTCTTTGCAACATAATTACAAATATAAAAATTAAAATACATGATAACTGTTTTTCGGCTATTTAAATTTTGACTTTGATGCTATTAGTGATGGAATTATGATAATTAGGTGTTGGGAAAAAGCTCGCAAGTAATGGTTATGCAGTATTTGGAATCGATTATGAAGGGCATGGACGATCAATGGGTGCACGTTGCTACATTAAGAGGTTCGAGAACATTGTTAATGACTGCAGCGACCATTTCAAGTCCGTTTGTGGTAACTTACCGATTGCCTCTTCTTCTCCCAAAATTTTGTTGATTGCTGAATTGAACAATCGACTTGCTCTTATGTGAATGTGAATTAACATTGCACTATAACGTTAAGAGAATAACATGTGTTAGACGGTCTAACTTGTGTTTTCTTGAATTTCAGCACAGGAGGAATACAGGGAAAAGAAGAGATTTTTGTATGGAGAGTCGATGGGAGGGGCTGTCGCTCTGTTGACGCATAAGAAAGACCCAAATTTCTGGCATGGTGCTGTTTTAGTCGCTCCCATGTGTAAGGTCATACATGAATGCTATTAATTGCTGTGTTTGTTAGGAATAGTACAAACCAACTTATGGTGCATTCATAAACTATGAGATCCCAATCTTGCACCGGTTTTTGGACATCAAATGTGCAACATGAGTACTTAATCTTTAATCTATTGCCCCTTTTAGTCATGCTGGTAAAGATTGGACTAAATGTAACTTCATTTTCTCGTTTTTGAACTGTCAGATCTCTGAGAAGGTGAAACCACACCCTGTCGTTATAAGTCTGTTAACCAAGGTTGAGGACGTGATCCCCAAATGGAAGATTGTTCCTACCAAAGATGTTATCGATTCAACCTTCAAGGACCCTAAAAAACGAGAAGAGGTTAGTTTAGTAGTTATCCTCATTTTGAGTTTAAATTGATCAAGTTATAAAAATTATCCTTTTCACAAATGCAATCCATTTCTTGCAAGATTCGTAGCAATAAATTAATATACCAAGAGAAGCCTAGGCTGAAAACTGCACTGGAGATGCTCAGAACTAGCATGAACCTCGAAGACAGTTTGCATGAGGTCCTTATCGTACCATAACTTTTTTCCACATTCGCACACCACTTTTTCTTTCGATTCTGTCATTTCATTATACAGTTTGCTGTTTGCCTGTTTTAATGGAGTCGTTCCTATATTTACTGGGCTGCTTTGTCAGGTAACAATGCCATTCTTCGTTCTACACGGAGAAGCAGACGTAGTGACAGATCCAGAGGTGAGCCGAGCACTGTACGAACGAGCCAGCAGCACCGATAAGACTATAAAACTATATGCAGGGATGTGGCATGGCTTAACATATGGCGAACCAGAGGAAAACATTGAAACTGTTTTCTCGGATATCATATCATGGCTCGACAAGCATCTTGGAGACGTTGATAATACCCACTTAAAACTAGAACCAATGGCTCATTCTATCCACAGCCCTATGCCTGGGCGTTTGACCGAAACAGCATCGCCAATGAATGGACGAAAATCGAACAGAACGCGTTCTCATGTCAAGTATTTATGTGGCTTGAATGGACGTAGCTTGCACCATCATTCAGCAATGTGAAGTGGAACCAACTTATTCCAATTTGCAAGTTATCAAACAAAATGTCACTTCATTTGTTACCAATCTTTTCCTTGTATTGCTCTCTTTCTGTAACATGGCTTCTGCACTAAATATCAGATGTGTAGGCAAGAAGGTTCCTTCCCTTCAACTTTTATGGTTAATAATATCAATGTTGCATATGCACTTTCTTTAGTTACATGAGATAGTGGGAAAAAATATTAGCATTTCAATATCTACAAATGTACTCTTCCCAGATCTCTCTGTAAAATGCATTTGGCAACTTAATGAAGTGTTATAAACATTAACTAGCAACTAATACTATTGATGAACTATACCGATTAATCCAACGTACATAGAAACGTTTATCGAATTCGTATTGAAAAGTACTACTGCACTGGATACACATTATCATCAGATAATACCTAAATCACCCTTCAATGAAATAAACTGTAGTTTTCTTTGTTAATTTTCTTTATATAAGTGCAAAGCGGGTCTACAAAATAATTAAAGACATGAAAATAGGGTCACCAAAAAAGAAAAGAAGATGATTTTCTAGATAATACCTATATGGACTGGCTAATTTAAGAGCAAGAATGAGGATGACTACCATGCTCGCTTCATATGGTGACTGCAGAGCAACATAATCATCTACATCTACATCCACACTGTAACTCTTCCTTCTCTGTTGGTGGCGATCGCACATTATATGCAAATTCAGCATTCCATCTTATGCCATTTTTGCACCTTCTTTATGGTCACCGAAGATCCTTTGCCTGAAGTCTGAGACCATCATAGGAAGACCCTTGCGGAGTGGCACTTTAGGCTCCCAACCAAGCTGGTCCTTTGCTTTTGTGATGTCGGGTTTCCTCTTGTGTGGGTCATCCTCTGTGTTAGGCCTGAACTCTATCTTAGCATTCGGATCAATGGTTTCTTGAACCACCTGCATTGCGTGAAAATATTTAGCATGCACGAAAATAACCTAGAACACAACTTTCCGAGCACAAATATCACTACTTTAACCACAAATAAGTTGGAAGTTGTTAAAAGTAACATTATTTTGACATCCATATGCTAAAACTGGGTGAATTATGTATCAGCTCTATAAGTTTACATGTATACTTACGATATAGACTTCTCAACGATGAAGATATTGTTGTGAGATGGATGGTGTCAATAAAACAAATTCTTACTTGACATTTAAAACACAGATAACAATTACCTGAGCCAGTTCAAGCATAGTGAATTCGCCTGGGTTGCCAAGATTGAATGGTCCAACATGCTCTCCTTCCATCAAGCGCATGAGTCCCTCAACCTACAGATTATATTGAAAGTAACAGCAGCTTTGTAAGTGTACACTGTTCATTGAGTTATTATTATATCACAGAACACAAAGATAACAGTGTGCAAGCATAAAGTCTCCATAAACGCACACGGGGAGTTTTGAGTTATACACACTACAAGGCATGTGCTGTGCATAGAGGTTTACATGTACATTAAGATTACTATGATCTACAAATCTAAGAAAAGAATAAAGTATTTATTCATGCTTTAGAGTTTAATGTAGATGAGTGACAAATCCAGTCTAGTGAATTCACAGACAGAGGGCAACTGGGAGTTGGATCAATCACTCTTATGAGGAATCGAACTGTTGGTAAAATTCTATATATCATCTACCAAAGAGGCTTGAATGGCCTCTACCTAGATGTCATTTTAGTTTATTTTTTAGTTCCATAATCCATATTCTGGCGTAACCTCTATAACCAAATATACTAACGGATAATCAGGTCTGCAGATGAAAGTGACAATATCATAATTGAATTTGTTCTTGAGAAATTAGGTTGGTTTATTTCTTAGCCAATTAAGTCCTAAGCAGCAGCCTTCCTCCAGCCAGCATACAGAGCGTTAGTACATAAGAGATTATATGATCCAACAATAAAAGACAGCAGGAAAAATAAGCTGGCTGACTATTTTAATATCTTTACAGGTTTTCTTTTTCTCTTTAGGCCAGATAAGCACTTAGAAATATGCACAGGGCCACCATAAGCATTCATGCAAGATGCATGGGACGAGGAAGTGATTAAAAGAATACGCAAGGTGGGCACAGTTTCTGATCAGCGAATAAGAAGATACAACAA
The DNA here is from genome assembly GCA_026545765.1 of Plantago major. Classification (NCBI taxonomy): domain Eukaryota; kingdom Viridiplantae; phylum Streptophyta; class Magnoliopsida; order Lamiales; family Plantaginaceae; genus Plantago; species Plantago major. Next base: position 36,724,615 of record CM048839.1, read on the forward strand.
GTGAATGTAAAGTTTCACCAAACAGTTGAGAACAAAGTCTCACCTAACATTTGAGTTCAAGAATGTGATTATAAGCATAATACTGCCAAAACCTTAAACTAACACCTACCGGCATTAGCTTAATATAACCTTATCTATACTAAATATTAAGCAGCCAGACAAAATACCTTAAAATAAGAAACAAAGAAACACAGCACAGTTTCAAAATTGCTTACCAAATCAGAAACATACTGAAAACTTCTTGTCTGCTTCCCATCACCATAAACTGTTAGTGGCTCCTTCCTCAAAGCCTGACAAATTATTATTATATATATAACTTGTTAAGCCGGATAAAACTTTTTAGATTTTATTTATATTAGGGATAACATGAAGTCTTCTCCATAAAATTTATACCTGAGCAACAAAGTTGCTAACAACACGACCATCGTCAATACACATACGAGGTCCATAGGTGTTAAATATCCTAGCTATCCTCACCTGTAATTTCAATGACACCATCATTCAATTTCATCAATTGCATTGCACAATATCTTTCTGACGAGTACACATTGTGTAAATTATAAACAGTTTCCATTTGAAGTATCCCAGAAATCTAAAGAAGTGGTTACTTATCTACACCCCCTATCCACCACCAATAGACAATCAAGATGTTCCAAAAGATCAAAACGCATATACCAAAATGCCCAGCAACAAGCCTTTTCTACTGAACATGAGCCGAAGTGAAAAAAATATTACCACGGCCAGGTAGTTAATAATTAAAAAAAACAGTTTTTTAATCTCAAGTTAAACAACCCTGGGCCAACAATAAGACACATCCTTTTCATTTCTTGAAAAAACCCTCCACCAAAAGACCTTCAGAAATATCATATCATACCATTGGTAAATTTTAAGAGGAAAGAGGAAACTATTCAATCTCATTTAAAGCTACCAAATAAATGTACTAAATAAGTAATGCTCCATTAAATGAAGGAATCCCAGAGAGAGAAAAAGTACCTGAACGCCAGCACCTCTATGATAGTCCATTGTCAACGTCTCAGCAGTTCTTTTTCCCTCATCGTAGCAACTTCGGACACCTGTCCCCAAATTATAGGGGCACCAAACCCACATTTCCATTGTCAGTAACAGACAACATTTGACATTTCTGTCAGGTCTCCAATTTTCGTTACAAAACTCCAAACACCCCAACTGGAAATGACTCTCCTACCCTCCCAGTCAAACTCTTATGAACAAATACTCCATCATCCTAGCTTGATTTATTTTATATCAACAGTATCCAACTCGACTACGAATTAATATAATATAATTCGTACGCAAGAGGTTAACTGAAAAAATCAAATCTTATCGGGACGGAAGGATTATAAAATATCTCCAACTCAAACAAGAACTTAAAAAGAAAGACTAGATCCAAGTAAAAAAAAAAAAAAAGGAAGATTTTGATGCACAAATGGCGGAGGGCTCACGTTAGTTGTCACCACGTGCCCACACTAACCTGCACCACTTTCAACCCTCCCCAAATTCCTTCCGCCATTCTGAAATTTCAACCGGAAAAAAAAAAAAAAAGAACGGACCAACTTACCGATTGGATTAACGTTGCCCCAGTAAGTCTCAACCTGTGGATGCTGTAAAGGGTCTCCGTACACCTCACTCGTGCTGGTCAGCAAGAACCGAGCACCAACTCTCTTCGCCAATCCAAGCATGTTCAATGTGCCAACCACATTCGTCTTGTATTCCAGAAAATTAAGGATCAACCAACCAATTCAATCCAACATTTTCAAAATCAAACACATCAACACTAAAAATTAAAATTTTGATAAAAAAAATTGCAATTCTAAATGCTGCTACTAAATAAAAGAATTGTAAGGATATAATGGTTTTGACAGGGTTGTGCTTGTAATGAACAGGAGAAGCGGGGCAAGCAAGGTGATAGATCTGATCAACTTCCAACAACAATGGCTCAACGACGTCGTGTCGAATCAGCTCAAACCTGGGATTCCCAAAATGATGCATCACATTCTCCTTCCTCCCTGTAAAAAAATTATCCACAACAATCACACTATCCCCTCTCGCAATCAAGCGATCCACCAGATGACTCCCCACGAAACCCGCCCCACCCGTCACCACGATCCGGAGCCCCTTTCGCTTGACTCCGAGAGGGATTTTGCCTCCTGAGTTGAAGCTCGTCGTCAGATGCCCGTTCTGATACGCAGAACGGACAGTTGCTGATGATGTTGAGATTTCCTGGATCGGCGATTGGTAGTGGTGGTTGGAGGAAGGGAGGAGGGAGAAGAACAAGGTGGCGATTGCGATTCCGATGAAGATGAAAATTAGGCGTTGCTCGCGGAGGAGGTAGTGGATTGGGCGGACGACGGTGAGCCAGGGTTTGGCCGGTTTGGGGGAGTAGGTGTCCGTTACGTGTTGGGACTCGTGGCCACGGAATATGAGCTCCGAAGCCATTTTTGGTTGTTTATTGGGTTGGATCTTGGAGTTTGGGTTTGAGTCTTTGAGAAGGAGGTTTGTTTGTGTCTGTGTTTTAATGGCGGAATTGGGAGAATAGAATAGTCTTCTTCTTTTTCTAATGATGACACGACATTTGCACGCTGTGTATGGGATTCAATTCAATTCAAGGGGAGAAGAAGAACGGACTCTTTTAAATGGCTGTCTGCTGAGTTGAGTTGAGTTGAGTTTATATTACGTGACTGCCCCTGTGATGTGATTATCCAATCAAATTGTGCCTGGGTGATTCATGTGGAATTTTCTAACTTCCTGATTATTGCTATTTGCCAGTACTACTCACCAATTCCGTGGTTAGTGTGCAAGAAAACTTTTTCACCAAATTGCTTTCTTTATAAATTTCTTTCCAGACATGCACATAGAGTGAGTGCCCTTTCAAACATTTGGGTTGATATTGAAAGTGCATTTTCTTACTTGATGATTATGTCAGTGTTCGGGAGAAACTGTCTGAGACAATCGAGCCTTTCAATCAACTTTATTTTTATGGTTTTTTCTTTATTCACGTAGTAATCTTGTTCCACGATTTTAGTTGACTTATTATGAGTGGGAGACGTCCTTGAAGTGTGATTAAGTTAGAAGACTTGATTTGGAGAATGGATAAAGATAGAAGAAGATTCACTTGGAGAAGTTTTAGATGATACTTCATCCGTCCCGGAACAAATTTCCCACTTTGACTTTTTACGGTCAACCTTTTCCAACTTTGACTACGAATTAATCTTAAACCGCAAATGTAAAATGTTCAATTTTTTTATATAACGAAACTTTATTGACCGCAAAAAATCAAAGTGAGAAACTTATTCCGGGACGGAGGAAGTAAAAGACAATCTGATATCTTATAGGATGCATCAGCAAGAAGGGCTCTACCTTATGCACGAAATTCCATGTTATATGTGAAGGTTGAGCTCATGAAAAAAAAAAAACGATACGAAGAACACAAGTTGCAGGCCAAAACGCTAGAATAGCTAATCTCATCTTTCTCGTGTGTTTCGTAATCTTTCCTGTTTACTTACTTTCTCTAGATGGATTATTGAGATAGGTTAGCTAGATTAGAAAAGTTAATTCTTTTCATTCACCTAGTTGATTAGTTGATTCAAGCAAGCTACATTGTTTATCAAAAGCTTGAACAACTTTTTTTTTTTTTTTTTTTGTAAATTCATTGTTTTCGAATAGTGAATATTTCGCCCTGAGGCTCAGTGGATATATAAATATATCTACTAGAAAACATACACCTGCACATTTGTTTTTCGCTGCATATTTTGTTCTGTTTGGTAGGTGTCGTACACTTCTGTAACTGTTTTGTATCAAATCTCGATCCTATACATTTTCAGATATAAGTAGAACTAGTTTATAACCCGTCGATACTCGACGGGTATAGTAAAAATATATTTAAGTATATGAAATCCTATAATATTTACAACAACATTTTTGTAACGCGCCGTACCCTTGCGAGCCGATGTCCGACCCTCTGTGCCAGCGCGGTCATGGACTATTATCCGGGTGATATGTTGGTCCACTGTACCAATACATGTTCGTTCCCGCACTTTCTCCCACTCGTGCACGCAATGATAGACTTACCAGTCATCCACCCTAAGATTACTGCTGAGCATGCATGCTTAAGTCTAAATCTCTTATGGATGAATTTCCGAAAAGAAAGATGCACATTGTTGGTATGAGTAGCGTTCTCGATCCTTTAAGCTCTCTGAAAATTTATCTTAAACTTTGGGATGTTACATTTTTAGTTTGTCTCTGATGGACTCATCATCACACTAATTAAGAACAATAAACTTTTTGCATGCGTTTATTTCATACATCACTTTTACCTCGATTATAATTATAAGAGTAGTGACTCTCAATCGTGCCATTGCACAATTTTAATGCATAATCAATATTCCTCAAAAGTTTGGCCAATCTTTATCATGATCTATGATAAGTCGCACCTGAGTAATTAATCGTATTAGTATTATAGTGAAGAAGACCTTTCCAATCAAGTCTTTTAAATGGATCGAGGTATATCCAACCTGCTATTGAACCTTAACGGTATCTATTTAAAATAATGGCGTCTGGACCGGTATATACCTCACCGTTCCATGTTACCCACCAACTCATTTGTCAATGCCATGAGTTAGTAAAGCAATCTACCCACCTTGATTTTATTTAAACCACACATCTATAATGGGCCTCTAATTTGTTAACAATACCATCTTCACCGATCGTACTCCCTAAATTAAAATTATTAAAAAAAGCGCTACCAATTATTTTCTTTAAAACATTTACAGGTTAATTTTTTCGTAACCTATTATTCAACCGACGACATATGAGCTGGTACAACTCTTCAGTCACCCGACCTCGTCAATATGTGAAAAAGAAAGAGAGTAAATATATGTGTACATCCATAAATTACAATAATAAAAAAATTATCTATATTAAATGGCATATACAATAAATTCAACAACTAATGATTTGCATGTTTTATTTAATATATACTTTATTCGTCCCGCATAATTTCATACATTTGTCATTTTTAGACGTACTACAAAACTTCATACATTACTAAAAAAGGAAGGTACTCCACACCCAACCAATAATAATAAATCCTACTCTTGCACTTTTTACCACCTCTCGCATTTCCCACTAAAATTACACATTTTTACCATATTTTAATGTTTTATCACTTACTACTTAGTTTTTTTTATTTAAACATGTATATTGTTTTTTATTTGAAGTTTTTAACTAATTATGTATTTAATTTTGTCTATTTTCACCCGTTTATCCGCCCCCTTGTTATCACCAGACCGCCATGGGTTGAAAAACTATTATACATGTCCCAGTTGTTATTATAGCCGAGAGCCTATAAGATCTGGTCAGATTTAGTTCTTGTAAAACAACTTACACCCCTCCATAAAACGATATGGGATTGCAATACTTTCCATTCCAAGACTTTTCCATTTTTATCATTTCTGTCTCTTACCTCTTATACTTTCTCCATTATTTATCATTTATCTCTTCCACAACAAACAACAAACTATAGACTTTCTTAACAATAGTGTCGAAAATAAGTGAGATACGTTTGACGGGACGGAGGGATTATATGTAAAAAGATTGAAAGTGAGAAAAAATTTAATACGTAACAACTGGTAATCTAGTGTCAAAGTCTAATTTTAGAGGAATGTATGCATATTGCATATTATATGTACGGAACAATTACATATACCTCCCCTATTAGATGCCCTCTACTAATCTGGATACCATTAGTCGAACAATTACATCCTTAATCTGTTTTTGGGTTGACTAACTAATAAGCTGAATCAACTTATTCACAAACCAAACATGCCCTTAGCCAATTCATTTGGAGTACCATTTCAATTCTAAACAAAATAGATTAAAAATACAAAGGGTTTGGTCTCTTTTTATTGAATTGGCCCGAACTTGTCGAGCTTCGGTGGTTCTGGACTTACAATATATCCGGGACCAACCATTCGCGCATGATTCTAGAGGTGGCTCCCACGGTCCATACTGAGCACTTTGCCCGTATGACACTTATTTAAGCAATCCGATAGCCCCGCTATGATACCACCAGAACGTGACCCACCACTAAGGTCGAGACCGTCCATCGAATTGGCAATGTTACTCATATTCGTACACACGTCTCGTTTGTAGGATATTGTCTGCTTTGGGCCTGAACCCGCACGGATTTGTTTTTTGAATCACCCAAAATGCCTCATAAAATAGGAGAGTGGTGGTCTACATATATATACCCTTCACCCCTTTCACTCTGAACCGATGTTGGATGTTGGGTATTACAACAACTCAACAATAGTCTAATTATAATGAAGGTGCGTGCAAGAAGGGAAACTGCCCTACTATCTACTTCTTCCCTGGTCACGATCTTGCCGGAATATAACCGAACAGATAAAATCCCTTTCTTGCAATAATATTTCAATTGGTTATGCTGTAGTTAGGGATTTCGAATATTGGTGAATGGGTTTGTAGCATATGGAGAAACTATTTTGATTTGGGGATGGTGGAGTTTTTGTAGATTGGTGGAGTTGTCATTAGGGATTCCGTATCAATTTAGTGTGCATTAGATTTGGATTCAATAATTGAACTCGATACAGAGTTTGGTTGATGCTGGGATTCGATTTTGAAAACCAGGGACATAATTCAATGTTTTATGAACTTGAAAACTTTGCCTTTTCAGAATTAGAGTTGTATGAGGGACTTGGATTGCAAAACCAGTTTCTTTCAATTTGGCCAATAAATAGTCTGTGTCTTTGCAAATAAGTCCAGAAAAAATTTAAAAACCTAAAATTAAATTCACGACTATATGTATACATCAACGATTCCACTTAATGGCTCCGTACTTTATGTATATATCAAGGGCTTCCAATATAAACATTAAACTCTACCTTTTTTCCCCTCAGGTTTAGAGATTGATGTTCATGTGTCGGGATTAGTTTAGACGTTGGACGTGTGTTGGCTCCTCATTTAATTTCATAAATTAGTTTTAAAATAAAACGATTCAAAATTACTTAGAGGACACATGTCACATCCAGATTAATCTGGAAGAGAATAAAACGTGGAAATATGAGAGTGGACACGTGTCCCACTTTAATTTAACCTAAGAAAATAGTGGAAATTAAGAAAAAACCTAAAGCAAATGAATAAAAGAAAAAGAAAAAAAAATTAAATTAAACATAAAATTTAAAAGTAAGGATGTGTTTGGTTGCAATATGAGTTTGGACTATACAATACTCCCTCTGTTCTTTTTATAGGTTTACATTTTGCCATTCTGGGGATTTTTTTAAAAGTTTAATGTTTCATTTTTTGGAAACCCCACTATCTACATTTATTAATTTTTTAAATACTCTTTTTCAAACTTTATCCATTATTTCTCTTACTTTTTTTATACTCTCTCTTACTTTTTACCATCTACTTACTATTTTATTCTATTTCCTTAAAATTCACACCAAACCAAAATGTAAACCTTCTAAGCAATGGGAGGAGTAATAGATTTATGAAAAAGGTTGAAATTTGTTATTGTTCAAAAGTTACGGACTACAATGTCATTATAAAATTTATTAGGGAAACTATAACTAATTTGCCCGCGTTTTCCATTTCAAACCATCATCAAAGTTGAAGCTATATTGGGGTTGAAAAATATGTAGGTGTAGAATGTGTTTCTGATGAAACTTGGTTCCAGTAAATATTGATTTCTAGTTGAATCTTTAACAAATCTAACAAAGTTAGGATTATAAATTTCGTTCATCCACTTTATACTCGGTCAATAATTTTTTTAGAGCACCCGTTTTCACTCGGCCGTACTACCCCTAAAATGAGAAATGTTCAAAAAAGCCGCTTGTCCTATGTGACTGCGCAAACTACCCCCGCTCACCTATTATTATTAAGTTTAGAAAAAATTGTAGGTAAATTTTCACGTAAACCTGTAATTTAACTGATGGCGGGTGAGAGGGTACAACCTGCTAGTCACCCAACCCGTCAATATATATGTAGAAAGAAAAGGAGTAAATATATGTATGTAATCATAAATTACACATGTACATTAAATGCCATATATACAATAAGTCACGAACTAATATTTTACATGTTTAATTTGAAACTTCTTTGGATTATGGGTAAAAGATTTTCGATATATCTTGTACCATTTTATTTGAGTTTTGGACTTGGTTCATGAATCGACGCTAGTTATAAATTAACACAAACTCTCATGAGATACGGTCTCTAGATAACGTATCTAAAGACGACCTATGCTATTAATAAATCGTACATGTTATTAATCAAAACGTCTATGTTATTAACGAAATAAGTCTTATTGTAATATGAAAGAACACCAATGTTGATTACATATGTGTTTTGATTAATAATATCGATGATTTTCTTGACAATATAGGTCAGTCTCTAGATAAATTATTTAGAGATCGTCTCTCAGGAGACTTACTCATAAATAAATGGATAGTTTTTGGATTTAAACATTTATTTTGTTTTGTATTTAACGTTTTTGTCTAATTAATTATATTACACATTTAGTTTGGTCTATTTCACCCACTAATTCGCCCCATCTCTTGTCACCTGACCTGCAATGGATTGTAAAACTATTTTACCCGTCTCGGTTAAGTATATGATATACACACACACATATACAATAATATATATATATATATATATATATATATATATATATATATATATATATATATATATATATATATATATATATACTATAGTAATTTTTGTTTCAAAGTAATGATATAACCCAATAAAAAGCGAGTGGGGAAAGTCATTATTTGTGCCCATTTTTGCTCAATTTTGTAAAAAACAATACAAATCTCACTAAAATGATGAGAAGGCCCAGACTCTCACAAGAAGACAAATAGCGTGTGTCTCTCCGTTACATTTTTCATCACCTCCGATCCCTAATTAGACTAATTTGTAATATATATGTAAATTAGACTTTTGTTGCAAAAAAACAACATGTATCACTCAATTTAATTTTAAGTCCTAATTCAACCACAACAAAATTATCAATTTATCATAGAAAACTCAATATATCTTCTCAAATTAAATTTCAATCCTAATTCAATAACAAAATTCATCATTAAAAAGTCAACCATAATGAATCTTTCTTCTCCACGTTATTCAATTAAATTGAAACAAATCAATTCACACTAATTTAAAACCCTAATTCAACTTCGAAATGTTCTCACATTTTAGTGTGTGTGTGTGTGTATATACAGTAGAAATCCTCTAAAAGAATACTCTATAAATGAATAAACTTTCTATAATAATAAAAATTTACGGTCCCAACTTTTGTATAAATGCTTAAAAAAACTCTAAGAATAAACTCTTTATAAGAATATTTTTTGTCAGTCCCAATAATATTACTATATATATATATACTCTAAGAATAAACTCTGATACCAAACGATTCATGGATCACAAAACCACTTGATCCATGCATTACATTATTCAAGCTAGAATTATGAATTAAACTAGACTTCTATTACTTACTAAAACTAAGATAGATAAGGTTTGGTATTAGAATCCGGCGTATTAATATATTCCGATAGACATATGAAGGTACTGTTTGCCCCTCCAAGCCGAAAGAAATGGCGTCTCTGGGCTATTTTGTACTGATAATTATGTCTTGAGAAATATCTTAATATTGACAGATTCTATCCCAGTAATACATCCTGATGTCATCTTATTGTTAGTTCGTAATTTGAATTCTGATTAATGAAGTGATTCTAGCTTGAATAATGTAATGCATGGATCAAGCGGTTTTGTGATCCATGAATCGTTTGGTATCAGAGCCAAGTTATTAGTAAGCACATGATTAAGATAAGTCTTAACACAAATACTGTTTTTAATCATGAATATGATTAGAAGAAAGGATACTGTTAAAAACAGTAGACGAGAGGAATTTGATATCCCTAAAAATTTAGACTTATTAAATAGATGGACAATTCCTAGAATTGAGCCTAAGGTCATTTACCAATTAGGAACTTTTGAGAAATTAGGTTTAAAACAGGTAGTAAAAACTACTGAGGAATCTGTCTCACTAGATAATGATAAATTAGTAATAAAATTACTTAGTGAGAAAGATATAGCTGTTTATAAAACCCTTTACAAATTTCTTCATATAGGTTTAGTGCAAATTGCTTTTAAACTTTTAACTCTAGAAGGATTACCTGAGAGTTTTACAGCTGCTCTTAGGGATGGTCGGAACCTAGACTGGAAAAAATCTTTAATAGGAATTATACAGTCTAGTTTGGCTCATGGTCCAGTCTATTTTGATGTCTATCCAAATTTACAATTATCTTTATCGGATATTAATATTTTAGACTCCTTAACATTAAATGTTAAGACTAATGGTTATAATTATATTGCGGGTACAGAAACTATATGTATCTGTTATAGGATTTATTATAAACCTATGTTTACTTTAAATCCGCACTGCCGAAGGGTTGATAAACCTTTAAATGAAACTATTTTGATTGAGACTAATTTTAGCAAGTCTAAGATTACTACTCGAAGATCTATTAAATGGGAAGAAATAGATTTTCCAGAAAATTGGACGATTCAACAGGCTGTGCCCTCACAACTTGTTATTCAAAATAATTTAATAGATGTTATCCAAACACCTGAAGGTTTGGTAAAAATGCAGTTTGAAAATAATAACGATTTAATAGGATCTTCTTTAAGACTTAGTAAGTCTTCATCCCAGAGATCTTTCATATCTCCTATAGACTATGTAGTTGATACTCCTTCTAGGATGTCAACCTCTGCTAGAAGCAGAATGCAAAATTCTGTTGAAACCATACAAGAAGATCATATAGATGAACTAAGAATAAATAAAGATCGTGATAATATTGTCAAAGGAGTTAACTATACTCAAAGTGAAGCAGATATAACTGCATCAGAAATGGAATTTCGTTATTAATGAATATAAATCATCAAATTGATTTTAGTCCTGGCTCTCCGGCTAGGCAAAAGATTAGGACTGAATTTAATTCACCCAAATGGGAACCTTTTAAAAATTGGTTTTTTACGAACTTTTCTCAAAGAGAAAAAACTTCTATTCAAGAAGAATTTTATAAAGATTGTGAAAAACATAATACTATGATTCCATTTGTTCCTTGGTTTGTTTCTAAATATGTGGAACAATATATTTATGTTTTAGAAAGAAATTATAAACTTTCAACGGGGAAAACTTTACAACAAGTTTTTCCTCCGCAACAGTATTTTCAGATTGAAAAAGGAAATCATAGTTTCTTAGCCTTTGCAAAATTACTGGAGGATGAAACTCTACCAGTAACTTGTAAACAAATAAATAGAATGATTGAACAACAGAATTATACAAATTTGTTTATAAATGTCCTTGGAGAACATTTAATATCTCTGAGTGAAAGGGTGGAATTAGTTTTAAAAACTATTAACCCTAATCTTACTTTAAACTCTAATCTTCCTTTAAAAGAAAAGGAAAAGGAACAGGATTCAGCCTGTCCTAATATTCAGCCACCTCCTGAAATAGCAGACTTTAAATTAAAGTCTATGAAGGAGCTCGAAAAGTTTTTAGCTGAAAAATTTAAGGATATGGAAGTTACAACTCTTCATGATGTTGTACAAGAAAATCCTGATTACAAAAATGTAATTAATGATGAAATCAATAAGCTGGGAAAATGGGCTGATAAACCTACCCAAAGAATGTATTATTATAGGAGACCTTCTCCTATAGATACTTTGCACGAAGAACAAGAATATATCTTGAATAATAGTTACAATGGTAAAAACATCTATGAATGGAACTTAGATGCTTATGCCGATAGACAAATTTATAATATGATTCATAGAATGCTTATGTACTCTACGATTTGTAAAACAAATGGTACCACTGATAAAAATGTTGCAAAAATGATTGCTGCTGGTTTTAGAGGACAATTAAAAGGTTGGTGGGATAATTATCTTTCTCCTGAGGGAAAAAATCATATTTTTAATACTGTAAAACAGGAAGATGAAGGATCAGTTGAAAATGCAGTTTATACTTTAGTTGTTACTATTATTGAACATTTTACCGGAAGATATTCCGATAACAGTGAAAATATTAGAACTGTTCTACATAATTTAAGATGCAAAACATTGACTGATTTTCGATGGTATAAAGATACTTTTTTAAATAGGGTAATGGAATTACCTGAATGTAATAGTTCACATTGGAAATCAAAATTTATTGATGGACTTCCTGCATTATTTGCAGAAAGGGTTAGAAAAAATCTAAGAAAAGATAAAGTTTCTATCCCTTATGAAGATTATACTTATGGCAAGTTAATCGGAACTTGTATACAAGAAGGTTTAGCCTTATGCAATGAGATTAAATTAAACCAACAAATTAAAAGACAGAACTTGAAAGAGAAAGCCCAGTTGGGACAGTTCTGTGACCAATTTGGTATGGATGTACCATCCACTTCAAAACCTCATAAGTCGAAAGATAAGTCGGCTTATAAACCAAAAAGGAAGAGACATTACTCTCCTAGAAAATTAGAAATCCGTAAACAAAGAAAAGAAGATAGAGAAGAAAGAAAACGGATTAGAAAGAAACTTATAGTTTGCCGTCAATGTGGAAAACTTGGTCACTTTGCAACAAATTGTTGGACCAAGCGAAATATAAACAGATTAAAAGCTAATAATGATTTAAAAGAAACTCCCTCAAAAATACTTTTGAATTCTGATGAAGAAAAGAGTATGGACTCTTCTGAAGATTCAGATACTTCTAACAGTACTGAAGAGAACTTAAAAGTTCTTGATCAAGAATCGATGTTATGCGATTCAGAGTCGATATGAACCTTGTATACTTGGACAACCATGTATAAGAAAACAAGGAGACACAGATAATGATAAATTCTTTAATAAAGAATTTTACAATATTCTTTCACAGTTTCAAGGAACTGATTTAAATGTTTTGGATGGTAATAATATTATCGAGTTTCTGAAAACAATTAAAGATCATGAGTTAAGATCTAAAATTATAGATCAGATGGAAAATATTCCTAGTACTTCTTCGACTTTGCCAGAACCACTGGAAGATGGTTCTTCCAGAAGATTTCAAAAAAGATGAACCCTACTCTATGTCAGAAGTTTATAAACTTCTAAAGCAGAGAAGGACAGTGGAAACTCCTACTTCTACTCATGATTTAGAAATAGAAGTTGAAAACCTTAAAAAGGAAATACAGGTTTTGAAAAGAGAAAATAAATTAATAGACTATCGAGTTTCTAAACTTGAAAAATATACAAAAGAAACTGATCATTCTACTACTGGTGAATCAAGTCGAAATAAACCAATTGCTCAACATTTTGATTCACAAGTGGATGATAATTTTCTTTCAACCTTAGAAATGGTTATATCCCAAAAATGGTACATCAAAGTTACCTTATTAATTGATGACTATTTTTCAAAAGAATTGACTGCTCTCATAGATAGTGGTGCAGATTTAAATGTCATACAGGAAGGATTAATTCCTACAAAGTATTTTCATAAAACTACGCATACTCTTTCTCATGCTGGAGGAGAAAAATTAAATGTAAAATATAAGCTCCCTAGAGCCTATATTTGTATTGATAAAAATTGTATTCAAACTAGTTTTTTACTAACGAAAGATATTTCTAATCAAGTAATACTTGGTACCCCTTTTATTTAAAAAATTTATCCTTTTACTTATGTGGATAATACTGGTATTACTGGAACTTTTCAAGGTGGAAAAATCCACTTAAATTTTATTACGAAACCAGTTAATAGAATGTTACATGAGATGTATGATCATCTGACCTTAAAGAAAAATCAGATGAATTTCTTAAAACAAGAAATAAATTCTTTGACTATTGACGAAAAATTACAAAATCCCAAATTACAAGGGAAAATTAAAATGATTGAGAATCAGCTTTCTTTAGAAATTTGCAATGATCATCCTAATGCTTTCTGGAACAGAAAGAAACATGTAGTCAGTCTCCCTTATGAGGAAGACTTTGATGAAAAAAATATTTCGACAAAGGCAAGACCTTGTCAGATGAATTCAGAGTATTTAGAACTCTGTAAAAAAGAAATTGATTCTTTATTACGAAAAGGTCTAATAAGTCCTTCTCAATCTCATTGGTCTTGTACAGCCTTTTATGTTAATAAACATAGTGAACAAGAAAGAGGAGTTCCTAGATTATTAATAAATTACCAGCCCCTTAATAAGGTTTTAAAATGGATTAGGCATCCTATTCCAAATAAAAAAGATCTTCTAGAAAGACTTTATGATTCAATACTGTTTTTAAAATTTGACTTAAAATCAGGTTATTGGCAGGTACAAATTGAACAAAATGATAGGTATAAAACAGCCTTCAACGTTCCAATAGGACATTATGAATGGAATGTAATGCCATTTGGTTTAAAAAATGCTCCTTCTGAATTCCAGAAAATTATGAATGATATTTTTACACCATATAGTGAATTTATATTGGTTTATATTGATGATATCTTAGTATTTTCAAAAGATATTGAAGCCCATTTCAAACATTTGGATATTTTAAAGAAAATAGTTATACAGAATGGTTTAGTTATATCAAAACCAAAAATGTCTTTGTTTCAAACAAAAATAAGATTTTTGGGACATTATATAGAAAAAAGTAATATTATCCCAATAAATAGAAGCATTGATTTTGCAGATAAATTTCCTGATGAGATAACTAATAAAACCCAGTTACAGAGGTTTTTAGGAAGTCTGAATTATATCTCTTCTTATTATAAATATACAGCCCAAGATACTGCTATCTTATATGATAGACTTAAAAAGAATCCAAAGCCTCGTCCAAGATCATACTCAGTCATTAGGAAATTAAAAGAAAAGGTTAAAACATTGCCTTGTCTTATGCTGAGTAATCCTTCATGGGATAAAATTGTTGAGACAGATGCTTCAGATATAGGATATGGGGGTATTCTTAAACAGATTGATCCTCATAACAAATAAGAATATCTTGTTCGTTTTTATTCTGGAAAATGGAATAATAGTCAGAAAAATTATGCTACCATTGCCAAAGAGATACTTGCAATTGTCAAGTATGTTTTAAAATTTCAAGATGATTTATACAATCAAAAGTTTATAATCAAAACAGATTGTAACTCTGCAAAGTTTATGTTTAACAAAGATTTTAAACATGATGTTTCTAAACAGATGTTTGCAAGATGGCAAGCTCATTTAGCTCCTTTTGATTTTGAGATTATTTATAAAAAAAGGAAAAGATAATAGTCTTCCAGACTTTTTAACACGTGAATATATTTCATGAATTTTGCAGGAATGTACTCGTGAGGAAGAGGCTCTCCCTCTTATAGAGGAAGAGGAGGACGGGGATCAAAAAGGATTCTGGCCCAAACTGGCAGAGGAAAGCTTATAGCAATGAATTTTCCATCACAAAAATCTGAGGCCCAGAGCTCAGAAGAGTACCAAGAATTTCTTGAGTACAAAAGAAATAAGGGAAAAATCCCATCTTTTGCTAAAATAGTAGCAGAAGAAGAGTCTGAAGAAAGTAAGACTGAATATGTTGAAAACAGAAATCAACAAGTAATACTTCTGCTTGAACTGAGGGATATGCGATGGGCAAATAATCCCTGGATTCTAATGGCCAGATACTTAGATAAGGCATCATATGCTTTAGGATCATATAAAACAAGATCTTTCTATGAAAATATTCTTTCAAATACAGAGTCATGTGAAATAACACATTTCTCAGGAACGCAGAAGGAAGTTTATAACTTCAGTAAAATTTATATTAAAAAGATTATATCTTCTGAAGAATGGGGAATAGCACCATTAAGAGAAAGGGAATTTTACTATCCCGATAATAGAAATCCCATAAAATTTAACTACTGGGATTATGTTGAAGCATTTAATAAAGTGCTACTCTATGAAAATGATAGGAAAAAACACTCCTGGTTTATAAAAATCAGCAGTGAAGCTTATGAGCAGGAGATACCAAATTGGTTTCTAAATTGGTGGACATATTTTGGAACCACCTGGGTAATACTCCCTGAAAAATTTTCAACTCTATTTACTAGCTGGATAAATGTTACTCCGAAAAAGGAAGTTCCTCAAGAAAATTATTCTTTATATTTCTTTATGGAATTTTCTATACCCTGGATTTGGAAATGGGTACCTGTTATCGGTTATACCGAAAGTGAAATACCATGTATTAAAAGAACTTCTTATACAAAGTTCTGGGAAAAAATGAATAAAGAAAACCCAGAAACTAAGCAATTATATTGCATTGATACTTTGACTTTTATAGACAAAAGAATAAGATTATATCAAGAAAATAAAAGAATAGCGACACAAAAGGAAGAGTCGCCCTTAGATCAAATCAGAAGAAAGCTCAGCATGCAGTCCAAAGACAGCAACAGGGAAATGCTAATAGAAGCATATGTAGAAGAAATGAAAAAAGATCTTCTACAGAAATTTGATGGAGAAACCCAGTCCGTAAAATCGGATACATCTATGACCTCTGCAAGCCAAGATTACCAGGATGCTCAGGATCCAGCTCAAGAAGTCTCAATAGAAGATGTATTTGAGATACTTAAAAGTACTCTCAAAACCAGTAAAGACAAGGAAGAATCTTCCTCAGCAATAATTGTGGCAGACAAAGCCACCTGATGATACATAGAGCACTGAATAAAAAATTGCTCCACAGACAAAACTGAAGTGACTGAAAGTCAGACGGAAAAGAAGAAGTTGAAAGCAACGTTTACGGTGAAAATATTTACGGACGAAATTTAAAGAAGAAGCTGAAAACGATGTTTACGGCAAATAATTAAAGAAGCAGATAAAGGTGATGTTTACGGAAAACATCAAACCAAGGGAATCAAATTCCCTAGTATAAATACTGAAGGGGAAGTATAAGCAGAGGACATCGGCAGAAAAACCAGAAGCCAAAAAACACCCCTCTCAGTTTTTAAATTTTAAATTTGTAATATTTCTAAAGTTTGTACAATACGCGTGCAGCAATAATTTTGTAAGTTGTGCCTTCTTTATTTTTCAGTTTGTAATTTTTATATTTATCAATAATATTGGCCTAATGATAGGCTAAGTTTGGTTTGTGTTAAGACAGGTCTAAATTATGTATTTACTATAATTATGGCAAAAATGTTTTACTGTTCATCGGTCACTATTCATGGTTACTATTCACGGCAGAATTATGAATTAAACTAGACTTCTATTACTTACTAAAACTAAGATAGATAAGGTTTGGTATTAGAATCCGGCGTATTAATATATTCCGATAGACATATGAAGGTACTGTTTGCCCCTCCAAGCCGAAAGAAATGGCGTCTCTGGGCTATTTTGCACTGATAATTATGTCTTGAGAAATATCTTAATATTGACAGATTCTATCCCAGTAATACATCCTGATGTCATTTTATTGTTAGTTCGTAATTTGAATTCTGATTAATGAAGTGATTCTAGCTTGAATAATGTAATGCATGGATCAAGCGGTTTTGTGATATATATATATATATATATATATATATGTATTTGGTTAACATGAATCAACCAACCAATTATGTTAATAAACCATAAAAAAGTTGTTTAATTACTTTAACATCTCGAATATGGTGATTTTTAGAAACATAGTGACCAACCAATTACTTTATATATTCAATAAACACATGGAATTTAGAAAATAAAGAGTAACCGAGATGTTGGACTTTCATTTAGAATGGAAAATATTTACAAAAATGGAAAGAAATCAGAAATTAAAATGGTTGATTGATTTAAAAAAATTGGTGCATATGTAAGCTAAATAACCGAAACACATCATCATGAGATAGAAACTGGCCAATCAGAATAAAAGAATAGGACAACATGGAATGGGAATCAACCAATCACAAAGCATTATTTTGCCAAATAATTAAATGATGTGGATAGCCTTAAATGGCTCCAAACCTTTTTTGCTTAATGTATTATATAGATACAAATTATGAAAGTAAAATTAAAACGTAATATGAAAAAATAGAATCTGACTCATACGACATAAAACACAAATTCACTCCCCATGAATATTTGAACTTGTAACTGAGAGTATATTGCTGCGATTTTGTCATCAAAGTTTTTATTTATTTAAACAAGTGGATGGCTTGTTTTATTTCATTTAATGTGTATGAATGCAAAAGGAGTTGAGGAATGCTAATCATAACAACAAAGTTTCATCTTTTTCTTTCGGATCCATTTATAAGAAATTTTGAAGATATCTTAGAACAGGAAAGAACATGTGTACGTATAGTGGTTTATCACCTGGAGACAGGCCTATATATATTGATTAATGGACGGATCGTTAGAGTGTAATTTCGAGTTAGTGTTGATTTAGATCAGCCATCATATATCATTCGGACGATTGAGAAATTTTATTTTTTGGTACTTTATAATGAGACACTAACAAATTTGATATGCAAGAATGGTATTGTCCGATTTCATTATAGACCAACATAATTGGAATTTTGATACTTCGATCAATTATTAGGCCAATTTGTGACGTGGCAGTCGGAGTGCGAATTTTCCCTCAAAATACCGTATTTTTTCTTATTTTGATTAGGCTTCATTTGGTTTGAAGGAAAACGGGGGGAAATAAGATTTTCCTGAAAAATGTGAGGGAAAAACAACTTTCCTTATTATATATATATATATATATATATATATATATATATATATATTTGATATAGATTTTAATAAATTTTCAGGATTTTCTGAGGAGTAAGTCTCCTGAGAGGTCTCTAGATAATTTATCTAGAGACGGACCTATATTGTCAAGAAAATCATCGATATTATTAATCAAAATATCTATGTTCTGAATATTGGTGTTTTTTCATATTACAAAAACACTTATTTCGTTAGTAACATAGACGTTTTGATTAATAACTTGGATGATTTTATTGATAATATAAGCCGTCTCTAGATAAGTTATGTAAAGACCATCTCCCATGAGATTTTTATGAGAACTACCAAATTGTGTAAAACAATATTTTCCCTCAAACCAAATGAAGCCTTAAAAGAAAAGGAAAAATTATATAAATTGAAACTGTCCCGTTGAGGTTGGGCACATTTTGATAAAATAAATTACAAAACATTGCTATAAAATTATTTAATATATATTTCCATTAAATTAAAATTACAAAAACAAAATTTAAAAAGTTCAAAAAACTATTTTTTAACAAATGGAAGACTAGGACATAATAAAAATAAAATGTAGAAATTTAAAATTATTTCTTCCACATATCTCCGTCAATAATTAAAGGAACTAAAAACAATTAAGAAAAAACAAAATTAATCAAAAAATTGGGATGAAAGTATCTATCTAAAGATTATATTTCATTTTTTTATTTCTTCCATGTAAACTCATGGCAAGAAGCTTGAGCTTCCTTCCATGAAAGTGCCGATCTGGATCTTTCCATGAAAGCTCATGGAAAAGAAAAGTAAAGAAAGAAATAATTAGTGGAGGAAGATTTGAGAAGGGAATTCTCCGTGATTAGAGGACAGAGCCAGATTGTTGAACAAGGTAGTAGTGTTTTGATCTCCCACTGCCACAGAAGCTCAAGCTCTTCCATGAAAGAAAGCTCCTTCCATGAAAAAAAAATACTTCCAAATTTAATTAGACGGTGATACGTGTCCATTATATATATATAGTTTTTCTTTTATTTGTTTGAAAATATACCGAATCGGTCAATATACGGTATTTATGGGAAATTTTGTACTCCAATCGTCACCCATCAATTTGATCTGAAAATTGATCAGAGTATCAAAATTTCAATTATGTTGCTCTATATTAAAATCGGACAATATCATTCTAAAATCTAGTGTATCAAAAATTGACAGTGTCTCATTGTAGTGTACGAAGAAAAAATATCCTTTAGGAGTATACGATTAAATGACTAGTTTGAAAAGTTGTTCCAAATACTAAATTTTAAGATGAAGATTCACAAAGTCTTGAAATAAACGTGTATTAATGAGAGATCTGAGAGACTGATTGATATTCTTAAGTATATGTGTAATGTTTTAAACAATATTAGTAATGTTTTATGTGTGAACATTTTATATCATTTTTTATGTAACGTATATCACCGATGTTCTGAGTAAAATCTGTAATATTTTTGGATATAACTGTAATGTTTGCCGTCTCTTTTAGTGTTTCTATAACACCGTCTCTCCAGAGACTTACTCATAAAACATCATATGTTCTCAACATCATATGGTTTACTTAATAACAACTATGTCTCAACATTGATGTTTTTTCAGAATTATTTTGCTAACAACATAGACGTTTTAATTAATAACATAGTTTTATTGATAACATAAGTCGTCTCTAGATAAGTTATTCAGAAACCGTCTATGATGAAATTTTGTGATCAAATAATTGACCTGGAGACAATTGGCGGCTTTAAAGGGGGCAAGTGGGGTCAGTTCCCCCTCCCCATTTTAAATATTAGTGCTATTATAGCAAATATCTAAAATATGTTCTGTCCAAGTGGTGGTGGTTGTAGTTTGTTAAACTATTGATCAAGGTTCGTTTCTCATAGTCCTCATTTTGTTCAATTTTTGATCTCTATATAATTTAGGACCTATATTTTCAATAAAATTATTGATATTATTAATCAAAACACCTATGTTCTCAACATTGGTGTTTTTTCATATTACAACGAGACTTATTTCGTTAACAACATAAACATTTTGATTAATAACATGGATGGTCTTATTGATAAGATAGACCGTCTCTAGATAAGTTATCTAGAAACCGTCTCTCATGAGACTTTGTATTTTATATTTGAACAAGTTATTATTATTAAAAATTACTTGCAAAATCATGTGAAATAATCAATGATCAAGAACTATGAATGGTTAGTATAAATAACTTCATAATTTGAGAAAAAAATCATGTTATTATATTATTTTGTGTAAATGTTATTTATTGTAAAAAATCATACTCTACTTCTAATACTTTTCGTAAAAATAATTTTATACACTTTAGGCTTCGACCCCCCCCCCCTAAAATACGCTCCTAGATTCGCCACTGCCTGGAGAACAATTGTTGTTACTACTATGTTCTTTTAAGTGCCTTTTGTAAGGCAGTATGGAGGTATTAACGTCCAAAACTAGAATGTAAGACGGGTTTGGCAAAGTCACAGTTTGCTAAGTACTACGTTTAGATATTGTAAGCCAGAATGTACAGCAACTACACACTGTTTTATACTCGAACTCCTTATTCAAACACGAGATACCAAGTTTTAATTTATTAACTACTACACTGCATGTCCGTAAATCCTTCGCGACGCTGCAGCAACTTTCACCTCACCCGAGCTTGCCCTCGTCTTTAAGGAAGTCAGGGCCAGCAGTCGCAAGTTTATTAACAATAGCCAACGCATTGCTAGTCAGGTAACTCACATTGGAAACACGGTTCTTCAAGGATCTAATGCGCCTTCCCTTCTGCTCTTCAAATCCATCCAGACAAGTTTCCTCGTCAGTAAGAGCAGCGCTTACCCAAGTAGTCACGTCCTCAATCTGCGAAAAGAACTCCCCAGCACTAAGCTCTCTGAGTATAAAAAGCGCCTTGTGCAGATTATCCAGTGTCTCCCCGATAGTTTCCACACAGTCTGCAAGAGCAGCTTTGTTCCTTCCCTTCAACCCATCACCTTTTCTGTTCTGCAGTCTTACCAAGTATCTAGTAACATTCTTTGCTCCTCCTATGGTTACAGACACCGCAGCCCTAGCCCACCTGGTGGGGCTGCGTTTCGCGGTGTTTGCAAATGGTGACAGAGAATGGATGCAGAGATCTTGATAATGTGTCACGCTACATGCATCTTGGACATAACTGTTATCAGTTTCCTCTTGGCCTATGACCAATGAGGATGAAAATATGACCGTACATGATAGCATCAACAATAAAACCGAGGTACCTTGTGCCATAACTGGACTAACAAAGTTGGGAGTAAACAGGTTTGGCTCTCAAAATCGACAAATATGAATGATTCTGGGCAGCAAACAGTAGGGTGGCGTTTCAAAATAAGGTTGAGGCACTTGGGGAGAATTTTAACTTGGCATATAGGGATGCTACTATGCTACTCTTGACAGGTTGATCTAAAACCGGACACATTTAAAGACTTTGGGATGAGTTTGAAAGATCAAGTAGAAGTTAGTTGGAGAAAGCAAGAAGGTGATGAATGCAGTAATGGTCGCCAGAAAGAAAGTGAGAAGATCTTAGGATGATTAGTCTCATGTGAAGTGTATCGATGACAGGTGAGCTTTTTCATGAATTTATTTGCCATGTTCCAATGGGTGGTCTCTGTCCATACATCGAGCTTCATGGGTGGCTGGTCAAGAAGTTAAAAGCGCAGACAGACATTCATGACAAACATAAGTACATAATAAATGAACAAATAAAATCTGACACTGTTTCAAGAAAAGTCGAAGTTACTACTGTTTCAAAACTAGGGTTGATTACTTAACAATTCACCAGGAGTATTTACTAACCCGAGGCAGATCATCATGGACTGGGATCACAGAGAAGACAAAGTTGTCTCAAGTCTTAATCAGTGGTTGAATGATACTATATGAACACTGCCTAATGCCCTAATCTTTCTCATCCAGAGGAAGCAAGCAACGATTCCGTGAGGCAGGCGGGACAACTTGACATGAACTGAACTACCTAGCATGAAATTAGGGGGAATTCATAGGCCGGTACAACCACATTGACCTGTATCTTTCACATTCCGGACCACTTGCTGGATAACAGAAAACTTGAGCAAAATAATCACACAGGACATATGATGTGCACCCGTGTGACACATATACTGCTCGAACAGTAAGTCCATAATTCAACATCCTAAATCCTTCTTGTCTAGTTATTTCAATTAATTCTTTAACTTCGACTCCAATATTCAGTTAGCATATTCTATCCTGTTCCTACCATACTACAGTTTTTCCGATTTTCTTCACACAAAACACATCCATGGCAACCATTAGTGATATTCCAAGTTTCAATGATGAAATACAGTCAGCCTTCCAGTCTCACCTTATGATCCATGTTCTTGTCCGGGATATTATTTAGAATCTTTCACATTATTATGTCCTAATTCAGTGTTCTTTTCAGCAATAACGATATAATGAAGAAACTTGGGCAATCCTCATAGACGTACCAGGCAAATAAGTCAACGTGTAACAATATACTAAATTGCTAAGTTGACTCATGTAACATACCACATCGCTTAAAAACGGCTGTGGTGAATAGTATATATGCAAACCACCACTCTTCTATGGTATGAGTCCTTTTGGGAATACCAAAAACAAATCCGTGCGGGCTCCGGCCCAAAGCGGACAATATCATACCAACGAGATGTGTGTGGACCCGTCATGAGTAACCTCGCCGGTCCAACGGGCCGGGTCTCGGCCCATTAGTGGTCGGGTCGTTACAACTCAGATATGCATTATTCCGCGCACATTCAGGTACACATTGTGAATGAAAGATGAAAAGGTAAAGAAATAAGAAATACGATTTGAGTAAAAGCTTCAGAAAAGGCACATAGGAAAAGAACCTTATGAGGTTTATCCTGCTTGAATGATCTATCAAAAGGTCAGTTATCTTTAGTGAAAATCAAAGCTACTGTCTTATAATGGAATCAAGCATCCAAAAATGATACTGCTCCTTCACATGGATTTTTTTAGAATCTCTTCGGAAGGAACTTCAAGGGTAGCTCCAGCATGATCTTTTCCAGGCTTTACTTCTGCAGCAACAAAATAAGACCGCAAATATTCAGGCAATTATCAAATGAGATCAAGCATCTACTAAGATGAATACCACAGAATATTGAAGTATAAGACACGGACTTCTGTCAAGAATTCAAATAACTAATCTAAGCATCAGATACTATCATATACAAATGATACTAATCTGCAACATGGTTTTGGAACAATAAAATTGTGAGCATGAGGTCCAACTCCCACGGACAAATGAAAATGGTCCGTAGGCAGCTCAATTCAGCAAGTGGAGAGTTCAGGGTAGCTTTTTGAAGCAGTTTAGAGTAGCTTATATGCAAACTTGTACTTTGGAGGAGGGCATGGCTTCTGCATAGTGCTCAGAAACAAAATCAATAGATTGATAAGACATAAGCTTTTCGAAGACTTCCCAGTCTTGAGTCTAGCAACTTAAAATGCAGATTCATAAAGCAACCTAAGTAATTTAAACTCTCAGTTCCAATATCTGTTCTCGAATGGCTGCTGCCACTACTGAATAATCTAAATCGATTATAAAAATCAAGCAAGGTCCGATACCGAAACTCCGACCATAATATATTCCCTCAGTGCAGTCTAATTTACCCATCTACTAATTGATCTAAATTTTGACAATACAAATCAAGCAAGGTCCAATCCATAAACTCTAACCATATTCATACAAAAAACTTGGCAATCACTTATAAATGATCTAGTCAACAGCAGAAAACTTATTTTGGGACAAATGACAAATATAACAGGAAAGGCAATTCTACAAACACATGGTGATCGAGCACAGCACAGATACTTGGACGAATCAAACAAATTTGAAAACCACAATTGGCTGTGAAATAACTGAATTGGATTAGAGGAGAAAGGAATTGGATGCATACCGTAGCCGCCAGTACGCTCGTTGAGCTTGGCCTGGACGAGCATGTTGGAGATGAAGTGTGAGGCTTCACGCGCCTCCTCCAAGAGGCGGCTGAGATCAGCGGGGGAGGTGACGTGGCGATTCTCTTCGAACTTCTTCCGAACTTCCACGGCGGACTCACGGAGCATTAAGGTGTCGCCGGCGAAGGCTTTGCGAGTCGCTTTTAGGACCACTCTGTAGGCTCTCAATGCTTCGCTTCCCATTTTCCAACTCTTCATACGACGTCGTATTACCCTTTTCAATAATAATGGCAAGTAATTAATTGTTGGGATTTAAAAGAGAAGTGATGCAACAAGGAACTTGTTTACAGTTCGTCGATTTCTTTTGCAGATTTTTGCTTTCTATTTTGGTACTATCATCAAACAAATTTAATTTACTCTGCATGATAATAAAATTTTATAATTAATTCGGCAGTGATTTTTTTTTAATCAGATTCGGCAGTGATTGGTAATGGGAAAATTTAGAATTTTAAAGTTGAACTGAGTTTGGACTTGATTTAAAGCAAAATAGCTTCAACGTAAAAATCTCAGCACACGAAAAATATCAGGTTATATTCCAAACCCCTCTATCGTCGAACTTGTAATTCCTAGGAGCCCTTGACAAATTATGCAAAAATTCTTCAAATGATGCCTCCCAAACAACGCCCTTGTCCGCTAGTTTGCATTCAGAAATGCATTTTGAATCAAACGAGCTCAAAATATGCACAACGTATGTGTTTGACCGTGTTTACAAATACTCCATACAAAATTACCAAACAATTGTACAGATCAAGTATCTAGGAATTACTAACTTTTTAGAGGGACTAGAAATTACCAGCCAACATTATTATTGGAAGTGTAGTGAAGGGCTCCCAACGATGATGTCTTATATACTAAGTCACTACAGCACACTATTCTAGAGATGAAGAGTTGTCTCGTTAATATAGTTGGCATTCATATTCGTATTCATCCTGTTCTGCTAGTGCACGCTATTCATCTTGTTCTCCCTAGAACTAGCTTCCATTTCAATTCTTCCAGGACCCATAGATATACCCATAATCAAGTCCTCAGTCAACTGGTGGAATACATTGCATCAACTGGGAAGCATTAGCATATCTGGAACATGGAGCTTATGGAAAAAAAATAGGTGATTATGCTTGCCACCACCTATTTACCACTCACTTATATCATGAAATAACAACACCAATGACGCTAGTAGCATGAACTACCACCAACAATATTTCTACCCAGGGTTCCTATGACATGGCAAAACCCCCAACAAAATTGGACTCTACAATACAAGCAAGAAAAGACCAACACACCCAATTTACAGCAGTTACATTTCTTACAATATTGTTTATTACATCCAGTCTTCAAGTCAATCGACCCTCAACAGTTTACGACGGTTTTATTTTTAACTTACAATGTCGTTGTATATGTTACAACAATCTTCAGTTCAATAAATCCACTCAGTTTTTTCTCAATGAAAACAGTTCTAGAGCCGGTTCAGAACAAGTTGGACCCTTAAGCCACTGTTCTAAAAGAAACCAAGACTTGCTGGTACTGGGAAAATTTTCAAACAATGATGTTGAATTCGGGGAATATAACTCCACACAGTTTAAGGGTCATTAGCCTGGAGCATCAACCATTCTCAAATCATGTTTCTTGCGCCGACCCCTGTGATGAGTTTTCTGTATGGAGTTCTCACCTATTCTTTCCAACTTTGAAGTACCATCTGGTGCATCACACGAAATGTAAGAGCATTCAGTAATTGATTTAAGAAAACAAAATGGCAAAGACATCAAGTTATAAGTTATACAAGTAATTGCACAGATATAGAGTAGAGAAGTCCTGAATTAAGTCACCACCAGATCGTATCAAAGTAAAAGTCGAAGACCCTAACCATGACAGGACATGCTCCGGCCCGAGCTAGAATTTAATTAATTCCATAAGAAAGTTTAAGTAATTGCTGATAAAGCCCATTTCTATAATAAACAAGTGTCAGAAGATAATGCGCGAAAAGTAATTTTCCCAATTGGGGAACTAAGCCATACTCACCCTATTCTAGTATCATGCAGAATCTTGTTTCTTCTTCAAGAACTAGAAAGGCTTGGAAAAGACCCCAAAAAGAAAGAAAGAAAGAAAGAAAGAAAGAAAGAAAGAAGAACACCAAAGTCCACAATTGAATGCTAGGCATGGCAAAATGATATAACAAGTGAATGTAGAAAAATTGCAGGAAGTGATGTAAGAAGATAAAACAAAAAATATGTGGGTAAGGAAGATCTCGAAATGACAAAACAAATTATGCAAATTCAACTTTTAGGCAGAAGAACACAACCTAAATGAAACCAAATGAATGCAGAAATATTACAGCAAAAGACGTCCACAAGTTCAATCAACATCACATTTAAAAAGCGATAATATCTGATATAACGTTTCCACAATCCACATAATCAGCAAGAGAAACCACAGTACTACTTGGGCATGTAAATATGTTTGTGTTTAAGTGAGGTAAATTCCTTGATGAATTCTGATGTTCTTTGGTAGATGAACCTTTGTTTCATGTCTTTTGACAAAAGAAGCACAATTTATGTACACAGACACAGAAACCCAGGTACATAAGTGTACATGCATTTGACAACCTCTTGACTTTAGGAATATATAGGGTATAGTTATACACAAAGCCTTAAAGCAGATACAAAGTTACAGCAGCATGTCAAAATGCTCAAAACAATACCCAAGAAAGTTTTATTATCAATGGAAGGACTTAAAAAATTTTACCAGAGGGAGTGTCTCAAAGTATGACAGACCTTGGTTGGTTTGTAAGAAAACTCACAGTACTCACTAGTCACTGCCCAGGTAGTATGGAATTTTAGAATTTTTTTATGAACATATGCAACATATACACAGGATCCCTTGATCACCAGCCCATGGTCTATAAGTAGGATCACTAGCGGGAGACGTTCAGTGACTCGGGATGGTAGTGCGTTAGAGCCTCAAATCTGATAAGGTATCTAAGATTATATGGTCACTACTACAATACTAAGCTAGCCAAGAAGTGTAGGATCGCCAACACGTCAAGGCCATGGCACACCCATAGTGAAAGCCACACGTGAGAGAAACTAAAAAACTTACCAGACAAAATGGACCGGGAATTAGCTGTATTTTGGACTCAAATGTGGCCCATTCACCAGTTTTTTACTCATAAAGAAATGTGAGAATCGATTATGAGTCTTTGGGGCACCATTCATACCCCCAAATCAAAAAAAAATCACTCGATGTGAGACGGCAAGCTATAAAACAGCTTATTTGAATTAAATGGTTGCTAGCTCTATGGAGTATTTGCAATAACCCCTCATGATGCATACGAAACTGATAAGCAAATGTAACATAACAAATCGAGCTTTGCTGATTCCTAAACACAACTGTTGGCATGAGAACGCGGTGGAGATCTAAAAGCCCTATAACCCCGCTCTTGCACATGTAAATTCTCTCTGCCTCATTGCCTTATACATTCAGGTGCAACAAAGTAGAAAATGATCAGATCGTCCGCAAAGCAACATTCATTTCCTGCACTATAATAACATAATATGAAACACCTCGTCCAGGACTCCAGGTCCCACAACTTGTAAAAGCCTCATAGATGAAAAGATTGCTTAACTACACTATTGCAACTGACTCACTAACTCAGAAACTAAGACTGCGGCCACAAATCACTAATTCAAGAATCTCAAATTAAATGCTGAAATTAGGAACAGAATATGAAATCAGCTCAAAGCAAAACTAAAGCAAGGGAATTTATCAACTCAATCAAAGACATTTGCTGAAACAGAAACACTTCAGTGAAGAACGTACCTCCAAATTCATCTCCCCAAAACAAAGCCCTGGAATCATCCTCTTCCTCATCCCCGTAACCATGCTCCGCATCACCCCTATACCCCGGCTCACTTCCATACCCGGACTCATTCCCCTGATTATCCCCATTCCCAAACTGCCCAAACCCTGCACCCAAATGCTCCCTCTCCCTCTCCCTAATCCCCTCCCTATCCCGCCGCGAGTTCCTATCACTCACATCCGACGCCCAATTCGCCTCCCCGAACAACTCCCCGCTCGAATCAGTCCCTCCCGCTGCCATGGGCAAATCCGAACACGTCCCATTGGCAGCCGAAGCACCAACCGACCGACACCTCCGATCGGAACTCCGTCCGGAAACAGACCTAGAACCGTAACGACGCCGTCGCTTACGAGCCAACCACCGCTTTTGCGCGACAGAGAACTGAAGCGGTGGCTTGTCGTCGTCGAAAAGGCTGAGCTTGGACATGTCGAGGATGGATTCGATGGAGAAGGAGGTGGCGCGGTCGGAGCGGCAGGGGCGTTTGGTGTTGGGGCCGGGAGCGTAGGATTTGGGGGAATCGGAGGAGTCTATGGAAAGGGTTTTGGCGAAGGGTCTCCATGAGTGGAGCTGGAAAGCGCAGGATTCGAGTGCGTGGAGAGAATGTAGAGTTTCACGAGACATTGCTGAGGTGAGATCTGGGTTAATTAGGGTTTGGTTTGTGAGTGAGATGAATAGATGGTGATGATGATTTGGGCTGGAAATGGTTATGGGGATTTTCTGGTTTGGAAGGATTTGGGCGTGATTGCGACAGACAGACAGATTTCAGTAGGTGGATGACGAGACGAGTGTGGCCTGAAAGACGGACATATTCGTAGGAAAATATCACTTTCTGGCAAATCTGATTCTCAATATGTGGCTCAGCTTAACCAGGTTCTGTAATAAAACACTTGAAATGAGTTTGATACCTGCTTTTCCTTTTCTTTTTCCTTTTCTTCTACAAATCTTTTTTTTTTATAGAGGATTCATTAACCAACGAAATTAGAACCAAATGACCAACCATTTATTGCATCTTAGTGGAAGTAGCTACCATTCAGAATTTCATAGTCGGTAACTATGTTTTAAAAGTCGGATCGGGCTGGACGGTTCAACCGGTTGGGCCGGGAAACCGGTAGAGAACGACCGGAATATAGGCATAAAGCCGGGAGACAAAAAGCCGCCCAAGCCGGTGGGAACCGGTGAACCACTAGCTTGGGCGGTTTTGAACCAAACAAAAAATTTAAAAATTAAGGACTTTTTTGCAAAAAGACACAAAAAGGAAATATAGCCCTAAATCATTACACATAGCCGCTATTTCTTCTTCTGATCGATTCTTTCTTCTTATGTTGATCTGCTCGCTCGCGACATCGATGGTGAATTGATGATTGTTGGTCCAGATAACGGCAAAGTAAAAGACTAGAGGGGGGGTGAATAGTCTTTTAAAACTTTTGTCAATAAACACAGTTTCTCAGAAACTTGGGGGTTTCTGATACTTAAATTCAGAGCGCGGAAGACTTTAAGATAGCACTACAAAAATCGGCTCAGAAGCGACGGATCGCCTATCCGTCGCCTACTGGCGACGGATAGAAAATCCGTCGAGCGTGGCGACGGATAATCCGTCGTCAATTCATGACGGATCGACGACGATTGACCAATTATTTTTTTAATTCCGAATGATGATAGGATCTATCCGTCGCTAAATATAGCGAGATAGATTATCTGTCGCTATTTAGCGGATAGATCCTATCCGTCGCTAAATATTTAATTGGACTAGTGACGGAATTTGAAATTCGTCACTAATTCCACATCGTGAATTCCGTCACTACTTGCTACTATTTATTTCATATTAATCCCTATTTTTCGTAGTTCACCTATTTAATCAATATAATGTTCGATAATAAATCAATAATACGGAAAATGTTTCAATGAATAAAAAGTAATATTGAATGGAGAAATTATCCAAACAAGTGTAAATATGAAAAAAATCCAACATACAGATACATAACTAGCTATCGACGGGGTGGGGTGGGTGATGGCAATCGACATGAATCGGCTCCATTCAGAATCAAGGCGCCGTTCTCCTCCTTCGTTCTTCGTCATGCGCTCCATCTCGTCCCTTTGTTGCTCCATCTCGTCCCTTTGTTGCTCCATCTTCGAGTTAGCCGAGCAACATGTTCCCGACCGCGATCGCACCATTTCCGAGACCT
The DNA here is from genome assembly GCA_026545765.1 of Plantago major. Lineage (NCBI taxonomy): Eukaryota > Viridiplantae > Streptophyta > Magnoliopsida > Lamiales > Plantaginaceae > Plantago > Plantago major. Next base: position 36,755,409 of record CM048839.1, read on the forward strand.
GGTCCCGTGTGTAAACCGGACGTCTGAACTGCTGGGATGATGATGAGGTGCACTCCGGACTAGCCAGATGCAAACCGAGGCTCCCGAGTCCATATATTCGTCCTTTCTTGTCCGGTTTGTTGACCTCTAGGAAGATGTTGTCAACTTGTTCATTGTTGACAACACATCACCCGTCTCGTCTCTTCGCCACCGAGCATCAACCTCACTGAAATCGTAAATAGCAGATATAATGATCGCCATCGCTTTTTAAAAAGTAACTTGTAATAGTGTACAAATATGAACTTTAAGCAACATAAACATACCGCATGATAGGCGAGGTCGGTCCATACCCATCCGCTTGCCTTCTTGAGATGGCATACTTGGATGTCACCTCCCCGTGCCACTGAATCAAACCAGATCTAGTCAACAATTTATCATCTACAAGTAATAGAGCAGAGACTTCATACGCATACGTAATGCTAGATTGCAAAACACATATATACGCACCGATTGATAATAATCGCAATGAGATCGCCTCCCAAGGTGGTGAACGACCTTCCCGCCAGACGATCGGGATGCCCGGTTACGCTGGTCCAAGCAACGTCACGGACATCGCTTCGGGCCAGGTAGCATCCCAAAGGGCCCACTCACTGCATCAACTCGTGGAGGGATGGGCCACCCGATCCCGAATGGCCTTCCACGCAGACCATATCCTCAGATAGTTTGGATCCCATACCAGTAAACGCCAGATCTAGGGATCAACTCTTGGGAATGAAGTACTCCTTCTACATTCCCAATTTCATACAACATCCAAAGTCAATACATGTCCTAACAACATAACAGATATGGTGACTAACATATCACCCAAATAAAGTGGCTAACATACCACTCACATATAGTGGCTAACATACCACTCACATACAGTGGCTAACATACCACTCACATTGTCCTAAAATTTACTAACACAATGGTGACTAACATATCACCCAAATAAAGTGGCTAACATACCACTCACATACAATGGCTAACATACCACTCACATTGTCCTAAAATTTACTAACACAATGGTGACTAACATATCACCCAAATAAAGTGGCTAACATACCACTCACATACAGTGGCTAACATACCACTCACATTGTCCTAAAATTTACTAACACAATGGTGACTAACATATCACCCAAATAAAGTGGCTAACATACCACTCACATACAGTGGCTAACATACCACTCACATTGTCCTAAAATTTACTAACACAATGGTGACTAACATATCACCCAAATAAAGTGGCTAACATACCACTCACATACAGTGGCTAACATACCACTCATATTAAAACGATTATAATTACAAACAAATGAATGTCATATTTTAACTTAATTACCCTCAGCTCATCGAAGTACTCGGCCCTCATGCGCTCCGAGATGTGGCTCCAACACTCACCACCCCGCCTTGGTTTCTCTCGCCCTCAGGAAGATGTCACCTAGTTTGTTGTGCACCTCCGAGGCCATAAGTTTGTCAATGTATAAGATACAAGAAACGAATATGCATTACTTTAGTACAACAATTTATACTTGTCAACTATCATTATCGCTTATGTTTTACATATTTAAGAAGAATGTATAATACTTACTTGGTGACCAATAGGGAAAATCACAGCCGTCCACGTGACGTTGGGATTGTTTGGATCGAACACGAGGTAGGGACAATCGTCGTGGTCGCCTCCAAAGATGTGTCCGGCCGACCGGTAGAGCCACGGCCGCTCTCTCCCCGGAGGGTCTCAGAATCCGAGACCTTGTCCCCGATCTTCGAGCCCTCCTCGTCGACGGTGTCCCCGACCCACTATCATGCGGCCGGCTGCGTGGGACGATAGGTGGACGGCCTCTGTCATGCATCTGCAAAAAATGTAATAAATACAATAAAATGGGTTAGTACGTGTTATAATACATAATGATTATAATAACACATATAATTACTCATAATACACATAATATACCATTATAGCCGTCCTCTAAGACTACATATTGGTCCTCGTGCAGATCAAACAACTCATCATCCGCTTCTGGGATCTTCGCTTGTTTATCGACATCCTCTTGTTGGTACGAGTTGGTAATTGAGTCGTATTTCTCAATGTACTCCACTTTCGAGCGAGCACGAATAGGTACCGCAGCTAACCATTCCGCCTTATCGCGTTTTTTGCTTGGATATTCAAGAAACACCACTTGTCGTGCTTGAGTCGCCAGAATAAATGGTTCATACTTGGTTCGGTACCTCTTCTTTTCGTTCACATCCACCATTTCATACTGCTCGTTCTTCCTCGTACCTCCTGGATTAGGATCATACCACTCAACATCAAACAAGAAGGTTCGTTAAAATGGCAATCCGAATATTCAATCCTCACAATTCGCTTTTAGCTTGCCGTGGAAATCAAACAAAGTAGCGTCTCCATACTCTTACGCACCATTAACACACACCCTGAGTTGCTTGTCGCCATGGCCGTGTTACATTCACCGTGGAACCTAAGGCCATTGACTATATAACTGGGAATGTGTAGACCTTTTGAATGGACCTCTGAGAGCCTTTAAGTATATGCATGTGACGTTGTTAATAGGATTCGGACATACTCTGGAACCAACTGGAAATTTCAGAGGAATTTTTGAGTCAAGTAGTTCCTCTAGTGTATCCTCCGTAATCGAGGATTTTCTTCCAAACAACGCTTTTGAAAAAGCGCAAACATTGATTCGATGATAAGTCTATAATTGAAGTAGAGACTTGCATAGCTATATTAAAATTTAAATAAATGGTTCTTGACCTTCGCAAATAGTACCATATATCTTGGTCAACCTCAAAGACAATTCGTGAGGACATAATATTGGTGCTTTCAACTCTTTATCCGTAAGATATTCTTTCTTAGTCGCACAAGAGGTCTCCGATACCTCAAGACAGATAGGGAAAACTCATCATCCGCTTGAACTACGAATGTGTCTCGCATTTCGAGCCTTCTTGTCTTCGTAGGGACGTGTTCATCAAAGTAATAAGAGCGAAGGTTGCGGTTTCCTCGAATGTAGGCATTGGCAATCGAACCTTGGTTTACCTTTGTTGTTGACATACTTCTTCAATTTCCCAAGTACCTCTCGAATGGATACATCCATCGACATCGAACCGGACCAAAGAAGTCTCGCTTCATGAGGAAGGTGAACCGACAAGTGCTCCATAGAATCAAACCAGCTCGGTGGAAAGATACGCTCGAGCTTGCATAGAATCAATGGTATGTTCCTTTAAAGATTTTCCAACACTTTATCATGAACCACCCTTGTGCCTAAATTTTTGAAAAATAAGCTCAATTCGTGATAGCGGTCCATACGTGTTTCGTGAAGCTCTCGAAATGCTACCGGATAAGCCTCCATGAACACATACGGTCGTGGCTCTTCATCCCATAAACCTTTGTCTTCTTCAAATCCACACACCTCTCTAAATTTGAGGCGTAATTATCTGGGAAGCTCAATGCCCTCACCCAATCATACAAAATTGACCTAGAAGCGTTGTCAATTGTGTAGCACGCTTCGACCACTTACCATTCTCATCCTTCTTTGTCAACTCCGGCCTTTTACACCACGTCGACAACTCGGATCTAGACTTCGCATGGTCCTTTGTTTTTCCCTCAATGTTGCAAAGTGTATTGAATAAGTTCTCGAACACGTTCTTCACAATGTGCATGAAATCTAAGTTGTGACGGATAAGAAGATCGCTCCAGAAGGCAAGTCCCGAAAATGCTTCTCTTCCTCCAACCACATTTTTACCAATTTTCTCGTTATGCTTCATCCACCCAAGCTCACCACCTTCATAAGACCCAATCTATCAATCTCCGCAAGAATTTGTGCACCAAGAAGTCTTGTCGGGCTTTTTGTTAGCGACTTTATTTTTCAAGAATTGATCCTTGTTCTTCTGAACGGATGGTCACTTTCTAGCAACCTACGATGACAATCAAACCAACAAAATTTTCCACTACCCTTCGCCTAAATGCATCTCAGATCCTCCAAGCAATGTGGACATGCATATTTCCCATTGCTTTTCCTTCCAGATAGCATGGAGTACGCAGGAAGTCACCACGGTCCAAAGAAGAGCCGCTCTCAAGGTGAAGTTCTTTTTGTCGACACATCATATGCAGGATACCATCCGTCCCACAACTCGATCACTCCTTGATTAGGGGTTGCAAGAAACATCCAACGTCACCCAGGATCTTTCGGCCAGTGCACCAATGCGAGAAACATGAATGGCTCCTTCATGCACTCACCGGGGGCGATTATGCGGTGAGCATAAGCGCCAACAAGAGTATTTACGTTCACTACCGAAGGTTAAAACCATCCGCATAAAGTCCCAAACGTACATTTCTAGATTCGCCGCAAACTCGGATATGTCTTGTCAAACGATTTCCATGCGGGTGAGTCTGCTTGGATGGTCCATTCTACCACCTTGACATTATCCGAGATTACTCGCCTCCTTGTGCCACCGCATTTTATCCATGAAGCACTTGAAGCATACAATCTTTTCAAACGAGGTGCTAGGGAAGTACCACATTTTCTTATGTGAGAGATTTTTCTTTTGTTTTTTTGCAGCCCCCTCCTTGTAACGCTTGTACTGTTCCTTACCACGTAACTTGCATTCTATTAGATCCGCATCCTCCTCCCAATATATCATGCACATTTTCGACAATGCCTATGGTTACCAGTGAAATTTCTAATCCGCATCTTTTCTTCGCTTGGTAAAAGTTGGTGGGAACTAGGTTTCTTCAGACAAAGGTCCGACATTACGTCAACCCATTCATTGAAGCTCGTTTGATTCTTGGCCATTAGCCTTACAACTCATTAGCCGAGATAACAAAGACAACTCGGTGAGCTTACACCCGGTAAACCGCTTCCTTGATGATTCTAACAAGTCAAAGAACAACCGATCCTCGGATTCGGTGGTTCCTCCACCTCCACCTCGGTTTCGGTGTTGGTTGTGTCCTCGAACTCCGCAAAGATCGTACACCATTTGTTCGACTCGAGCTCGAATAGCATCGCCTTGATTGGATTGTTCCCGACTTGTTCATTTTTCTCTTCCTTCCACGTTATTCAGATTGGTCATATGTATTGACGGTCGCTTCCTCACCATGATGATTCCATACCGATACGCAGAAGGAATCCATTTTTCCTCAAGTCTGGACTACCACTTTAGGAGTCACGTATTGCTTGTTTCAGACCGTTTCATTGCACAAGGACACTTTATCGCCCATCCTTTACACAAGACGGATTTGACATTGCAAATTCAATGAAACCTTCAACCCCTTTCTAAAACTCCATTGAACTCGCCATTGAGAGTACGACAATACATCCATCCACGATCGGTATTCATTGAATAATTAGATAATAACGACACGTTTGAATTCATTAGATCGAGGTCTTTCATTTACGGTAATAAATCAATTTCACAATAATTCAATCAATTGCTACGTAATATAAGTTATATTAGCTTATCAATTGTTAAGGCATTACATAATATAAGTTACATCACTTCAATTTTACCATAATGTTTGGTTTCATATATATATCAACTAATGATTACTAGTTATACAAGCTTTAGAGACAAAACGGATGAAACTCCTCATTCTCATGCACCCCCTCCTCATCACTTGTGACGCCCCTACCACGTAACTTGCATTCCAACAGATCTACATCCTCCTCCCAATACACCATGCACATGTTCGACAAGCGAAAGGCACTCAATAGGCGGCCCCAAACCCCGCCTCTCCTCCATCGGAGGTATGCCATGGACGGTGCTTCCTCACCGTGATGAATCCATACATGATACTCGCATGAATCCATAACGTCGCAAGTGCTCGAATCTGCAGAAGGCGTCATAAATTGCTTGTTTCCTTGAGTTTCAATGTGCAAGGACACTTTATCAACCCCCAATTGCACAAACCGGATGTCCCATGGCAAACGAGATGAAACCTTTAACCCTTCTACGAAACTCCTAGAAACTCATTATTTACCGAATGCGATCGTACATCCATGAACGGTGAATTCATTGTTTACTTTATTTTTAACCTGAGACGTTCCAATTGATTAGATCGTATTTAATTTATTAGATCGATTCCAATTCGGATAAGAAGATTGTAGAGGTTAATTGTTAATTATTATATGTTCCTTATAAATTAATTATTAATTAAGTGTTCGATGTGTTACAAAATTGGACATATATAATAACCATTTCAACCTCTTAGTACATATATTATATACTTAACATACATATCAAATTAACTAATTACTCTATACATATCGAATTACTACATATATTCATATCAAATTACATACTTAACATACAAATTTATCAAATCAAAACTACATACTTCTATACTTAACAAACATATCAAATTAACTAAACTAACTATATATACTTAACACACAAATCAAACTAACTACATACATTCATACATACCAAACTTAACATACTACATACATTCATATCATTAATTAAACTAACTATCAAATTGAACAAATTACATATAATTGATCAAATTAACTAAACTAACTACTACATACTTATCATATATACATATAATTGCTCAAATTAATCAAAATAAACAAAATCCCCAAATTTTAAAAAACTAGGGTTTTAGCCAAAATACCTTGATTAATCGGTAGAAATCTGAAATTGATCGAAGAAACAAACTCCTTGTCCCACTAGCTTCGATTAGGCACCAAGATTGGCCGGAATAACGAACAATTCACCGGAAACCGAAGAGAGGAGAAGAAGAGAATGAGGAAGAAGAAGGGAGAAGATGAAGAAAATGAGGCTCTGCCTCTCTGTCCGGTGAAACTAGAAATTACGGGCGGACACGTAATCGATCCGTCGTTTAAAATGGCACGGATAGGTATCCGTCGCTATAAGGCGACGGATAATCTATCCGTCGCTTTTAAAAAAATTCTTTTTTTTAATAAAATCAAACTTGGCGACGGATAAATAGTTATCCGTCGCCCAAGCGATGGATAAGTTATCCGTCGCTAAGCGACGGATAACTATTATCTGTCAAGAACCGGGCGGATAGATTCCGCCTGCTTATCGATCGTTATGGGATGACGATAAAATCGTCGCCCATAACGTCGTTTTTTCCAAGTTTTCTTGTAGTGTAGGTAAGTGCAGAAACAATAAGTAAGTGTGTGTGAGTGCTTTGCTGAAATGTAAATACAGAAAGGTAAATAACACAGCAAGTATAGTGGTATCTGGAGGTGGCGTAATCGTCCAACTAATCCACTTCGGTCTTTCTGAGACCTAGAATTCACTAGAACAGATAATTGAGTTCACCTTACAATAATCCTATTCTAAGATTCCTAAACAAATGGTTCACAACCAAATGTTCCCCCTGAGTTATTCCCCAGCTCCTAGAGCTAAGTACTTCCTCTACTCAGATAACCTTGGAGTTATTCCCTGATTTCCCAAATCAAGTACTTCATCTACTCCACGCCTTGATGGTGTTGGTTATAAGGTTTGTCAGAGAGGCTTCTCGTATAACTTTCCAGTTATGTTTTCAGAGAGCCTAATAGAACAAGACTACTTAATACACTTGTTCAGTGGATGATAGTCTGCTCTTTACTGACCCAAGTAATTGGTGTCCGTTCTGGAGAATGAGCTTCAGAAAGCGTATCTGATAGTTCAACTCTTTCACAAATAACAATCTCTTGTTAAGGTTCAGGATAACTTAAAACTACTAGTGATTCTTCAAGCAACAGAAAGCTTTCAGAAAGGGTAGTAGAGTGCTTGAGAGAATACTTTGCTTGATGGTAAGTTTGCAAGATAGAGCGTTTTAAGGTGTGTTCTTCAAGCATCTAAGTGTGTGATATATATAGATAAATTTGAGAGGCGTTTGAATTGTATCCAGTGCTCTATCAAATTATATCCGTTTATATCTTGAACTATGTACTCAGAAGTCACTATCTCTTGTTTCAGAGAGGACTTGCTTTTTGCAGCATTTATGCCGATGCATTTAATGCATAGTACTGTTCATTGTTCTTTAGTCTCAACGGATACATGAGCTTTTCTGATGGCTTGCATGCTCCATACTCATGATGTCATATGTCCAGAATCATATTTACAAAGTAAGTTAATGTACTTAAGAAAGGATTAAGGACATAGTCTTTCTGAGTTAGACTAAACCTTTGTGTCTTCATAAACCTTGTGCAATATTCAGTCTTCTAATCTTCAGAAAAGCTCCATTGCTAGGATTGATCTTCATGGTCTTCTTGAAATACAAAATTACACTCAGAGACCTATAATCCTAATACAAGATTTACTAGACTAATCATACTCAGTGATTTCCTCTTTTACAATGTTCAAGTGAACCAAGAGCACTTAATCACCTTTTTGGCTAAGAACATGTGATGAGTGATCAAAATACTAACAGATATTCCTAACAATGATCGAAGTCGAACTCTAGCTTCCGCTTCGGTCTTCATGACTTTCATCGGTATGTAATTTCGATGTTTGAATCGATTCTTTCTTCTTGGAGTTTGAACTTTTGCAAGCATAAGACTTTCGATGGTGAATTGATGGTGAATTGATGTTGAATTTATTTTGCAACCATAAGACTTTCTGCTTGGAGTTTGAACTTTTGTATTGTTGATGACATCTATTTTGCAACCGTGGTGAATTGATGGTGAATTTATTTTGTCGTGACTTGCTTCTGTGACTGTAATGCGTATGACTTGATGGTATTAATCTTATGCTAATGTCATTTCTATTATGTTGGGAATTTTTGTAATGTTTATGTTTTTTTTTTATGAAAATATTGTGTGCATATACATATATAATATTATAAATATTATTTATGACGTCATACCGGCTTAAACGGCTTAAAACGGCCCAACCGATGCGACCCCGATCCAACCTTTTTTGGGGGCGACCGGCTTAACTGTCCGGGCCGGCTTTTAAAACATAGGTCGGTAGCCATAGCCTTATATCACACAGACCAATCATAAGGTCACTGCCACTGGGTCGTGAGAGTGACCGTGGCCATACTTGTTTAATCTATGTTCTCTTCATTTGAAAACTCAGTAATTTCAATCCATTTTAGTTCTATTCAGTTTTGTTCTGCTTAGTTGTTTTTTATACTACAATTCAGTTCAATTCATTTCAGTTCCATTAAGTTCAGTTCAGATCAATTCTGTTCAGACAAAGAGAACATAACCTTATTATATGAGTCGGTTGTATCTCCAAAATGGTCGACTGGTTGTCAATTTTTTTTTAACTTTTTTTTTATATATTAAACATATTATAAGAGGTGTTTAGAAGTGAAGATTAATGAAATAGCTCTAAAAGTTTTTTTTTTAAATTTGTTTATTAGAATCTGAAGAAAAACAATACTCTAATGTTACATGATACTCCCTCCGTCCCCGCATCGTTTAAAAGCGGTTGTGGTGACGTCGAGCCCTTAAGGGGGGTAGATGTAACATCCCACATCGTTTAAAAGCGGTTGTGGTGAATGGTATATATGCAAACTATCACTCTTCTATGGTATGAGGCCTTTTGGGAATACCAAAAACAAATCCGTGCGGACTCCGGCCCAAAGCGGACAATATCATACCAACGAGACGTGTGTGGGACAGTCATGAGTAACCTTGCCGGTCCAACGGGCCGGGTCTCGGCCCATTAGTGTTCGGGTCGTTGCAGGTTGTCAAATTTTTTTAACTTTTTTTTTTATATATTAAACATATTATAAGAGGTGTTTAGAAGTGAAGATTAATGAAATAGCTCTTAAAGTTTTTTTTTTTATTTTTTTATTAGAATCTGAAGAAAAACAATACTCTAATGTTACATGATACTCCCTCCATCCCGACAATCTAGGCACATTTCTTTTCGGCACTGTTCTTAAGAAAGTCAATTGTTTATTGTTTGTTGTTGGGGAGATAAATGATAAATAATGGAAAATGTATGAGAGATAAGATATATAATGATAAAAAATGAAAAAAAAGTAAGAGAGATAGTTGAGTTAGCGGATGTACTTTTTTGCTTTATTTGTAATGAGACTGGGTGGGACGTCCATAAAAGGAATATGTGCCCAGATTGTCGGGACGGAGGGAGTACAAGAATTAAAATACATGGAAATAAAGAGATCACTTATACATAGAAAAATCAGGTTTTCTACCTTCGGTCAAGTTGTTTCCCTGACTATTGTCAGTCGAGGTGTCGACACGTGACACGTGTCTATTGATCTCACCTAGCAATCTTCTGTTATGTGTCAATGATGGATTTTACATAATGCGAAGTGTGCTTGGAGATCTCTGAATGCGCATTCAACATCTTTCCTCCACGCCTCTTGCCACTTTGCAAACGTAATCTTTACGTTGATGTTTTTTTTCCAACCATCAACTGTGGGCCTAACCAGCGGTTCATATTGTCAGTTAACGATTAACTGTAGGTTGAAAGTAAAAAATAATATATACCGCCCGTTTGACATACCACTAAAACCGATTATACATCCGTTAAAACGTTTCAGGGTATTTGTTTTGTAACTTGTACAGTAAAAAATTTAACTCGATTTTGTCTCACTAAACAATTATTCTCTCCTTCTACCATACTATTTATCTCTTTACATTTTCAATTATACTAACAATCTCCAACTAATCAAATAAAGTCAAAATAGTAAATCAAATTGTCCAAGATATGTTTTGTATAATAAATAATTAACATATTTTTTTAAAATAGACCGGCGGTGGTCTGACGGTTATGAAATGTATGGTTATTTACGGAACCGTAACCGCCGGTTAGAGAGTGGTGAGGTAGCACAAAAGGAGAAGGTACCAGGGGCAAAATGGTCTCCTAGCTCTGGATAGGAGTGTTTAACCGGCTGGATTAACAGAAGTCGTCAAGAGAAGAAGAATAGATCGTCTTGAATCAGATAAGGAAGTAGAGAAGGGGCCGAAAATGGCGTCGGGATGGGGAATAACAGGGAACAAAGGTCGATGCTACGATTTCTGGATGGACTTCAGTGAATGTATGTCCCGCTGTCGAGAGCCCAAGGATTGCACCCTCCTCCGTGAAGACTATTTTGAGTGCCTCCACCACTCTAAAGAGGTACTTTTTCCTCTTCAATTCTTGATCGATTAAACATCTGGCTACCTAGCTCTGTGCCTCTCTTTAATTTTGCTGTTTCCCCCTTTTTGCTCTACGGGTTGATGGGGGTGAATGAAGTATTCTGAGCTAATTTCTTCGAGTTGTTTGCTGGATTCACTTCAGCTGTATTAGCATTGATTTCAATTCTAAGGAACCAAAACAGAGGTTACTCAAGCATTGTCTGCTCTATTAGAAATCAAGTCAAGTTGGATCATGATGAATGTTGATTGGAGGTAAATCTTAAGTTAAGATCTGTAGCTTAGCTGTTGTAGGCTCGGTGTTGCATGAACACTTTAAATTTTATGTTCTCCAGTGGGAATCCATGGAAGGTAGACTGCTGTTGTGTGCTCCAGGCATAAGTTACGGTTTTTCTATTCCATACGCATTAAGTAGATCCTAAACAAAGTTGTGAATCTAACATCAATATTGTTGAGTTGGGTGTCTTTTGATTTGAATGTGGCTGTAGTTTGTTTAACTTTATATGATGGTACTCGCCTACCCGGTTGTATCATCTCTCATTGTGCTCCATTATGCAAAATCAATATCAAAATGACATGCTTTTATTTAATCTAAAAATAATTTTATACAATATATTTTAGTTTTTTTTAGAACACTCATGATAAATTCATTATTTAACCTCTTTGCTGTCATAATTGAGTGACTGGAGAATGATTTTTTTATTTATATAATTCTAGTTCCTGAACAGAATTTCGTCTGTAAATCTTCTTCAGTGGTCTAAGTTTAAACTTTAAAGGAATTTGCTAAATTTATAACTGCGTTACACTAAGCACATTATCATATTATGGACACGGTCACTGAGTTAAGAGGCTGTTAAACGGTTTTTCAGTATAGCACTACAGCTGAGAACAACTGTGAGAATAATTAAAATTCAATTTGATTGTACTTATCATGTATTAAGTTTGGACTACAAGCTATGCAATTGCATTGACTGTTAGATCCTTCATGCTTATACTCGTTAAAATCTCGATTTCGGAATATGTTTCGGATTCTTAAAAACAAAGAAGTTTCGGAACTTTCGTAAACGTTTCGGTAATTTTCAGAACTTCTCGTAATATTTTGAAAATAAAATGAACATTTATGAAGTACAAAATATTTAAAGTAGTTTCGGATTCCAAGTCCATTTCATCTCGCTGAGGCTAAAAACTGGGACGTTTCGGTATTTTTCATTATGTTTCGGTTTGATTTGGAACCCTGTTTAGGACCATGGTTATAAGAAAATGGGAGTGAGATACTTTGATATACTAATCATAAAACTGTAATCTTTACTTTATGGTCTTTCTTTAGCTTCAGTTTTTTAAGAAAACACTTGAAGACTCGTAAATAAATGCTGGATTTTGGAGTAATGCATATGGAAGACAGTAAACTGTTACCGCAACATAGCCTCATCCAATGAGCTCTAGTATCTTTCCAAATGCTTTGATTACTGCTGCAGCCTCTTTATCAGAGGTTTTCCTTCTACATTCGGGATACTGGCATTTGAAGATAATATTTATGTGAAAATTGTGGGTTAAGTGCACATCCTAGACAGTGGAGGACATTCATTTCTTCCATCTATCCTAATGCATCTAAAACTGCAGCAAGAAAAAGTGAACGGCCATACTTACTGACTGTCTAGGATTTGCACTTGACCCACATTTTTACTATGCCAAGTATATCCAAATACTACCAGCATTCGGAGTGGTAGAAATAAAATTTCCCAACTTAGATAAAGAGTAATGACAAGAGAGATAAAAGCTTTTAGATAGATTACTGGAAATTCATTGGGGGAGGCTATGTTGAAAGTGCAGTTTGTTCAATTTGTTGTCTTTCATACGCAGAAAGGAGTATTTGGTTGCAAGCTGCACAAACAGACAATGTAGTTATGACACGATTATTTGATAAAGTGCTGTTGCTGTCCATTAGTAGCTCTTCCACTGATACAAATTTCAAATTTGAGAACTTATATGTTTATTCATAGTTTGGGGTGGTGGCCATAGGCTAAACAGGACACCACGGGGCGATAAACTAGGATATTGAACTTCATATAATCCTAGCTTTTGGAGGATCCAGTAGTTGTTGGACCTGAACTTTTTGGAGGATTTACCATCTTGCCTGTCTTGCAAATAATAACCTTAAGATGAGTACATATTGAACATGTGAATAGCTAGTATTTGTTCTTAGCCGATATGAATACAGTGTTGGTAGCTATACCAAACTTTCTTCCTTGTAGTAGAGTATTGAGCTTGCGGGCACGGAAGCTGTAGAATGTGGGGTTTAAGCCTATTTATAAAGCTCTTAAGTAAATGCAGTAAATGAAAGTGGGGTCGAGGCTCCATGCTGCTGCTGCTGCTGACTAGAACTTCGCTGGAAGATAAAGGAAAAAAAAAACAAAAATAAAAACAAGTGAAAAACACTGGAGGGCTGCAACTTGGCTTCTCATGGATGCACCACCGGGTAAAGTTTTATTCTGATGGTAGAACTGCACTAAGACAACAAAGGTGCCGTACTGCTCAGTGCTCATTGCTCCCCAAGTTTCTTTGGTAGTTTTGAATATTTTGTGCAACTCAACTCAACTCAACTCAACCTAATTAATTAGTAGTACTAGATGAAAGCATTACTTCATTCACACTCATGACACCGTGTTCCATGTTTTTAAGGTCCTCTGCAATCTGCATGCCTTTCATCTCATCATATTCCGTTTCTCTTGATGGGAATAGCTGTGCTGTTGTTGGTGTTCTTTTTTTTTCTTTCTTTTTGGCTATAGACAAGGTTCATGTGTTAATAATGCCAACCCCCCACACACACACACACACCCCTGCCTGGGGCAGCTGAGCAACCATGTGGTTTTTATCTTCACACATTTCCATTGCATTGCAGTTCCAACGCAGGAACCGTATCTACAAAGAGGAGCAGCGTCAATTGAGAGCAGCATCAGAGAAGGAAAAGGGAGGTGGAGATGGTGCTCATACACACTAAACATCAGTATTGTTTTCCGAAAAGATGGAAAGAATGGGAGTCATTTATTCCTCGAGTGCTAGTGGAAAATAAAAAATCGAACAAGCTGTATTCCGGTTGTGAAATGTTAGCACAAAACCATTTACATAGAGGAATTATTCCTCTGTCTTATTTCAATCTGTGATTGTTAATGTTTGGCATTCCCATTTTCCCAAGTAGATATATGTGCCCTGTTCTTTCTTTCTCCAACAACTTCAGAATCATGTTGGTAGCAGTACTATTCTTCAGAAAAGTTTCACCAAGGCTGGAGGGAAAATAAATAAAAAAAATAGTGGAACATAAAATAAACCAAATTTTATACCTGAATATTCGGTTTGATAACCCGCTACTAATTCCAAAATCACTCTATTGGAAATCTATTGGCTTATTCAAAAATATGTGTTGCTACGAGTCTACCATTTGGCAGTAGTTAGAAAATTTTGAAATACAAAGTATTATAAAAGTCTTACTCATTTGTGAAAGTTAATATAGTTTCACATAAAAATTGTCTATATTTTATATTTGTCCATTTTAATATTTTTTGCGGATCTGGATTGAGGGTGTACTTTTTAAGAATTGGATCCGAATCCGGATCCTAAAACGGTTTTAGCATAAAAGTTACTATTTTTTTAGGGTTTTCTTTCACTTTCTTCATTTCCTTCTTCATGTTTCTCTCTCTCTAAAACCACCTAACCACCACTAAATTCGCCGTAACTCCATCGTCCGACCACCAATACTAAATAGCATATTTGAGTAGCTCATGAGCCGATCTACCTTTCTATCGGTTTCGTTTTTACGTTTTGTCGACTTTCAAAATTGTTGACCGGACTTCGAAGCTCTCCGGTTGTCTTCTCTGACGAATCTCCGACTACTCAACACACATAAGTCATTATCTTGTCATTTCCTCGATTTTTAGGTCACTTATGTTTTTCCCGATTTCGTTTAGTTTTTTGTATAAATGGTCTACATTTTAGTCGAAATTATCTATGTTTATTAAGTGTTAGTTTGAATGTATATATATGATGTTTCGAATGAGTATCCATGCGTTTTATATGCTTTAATTTAGTAATTTTCTATATTTTGGTAAAAATTGTATAGTTTTTTTTTTGTATAAATGTCCTATGTTTTAGTAGAAATTGTCTATGTTGTTCTTTGTTGTTGGTTTATTGTGAAAAGATAGATATGTTGTATATTGTCTAGTTTTTTGTATAAATGGTCTATGTTTTATTATAAATTGTCTATGTTTTTCGTTGTTACTGTTTAATTTTTTGTATAAATTGTCTATGTTTTAATATAAATTGTCTAGTTTTTTTGTATAAATGGTCTATGTTTTAGTAGAAATTGTCTATGTTGTTCGTTGTTGCTGGTTTAGTTTTTTGTATAAATTGTATATGTTTTAGTATAAATTGTCTATTTTTTTGTATAAATGGTCTATGTTTTAATAGAAATTAATTGTGTATGTTTTAGAAGAAATTGTCTATGTTGTTCTTTGTTGCTGGTTTAGTTTTTTGTATAAATTGTCTATGTTTTACTATGAATTGTCTAGTTTTTTACATAAATGGTTTATGTTCCAGTAGAAATTGTCTATGTTATTCGTTGTTGCTGGTTTAGTTTTTTGTATAAATTATCTATGTTTTACTATAAATTGTTTAGTTTTTGTATAAATGGTCTATGATTTAGTAGAAATTGTCTATGTTGTCCGTTGTTGCTGGTTTAATTTTTTTTGTATAAATTGTATATATTTTACTATAAATTGTCTTCTTCTTCTTTTTTTTTTTTTATAAATGGCCTATGTTTATGTATAAATTGTATATGTTTTTGTTATATGTATTAAGTTTTCGTAAAAAGGGTGGTAGAACAAAGAAATTGATTGGTTACAAAAATTGAGATGTTGTGAAGAAGGGACAAGTGAAGAGTGTGAAGAAAGCTATTTTGTAGATGTATTAAATGTTTTTGAAAAGACATGTATTTTCATAGGTTGTAAATTTTTGATTTTTTAAAATTATTTTGTGTATTGAAATTTATTGGTTGACGAATGAAATTGAAGTTCATGTTTATTTTTCTAAATATTGTGTTTTAATTGGATAAATAGGTTGTTACTAATGTATGCATGCTAAACATAGACAATTACACGATAAACATAGACAATTTGATGATAAACCTAGACAATTTGATGTAAAAATCAACATATGTGGATTTGGATGAACATTGATGAGTTGAGTAAGTTTTTTTCAAAAAAAAAATTACGGGCCGGGTCGACCCGCAAAAATCAGATTGTCTAGTTTTTAGGGTAAATTGTCTAGTTTGTCTAATTATAGAGGACTTTCGAGACTCTCCAATATGGAGGGGTCTCTCGCAAGACGGACTCATTTTGAAAAATCTTCACGATTATGTGTCTATCTGTAAAATAATGTAATGGTGAATAGTATATATATGCTGACCACCATTCTCCTATGGTATGAATCTTTTTGGGTGATTCCAAAAGCAAATCCGTACGGGCTCCGGCCCAAAGCGTACAATATCATACCAACGAGATATGTGTGGGACAATCATGAGTAACCTCGCTGGCCCAGTGGGTTGGGTCTCGACCCATTATTTGTTGGGTCGTTACAAATAAGGAAACTTTTTTTTTCATCAAATATTTTGATTTGATATTGTTTGATTCAGTTAAACCAAAGGAAGCATAATTCTTTGGTGAAAAGGTAAAAAATTTCATAACACATTGCACCAAACTTAGATTCATTACTCTTTGATTTATCCCATGTTGTAACTCTATTAGTATGAAGAATGTTTTACATAGAATTAAACGAGGTGAGTTATACTAAAATTTTAACTTATGAATCTTAACTTAGGCTCTGTTCTCTTCGTCTGCACTGAACTGAGCTGAACTGTTGTAGTATAAAATGTAACTAAGTAGAATTGAACTGAACTGAATGGATCTGAACTGAACTAAATGAGTTTGCAGACGAAGAGAACAAAGCCTTAGTCACATCTGAGTTTTAGATAACTTTGTTTGGTATGCATACTCCTTCCCTTTCTTAAAAGATGTTTTAAATTTAGAAACTTTGTTTAGCATCCTAATCCAGTGTGAATCTTGAGTATAAGCTCCAACTCAAGGTAGAGATAATTTCATGTGTGCATAGGAAGTGGAGGGTTCAGACCTGCTTTCCCGACTTGCCTATGGTCAAGCTGAAATATGACTTGAATCGCTTTGAAGTGGTGCTTTGGAGCGATATTCAATGTGTGCGTCATTAATGGAGAATATTTATGGGTTGTGACCAAAGAAAAATGAGCGGGAACCATAAGCCTGTATCTGCTCCACCTGTTTCAAACAGATTGTCTTGTAAACCTCCACAATGATTGATGAGGCTTTCAAAGGTTCCTCTACGAGAGCTTCTCGAGGCAAACTGTCGATTTATGATGCTCGGCGTAATAATATTTGATTTACGGTGTTTCAGATTCTGTCACTCTGATGTTTTATTTTCTGGTGCTTGAGATTTTGATGCCCGACATAACATCGTTGGACTTCTGGTGCTTGGTTTTGTGGTGATCGAGATTCTAATACTTGGCATTAATCATGTTTATCTGAGTTTCATGGTTTACAATTTAGTTTGCAATTATGATGATGAACTAAACGTAAAATTATAAAACTTTTAGCGAAAACACGATAGGATGTGCATGAGTTTTAAACTCCATGCCCGGCGGCTAGAAGTCGTATCATTTTTTCTACCGTACAACATGTTGTACCACCTCTCGGTGCTTTAATGTGTTTTACCGTATAATATTTAATGCATATGGTACAATCATGATACAACTTTTAATATACCAGAAGGTAATGCAACATACGTACGGGTAGGGAAGAGGAAGCCCGTATCATTCTCGTGGGGCGAAGAAATGAATGTGGGGTGGAGTTCAAGAGATTTTGAGCCGCAAACTCAGGAAAAAGGACTAAAATCTGCCAACGCCACAAAAACAGCAAAGCTACTTGCTACCACCGATCCCATAAATTCTTCACCACTCATTTCATTCCAATCCACCTCCCAAAAATCTCCGATCAATTCCAAAAACCCCCAAATTCACAGTTCCTCCAATGGCCGCCGAATCAGTTTTCTCCAAGCTACCAGACGACGTCGTCCTCAACATACTCGACAAGCTCGAAGACGATCCACGGATCTGGTCTCGTGTCGCCTGTGTCTCCACCCGATTCGCCTATTTGATCCGGACCATTTGTTTCCGATCCAAATGCATCAAAACCATTCCTGCCGTCGTCTCCGACTTGCTCACCTCCGCTGAGCCTCATTCTGCGCCGCCCGGTGGATGGGCGGCGTTGTACAAGCTCGCCGTCTGCTGCCCAGGGCTGTCGCACTCCGGAGTTCTCCTCGAGAACTCCGATTTCGGGCTGGAGCGTGAGATCGGGCCGGATGAGGGCTTCCAGGTGAGTACTAGCTGTGGTAATCATGGATCTGATAGTAATGATAAAGCTGCTAGTTCTAGCCGAGAAGCGTCTGTTGTTGCTGTTGCTGATGGGAGTGAGGGAGTGTGGTCGTTGTATGATGATTTGTTTTACGATACGTTGTATAATGATTCTGAATTGATGCCTGAGACTCAGCCGGAAATGAGGGAGAAGAAGAAGGCGAAGGTTAGTGTGGTGGTTTGTAAGAAGAAGAAGGTTCGGAGGTCTTTGAGGTCGCATTTGGCGTCTGGGGTTTGGAATTTGAGCAGGGAGCAGGGGAATAAGCTGTTGGCGAGTCGATTCAAGGGCGATTGTTTATACATTTGCGATTGGCCGGGGTGTGTTCATGATGAGGAGAGGAGGAATTATATGTTGTTCAGAGGGGTTTTCAAGAATTTTCAGCAGTCTAGAGTTTGGAGGACGATTAATGAAGGGGAGAGGAGTATGATTGATTTGAACTGTGGGTTTTGTGCGTCGAACAAGACGTGGGATTTACATTCGTCGTTTTGTTTGAGGAGGTATTTCGGTTATCATAATGATGGGGAGCCGGTTGTGAGGGCTTATGTGTGTGAGAACGGTCATGTTGCAGGAGCGTGGACTGATTGGCCGCTCTACACTTAGCTTGGTATGCCTTCATTAATTTGGTGGACCTGTTGGAGTCTTGTTGTGTTTTAATATCGTTATTTTCGAGTGTTTTATACACCTCAGTTATTACTCCATTTGTATTGCTTGTAGCCTTTGTTTATTACTTGGGCAAGATTTATGCTCTATTGCAATGGGGGGGTATTTGGGCAGACCTTGTTTAGTGCAGTGACTGTGCTGAGAATTTGCTCCATCTTGGAGATTGTTCCTGAATGTATTGATATTGATTCATTCTTCAATGGTAGCATTCGAATTACCTATGCATTCTTATTTATGCTATCATTTATGACTTTGTTGAATTCATATTTGTATTACTTTATATCTACAATCATTAGGTAACCTGGATAAATTATTTTATTTGAGCAATTTGTGCTCTATTGCCATAGGTGATTTGGTTCACCTTATGTAATTCAGTGGCTATATAATTTGTTTAAACTTGGAGGTGGTTTCTGAATGTCTGGATTATCGATTCTTAATTCACGGGTAACATTTGTATTACCTATGCATTCTTATCCAAGTAATCCGTTAGGGCTTTGTTGGCTTCAGGCTTGCATTACTTTATATCTACTGACATTGTTGATATATAACAGACTTATTTAGTCTAATAAGTCTGCTGGTTATCATGCTAATAATTAGTCTGCGCCGAAGCAAGTTTTCTTCATTCCCTTCTGGCTTCTGCGTGCGATAGAACTTTTCTTCTTCTCACTGGTCTAATGATGATAATTATGACCTTGTGTGTGCTTTAGGAGCTAATAAAACACGTTTTTATTCACTTTTGGATTGCATAATCCGCTCTTTAAAGATATGCTACTTGTGCACTATAAAATCGAAACTGTTTAGAGTTAAAAATACTTAAAATCATGGAAATGTTTTTATTACACCATACCTCCTCTTTTCTTAAGCTTCTACCATCATAGACTATGCCGCTCCTCCTGCTGCTCTGTCTCTATGTTTTCATTTACATTGGGTAGCACTGGCTTAGAGAAGCAGGCAACAACCATGGACTTCAGCTTTCTAAGACTTGCATTAATGAGAATGCTGCAGACATGTGAATTGAGGTGGTAACATATGAGAATCACATCGCAGTTTAAGCTTACTCGGAATGTAGGACTACGGTGGATATGGAGGGAGATTTGTCGATCCAGCTATATGAGCCACCTATCAGGTTCCTCAAGAAAATGAAGTTTGGTTCTCTCTGTCGCAAGGAATTTTGAACGCCATGAGCATTTTATTAGCCCGTACCATCTTCTCCTTGTAAACAACAAATTAAAGTACACTATGGCCGTAAACAAATGCAATAACTATGGAGATTCTGATAGAACTAGTGCAGCGAGTCGTGGCTCTGCTTTAAAATTAGCCGAAGTATAGAAGAAGTATCTCTTATGAGTCGATTGCTGTTAACCAAACATTCATACTAAGAGAGAAGAACTAGTTGGAATTTATAGTCTATTGCGATGAGTTTAACATTATTCTGCAAATATAATTTGAGTACAATTCTGAAATGAAATACTTTCAACGAAATGTGTACTCATTATCCTAATATGCAACTTAAATTAGTACTATAAGTTAACCTATGGATTAAAATCTCACAACCAAGGTTTGTTAGACTTGCTACCTTACTCTCATTTCTCACTGTAGTGATGGAACCACAGTTATGGATTAAAATCTCACAACCAAGGTTTGTTAGACCCCGGTCTTACCCCCGGTGGTCTCACCCCTCAGAAGTGATGGGACCCACAGTGTGGAACCCATCTGATGAGTAATGAGGTAAACAAAGTCGAATTTTCCCACAACCAGATAGTAACGAATAAGACTGAACTTGAATAACTAGAGAAAACCTATGGGTTAATATCTACTTGTTTGACACCTGTACGTGGATATTTATTTCCCTACTCACAATCAGTCACGACTCACGAGTCACTTGAATAACTAGAGAAAACTCTGACAAGCCTAATTAAGTTTTTTTTTTTTTTAAATTTCTCACTGATATTCGCTACATGCGACTAATCAAATCGAGCACTGTCAGACCCTTTTTTAGGGGGCGGCTTACCTGATGCATTTTTTACATCCAAGTAGAGAAAACTCTGACAAGCCTAATTTAGTTTATTTGAACAAGTAGAGATTCTTATCTGGGGGACTCGTTTTCCAGACCAAAACGTTCAAATGAAACTGTCCCAGCACACAAGTTTTTTTCCATATCGATGTCGGGTACAACAGCTAGTAAACTAGCTTCTATAGGCCGGCGAAAAGAAAAAATAGCATGCAGCATCAAGCCGTCCTTTGGCCCATGTGGGCATGCAGTGCATTTAATGCTACTGTTCATCAACAGTACCGGAAATCCCTCTCATTGTAAGCATTGAGATCATAGTGTTTTGAGTTGAGATCATAGTGTTCTGAGTTGAGATCATAGTGTTTGTTTTGATATCGTAATGTTTATTTGAAATCATAATGTTTATTTAATGCTACTGTTCATCAACAGTACCGGAAATAAATCATAATGTTTTTAGTTAGAATCATAGCGTTTTTAGTTGATATCATATAGTTTTTGGATGAGATCATAATGTTTTCAGTTGAGATCATAATGTTCTTATTTGAGATCATAGTGTCCTTAGTTGAGATCATAATGTTTTGATATTTGCCTGTGAACAGTGTTCGTAATCATTGTGTTTTTAGTTAGAATCATTGAGTTTTTGGATGAGATCATAATATTTTTAGTTCAGATCATAGAGTTTAACACAATATATTCTCACAATTTTTGAATTTTGAAAGATCATCATTGTGTACAATCTGCATTAAATGAGCCTCTGCAGCCAAACAGTTCAAAACAGAGCCTACAATTGTAGCAATTGTAGCTATAAACCTACAATTTTGAACAAATTGTCACCCCAGGCCAATATTGTTGTATTGGGCTTACGGGATCTCAAATAGTGATGGGCTAGGACAGTTTTCAGCCCATATAGTGTGCTGGACATCAATTTTTCCATTCTTATATCTCTGCTTCACTTGTTTGGGAACTCAATTTTGTCAGACACACCAACTCAATCACTTCATTTCTGTTCTCACCAGTTTCTCAGAACTTCAATATTCTCTCTGTGAATACATAAATTCTCAAAAACAAAGTTTTGAAATTGCTACTCCTATTTGTGGGAATATGTTGGTATATATATTGCATGGTACAATTAATCAATGGTGGAATATTGGAAGTGAAGTTTACATGTGATTTTTAAATATTGATGGGCATCGATGTAAAATTGGGATTAAAAAAATAGGGATAGAAACCAAGAAGCTAAAATTGAGAGATGATGATATCCAATGAGCTGGTCATACCGTTATTGTAGAATTGTATAAACTGGATGGATAGAAATGTATATTGAATCATAAAATCAAATTGTAAAGTATACAAAAGATAGAATGATCAACAGTAAATGAAAGAGAGCTAGCTACTCTGTTTATATAGAAGTAAAATAACTAACAACTTTCTTATTAACTAACTAACTGCTGTACTACTTATTAACTAACTAACTGCTCCTAAATAGTAAACTGCTTCAATCTTCACTTGCTTCTTTAGACCCCCCTCAAGATGAGCATGGATGTTATTCAAGCCCACCTTGGACTTCTGAAGATTAAATTGAGCTGTACCAAGAGGCTTAGTGAATACATCTGCCAAGTTGTGTGCTGTAGGTATTTGGACAAGCTTGATTGTTTTGTCTTGGATCTTTTCTCTGATGAAGTGATGATCCACATGAATGTGCTTTGTTTTATCATGTAAAACAGGATTGTGTGCAAGATAGAAAGCACTCCTACTATCTGTGAACAACAAGACTGGAGTAGGATGAGGAATGTTGAGATCCTTTAGTAAATAAAGCAACCATTGAATCTCACAACTTGTGTAAGCCATAGCCCTGTATTCTGCCTCTGCTGAAGACCTACTGACAGTGGGTTGCTTCTTTGATTTCCATGAAACAAGAGTAGAGCCAAGATAAACTGAGTAACCTGTAACACTTCTTTTAGTATCTTCACATCTAGCCCAATCACTATCAGTGAATGCTTGTAACTTGAAATTTGAATCTTTAGCATAAAAAATGCCTTGACCATGAGTAGTTTTGATATATCTGAGCAATCTGTGAGCTGCTGATAAATGAGACTGAGTAGGATTTGCCATGTATTGACTTAATGTCTGTAATGTGTATGACAAGTCAGGTCTAGTGATTGTGAGGTAAAGCAATCTTCCAATTAATCTTCTATACTCCTGTGGATTCTGTAATGGTTGATCATCTGTACTATTAAATTTCTGCTTCTGATCCATAGGTGATTCAATGGGTATGCAGGATAAATAACCATAGTCAGACAAAATATCCAATGCATACTTTCTCTGATTCAATGTGACACCTGCAGATGTCCTGGCAACTTCAATGCCAAAGATATATTTCAATATACCTAAATCCTTTATAGTAAACTCATCATCAAGATGTTTCTTGATACTGAGAATCTCAGGCATATAATTTCCTGTAATAATTATATCATCCACATAACACAATAATGCAGTAAAAGTATTTGCAGTGGTTTTAGTAAAGAGTGAATTATCAGCTTTAGACTGGATATAACCAAACTTGAGAAGAGATTGAGATAACTTTGTGAACCATTGTCTTGAGGCTTGCTTTAGCCCATAAAGACTTTTGGTTCAGTTTGCAAACTCTTAGATCATATGCAGCACAATAGCCAGGTGGTGGTGTCATATAACCTCCTCATCAAGATCTCCATGCAGAAATGCATTATTCACATCACATTGATGAATATGCCAATCTTGTGCAGCTGCAATAGCAAGTAACACTCTAACACTTGTTAGTTTAGCAATTGGAGAAAATGTATTAAAATACCCTCTTCTTGAGTATACCCTTTTGCAACTAGTCTAGCTTTATATCTTTCAATACTCCCATCAGCTTTATACTTGACCCTAAAAACCCACTTACAGCCAATACAGTGCTTTCCTTGAGGCAAAGGCATCAGACTCCAAGTATTTGTCTTTTCTAAAGCCTGTAACTCAGCTGACATTGCCTTTTGCCAATCAGGATTGTCTTTAGCCTGATTATATGTTTTAGGTTCTTTAATTTGGCTAATAGAAGCTGTAAAGACTGAATAAGCATGAGACAAATTAGTAGTAGATAAGAAAGACTGTATGGGATATAGTTTAGGTTTAGAAATAGAAGAAACATGATTTGCAGTATGTTGTTGATCTGCACCAGAATCCACTCTCAATGAAGGTGGCAAAATTCACTATAAAAAATACCAGTTTTAGCGACGGAATTATCTGTGGCTAAAACAGTGCCGATCCGTCGCTAAATCCTTAGCAACGGATAATCCCCCGTCCCCAAACAACGCGTCACTATTTTTTTTGGCGACGGATAATTACTTATCCGTCGCCAATTAGCGACGGAATTTAGCGACAGATTTTTTCCGTCGCTAAATCCCACCACTAATCCGCCCTTAGTTCGCTTGACAGTTAGCCGACGGATTAAAACCCGTCGCTAAATTCAATGGGCTAATTCGCCCTTAGTTCGTGAATTTAGCGACAGATTTTTTTCCGTCGCTAAATTCACTGTTTAATTTTTTTTTAATATTTCTGTTTCACATTTCACCTGTTATTTCACATAATATAATCATAGATAATATACCCGAAACAATTAAATTGCATTAATATATCCGAAACAATATAAATTATCCATAACAAGTCCAAAGTATGCAAGCACAAGAAGGTGAAATAGTGTCAAAGTATATATGTAGCATAAACAATATAAGTCTGATGTAAAGAATCGGGAGGAGGCGGTGGGTGAGACTGGGAAGAAGTGCTGAACATCTGGGTCAAAGCGTCCATCCGCTGAGCCATACGAGCCTGTTCCTCAAGCACTTGCTCGTAAGCTGCCTTGGTCGCAGCTATTTCCTGGTGGAGAGGAGTCATCATCTCTTGAACCTGGTCCTGTGTGAAGAGATTAGATCGCGATCCTGATCCATGGGACACTGAGAAGCTACCAGAACTCATGGAAGGGCCCAAACTTCCCAATCCATATGTTCGACCCTTGTTGTCCACTGGGTTGACATCAAAGAAGATCTGGTCTTGCTCTTCAATTGACAGCTCATGACTGTCGATCATCCTCTCATCCATCCTCCTCTCCACCTCACTCTGCAATTGTAAATTGCATACGAAATGAGATGCAATTTTAGGAATCACTTTAAAATACTCAAATACAAATATTAACCTTAAGAAAGAAACGTACCGCAATACGCTCGGCCCTCACGTCAGTCCAGATGCCATTCTTCAGCTAGCCTTCTTGAAGTGGTACAGAGCACTCTTCGGCTGTCCTCTATTGGCCTAAAAAAACATATGTGCAAACAAGTAGTTAGTTGATTGAAATGAAAGCAAAAAACTGTTATGTATCATATTCCAAGTCATAAACAACATATTTACTAACCTCCATCACGTGATCTGTAACAACAGCTCGCGACCCATAATGATGTCTGGCAGTGACCGTACCATCTCGCGGCTCAGACAAACGGTTTTGTCTGTTCTTGTAAGCTTGATCCTGGACAAAGGGATCATTCCAGCACGCCTTCCAAAGTGCCCACTCGTCATCCCCCACCCAAGTTGGTTGTATACGTGTCTCCTTCATTTTGTAAACCATTTTCCTATAGATGTCTGACCCTAAAGTCTCGAAAACAGAGTACAACTGGGACACCAGGGCATTGGGAATGTAGTAGTCCTTCTACAACAATTCCGTTCAAAGTAAAAATTACACAAGTTTAAAGAAAGATAACAATTTAAGATAACACCAAGTTTAGTGGCTAACATACCACTCAAATTGTGTGCAAAGTTCATGAATAAATACCAACATATCACCCAAGTTTAGTGGCTAACATACCACTTAAATTGTGTGCAATAAGTTCATGAATAAATACCAACATATCACCCAAATTGTCCTAAAATTGACTAACATATCACTCAAATGGTGACTAACATATCACCCAAGTTCAGTGGCTAACATACCACTCAAATGACACAACAAGTTCATGAATGGGGACTAACACATCAAAACAAGCTTAGTGGTAACATACCACTTAAATTGTCCTAAAATTGACTAACACAATGGTGACTAACATATCACCCAAGTTTAGTGGCTAACATACCACTCAAATGACACAACAAGTTCATGAATGGTGACTAACACATCAAAACAAGCTTAGTGATAACATACCACTGAAATTGTCCGAAAATTGACTAACACAATGGTGATTAATATATCACCCAAGTTCAGTGGCTAACATACCACTCACAGATATAGTGGCTAACATACCACACACATTAACACAATGATTAAAAGAACAAATAAAGCATTCATTGTACCATTTAAGCTTACCCGCAGCTCGTCGAAGTAAAAGTGCTTCATCCGGTCCGTGACGTTTGTCCACTTCTCGCCTCCCTATCCCGGCATCTCCCTCCTCCCCCTAAAGATTTTGCCTAGTTTGTCCGAGGCATCCGGTGGCCAAAACCTGTTATCAATGAGACAAACAAGAAACGAATATTCATTAGTAAAATCATGTAACATATATTTATCTTACGTGTATGTTCTACAATTGCATAATACTTACTTGTTCATGCCATTGGGGAACAACACCGGTTTCCCCTGGAATGTAGCACCGTCAGTCAACGTCAGATAGAGACACCCGTCAGAGGGGTAGTCACCAGGAGCATGTGCCGTGTAGGCCGGTGGAGTCTCTGGAACCTGAGACTGGCTGCTGCTCCCACCAATGTCGTATCCAACGAGAGGACTAGTAGCATGACTCGCTGGTGTACTACTAGAACCCACTGGACTCCCCCTAGTACCCCTACACCCGGGAGGAAGGTATGTCGACTTCCTTTGGCGCGGCATCTGCAAGAGCATATAAGAAATTGCAGGAAAAAAATGTGTTAGTAAAGAATACATGAATATGCATGTAAAACATATACATTTGACATATATTAAAGCACAAAAAGTAATAATAATCAACAACTAAGCATATATACACATACCAACTAAGCATACAATACACACATACCCTCGTCCTCCTCGGCTATTGTTAGGTCTATAAATTGGTCTTCATGCAGGTCTATGAACTCATCATCAGCTTGTACAGGCTTTCTCGCTGTTTGATCAACGGCCTCTTCTTGATACGAGTTGGTAATTGAGTCGTCCTTATCAATGTACTCTACTCTGGAGCGGGCTTGTATATGCATCGCAGCCGACCAGTCCGCCTTATCGCGTTTGAGGCTTGGATATTCAATAAACACCACCTGGCATGCTTGAGTCGCCAAGATAAACGGTTCATACTTAGTACGATACCTCTTCCTATGGTTAATTTCTACCATCTGATAGAGCTCGTGTTCGTACCACTTGGAGTAGGATCATACCAGTCAACATCAAACAGAAAGGTTCTTTTCAAAGGAAACCCCGGATATTCAAGTCGCACAATTCGTCTCAGGTTCCCGTAGAAATCATACAAATCATCAGTTGCATCTTGATCTTGCCCCCTGACACACACCCCAGAATTGCTTGTGGCCACGGCGGTGTTAGACTCAATTGTGTGAAACCTAAGGCCATTTACTATGTACGATGAGAATGTGGAGACCTTTCTGTTTGGTCCCTCTGCTAGAGATTCTAAGTAAGGACATGTGACTTTGTTGACAGGATTTCGTACGTACTCCTTGAACCAATCTGCAAATTCTGTTTCCAACTTCTCTTGAAGCAGTTCTTCATTTAAGTCATCTGCCATTGTTGGATTCTTCTCTCTGAAAAGGCTGTGGAAACGATTACATGATTAGATATATATAGTAGCTAGAAGTTAAAATCCATGTGTTAGCGTAAGAAAGCTACTCACCGAGCATAAATCTCCATAAATTTGTCAACTTCAACACAGTTCGAGAGGACATAATATGTGGCTGCCTTCAGCTCCTTATCCGTCAGCCATTCTGTCTTTTCTTCTCCAATAGGTCTCCCCGAGACCCTAAAAATTGAAATGGAAACGTCATCATCCTCTTGAACTTCAAATGTGTCTGCGTTTCTGGACGACCTAGATGCCTTCGTCGGAACATGGTCCCCAAAGTAATAGGAGCAGAAGGTTGCAGCTTCCTCTCGCACGTAGGCATTGGCCATCGATCCCTCAGGCTTGCCTTTGTTGCTGACATACCTCTTCAATTTCCCCAAGTACCTGTAATGCATATATGTTGATGTAACACAATGTAACTTGGGAAAATTCAGACTTTATAAGTAAATGATTGCCTTGATTACACACCTCTCGAATGGATACATCCATCGATACTGAACCGGTCCAGCAAGCCTCGCTTCATGTGGGAGGTGAACCGGCAAGTGCTCCATAGAATCAAAGAAGCTCGGAGGAAAGATATGCTCGAGCTTGCATAGAATCAATGATATGTTGCTTTCAAGATTTGCTAACACTTCATCGTCAAGCACCCTTGAGCATAAATTCTTGAAAAATAAGCTCAGCTCAATGATCGCAATCCATATAGGTTTAGGTAGCATTTCTCGAAATGCAACAGGGAGAAGCCTCTCCATGAACACATGACAATCGTGGCTCTTCATCCCGTACATGTTTGTCCTCTTCACATCCACACACCGCCCCAACTTCGAGGCGTAATTGTCGGGGAACTTCAATCCCCTCACCCAATCAAATAGTTTGTTCCTAGATTCAGTGTCAATTGTGTTGCATGCCTTGGGCCACTGCCTCTTATCATTCTGCTTTGTCAACTCGGGCCTTTTACACAATGTATCCAACTCGGCTCTAGATTTAGGGGTGTCTTTGTTTTTCCGGGAATGTTGCAAATCGTGTTGAATAATTTCTCGAACACGTTCTTCTCAATGTGCATGAAATCCAAGTTGTGACGTATAAGAAGACTGCTCCAATAAGGCAAGTCCCAGAAGATGCTTCTCTTCTTCCATCCACAATTTTTGCTAATTTTCTCGTTATGCTTCTCCGACCCAACTTCAGTCACTTTCATAAGACCCAGCCTATCTATCTCCGCAAGTATTTCTGCACCAGTAAGTTGTCTCGGGGCGCCTTTGTTCACTACTTTGTTTTCAAGAATTGAGTCTTGTTCTTCCTGAATGTATGGTCCTTTGGTAGAAATCTACGATGACAATCAAACCAACATTCCTTTCCGCTCTCCTTCAGTCTAAATGCATCAGTGTCTTCCATACAATGTGGACATGCATTAAAGCCCACGGTTTTCCTTCCAGATAGCATGAAGTACGCAGGAAAATCACTCACGGTCCACAGTAATGTTGCTCTCAATGTAAAGTTCTTCTTCGTTGACACATCATATGTCGGGATACCATTTTCCCACAACTCAATCAGCTCCTTGATTAGGGGCTGCAAGAACACATCCAGCTTCTGTGATGGATCATCTGGCCCGAGCACCAACACAGTCAAGAACATGAATGGTTCCTTCATGCACTCACCGGGGGGCAGGTTGTACGTTGTCAGTATGACTGGCCAACAAGAGTACTTCCGGTCATTTCCAAACGGGTTAAAACCATCCGTACAAAGCCCCAAGCGTACATTTCTAGGCTCGGCTGCAAACTCCAGGTAGGTCTTATCGAACTGTTTCCATGCGGGTGAGTCTGATGGATGCTCCATTCTACCCTCTTCCTGGATTACTAGCTCCTTGTGCCACCGCATTTTATCGACACAAGCACTTGAAGCGTACAACCTCTTCAAACGAGGTGCTAGAGGGAAATACCACATTTTCTTATGTGGTAGATTTTTCTTCTGACGTTTCTTTGCAGCCCCCTCCTTGTAACGCTTGTACCGGTCCTTACCACAGAACTTGCACTTTAGTAGATCTTTATCCTCCCCCCAATAGATCATGCACATATCCTCACAACAATCTATGGTTTCCATGGGCAGCCCCATCCCCCGCATATATTTCTTCGCCTGGTAAAAGTTGGTGGGAACTAGGTTTTCTTCAGGACAAAGATCCGACATTACTTGTACCCATTCATTGAAGCTCGCTTCAGATTGCTGGCCATTAGCCTTACAACTCATTAGCCGAGCCAACAAAGACAACTCGCTGAGCCTACACCCCGGATAAATCGGCTTCTTTGCTGATTCCAGCAAGTCAAAGAACACCTAATCCACAGGATTCGGAGGCTCCTCCACATCCCCCTCGGTTACTGGCTCCCTGGCGTCCATGAACTCTGGAACCGCAACATCATACACCATTTTCTCCATACGTTCATGATCATAATTAGCATAAGATGTAGACGTATTTTGAGTACTTCCGATCACATTTTTCTCCTTCCTTTTACGCTTTGAGAGATGCTCATAATCCATGAACGGTGCTCGTGTCTCACCATGATAACACCATACCTCATACTGAGACACGAACCCCTTACGTTTCAAGTGCTCCACTACCGTTTCAGGAGGCAAAAATTGTTTATTCCTACATTTGTTCGCATTGCAAGGGCACTTCATACCCCCCCCCCCCCCCCCCCCCACACTCAACCAAGTAGTTTGTGTAAGCGCAAAAGTGATGAAGGATTCAACCCCTTCCACAAAACTAGACTGAATTCTGCCATTAACTATGCGACGGTACATCCATGAACGATCGGGATTCATAATTATATGATTAGCCTGACACGTCTACAATTATTAGATTTATAACATGCATTTTACGTTAATATAATCACCAAATAGTCTCAAAACACTTAATTAAATCTTCATAATCTAGTGTATATATACGAATTTATCGAATCAAAATTACTACGTACTTACAAACATCCTAACATTATACTAATTAACAATACAAATTCACAATCAATATATCAATTGCACAAAGTTAACTAGCTAGTATACTATAGCTCCCATAAACATACAATTGATCTAATTAGTCGAAATTAACAAAATTTCCAAATTTGTCAACAGGTAAGGGTTCCAAAACACTCAACTAAATCTTTCTAATCCTACTACATATACGAAAATATCAAATTAACAACCCTACATACTTCCAAACATCCTAACATTATACTAAAAATCCAAATTCACAATCAATATATCAATTGAACATCTCAAAGTTAACACACTACGTAATATAAGCTAAACTAACTACTACATACTTACAATAAACATGCAATTGCTCAAATTAGTCGAAATTAACAAAATCTACAAATTTGGCAAAGTTAGGGTTTTAGCCAAAATACCTTCGATTAAGCTGAAAAAAGATGAAATTGGTTGACCACACGAGCTCCTTGTCCCACGAGCTTCGAGAAGACTCCAAAATTGGCCGGAACGGTAGAGTTTTGGTTGGAAATTGGAAATGGCGAAATGAAGAAGAAAGAAGGAAGAAAAGAAGCTGCTGAAACGGAAATGGAGAAGAAAAGGGCTTCCGTCGCTAAAATCGATTTTCTTTATTTTTTTATTTTTTTTATTTTGGTCAACTTATTTAGGGACGGATATAGTATCCATCCCTAAATAACGACGGATATTTTTATCCGTCGTTATTTAGCGACGGGAAAATATCCGTCGCCAAATTGGCAACGGATTAGCGACGGATTTGAGACGGATTGAGCGAATTCGCTCAATCTGTCTCCAATCCGTCGCTAAACTCGGGATTTCTTGTAGTGATTGTATCATAAACCTGCAAATAATGATTATTCTCTCTAACTCTAGTTGATCTCCTGAGTGGCATATCATCAATCTCCTGAGTATTAACCACCTGAGAATCATTCACAGATAAAACATTTGATTCATCAGTAATATCATGAATTTCATCAATGAAATCTTCATGATGATGCTCAATAGTCTCATTGTCAGTGTGAATATCATTGTCAGTATGATTATGCTGTGAAGAATCTTCACTTGCTCCTTGATCTGAATCTGCCTGACCATGATTAGTGTGATCATTAGTAGGTAATTCAACAGGACTATGTGCAAGTACATCTGATTGGACCACTGGAGTAACCTGAATAATATTCTGAGAATTATTCTCCTCATAAAAATGATCTGCATTAGGCAAAGAATGAGAGTGCTGCAATGAATTGTTAGTGAAATCACCTGTTATGAAAGGAAAAACTTTCTCTTAAAAAACAACATTTCTACTAACCATAATCTTATGAGTAACAAGATCTAAAACCTTATAACCTTTAGTTCCTAACTTGTAACCAATAAACACACATTTAGTAGATCTGGGGTCAAACTTTGTCCTATTAACAGATAGAGTACTAGCATAACACAAACAACCAAAAGCTTTTAATAGTGAATAATCAGGAGCATGATTGTATAACATCTCAAAAGGCGATTTATCTTTCAGAACAGGAGAAGGTAACCTGTTGATGATATGTGCAACAGTCATAACACACTCATTCCAATACTTCAGAGGTATATTGGATTGAAATCTGAGAGCTCTAGCAACTGCAAGTAAATGTTGATGATTGCGCTCTACTATTCCATTCTGTTGAGGTGTTTCTACACATGAAGTTTGATAAATAATGCCATTAGTAGATAGAAATCATTTAACAAAAATTCTGTGCCATTATCAGACTGTAAACACTTTATTTTGGTTGAGAATTGTGTTAACACCATATTGTAAAAAATTTGTAAAGAAATCTTCACTTCTGACTTGTATTTTAACATATATGACCATGTTACTCGGCTGTAGTCATCAACAATAGTGAGGAAATACTTGTGACCAAGATGAGATTCAGTAGAGAAAGGACCACATAAATCACAATGAATCATATCAAAAGCATGTAAAGAAACACTAATACTTATAGGAAATTTCAATTTCTTCTGTATTGAAAAATGACAAGTATCACAAATGATATCTTTAGCATGTGTTACAGGAATACCAGGAATCAAAGACATACATCTGTAAGGAAAATGACCTAATCTATTATGCCATACAACAGAATCAACATGAATTATAGAATTTGCAATTATAGATGAAACAGGTAAACTATCATATGCATTATCATTCTCATAAGCTTGCAGCAAATACAATCCTCCCTCTTGTTTAGCAGTAGTGATCACCCTCATGGTGGTATTGTCCTGCAAATAACACTGTGAGGAAGAGAATATGACATTGTAAATTTGAGATTTAGTAAGCTGAGAAATAGATAACAAATTATAAGAAAAAGTAGGAATATACAATACATTATGTAGAACAACCTTATTACTAACAATTACTGTACCAATATGAGTAGCAATAGCATATTGCTTAATTGGTAAACTAACATATATATGTACAGGTGTAGGAGGTTCTGAAAAAATATGAAACTCATGAGTCATATGATCTGTTGCACCAGTATCAACAATCCAAACAGTTTTAGAAGAGTTAGCATGTAAACAAACACTTATGTTACCAGCATAAGTACTGTGAGGTGTAGTGGAAGGCTCAACACTGGGATCTCTCTTTGAAACAACAATAGCTGCAGTAGAATGCTGTTTAGACTGAGTGAACTGCATGAATTCTTCAAACAAAGCCATTTTCGCTCTTGCAGCATCAGTCATTGGATCACCTAAAGAACACTTGCAGTTTGATCTGAAATACTATCAGACATAGTGTTATTAGCCTTTGATCTGGTAGCTTGAACTTTTGAACCTCTCCAACTTTGAGGATAACCAATGAGTTGAAAACATCTATCCACTATGTGATTACTCAATCCACAATTAGCACAAGTAAGCTTCTTCTTCTCTTTGTTAAAACCCTGAGACTGCCCTCTAACATAAGAACCATTTTTAACCAGCATAGCCAATGACTCAATAGTCTTCTTCTTGCAAAAGCAAAGAATAAATCTTGGACAAGGGTGGTATAGGCGTAATAAGCAAGAATTGGCTATGCAATTGAGCATAAGAATCATCTAACCCAACAAGGAATTTCATTGATGCATCAGATTCTTGCAACTCGGTAACAAGCTTCACTAAATCACACTTACAAGTCTTTAAAGCACCACAAGAACATCTTAAAACAGGACGCAAACTCAAGGATTCTTCCCATAATTCTTTGAAATGATTATAATATGCAGTCATGGACAAAGAACCTTTCTTGATTAATCCCAATTCCTTGTTCAATTGAAAAACTCTAGGACCATCTGAACAAGCATAGCACAATTTCAACTCATCCCAAACTTCTTTAGCAGCAGTACAATACAACAAACTACCACGAAACTGACTCTCCAACGAAGTTAAAACCCAAGATAGAACAAGTGCATTAGCCCTATCCCATGAAACATAGTTTTCAGAATCAGAAGAAGGTATCGCACCATAGATGAAAAGTAGCTTGTTCTTAACGCGCAAAGCCCGAACCAAAGCTTGACTCCAAGCAACGTAATTAACACCATTGAAAAGCTCAGAAACAATCAACATACTAGTATGATCATTGGAGCCAATGAAATACGGCGAATCAGCCGAAATTGACACAGTTGTGCCTTGAATTGAGGGTGTCGTAGTTGAATAAGGTGTCGCCATTGACGGTTATGGCAAGAAATTTCAAAAATCAACAGATCGAGAAACAAAAACGAACAATTTTCACGGAAAAACATCGCGAAAAATCAATCAATGCGGAAGAACAATCAATCAAATCGATCGATTGATATCAACTGATACCATGTAGAATTGTATAAACTGGATTGATAGAAATGTATATTGAATCATAAAACCAAATTGTAAAGTATACAAAAGATAGAATGATCAACAGTAAATGAAAGAGAGCTAGCTACACTATTTATATAGATGTAAAATAACTAACAACTTGCTTATTAACTAACTAACTACTGTACTACTTATTAACTAACTAACTGCTCCTAAATAGTAAACTGCTTCAATCTTCACTTGCTTCTGTAAAGTTATCCATGAAATTAAAGAGATGATAACAAATCGGGAGAAAGGCACAAATGGTCCTTGTTGGTCCAGATAACGGCAAAGTAAAAGACTAGGGGGGAGGGCGGGTGAATAGTCTTTTAAAACTTTTGTCGATAAACACAGTTTCTCATATATCTGTGTAGATATCTGATACTTAATTTCAGAGAGCGGAAGACTTTTATGTGATAAGTGCACGTGCTCAGCCAGATGTGTGTAAGTACTTTGCAAGATAAGTAAATCAAGTAATAAACTGCAGAAAGTAAATAACACAAGTCTTTTTATAGTGGTATCTGAAGGTGGCGTAATCCTTCAACTAATCCACTTCGGCCATTCTCAGACCTAGAATCCACTAAGACAGATAAATGAGTTAACCTTACAGATATCTTCTCTTGATTTCTAAATACACTAGGTTCCCAACCAAGTGTTCCCCCTGAGTTCTTCCCCGGCTTTCACAGCCAAGTACTTCATGTACTCAGAAACCTTTTTGAGCTATTCCTTAGCTTCCCAAGCTAAGTACTTCCTGTGCTCAGCAACCTTGGAGTTATTCCTTAGTTTCCCAAACTAAGTACTTCCTATACTCCACGCCGAATATGGTGTTGGTTTGAGGTTTGTTTGTCAGGTGAGCTTCTTAAATAACTTATTCAGTTATTCAGATAGCTCTATGAATCAAGTATACTTAATACACTTTTCAATGTATGGTATCTTGTTCTCTACTGAACCAAGTCTATTGTAAGGGTTCCAGAGAATGAATCTCAGATATGAAATCTTAGTTCAACTCCTTCACAGATAACAATGCTTGTTAAGGATCAGGACACTTAGAACTTTTGTGCTACTTAGAATCAAGAGCTTTGGCCGCAACAGAAAGCTTGAAGGTAAGTAGTTTGCTTGAGAGAGCTTGTGTGTGAGTATTCAATGTAAGTTCAGTGTTGTGTGTGTGTTCTCAAGCAGTCTAAGTGTTGATATTTATAGATGAATTTGAGTGCCGTTTGAATAGTATCCATTAGGCTTAAATCAAATTCAAACTATTGATATCTGAATATAATCTTATGTGAGTTTGTCTTCTTCTTCAGAAGCTACCGTTTTTTATCAGACATTTCTGTCTGCGCATTTAATGCACTGTACTATATTTTGTCCTGTAGTGCCAACGGAACTATGCGTGGTATCAGAGATCTTTATACAATCAGAGTTTTCTGAAACTTTGCATGTTCTTTTCCATCGATTATCACAACTCCAAATACCATTTGTTGAAACAACTTTGTTATAAAATATTTCTTTTTCAGAAACATAGTTTATATCCAAGGTATCTGAGTGTAGATATCTGTGGGCACTTTCCTCGTCTCAGAAACCATTTATTCTCAGATATCTTTTGCAACACTTGTGTTTCGAAACACTTGTTTCTTCAAGATATCTGGACATAGGTATCTGAAAAACCTTTGTCTTCAGCAATCTTGTGCGGTCTTCAAATCTTCAAATCCGTTGAACTTTTCCTGCTGGAAGTCTTCTTCTTGGTCTTCTTTAGAAAATAAAAATTACATTTCGAGACCTAACATCCTATACAAGATTTGCTAGACTATCATACTTAGTGAGTTTCCTCTTTACGTTGTTCAAGTGAACCAAGAGTACTAACCACCTTTCTGAGCTAAGATAAGTCATTAGGTTGCTGATCAAAATCTAAACAGATATTCCTAACAAATTTCCCCCATTTTGATCAGTCAACGATGACTATCTGACCTATTACAAATCTGGATGAGGAAACAATCCATCACTTACTCATTTCTTATGATCTTTAAGTTCATATAATTAAGTGCAGAAAGTAAACATCAACCAAATCACAAGGTGTGATCTTTGCTGACAAGTTATCTTTTATAAAGAATGATATCTGAGAGTAAGTTCATCAGATATGATACAGAGAAAGCTTACAGATAACTTTAGTACAAAAAACAATTTAGCTCAGTCAGCAAGATACAAAAATACATAGTAAATTAGGACAACAGGAGTAACCAAGCTCCAAGTAGACATCCTAATAAACTAGTCTTCAAGTCTTCAAAATCTTCAAGTCTTTAAAAGCAGTTCCATGGGTCAATCTATAAATTTCCTATCACCAAACCTTTTGAAATCATCAGAGTAGTCATAGAGAAGAGTTCTGACAATCATCTCTGTGTCTCTGGCAAATCCACAAACTTCCTTGTAGGTTTTGGTAGGATTTTTCTTGACAAAGTGCTTGATCCACAAATACTTTCCCCACTTCCAGGCATGCTCGATTCTGATATCTGATAGCTTGAAGTATTCATAAATGATCTTCAGATATCTGATGTCACCCTTGTATTGATCTTCAGTTAAGTAGAAGGACTCATAGGGTTCCACAGCAAGTCTTGCTCTTGTGCCTGTTCCAGTAATGTTGGGAATTCTGTGCACATCATCTGGCTTTCCATAAGGACATTCATCAGAGAGGTCCTTTTTCATGCCTTTTGTTCTCTTGATTACTTCAAAATCCAACCAGGCTTTGATGTGGTTGGTGTTAATCAAGATTGGCTTGTCTTTTCTCCATGCCATGAGATGTTTATGGATTGGTTCTGGAAATTTTGAGTTTACCAGTAGATGCTTAAGTTCCAGAATCCAGTAGCCATTCTTCTGATTTATGCACCTGTAGAAAGAGGAGTCATTGTTGGTCTTCACATTCTCAATCTTGGCTTCTTCAGGCCTGAGTGGTAGTTGAAGTTGTCTTTGTTCAGCTCTTAGTCTGTTCCTCCTTTGTCTTGAATTCTCCTTTGGGGTAATGCTTGAAGAACCACCCTGGATAGACTTGGTATTTCCAGAGGGTGTTTTAGCTGCCAAAGGCTTTGCAGCTATGGGCTCATAGGCTATCAATTTTCCTTTTTCTATGAAGAGGAGCTTCATCTTCATCAGTCTCTTCATTATCATCATCAAGATCAATTCTTGTGAGACTTTTGCAGCCTTCTTCATTGCCCAGGGATTTGATTTGGCCTTCTTCTTCTTCTTCAGAAGATTCATCAATCCCTTTTACTTGTCTTCTCCTTGGAGCCTTGGTACTCCTTGGAGGTTTCTGTGCTCTGGCCCTTGTTGTCATTCCTTGTTCAGGAAGTTGAGTGGTGGCCACTATCTGTAGAGCAATCTGACTGGATGAGGGCTCTTTTATTCTGAGAGGTGGTTGTTCAGATTTTCTTTTGTTTCCTCTTCCTCTTCCTCTCTGAGCCTCTTCATATTCTTCCCCTTTAGTCATTGTTGACTGACTAAAAATCACAAATGATTCTGAAAGAGAGTTAAAGTTCCCTTGCAGATAGTTGTAGGCAGCAACCAACTTTTCCAGATCAGCCTTGAGCTCTTGATTTTGTTTGATAAGACCGGTATCCTTATCAGTAAGCACTGCCAGTGGGCCTTGAACAGCATCTGCTTTTCCAGCAGCATAGCACGCCTCTTCAAAAGCTTTTGCAGCCATGTTTTGGTCATCATCCCTAACCATGCTTAGATCTTTCTGAGAAATGACCAGACTGGTTGTTCTCTGAGTGATGAGCTCAGTGAATGACTTTATTTCTGCAGGGACTGATGCAATGGCGGCTTTGTTTTGAGAAGATAACTCCTTTTTCAATTTAGCCAGTACTTGATATCTGTTCAAGTATTCATTGGAGTTGACATTTTGCAGCTTGTTGAATATGTCAGGAGCAATCAGCTTCCTTTTCAAATGTGAAACCGCCAAGTGTTCATTGCGGTGTTCTGCCAAAGTCTTGTCTTCTTCATCATCTGAGTTATCAGCCCAGTGATCTTCATCCTCTTGGACATTTTCATCAATGTTCTCTAGTCCAGCAACCATCTCAGAGATGGGTTTCTTTCCTTTCAGTGAGGAGGATGGAACATCTTCTTGGAATGCAGCGTTAGCATCATGCTTGTCATTAGATACTTGTTCAGTATCTAATTCCTCAGCATTTGCTTGAACAACAAGCTGGAGTTCTTTCATTTCAGCATAAGCTTCCATTTCCTTGATTGTTTGATCTTCAATCTTCTGGAGCTTTGCTCTTGATTCAGCTATCTTTTCTTCCAGTTGAAGATGTAGCTGTTGTTCTTCTTCCAACAGTTATTTGAGTTGAGCAACTCTGGCTTGTGCATCTGTTATTTTCTGAGTTGTTCCCTCAGAGTGCTCAACCACTTTTTCAGTAGTAACTTTGTGTTGGGAAGTTGGATGATTAGATTTCTGAGGAGATGGAGGAGGGGATTGATGTGAAGTCTTCTCAGTGTGCTTTTCAGCAGCTGAGTCAATGTCTCCTTGTGAAATCCCTCCCGTCCCTGGTGTAGGGGCATCATCATCATCCTTATCATCATCATCCTTTTGTGTGATGGTCAGAGGGAGGTTCATCAAAGTTATTCTCATCTATTTCTTCCTCCTCATCGTCTTCAGATACAAGATTAATTACTTCAGGAATAGTGATCTTCTGCCCATTAACCTCCTCTTTTTCAGAAGGAATAAATTGTAGTGCAGGCGGGGCTTGAATGCCATCTGTAATCTTGTCTGACCATCAGCCTGATTAAAGGCTTGAATCAACTTCTGTGCCACTTCTCTGGAGAAATCCTTATGCAATAAGGTCGCAACTTGAAACTGTTCCGTGGGAAACATTGCATGGATGTAGTTCTCCAAGTCAAGAGCTCGTGCTCGTCTCGTAGGTTGATCTGTGATTCTCAATATTTCAGAAAGATCTGAGCACCTTAACCTCTGCCATTTCTTGAAGCATTGAATGTGCTTTGGCAGGGTGTGAGCTTTGAAGAAGGGAAGTAGGTCCTTTTTTTCATCATCATGGACCTTCTGGCACTTGTTTGAGCCTGAAAGAAAGAGTTCTGAGTTAGATTCAAAACTTGTGTAGATATCTGAGTACAAGTGTAGTTAGGTTTCTGAGGTACCTGAATGAGTACATCAGGCTCAGAGACTTGTACTACTGAGACAGGGGTTGCCTCAGATATCTTGTTGTGAGGTGGAGACTTGGAAGTCTGGTCCTCATCAACCTTTCTTCTCTGAACGAGAATTAAAACATAACACTTAGGAAATTTTATCAAGAAAATTTTATTGAAAAATCGATATCGAGATGTCAATTACCTCATTGGAGGCTCGGATGTTTGTCTCACGTAAACTTGTGCGCTTCGAATCTTTTCTTGTGATGAAGGCCTTGATGCCTCATCAATTTCCATATGTTGTGAGGATTGAGTGGGCAATTCCTCAACAACTTCTACTTCTTTTTGAACCTGTTAAGTAGAAAGTGTTAGTCTAAGAAAAGTGATCAGAGATTGCCCTTTGAGGAGTATAAATATCTGAATGAAATACCTTCTCTACAGAAGGTTCAGATACTTGTTCCTCAGAGGCCTTGGAAGCCTCTGGATTCCTCTCTGAAGAGATTGACTTTTCAGTCTCTTCATTTTTCTTCTCAGTTGGAGCCTATTAGAAACAAACACTTATTAGCGAAGTGTATTAACGAACATCTGAAAAATTATATTTTAAGGAAGTCTTTATCACCTGTAGCACAGGCTCAGATTCCTTAAGTTGTGAGGGTGTGGAAGCCTCCTTCTCAGTTTCTTAGGCAGGCTTTTCAGCTTCCTCTTGTTCTCGTGTTTCTAAATCAGCCCGTAAGAAAGAAATTCTATTAAATAACAAGATTATGTGGCACAAAATATCACAAGTAGAGAGTTAAACCATTCAGATACCTAAGCAATGTCAGGCTGATTGGTCCCTGCAACTTGTGACCCTTCTATGCGTTGGTCTTGTTGTTCCATTTCATCTTCTTTGTTTGAAGTTTCAGGTACTTCAGACCTTGCCTGATTATGCAACTCATTTGCCTCCCCTGGTTGATCATTCCGAGCAGATGTCTTAGTTTGATCCCTCTCATTGAGTTGGGGAACCTGCTCTTTTGCAGGATTTTCTTCAGCAATGAAAGATGCTGGTATCTGCAGCTCAAGTACCATTTCAGCAGTATTCACATCTGGCTGTTGTGGTTGTTGTGCTTGAGACATACTGTTGAGTGTTGAGGCAATGGCAGTATCCTCCAACACTAAGCTATCATTCATCAGAGCATCTTCAATATGATTTAGTCTTTGTTGCTCTGATGGTGTAATTTGTCTAGTGACCTTGGACTCTGTTGCTGCTTCAGCAACCTTTAAAACAGGTGCTTGTTTAGCAACTTGTGGTGTAGGTTCTTCTTCAGATACCTCTACACCAGTTACTTTTTCAGTAACTTTAGCCCTTTTTGATTTTTCTAGGACTTGTGAAATGACTAATTCATCATCTTCATCGTCAGAGTTCTCATCAGCATTGGGAACTGATTGGTCCATAATTCCTGCGGTTTCTGCAGATAGGGCTTGGTATCTGTCACTACTTTCTTTAGCAGTATTGATGAGTTCATCAGCAAGGCTTTCGGCAATAGTCTTAACATTTCTGAAAGCACTTTCTCTTGCTGAGTCTACTTGTTCAGTAGTTGATACCTCTTTTGCAGCATTGATGAGTTCATCTTCATTGATGAGTTCATCTGCAGCGACGGCAGGTATCTGGGAATCGACAACCTCAATGGGTATGCCTTCTGATTTGCCAGCAGACTTCTTTCGTGAAGTTCTGGGCTTCTTGGTCACAACTTTTCCCTCAGATACCTCTTCAGTCTTTCGCTTCTTGGAACCTTTCTGAGA
The DNA here is from genome assembly GCA_026545765.1 of Plantago major. Lineage (NCBI taxonomy): Eukaryota > Viridiplantae > Streptophyta > Magnoliopsida > Lamiales > Plantaginaceae > Plantago > Plantago major. The sequence goes on from CM048839.1 coordinate 36,797,206, forward strand.
TCCAGTAACCTTTTTCATCAAGTTCGTGTACTCATATTTGTAGAGTAGGTTACTGTTGGCAATGTCTGCCTTCTCTCTGAGCTCAATGCCAAGCTTCTCCAGCAAGTAACATATCTTTAGACCATAGCTTACTGTGGCCTTTGGCTCAGCAAGTCCCTTACCGATTGTAGGCTCAAAGCCTTGAATCTTCTTCACAAATTTCATAAAGGCGTACTTTCCCCAATTGAAAGGGTTTTCCAGCCTTTTGTCTTGCTGTTGCAATAAGAACATCATCATCCAGCGTTCTTGGCTTATTTGGTCAGCACCCTCCTTGTAGACCATCAAAGCATCTGTGAAGAATGCATGCCAACACATCCCAGTGAACCAACAGATGTCTGGTTCTGATGTCAGCAAGCTTGAAATCAGTGGGTGTATCTGATTTTTCAAGATCACACACATGACTGTATAGTTGTTTTACACCTTCAAGGAGATCATCATCCTTGGTGTCTATTTCAAAATCCTTTCCAAGATTTTGTGGGTCAAACAACTTGTAGAAAGTTGTTAAGTCTAGAAGGATTTCCTTTCCTTGGACTGAAGTTCTGATAGACACTATTGCAGTGCCTTCAGAAACACAAGATATAATCCTGGAGTTGTTGTAGAATTCTAACACATCCAGTGAAGAGATTTTACTGGGTAGAGCTGATAGAAAACCCTTGATTTTTGCCTTTTCAAGCATGTCAAGTATCAGTTTTCTGTCGGCTTGAGTCTCAACAGCAGTAGTGAGGTATTCCTCGATCATAGCACACCCCAAATCATTCTGTGATTTGAAGTCCAATGACCGGGATTGAAATTCCCTACCAATCGATTGTTAATAACTACCAACTCTGGTGCTTGCTTTTCAGCAGTACCAATGGTAGTACTTTGGGATTTCTGTGTAGTTGATCGTTTGGGGGCCATCTCTTTATATAGAGTGAGTTTTTCGAAGATTGAAAGAGATTAAGGTGTAAGATTAGTGATTCTTTGCAGAAAAACTAATTTGGGAGCAGAGATTTGCAGAGAAAATAGAATGGTTTTTGCTATTCTTGTGCAAGTCGGAATGTTGGATTAGGCGAAAGTGATTTCTTTTGCCAAAATCCTATATATATAGCAACGAAATTTAGACAAACATATACATACAAATTGGTTTTGTATATATGTATCTGTGAATTGCAGACAGGCGTGGGTAAAAGCTTGTTCGGCATTAAATGCATAGTGGGCCATGCTGGGATTTCAACAGTCCACTATTTACCGAGAATTAATCTCCGCCGTAAAGATCAATCATCCATTTCATCAAGGGTCACCATTGCTTCTTCAGCAATGATCACAATCAACAATTTTAATTGTGCCCATTTAATGAATGTTGGCTATTAGCTATCTGAATCACGTTTCTGTGTGAATGAGAACACTGTTGTATCTGATTCTATCTTATACTTGTTGTCTTTTCAAAGTTTTTTCACAAAGATAGAAATAATTCAAATTTCAAGATAGTAGTTGACTGGAGACAGTTGTACTATTCTCTTTTGTGTTCCTCCTCACTGAGTGACCTAGATATCTGAGTACCCGTCTCAGAGATCTTCAAATAGTCATTTTACCCTTTAGCCTTTGGTTTCTGGATACCCGTTCCAGATACCTCTTCTCTTGTCTGGATATCCGTTCCAGATTCCTTTTCTCTCTCCTTTGATATCTTCATCAGATATCTGAACTTTTTCAGTTCTTTGGTAGCTCCATTTGTCCAAGACTATGTCTTAAGGCTAATAATCTACTTTCTTGTAGTGGCTTAGTGAAGATATCTGCAAGTTGGTCTTCAGTGCCAATCTTGAGTATCTCTATATTGCATTTTTCAACGTGATCTCTGATGAAGTGGTGTCTAATATCAATGTGCTTTGGTCTAGCATGAAACTTAGGATTCTGAGTTATGGCAATAGCACTTGTGTTGTCACGAAAAATGGGAGTTTTCTCTTCATTGAGTCCATAGTCTCTGAGTTGTTGTTGTATCCACAATATTTGTGAAGCGCAACATCCCGCATCTATATATTCAGCCTCCGTGGTAGATGTGGCAATTGAGTTCTATTTCTTGCTGAACCAAGATATCAATCTAGCACCAAGAAATTGACAAGTTCCTGAGGTGCTTTTTCTATCAAGCAATGATCCAGCATAGTCGGCATCTGAATAGCCAACCAAACTCAATCCACTATCTTTTGGATACCACAATCCAACTTCTACAGTACCCTTTACATACCTCAATATTTTCATGGAAATGTTGTAGTGTGATTGCATTGGATTTGTCTGAAATCTAGCACACACTCCAACTGCATATTGAATATCAGGTCTACTTGCAGTGAGGTACAGTAGAGACCCAATTAATTTCCTATACTTGTGTTCTTCAATACTCTTGTCAGATTCAGTATAGGTCATCTTGGTTCCAATGCTCATTGGTATCTTAGCATTCTTTTCAGAAGGCTTTAGATTAAACTTGTTGAGCATATCCTTTGCATACTTTGTTTGACTAATGAATATTCCATCATTGAGTTGCTTGACTTGTAGCCCTCGGAAGTAATTCAATTCTCCCATCATGCTCATCTCAAATTTACATTTCATGAGTTCAGCAAAGTCTTCACAAAGTTGCTTGTCTTTAGATCCAAATATAATGTCATCAACGTATACTTGAACTAAAAGTAGTTTCCCATTATGGTTCAATGTGAAGAGTGTTTTATCAACATCTCCTTTCTTGAAATCACTTTCGAGTAGGTATCTGGCCAATGTATCATACCATGCTCTTGGAGCTTGTTTCAGCCCATACAGAGCTTTCTGAAGCTTATAGACCATCCTACTTTCTGAGGAAACTTCAAAACCTGGTGGTTGCTCAACATAGACTTCTTCAACAAGTTCACCATTTAGGAATGCACTCTTGACATCCATCTGATAAACTGTAAAGTCATTATGAGCTGCAAAGGCTAGAAAAAGTCTTATTGCATCCAATCTTGCAACTGGTGCATAAGATTCATCAAAATCGAGTCCTTCAGTCTGGGTGAATCCCTTGGCAACCAACCTATCTTTGTTTCTGGTTATTTCACCAGACTCATTCATTTTGTTTCTGAAAACCCACTTGGTTCCGATTACAGATATTCCATCATCAAATGGAACCAGTTTCCAATCTTTGTTTCTCTCAAATTGATCCAACTCTTCTTGCATTGCAGAGATCCAATCTTGATCCTTTAATGCTTCTTCTATAGTCTTTGGTTCAATGTTTGAGATGAAACATCCATAGAGCCAATTTGCTTTTTCAGCAATTGCTCTTCTAGTTCTAACTCCTTGGTCTATGGGACCAATCACATCCTTTGCAGGATGATTTCTTATCCATTTCATAATGGATTTTGAACTAGTAGGATCAATATCATTTTGATTTGAATGTGAATCAATATGATCTTGATGAGATACTTATGCAGTATCTAAGATATCTGACACATGGGAAATGCCATGGATATCTGACACTTTTTCAGTGTTAGAGATATCTGGGACTTGTATTTCAGCAATCTCATTTTCAGATACCTCTCCATGATGAAGGTTCTCAGTACCCTGTTCCATTTATGGAGTTCTCATAGAAATTCTTCATCATGTCTTAGAGTCATCTGGTTGTTACTAAGCATAGGTTGCTTTTCATCGTCAGACTCATCCTCTATTTGAATGATAGAATTGTTTCCTTCAGAGGATCCTTTTTCAGAATCTTTAATCATTAGTTCTTTGAACCTATCTGAGAGATCATCATTTAAGAGTACTTTCTTGTTTCCTTCATAGAACACTACATGAACAGATTCTTCGATCTTTTGCGTTCTTTTGTTGTAGATTCTGTAGGCTTTGCTATTCAGAGAATAACCAAGAAATACTCCTTCATCTGCCTTTGGTTGAAATGTTCTCAAGTATTCTTTTCCATTGTTGAGAACGAAACATTTGCAACCAAACACCCTTAGATGCTTGATACTTGGGGGTCTACCAATGAAAAGCTCGTAAGGAGTTTTGTCATGGTGTTTGTTAATCAGACATCTGTTTTGAGTGTAGCATGCTGTGTTTACAGCTTCAACCCAATAGATTTCACTTATTTCAGTGTCAACAAGCATTGTTTTTGCTGCTTCTTTCAGGGTCCTATTCTTTCTTTCAGCAACACCATTTTGTTGTGGTGTCCTTACAGAAGATAGTTGATGTTGTATACCTTTGCAGGTACAAAACTCTTTGATGTACTGGTTCACAAACTCAGTACCATGGTCTGTTCTAATTACAGATACCTTGTCATTTTTCATGACTTCGAGCTTATTCAGCAAGTTAGGTATCTCAACCATTGCATCAGATTTGTGTTTGAGAAAGACAACCCAAGTAAACCTTGAGTAATCATCAACAACAACCAGACCATACTTCTTTCCTGCATAACTAGTTACAGAGGATTCAAACAGATCCATATGTAACATTTGCAGTGGCCTTTCACTGGAATGTCTAGTTTTAGACTTGAAAGATGTTTTGGATTGTTTTTCCATTTGGCAAGCTGAGCATACACCTTCTTTTCTATATGTCATTTTGGGTAAACCAACCACCAACTCTTTCTTGGCTAGCTTATTCAGAGTTTTGAAATTCAAGTGACTCATTCTTTTATGCCATAGCCAATTTTCTTCAGTGTGGCCAGATTGACTCACCATGAGACATTCTTCGGTTGTGGCGGATGCCCAATCAGCAACATAAAGATTTCTATTACGCCTTGCAACCAAGACTGTCTGCTTTGACTCATTGTCAATCACTTTACATAGTTTTGACTTGATCTTGACAGTGTACCCTTTGTCCACTAGTTGACTCATGCTTAGGAGATTATATTTCAATCCCTTTACATGAAGTACTTCAGAGATTGTAAGGGCTTCAAACTTCAAATTACCAAAACCTATGGTTGGATTTTCATCTCCTCCAGCAAACCTGATAATTGGTCCATCATTGTAATTTTTGTAGTCAATCAGATTTGCTTTGTCTCCTGTCATGTGCTTCCCACATCCACTATCAAAATGCCACTTTGAATTAGTCTTTAGAGTGTTCTGCACAAAACGGAAAACATGAGATTAGGTTCTCATACCAACAATGGAACCATCTGGACTAAAGAATCTTCCAGTAGGAATCCATTTTTTGAATGAATTTCTTAGGAACATTCTTTTGTCTAACAGGAACATAAGGAGGAATCCTAATTAAATGATTTGCATCATTGTTGTTAAGAACTATTTTCTTCCTTGGTGCTCCATTTGGTGCTTTCAGATACCTGTCAGGTTTCTGAGTCTGCTTCTCAGCAAACTTAGCTTTCCTAGCCAGATTTCTTCTAGCCCTGGCATTCAGATTTTTAGTGGCTTGATTTATCTTCCACTTCTGATAATTGCTGTGAGCAATTCTAGCTTTTAACCATCGTTCTTTCTCTTGTTTGTATTTACGAGCAAGTTGTTTCCCGATGGCTTTATAGCCAATACCGTTCCGAGCACCTGGTGCTATCTGAGATCTCTTCTCAGTAGCTTTGCTAGTCTCTGGATAATCTATTTTCTTTCCAGAAAACGTGACATAGGAGAATTTGTCAGCTCCTGCAATTTTTCCTTTTTGAGAGACATAGCACTGTGGGTGATTACGCTTTTCAGTGTTATGTTTCTTTTCAGAGACATTTCCCACATTTTTCCTTTGGACTTGTTTTTTCCACAAAGGCTTGGTGGCAACTGCCTTTCCTTTGTCGACAATCTTAGCTTTCTGACCGATACTGTAGATTGTTTGGGAATCACCTTGCTGAGCACTGATAAATGTTCGTCCTTCATTACTCTTACTCAGAGTGGTGGAACTGTCTGTGTGTGTGTCCAGCCCAAGTCCTCTCTTTTCTGATGCATCTCTTAAATAAGATTGTACTTCAGTAAGAGTGTCACTAGCTCTGGCATAAGATTGAAAAGATAGTTCTTTCTTTTTGAGTTCCTTATTCTCAGAAAGAAGATCTTCACATTTCTTTTGAAGATTGGCCATTGCTTCTTTATGTGACTTTTCGGTCTCAGATATCTGAGTCTTGAGAAATGTATTTTCAGCATCCTTTTTCTCAGATATCTTGATTAATTGAGAATTTTCCTTTTCAAGAGAATTCTTTTCTTCTTCAAAAACTTTCGGCTCTAGCTCGAATCATTAGAAATTCTCTTTCGTAGAGATCAAGTTCTCTTTTGAGTTTTTCCAGATCTTTGATTCCCTCTTCATCACTTTCATAAGTATAACAAGAAGTATGTGTTACCTCATCAGCCATTAGACAAGGTTCAATGTTGGAGATATCTGGAAAGATTTCTTCAGCCATTCCACATACTTCTTTCTTCTTTTGACCAAAGTCAATTACTTCATGAGAGACACCGCACATTTCTGGGGAAAGCAGTGTGGAATCATCTGAATCCTCATCCTCAGAATCAGATTCAATATCTAGAGCATCCATTTGGATTTGAATCTTTTTCCTTTCTTCAGTGAGCATAGCTCTCTGACTTCTTTTGAAGATTCTTCTGTCTTTCTTGTCACCTGTCTTTAGTTTGTTGAGGACAGGGCAATCCTTTTTGAAATGACCAGGTTTCTGACAATAGAAATAGATATCGTTTTCGATTTTCGCTTCCTCAGTACTTGATGCTTTCTGAGCCGATTTGTTCAGCGAGCTTTGCATATTTGTGTACTGGTGGTAGTTTGAGCCTAGATGCTTTTTCAGCTCTTCTTTGGCTTTTCTTCTCTCAATTTCTCGACTGGCATATTTTCCCATTTGCTTTACAGCAAGAGCATCCTCAGTCACTTCCTTGCCTTTCTTCTTTTAAGAAGTCCCTTGAGCAACTAAAGCGACATTCTGCAACTTCTCAGTTGTTTGTTCTCTTTGAGTTGTCTCATAGTCAACTGTGGCAAGATGAGAGAAAAGTTCTACAGGAGTGATATCTGGCATTCCTTGGTTAAAATAGAAAAACTTTGTGTGTTCCCAGTTATGATTTAGACTTCTCACAATAGTCTTAATCTTTTCTGACTGGGTATATCTATTACTTTCACCAAGTGCAGCCATGTCACTCATAAGTGTTGTAAACCGGAAATCTAGTTCTTCAAGAGTCTTTGTGGGACCTTGTTTAAAGTTTTGGAATTGGAGCTTCAAAACTTCGAACTTGTTTTCCTTTGTTTTCTCAGTGCCGGCACAGATTTCTTCAATCAGTTTCCAGGCCACTTTCGCCGTTTTTGCACCCCACAGTTTACACTGTATGTGCTCTGGAGTGGAACGTATGATGATATTACGAGCCTGACCATCCAGTCGATTTCTCTTGGCATCTTCCGATGTCTAGAGCTCTTTGGGCTTTGGTTCGTAAATAATTTGACTGGTTGGTCTCCCACTGGTTGACGCATCTGTCTGTGAAGACCCATCGCTTTGTTCTCTGTCTCTACCATTAGAAACCTCTATCACTTGCTTGAGTTGTTGAATGACTATTGGCCATTCTTTATTACTTCGATCATTTCGTCACTGATGGCTTCTAGGTGGAGCATCATGTTGTTCTTCCATTTTTCATAATTCTCTGGCTTGAGAATTGGGGCGTCACTTAAAGACATCCTGCAGCAAACACACTAAACAAACGAATCAAGTGTAGGTGAAAAGCAATTAATGAGCACTTATCTGGGATCTAGGTTCAGTGCTGAACGCTTGGGAACCTCCTGCTCTGATACCACTTGTTGGTCTAGATAACGGAAAAGTAAAAGACTTGGGGGGGGGGGGGTGAATAGACTTTTAAAACTTTTGTCGATAAACTCAGTTTCTCAGATATCTGTGTAGATATCTGATACTTAATTTCAGAGAGCGGAAGACTTTTATGTGATAAGTGGACGTGCTCAGCAAGATGTGTGTAAGTACTTTGCAAGATAAGTAAAGCAAGTAATAAACTGCAGAAAGTAAATAACACAAGTTTTTTTATAGTGGTATCTGAAGGTGGCGTAATCCTTCAACTAATCCACTTCGGCCTTTCTCAGACCTAGAATCCACTAAGACAGATAAATGAGTTAACCTTACAGATATCTTCTCTTGATTTCTAAATACACTAGGTTCCCAACCAAGTGTTCCCCCTGAGTTATTCCCCGGCTTTCACAGCCAAGTACTTCATGTACTCATAAACCTTTTTGAGCTATTCCTTAGCTTACCAAGCTAAGTACTTCCTGTGCTCAGCAACCTTGGAGTTATTCCTTAGTTTCCCAAACTAAGTACTTCCAATACTCCACGCCGAATATGGTGTTGGTTTGAGGTTTGTTTGTCAGGTGAGCTTCTTAAATAACTTATTCGGTTATTCAGATAGCTCTATGAATCAAGTATACTTAATACACTTTTCAATGTATGGTATCTTGTTCTCTACTGAACCAAGTCTATTGTAAGGGTTCCAGAGAATGAATCTCAAATATGAAATCTTAGTTCAACTCCTTCACAGATAATAATGCTTGTTAAGGATCAGGACACTTAGAACTTTTGTGCTACTTAGAATCAAGAGCTTTGGTCGCAACAAGGTAAGTAGTTTGCTTGAGAGAGCTTGTGTGTGAGTATTCAATGTAAGTTCAGTGTTGTGTGTGTGTTCTCAAGCAGTCTAAGTGTTGATATTTATAGATGAATTTGAGTGCCGTTTGAATAGTATTCGTTAGGCTTAAATCAAATTCAAACTATTGATATCTGAATATAATCTTATGTGAGTTTGTCTTCTTCTTCGGTTACCGCTTTTGTTCGAACATTTCATCTGCGCATTTAATGCATTGTACTATATTTTGTCCTGTAGTGCCAACGGAACTATGCGTGGTATCAGAGATCTTTATACAATCAGAGTTTTCTGAAACTTTGCATGCTCTTTTCCATCGATTATCACAACTCCAGATACCATTTGTTGAAACAACTTTGTTATAAAATATTTCTTTTTCAGAAACATAGTTTATATCCAAGGTATCTGAGTGTAAATATCTGTGGGCACTTTCCTCGTCTCAGAAACCTTTTATTCTCAGATATATTTTGCAACACTTGTGTTTCGAAATACTTGTTTCTTCAAGATATCTGGACATAGGTATCTGAAAAACCTTTGTCTTCAGCAATCTTGTGCAGTCTTCAAATCTTCAAATCCGTTGAACTTTTCCTGCTGGAAGTCTTCTTCTTGGTCTTCTTTAGAAAATAAAAATTACATTTCGAGACACAACATCCTATACAAGATTTGCTAGACTATCATACTTAGTGAGTTTCCTCTTTTACAGTGTTCAAGTGAACCAAGAGTACTAACCACCTTTCTGAGCTAAGATAAGTCATTAGGTTGCTGATCAAAATCTAAACAGAGATTCCTAACAGTCCTTCCATTTGGGGTCAATGGCTCACGCAGTACCACGTTTGACCCTCCTGTGACATCTAGTCCCATTGTTTGTTAACTATGGCTTTTGAAGTACTTTTATGACTATTTTGACCAAAAAATGTGAGTTGGCAATCCAGTTAGCAAGTCAAAGTTCACAACTCACCTGCCAACTCATTTATCTGAAAAAAGTAAAGGAAAAATAAAATATAAAAAATAAAATAAAATTCACAATTCACAATAAAAAAGAGGGAAAATAATAATTGAAAGTCAAAAAATAAGATAAAAAGAACAAATTAGAAAATTAGAAAAAAAAAGAAAAAAGAAATGTTAGAGACACACACATCAGATTAAAAGATGAAGTTGAAAAAAAAAGAAGAAATAGTAGCCAGTAAGGTATGAAAAGTAAAGTACGACTGAGAGCAAGCCAAAAAACACCATAACCAAGCAGACGAAGAACAGAACTGATGAAGTAATGAACAAAAGAACCCATGGCGGAAACTTGTTGCAGATAACCCCAGACAAAAGTCCAAAATTTTCACCTATGTCATTAGCCATACCAAGCATTGTAACCTCCCTTTGGTTAAACCCACAACAGATTTGAGCGAATGAGAATACGGAGGAGAAGTATAGCCATTTCCTGCCGATATCTGGACCCAAATCGCAGCTCCAAGACCCACCCATCGTGGCCTTGTACCTTCTTTCAATTCCCCCATCTGTTCGACAAATTGACACTGTGAAAGGTAGGCGAATTATTTTCGATTAGGCCCATGGGGGGGGGGGGGGGGGTTGTCGAAGTGCGATACTAAGTCGTCCATGAAAGGGCCAGATTTAATGGGGGCAGCAGATGGTGGTCTGTCGGCGGAAGGTGGTGGTTGGGTATAGAGTTTTGGTCCATTTTTTGTCAATGTGAAAGATTTGAGAGGATGAACCGATCAGGGTAGGCTAGTGAAAATCTTCTCTTTCGTTCTCTTTTAGCACCAAACTCATTCCTATATTTCTGCTTCTTTTATTTATTTATTTTTTAATTTGAGTTTCTATTATTAATTTTCCTTCTTTTATTTTGTGAATTTTGAATTTTATTTTTCCTTTTTTAGATTTTCTTGAATTTTAAATCTTTTTTTTCCCTTTTCTCTTTTCAGAGAAGTGAGTTGGCATGTGAGTTGTCAACTTTGACCTGCTGACTGGATTGACAACTCAGTTTTTTTTTTTTTAAATAGTTAAAAAAAAATGTACTTCTAAAGCCATGTCAAACAAACAATGAGACTAGATGTCACAGCAGGATCATGAGCCATTGGCCCCAAACGGGGGGACTATTTGTGCCTTTCTCCCATAACAAGTCGGTCTTTACACACTGACCACTCCAAAAGGTTTGTCTTGATCAAATGAATATGTGGTTCGTGTGTTTGTTGTCTTCATCGATAGAATATAAATGTGGTTCCTGAGTTTTTTCCTACTACTTCACTAATTACTAGTTATTGTTGTAATATAAGTACTAAATAATATTGCATTTGAATAGATGATGATGATAAGCTGTTGATTGTAGAGCTTGAGAAGATGAAGAATAATAGTATTGCATTTGTTACTAGTATTCTTTTAACAACATTTTACCATTCTCTTTTCCTGTCAATACAGTACGCGGTTGGAGTTGATGAATACAGCAGAGCTGATTTTCCAGCTCAATTCGTCTTTGGCTCTGGTACTTCGGCTTATCAAGTTAGTTTTACTATCTATCTTTCTTTTTATTCTTGGCTTATTCATGCTTCAACAACAAATTCTATATTTGCTGCTGATTTCATTCAATTTTAATACATGGGATGGGACTATTATTTCAGAGCTAAATTACGCATCTTGTCCTAACAGGGGGGTGAATTACCGATGCTAATTTTACGACCTTCTAGTAGTATACTAGGAAATAGCGTTACCCATTGCAGGGGGAGGAACCACGATGAAGTGATATGTTCCAGATTCCACGTTAGCCTTGAGTCGGACATGTTGATGTATATGTATATGGGAGGCAATCCTAGAATAGTCTCTGTATGATCTAATTGAACTTAGAATTATCAATTTAGTTGCTTGGAACCGCAATAGTGTTGACATGACAACAGATGGTTTTTATATTCTTCGCATATCTTATCTCCTTTACTGGGGTTGCTGATGATTGTGTATCACCATATGTTTAATTGAATCGGTAATATGTCTGAAATGTTATGCTAACATCAATGCAACTTTATCCTTTGTCAAAGTACGAGGGAGCTGCATTTGAGGATGGAAGAACTCCAAGTATCTGGGATACTTTTGCTCACTCCGGTCTGTAATTTATCTTCTTCCATATCTTTCACCTCCAATTTTACATAATTGAGATTTCCTTGTCCTTCCCCTTTCCATTCATTTTTTCAAGAAGCATCACGTTCTTTGTTCCATTGGTTAATGAGTGATAATGGTGTGTTGTTGTGTTAATATACTATTACAGGCCGTACAAATGGAGCCAATGGAGACGTTACGTGTGATGGATATCACAAATACAAGGTGCACACTCAGCTGATACTTGAACTTAAGCTTGTCTTGGCTACCTTTTCATCTTTTTTGTTATTGGAGGCGCAATGCTCATATTTACGGGCATGTTCATGCAGTCAGTGGCTGTAACACTGTTTCTGAATGGTTTTACAGATAGATGTTGCTATCTGAGGGTTAAATTGCCCTCTTATAATGTTGTTGCTCTCCTATAATGTTTGAGTTCCAATGAGGATCTGATCACTGTCTGTTCAAAGTTAGGACAAATGGAAGGTTCCCTCAGGCTACGATAGCGAGTGTAAAATTTTGCCCCAAAATAATTAGCTTACCACATTTATCCGGTATCAATTAGTTATTGCCGTAATTGGTGTTGGGAATTCCGCCTTGTTTGAGTATTTGAGGAATACAACTAGATCAAACCTCCTACCTCCTCAAACATTTACTACAACTTTACTTCTGCTTCAGATGTATGGAATCAGATTTTTTTATGAGTCTCACCCGCCAAGAGAAATATGGTTTCTATAGTTGTTTTGAGTCTCAGACACGAATACACATATGGTTTCTGTAGTTGCATCCTTCAATTTCCCTTAACTGAATAATATGTGCACGGCCAGTTATTTGCACCATTTAGTTCTCAATTAAGCATACTATTTGTGCAGGAAGATATAAGACTAATGTCCGACATGGGATTGGAAGCTTTCAGATTCTCTATATCATGGTCAAGACTGATTCCAAGTATGTTTCCCAACATACATGAGGCTAAACAAGACAATATTGTCGCAAGTTTTAATTTTTTACCGACATGATGTTTCATTTCTTGCAGATGGCAGAGGAGATATAAATAAATTGGCAGTTCAATACTACAATGAATTCATAAATGAACTCATAAGTCATGGTAAGTTTACATTTCCAGAATTTTGCTCACAAGAGTTTCATACTGTTGGTCTTCAACTGCTTAAAAGGCTTATTTTCCTTGATTGCGTTTCAACTGGTTTAATCATGCAGGTATCCGGCCACATGTTACTTTATATCACTTCGATATGCCACAAGCACTTGAAGATGAGTATGGTGGATGGCTTAGTAAACAGATTGTGTACGGTCTTTTACTCTTGATGTTAATGGCAAAAAATTATGTGATGAATATACAGAATCGGACTCAATATATATTGAAGTGTTTGTTTGTGACTGTAGGAAAGACTTCACTGAATACGCTGACATGTGTTTCAAGGAATTTGGGGACAGAGTCTTGTACTGGACTACTGTCAATGAGGCCAATGTATGTGCATTTGCTGGCTATGGTCAGGGATATCTTCCCCCTGGACGCTCTTCGTCACTCCCAGAAGGAAATTCCTCTACCGAACCGTATATTGTGGGGCATAATATGTTGCTTGCTCATTCAGCTACTGCAAAACTCTACAAGAATAAATATAAGGTACTTTATTTGCGGTTACATTTGAAATAATCTAGGTGATAGTCTCAATGCCTTAAAATGGTAGAAAAAGGTCTAGTCGTTCTGCAGGTACTTTCAAACTTTATATTCCTCCTGTCAATGCAAACATAATTCACGAACATTCAGAAGTGGGACATAGGAACATGCATCTCTGTTTGTGTGTGATCATGGATGTTTTAAGTATCTTTGTATTGCTCTTTGAAGCCAGACCATTGTGCATTAAGGCAGTCAAATACGGTTCGGGACAGTTGAACAGTTGTTGCTAACACAATATTTAATTTCAATCAGCAAATCCTAATTTTACCGCACAGGAGGCTTTGAGCATGATTTGAAAAGTTCTAAAAGATTAGTCGATAAGTAGAAAACTGTGTTCAATCATAGTGTTAGAAACAACTTTGGACCTGTCTGATTCAGTTTCTGATTGACTGTAGTGTGTTTACAGTTTTTTGAATTGGCGGGAGGATTGGCAGTATGATTTTTTGTTAGAGCGTTTTGGGCTGTTTGTTCCCTGATGATTGGTTTAGGTTGTTCTAGCTGCGTGTAATTGTCAATTTATGGTGGATTAACTCTTTTGCCCGAATCCTGGCTCACTATGATTTTCCTGATCAAAGCATGTTAAATCTTGATGTGGGTTCTTTAACATCCTGGACTTTGTTTCTGTTTGTTTTCTTTATTAGTACTCCAAAAGTGTTTTTTTGAACTCTTGTGACACAATAGAGAAATATTCAATGCAGGCCATTCAAAAAGGTAACTTGGGATTTAACGTCAATGGTGTATGGACTGTTCCCTACACTGATTCGAAAGAAGATGTGATAGCAGCACAAAGAGCTCAGGATTTTTTAACTGGTTGGTAAGCAGCACGGTGGATCTTGTCATTGTGTTGTTCATGCATGCACTCCACAACCATATTTTATCAGCTACTGAATCAGCATTCTTCCTAATAATTGTTGCAGGTTACTCGATCCCCTAATTTATGGTGACTATCCTGAGATAGTTAAAACAAATTCACAGGGAAGATTACCAGCCTTCACGAAGAAAGAGTCGCAGCAATTGAAGGGTTCGATTGACTTTTTAGGGTTGAACCACTACTTCAAGGTTTTTGCCAAAGACAATTCCAGCTCGCTGGAAATCAGTAGCAGGGATTACTTTGAAGATATGGCAGTACAACTCATCTGTATGTCTTCTATGATTTACAATTGAGTTATTTTCCAAAAGATATATATGATCTTCCATGACTTGCAGTTGAGTTCTTTTTGAAAAGATAGTCTAGTGAGATGCATAAATATGGATGGAAGTTCCATATTTATGCATCTCATCTCACTATTCTTATCAACGTGACCTGCAATTTAGACAAACAAGTAGAGATTTCTATGCCGCTGCTTCTCTTGTTGGTGAACTCAGTTTTGTAAGGCACCAAACTAGCTCGTTCACTTCATTTTTGTTCTCAGAGTTGTCTCTTTCAATCCGTAAATTCTGAGAAACAAAGCTTTGAAATCGCTTCTCTTTTAGTAGAAACAAACCTGCATGGCAAACTTGTTATATATCCGTATTCAATAAAAAGTGTCATGCATGATTATTCAACTTCATTTGTGATAGAATTCCATCTCATCTAAAAGCTAGAACTTATAAAGAGGTGTGGAATTAATTCACGTATATTAATTTATGTAACACTCCCCTCACTCGTGGGCTCATTTCAACCTCTTTGAGGAGTCCCAACGAGTGGATAATGAATATGGGTGGAGATGTTGACGGTGGGATTCGATCCCTGAACTTTGAGATTCATATGCATGAAAGAATTCCATTTCATCTACAAGCTCGTCGAACTTGTAGAGAAGTGTGGAATCTAGTAATTTATATTTATATTCCAATACTCCCCGCACTCGTGACCGGTTTCAACCTTTTGGGGAGGCCATTCGAGTGGAAATTTAATACGGGGCGGAGATTGTCTCCGTGGAGATTCGAACCCAGGTTGGACGTGAGCCAGATGCTCTGATACCATGATAGAATTCTATCTCATCTACAAGCTCAAGCTTGTAGAGAGGTGTGGAATCTAGTAATTTATATTAATACTCCAATAATTTGTTTGCTGCAGTTGAGCACAGTGACACGCCAGGTCAGGTAAAATTTGTAGCTTATGTATTTATGTACATTGATTGATGTTTCTTCTGGTCTGGTCCGTTATTACAATCAAGAAGTCCAATGTTTTGTGATATTATTTGTTTCAGCTTCCTGTTAGGCCATCGGGGCTTTATGGCATGCTGGAATATCTGAAACAGCATTATGGCAATCCTCTTATTTATGTGCATGAAAATGGTTCTCCTCTATCCCTGTCGCTCGCTTCCTACTTTCTTTATTTAACAAAACGCGTACAGTATCTTTATATCACTATAACTTAATTGTGTTTTGATTTTCCATATGGTTCTCTTTTGACAGGCCAAAGTACAACGCGCAATGGAACTCTGATGGACACACCACGAATTGAATACATGCATTCTTACATCGGAAGCTTGCTTGACGCTGTCAGGTATGCATACATGCACCTGTTGGCAATGCATTGCCATCTTCACTATTTATTCACTACTAATATTTGCTTTCTGAAATGATCTCTAGGAACGGGTCAAACACAAAAGGATATTTTGCGTGGACATTGTTGGATTGCCTAGAGCTATTGGATGGGTACGGGTCATCCTTTGGGTTTTACTACGTAGATTTGGATGACAGTGAACTGAAAAGATATCGAAAGCTTTCTGGAGACTGGTACTCTTACTTCTTGAAAGGAGGAATCACCAGCCAAAGTGTAATCACTGATCTGAGCAGTAGTTTCCGTTCTTCTGTTTAGTTCAAAGTATACGTGTGATTGGCACGTGTAATGTGTTTATTGGATAATTCAGAATCCGAGATAGGAAATGACTAAATTTCACATTCCTTCAGAAGGGGAAATTTCTTAATCTTGTGGGGAATGGTTTGCAGACAGTTTGTAGTGGTTTAGCCCTTTTAACATGATCCCACAGCCCTTTGAAAAGTAGTCTCCTAATGTTAATCACTACTTTCTTCCTCCCGTAAATAGCGTTCCCTTTAATTTAATTAATTGATCAACAAAATAAATGTATTAATTTTTGATAAAATATGTTGGTGAGTTGATAAAATTAATTCTTCATGTTGAAAAAGCATTATTATCATTAGGGGTTGGTTAGACCATACTTTTTCCAATTGCTCACTACCACCTGTAATGGCCCTACACGTGAAATTCTGCTTCATCGGTGAGATGGTGATGGTAATTTGGAGTATGAATAGTGTCTAATTTTCCATCATTATGATGTTGAATATGTTTAATATTGGAAGTTGAATAAGGAATTGTAAAACATGGAGACTGAACATTTTATTTGGTACATGAAAAATGCAAATGCGACGGAGAGATTATTTACTTTTTTTCCTCATTGATTAAAGTACAGTAAACAACAATGATGAGAGTTTATGAAGACCGCAATTTTGGCCGTCGACCTTCCAATTAAAAATGTTAATTCCGTTCAACTTTCAAACTGGTTATGTGCTCCATTCATCATGACGGCCTATATACATATATACTATAAATTCATAACTTCTATGATGATGATGGCAAGATACTCTTAAGATATTTGTAATTAGCGGCTGTGGTGAGTAGATGCCCATCGAGTGTTTGACAATGTTGGAAATGAGCTGGTTTTAGACAATCTCCATCCGGTAATAGTAAAATTAGACACTACACCCTCCCCAATGATCTCACTGTAGCAGTTGGCCCCTACGTGTGGAATCCGCTGCTACACTGAGTGGTGATACCATTGGGGGGTGTAGGGTCTAATAAACCCCGGTAATATACCAACACTTCTACTTTTTCCAAAAATGCACGTCTAATTCGAAAACAACTTTTCACTCGGTTGTTCATTCTCCGGAGATTACTCCAGAACATGCACACCTAACTCGAAAATAAAAGTGTGCATTTATAGTATGAGTAACGCTCTCAACTTTATAAATTCTCTGAAACTTTGTGGCATTACAATAAAAAAAAAAATCAAAATATAAATCAATTGTATATTTGTAATATAATTCCCCTTTATATATGTTTAGTGTAATTTGGAAGTAGGTAACCATATGTTTGACATACCACTCAAACGGACTATTTATCTGTTAAATAGTTTCAGGGTATTTATTTTGTATCTTCTATAATAAAAATTTAATTCAATTTTTTCTTCATTAAACAATCATCATTCCTTCTACCAAGTTCCTCTTTACTTTTTAAATCAACTAACAACCTTAAACCAATCAAACAACATTTAAACCAATCAAATAATCAAAAAATATCAATCACATCAATTCCTTCTTACATGTACACATCAATTTATCCTTACACACTATATATAATAACCCTATAAACCCTATAAATTTTTAACTATATTTTAAATACCATTTTTTATAATTCACATTTAACTCAATTATTATTCATCAACTAAATTTTTATACCTCACCTTTTTTTAACTCTATATCGAACGATTAATGTTCAAAGTTAAAAGTTAAATGAAAAATCTTTATTAGGTCAGTCATCAATTATGTGATGTACCCTCGAAAATGTAGTCAGGAGTCACTTTCACTGTTAATGAATAGGAATGCCTTTATCGTAAGAGAACAAAGTGAAATTTAAAGTCACTTCAAGTAAATGTAATCTAACAAAACCAACTTTTATAAAAGTTATACACTTATACTTACTGAATAGGTTATGAGTCTTGACTATTTCATTTCTAAAATTCATGATGTTAATTTTTTGGCTTAAATTCATCTCATTTGGTTTGAACTTTAGTCGAGATTGACTTCATAGCTAAAAATATACATATAAATATGGAAAGGAAAAATAGTTAACCGGGTTTAATTGAGTCTAACTGAGCCTAGTCGAGTATAAAAAATTAAGCCATACTCGACTTGGTTATAGCGAGCATCAAGTTAGGATTGAACTCGACTAAAATATCTTATCAAACGAGTCAAGGGCTCGACTCGTGTAACATCTCGAAACAAAATTACTATACATGTATGCCTTGGTAATATATATATTTTATAATCATAATTTTTAGTACCATAAGTTTAAAAACAATCTATTTTCGATTCTTCGAATCGTACAACAAAAATTACGTGCGGAACAACTAATGCATGAATACCCGTTGAAAATAACTAATACTCCCTCCGTTCCATAAATCTCTTTTCATTTTTTTGCACAACTTTTAAGAAGTTTGAGTAAAAAATGAGTTTATATAGATAAAGTAATAAGTGTATTGTAAAAAGTAAGAAAAAGAATTAATAAAGTATGAAAGAGAGGGATTAAAATATTAATAATGAAGATAGTGGGTTTCCATAAAAGTAAATAACGCCCAAAATAGATAAATGGAAAGATTTTAGTGGAATGGAGGGAGTACTACTAACTACTTCCTCCGTCCCGTTCCATGTTTCCATTTTGACTTTTCTCGGTCAACCATTTTCAACTGGTACTACGAATCAATCTTCAACGAAAAATGTAAAATGTTCAATTAAATTATATTATGAAACTTTAGGGAGTGAAGTTTCATAATATAAATTTGTTAAAAAATTTACATTTGTGGATTAAGATTAAGGCTCTGTTCTTTTCAATTTGAAATTCTTGAATCGAATGGAAACTGAATCGAAACTAAATCGAATCGAATCGAAATCAAAACTAATCGAATCGAATCAAGAAATTATTGTGTAATAATAATAACAATTATATGATGGTATATATAATCACAATTAAAAAAATATATTATTTTTGTCATCTTTCTCACATTCTTCCTACTCTTTTTTCTGTCACTTTACATTTTTATTTATTATTGTATAACAAACTTTAAAACCAACCGCGTGGAAAACAATATGAGAATGATAACTCGATTAAAAGTTGAAAATAACTCAATTGGATAAATTTTCTTATTTTCCTCGTACAAAAGATCGGGTGTGTAAATAAATGATAAAATAATAATAATAATAATAATAATAATATTATTATTATTATTATTATTATTATTATTATTATTAACAACAACAACAACAACAACAACAACAACAATAATAATATGAATTTAATGAATCGAAAGAGTTTTGATTGAAAAGAAACAGCAATTAAATCGAAGTTGAAGATGGTTAACTGCAAAAAGTTAAAATGGGAAACATGGGACGGGACGGACGGGACGGAGGAAGAGCTAAATTTGCATCCAAATGTGATAAAGTTGGTAAAGGCCGGTTATGAAATGTTGACTAATATTAACAAATTTTTGTATGTCCGCAAAATCTAATCTTCCTAAAATGAATAAATATATACAAAGTCTGATTGATATGAATTTTTTCCACTTATTACTACCTAGCTAGCGTTCACAATACATTGCGTGCAAGTTACGGCATCCTTTGTGTATGTATCTAAATTTGTGAAACCGCATTTTATTTCCTCATGCACTAAAATTTCAATTTAAAAATATATTTTGGATTCTAAAAAAAATAAAAAGGTTTCGAAACTTTTCGTGAACGTTTCATTAATTTTCGAAATATAGAAAACTTTATGAAGTAAAAGTATTAAACCGGATTCCATGCCCATTTCATATTGTTGAGGTTAAAAACTGCAATATTAATATTTCTCATTCCGTTTCGATAAGATATACAATCATAATTTCCCCTTGGTTATACTTCCTTAATTTCAAAGATTTCTTTTCATTTTGTCTTTGTCTGGTTAACTGTCTTCGACTTTGACCACGAATTACTCTTAAACCGTAATCGTAAATAATTTAATTAAATTGTATATTCAAAATTTAATTATTTAGGATTACAGTTTAAGAGTAATTCGTGGTCAAAGTCGAAGACAATTGACCGGTTAAAGTCAAAATGGAAAGAAATCTTTAGAATAAATTGACCGGTTAAAGTTACAATTGAAATAAATCTTTGGAATTGAGGGAGTAATAATCTGCAAGTTGTTAATGGTAGAATTATCTGTAATCATTTTGTTGAATTATCTGAATTCAAAGTGCTTCATTGCTTTTTCTACAAGTCAAAAAGGAAGTTTTAAGAAGTTAACTTTGAAGTTTAGAACAAATGCCCTATATAAACGGAACAGTAAATTTAAGATTTACAATAAATTCAACTAATTATTCTGTCTTTTCCTTAAACTAAGCAAGTAAAATCAAGAATTCAGTGTCCATAACCTCATTCACACTTGCTCTATATAAAACAGATTCTCTTTCCTTGTCCATTTGTTTGCTTTAATTGGTGTTGATTCATACAAACGAGACAAAACAAAAATTGGAGAGAGATTTAGTTTAATGTACGAGGAAAGATGAAGTTTTGCAAGAAGTACGAGGAGTACATGCAGTTGCAGGGCCAACAACAGAAGAAATTGCCGGCCGTTGGTTTCAAGAACCTGAAGAAAACCTTGAAAAGATGCCGAAAACATCCTTCAACCCGAATTTCTTTTGATGATGCGACTGAGAAGATGATTCCTCATGACCCTTCTACCTGTTCGACCTATTGCCCAGGTGAGGTCACTTTTAATTTGAATGCATCATTTCTTCAACTGTATTCAGTCCATTTCCTTTCCTTTCCTCTGTTTCTGCTTCTTTAACTTTTTGTACAGTATCTATAATCTATGGATTGGATGCTATGCTTGGCGCATTTTATGATTTTGGGCTTGCTTAGAGAGTAGAGACTTAGGACCATTAGCTGTATGACTAAATTCACATGGATAAAAATCTAACCTTTTCATAGTTTCAGACTTATATATTGGTATGGTATCATCTCAATGAGCTGAAAAAACGGACGTTTTCGGAATTTTGGTCAGTTTTCCCAAGGTTTGAAATCGTGTTACTTTTCACAACGTTGGGCGAATTTCCTGGTGGATTGTTTGTATGTAGAGTAGACATGTTTGTATTATTGCTTCCTGATTCTTTTTAGGGCTATCAGCTATTCGTTGCAGCAAAGTTAGTTGCTTAGTTGGTGGCCAATTTGGTGATAGGCTGATTGCTCCATAGATGCCATTAAAGTTTATTCTATCATCAAGTTTATTTGAGTCTATGGAAACAAGATTGAACATTACAGCTGAGGTTCTTAGATGTAAAACTAGTGCCGTTGTGTTATTATATTACATTAATACATTTCGTCCTTTGATTTTAATTTTTTGCCTATGCTTGTGCAGTTTGCGATGGGACATTTTTTCCTTCGCTTCTGAAGGAAATGTCTGCGGTGGTTGGGTTCTTCAACGAAAGAGCCCAAAAATTGCTTGACATGCACCTGGCATCGGGCTTCAGCAAGTGTTTTATCTGGTTCAAAGAAAAAGTGCAAGGAAATCATGTTCAGTTGGTTCAAGAAGGCAGGGACCTGGTTACTTACGCCATCATAAATGCCATTGCCATGCGTAAAATACTTAAGAAATATGATAAGGTACTTACATAAAAGTCAAGCACATAACATGGAAAGCTGAAGCTTCTATGAATCTTGTATATATAAAGATTCTTTAAATTCATTTTCTATTGCAGATTCATTATTCTAAGCAAGGCCAGGCTTTTAGATCCCAAGCTCAAAGTATGCACCTTGAGATCCTTCAATCGCCGTGGCTTTGTGAACTGATGGCTTTTCATTTAAACCTAAGAGAATCCAATGTCAAATCAAGTGATTCTGCTGAACTTTTCCGAGGGTGCTCTCTCACTTTCAATGACGGAAAACCATTCCTGTCTTGTGAGCTCTTTGATTCGGTAAAACTTGATATTGAGTTGACATGTTCTATATGCCTGGTAAGTGCCTGTATATTATGCTCTTTTTCTTCTCATTCGGTGATTAAGATAATTATTCCTTGTAGCCATAGTAATCACACAAGTGGACAGTTATCTTTTTATTTGGGAATGTGCTGTGAGATTGAATAAAACTGGCCAATGGTTATCCAAGACGACAGGTGGACTATTTTATTGCTAGGTCAATTGTTAAATTAACAGTTGTAGCCGGATTGTGCTCAAGCAATCTACTGATTCGTAGAAGACACAAGGGTTTGGTCCCTGATATGACTTTCATTCTTTATTTGCACCAGGGGCAGTTTTTCTTTGATGCCATGATACCGATTGAAGTATTGTTTAGATGCATTGCAGGCCAAAGAATAGTTCAGTAATCCATATCCATTGCTTCATCCTAAGCACCCATAATAAAATAGGACCTTAGGTATGCATAAAATAGTCATGAGCATTCATCTTAAACAATATATATTGAATTTTAGAAGACTAGGTTCATATTCTATGTGTGGAGCAACCAGGAATTCTTCCAAGACATTTCTGAGATTTTCTTGGGGCAAGTAATGTATTTAAGATTCGTATGAGGAGAAATGTGTAACTCAATATTGCTTCCCTCTCAAGTGTTTCTACAAAATGGAGATGTATAAGCTAAAACTTCAAATAGATGTATATTGTATTTACTTGTTCCTTTGAGGCCCTGCCGAGTGAAGTGTGTTTCTCAAATAGTTGTTGACATCAAACTAACTCGTATGTACGTTTACTTCTGCTTAATTGTTTTCAGGATACCTTGTTTGATCCAGTTTCATTGAAATGTGGTCATATATATTGCTACCTTTGTGCATGCAAAGCTGGTTCAGTGAACATAGTGGATGGTCTGCAGGCAGCAGACCACAAAGAGAAATGTCCAATATGTCGAGAGGTATAATGTTACTACATGTCAAAATTGACGTCTTTATCACAATATGATATGCATTAGGCAAACCAGAGATGCTCCTTTTTATTTTTTACCCCCAACTTTTATTTATTGATTTATTTTTCACATTAGCGATTGTTTCTAACAAATGATGCCTATCAATAATTTGTTCCAGGGTGGAGTATATGAAACAGCTATGCATCTGGAAGAGTTGCATATTCTATTAAGCCGGAGGTAAATCTTTTGTCCAGTCGATTCCTTCAACCCTCGGGCCTTCAGTTTTGAATTTATACCAAGCTGGTTTTGTAGCTCATTTTGCACTATCTCATCGTATATTTGGGCTATGTTTAGCAAAACTAAATGATAAGCTAGCTGGTAGTTGATAGCTGATAAGCTAGCTGGTAGCTGATTGGGTAGCTATAAGTTAGTTGGTTTTTTTAAAAGTGTTTGATAAATCAATTAGCTGATAAACTAGCTGATTTGCTAAATATGGTATGTAAAAACAAATCAGCTAGCTTATTTTTCTGATAAGCTTGAACAAGCTTATCATATCAGCTACCAGCTAGGCAGACGTTCACGTAACATGCTTATTATAAAAATAAGCTCATCGAGCTGATAAGCTAACTTATAAGATCATTGAACAGCTGTCCTGAGTACTGGGAGGAAAGGCGTAAGTATGAAAAGGCAGAAAGAATTCAGCAGACGAAGCAATACTGGGAATCACAGAGTCGTTTATTCATGGGCACTTAAAAAGAAAATGTGCGAACTATCTCCCATTCTCTATTAACTATTATCATCATTATTTTTTCTTGTTGATATCTTGGTGCCTTTAGAGGTTTTTTCCTTTTTACTCACACTGTAAAATAATTGTTCTATTACCATCAATGTTTGCTGCTAAGTGCACTTGTGCATTCTAGCTTATTTTGTGTGTCGTTGTCGCAAGTCCTGGCTAGTGTTGAAGTCTTGTGTTTTCTGTATTGGATTGTTTAAGAACACTTTATATGTACATTCATATATCACCTGAACTTAATTATTTCCCATCATTTTTATATATTGCAGGCAGGCTGGTCAGTTTCTGTATTACTCCATTCCTTGATGCCTATGCAAATCAACATATGCAGGCTAAATTGCTAAAATCCCTTTCAATTTTCCGTAATGTGCACAAAACCCCTGAACTAACAAAATTGTGCCAGCACCCTGAACATAATTAGCAATGTAGATCTCTAATTCCTTAAGTTTGGGCGGTTTGGACCCAAAGGGGCTATCATGATTTTGGAAAGAGTCGGAGCTAGATGGCTCCAACACTTGACCCAAGTGTGCCTGCCGGGAGCTGGGTCTCGGGTCGTGGGACGCGGGTCGTAGTCTTGAGCTGACTATAATCTTTTTTTGGGCTAGAAACTTACTGCGTATGGTTAAGTCCAAAATGGAAAAGCCCAACAGTTATGTCTGTTCGAATGGGCTTTGAGTGAAATTGTGCAAACAGCACTTCAAGACCTGTTCACGAAGAATTATACCTGTCGAACTCAACTTTCCAAAACTATAAATAAGCCTCCAAATTCAAATGTTCGACTCACTCAAATTTGATCCTTCTTTCTTTTGTCTTAATCTCAAACAACACGTTTCTTCCATATTGCAGCAGTCCATCCACCCAATTTTGTAAATTCAAGTGTTAGCTTTTCTATCTTAGAATACTGTTTTCTATCGAACCGTGAACACTAGAGCGAGACAAATATAGTCTTTAAGTACTGATGACCAATCCAAATTTGTTTTGTTCCTGTGCTCTTATCACCTGCAAATACACTACCCACTCTCTAAATTTGCCAACATATCCAAATCAACACATGCAGGCTAAATTGCTAAAATCCCGTTCAATTTTCCATAATGTGCACAGAATCGCCAAAACTAACAAAATTGTACCATCACCTCTGAACATAATTAGCAATGTAGATCTCTAATTCCTCCCATTTTGGCCCCATAGGACACTTAATGATTTTGGAAAGGGGAGTAGATAGATGGCTCCATCGATTGACTAAAGCGTGTCCGTCAGGAGATGAGCCTGGGCTTTGAGTCATGGGACGTGGGTGCGATCTGTGGTCTTGAGTTGACTATAATAGTATTTTTGCAAGAAACCTACTCCGT
This sequence comes from Plantago major, assembly GCA_026545765.1. Lineage (NCBI taxonomy): Eukaryota > Viridiplantae > Streptophyta > Magnoliopsida > Lamiales > Plantaginaceae > Plantago > Plantago major. The sequence goes on from CM048839.1 coordinate 36,822,385, forward strand.
ATGGTTTAGACCAAAGGAAAAAGTCTAAAAATGAAATCCCAACACTTATGTCTATTTGAATGGGCCTTGAGCAAAATGGCACAGTCCATTCGCTTGAAGTGTGACTCAATAGATTAATTCTAAATAGGTGTGTCTGTTTGAAAAATAACACTTTAGGGATATGTTCGGAAATAGTTAAATATGTCAGACTCAACTCTTCAAAACTATAAATAAGACCCTAGGTTTGAATTTTCTATTCACTCAAAACTTGGGATTGCAAGTTGGGTTATCATCCCTTTAAGAGGTCTAATTAAAGTGGAATCAACTTGGATCTGTCATGTTATCATATTAAGTTGGGGTCATGTGGAATCAAATTGGACCTGATATGAAACAATCATCGACGTGGAATCAACTTGGTCTGATCTGATAACCTATTAACTTGGTGACGTGATATATTCTAACAAGGCCTAGTCTACGGTCCGACTACAGTTGTAATGGCTTAACATACATCCATCTCACTTGTACTCGTTTTTAACCCTTAGATCATTTGTACTAATTATATTTGAAGTTTTATTTAATCCTGACCGTTCATGTCATTGTAAAAATCCGACTAAAGTTGTAATGGCTTAACATACATCCATCTCACTTGGACTCGTTTTTAACCCTTATATCATTTGTACTGATTATATTTTAAGTTTTATTTAATCATGACCGTTCATGTCATTGTAAAAATTATACAATGGCAATTTTTGTAAATTTTACTATAAAAATTGGATTGTAACGTCATGTAAATACCTTTTAAATTTATATATATTATAAATTAATTTAATCTTGTGAAATTGAGAAACAATTTTTTTTTATTAATCTTCCGTTCTACAAAGATTAATACTGTTTCATCTTCATTCCACGTTTCATGGCTAATCCTAATGATTAAATACAAAGTCTCATAAAAGTCCTAGCTATTAGTGAGAGTCCAAAAAGTCCATCATATTAAACATAAAATTGTCTATGTTTGTCATTTTCGCAAATCCTAGTTTCACGGGCGGTATTTTTAATGGATCCGGGTTGCATCTGTTTTTAACCCGGTTTCAGTCTGAATAAATAGTAATTTTCAGTTTCTTTTTCCTTTTTTATATCATTCATTGCCTTTCTCCTTTCTCTCTGGCAGTTTTCATCAATTTTGGCAATTCAACCAAGGTTTACAAATTCCTGATTGTTCAACTCGCGATTCTTCAGGTTTTGTTGTTTTTCCATGTTCAATTTTAGTTTTTGAAATTGTTTAAGTTGGTTTTATACTTTTTTTGAATTTTCGGTTGTTGTTGTGCTCTATTAGAGTTTTCAATGGATCGATCGAACTGTAGCCGAAGATTGGAGATCGACGGAGATCGAAGATCGGACGGAGGAGTTGAGATCAGAGATCGAATGGAGGAGTTGAGATCGGAGATATCCATGTTTATAGGAGTATATATTTTGCTGCTCCATTAGGATCAATCCGAGAGAAGCAACTACTGTTATGTGTTTGAGAATTGAGAAGTAGAGAGAGAAAAGGAAGAGAGAAAATGGAGAGCCTATTGAAGGAACATAGAGGTGGTGAAACGGTGCTGGATCTGAGCCCGCGGTGGACTTGCGGCGGTGAAGTTGAAAACATCTACGGTGAGGATCGCGCCACCGAGGATCAGATCGTCACTCCTTGGACTGTCTCCGTCTCCAAGTATATAAATTACAACTTCGCCAACTTTCGTTCACTTCCACTTCTACTCCTATTTCGATTAATCGATTTCTACTTGATTTACGTGTTCATGTTCAAGGATCGATTAAGATAACCGAGAGTATGATTATGAATTTGTGATTCATAATTAGTTTCTTACTCTATTTTTTGCTGTTTAATTCTAGCTTAGTTATGTTTTTTTTAGTTTTCGTTGTTCTGCGCTGTTAGGGTTTTCCAATGGTTGGATCGATCTTGAATGAGACTGTTGCTGGAGATCGGAGATCAAAATGAGGAGTTGAGATCGAAGATCGAACGGACGAGTTGAGATCGGAGATCGATCCGAGGAGTTGAGATCGATCGGAGTGAATTACCACCATATTCCTCCCTATTTGCTTGATCCAGATTAATTTCAGGTATGATTTATGCCTTCTATTTCGCCTGAACTCACAATCGCCTATCATTTTGTATTAGCAATCTGCCAAATTGACTGTTCCGATTGCTTCACGTGCTTAAATTTGATGAAAAATTTGTTGGTTAGATCAAGCGTGGTGATAGTGATTTATGGACAATAGAGGCAATATCACAAGTTTGGTGTTTTAGTTGTGTACTTGTGTATGAGTAAGAAGAATGTTGAGTGGATCCAGAATTCTTTTCTTCGTTGGATGGAGAAAGTCTTTCATAAATACTTGCATAAATTGTCTAGTTTCTTGCATATATTGTCTAGTTTTTCATGGTATAGATTTTTCTGAATTTTTTGTGTGAAACTGTCTAGTTGTTACATTATATTGTCTAGTTTTTACATCATATTGACTAGTTTATGCGAGGAATTCTCTAGTTTTTACATTATATTGTCTAGTAATTCTCTAGTTTTTACATTTTCACCTTCACCTTCAACTATCAAATTTACTAACTGATCTCAACATATTTGTCTAGTTTTTAGAGGATATTGTCTAGTTTTTACGAAATATTGTCTAGTTTTATTATCAAACATGAACATAATTGTCTATATTGTCTAGTTTTTACACTATATTGTTTAGTTTATGAAAGGAAATTCTCTAGTTTTTACATGATATTAAATTTATATTATATTGTCTAGTTTTTACATCATATTGTCTAGTTTATGAGAGGAATTCTCTAGTTTTTACATTATATATCTAGTTTATGAGAGGAATTCTCTAGTTTTTACATTATATTGTCTAGTTTATGAGAGAAATTCTCTAATTTTTACATTATATTGTCTAGTTTATGAGAGGGATTCTCTAGTTTTTGTATAAATATTCTATGTTTTTTTGTATAAATTGTCAAGCTTGATTGGACTAGTAAACTTGGAACTTCTGACTGTGGTGTTTTTCTGATGAAGCATATGAAGCTGTTCCAAGGAACTCCTTTTCCTTGCAAGGATCTAAGAGACCTTCTGCTGATGATTATTTTGAAGAGGGTGTATTGGATGATTTGAAGAAGAATGTTCTGAAGAAACTAAAGCAATCGAAGAAAAATTATTGTTTTTGAACTGATGGTGATATTGTCTAGTTTTGTAAATGAATTGTCTAGTTTTATTACTTATCCAGAAATTAACTCGGTGAAACATAATTGTCTATTGTATAGTTTTTACACTATATTGTTTAATTTATGAAATGAATTCTCTAGTTTTTACATGATATTAAATTTACATTATATTGTCTAGTTTATGCGAGAAATTCTCTAGTTTTTACATTATATTGTCTAGGAATATGGTGAATTTCTTATTTATACTTGACCCGTTTTTAATGAATCCGGGTCAAAAGATCCGCGAAAAACCATCGAAAACCAAGTCGAGAAAAAATGTGTAATTGTCTAGTTTTAATATTTGAAGGGGACTTTCGAGACTTTCCTATATATAGGGGTCTCTCGCAAGACGTACTGATGATTAAATGACTTACCGTTTATTAATCAGGAAAATAATGAGGCCTTCTCCAATGGGGTATGAAAGTTGAGTATGTAAATTTTACATACGTTTGATGATGTCTCCAGCCATGATGAATTTACAAACGCGTTTGTAAATTACAAACGCATTTTTGTAAATTACAAACGCGTTTGATCGGCTGATCTTGCCATTTTCCTTTATTTTTTTCAATTTTTTTGTTTCATTCTCCTTTTCTTTATTTCTCTTTCTATTTTGTTTATTTTGTGTTGTTTGTTTTATTTTCTCCTTTTTCACTCTATTTCACATTTTATTTTCTTTCCTTTTCTATTTATAATATTTACTTTTTAAGGTTTATAATTATATATAAAACCTTAGTTGTAAAATTCATATATTCGAATTCACTTTTAAAAACGAACTTACATAATATAAATGTGGGGTTATTACATACCCCCCCCCTCCCCCCGGTTAGATAGGGACATTGCATCTAAGCACCAGTTAGTTCAACAATTACATCTAAGTCTAAAAAGCTGGTTTTTTGTTGACCAGCTTATAAGTTGAAATTCCTTAGTGGACAAACAAACAGGTCCTTAGTTTATTTTACCCCCTTTTCGATTTTAATACACAATAATGTCAAAAAATAAATAAAAAATGGAAAAATAATTTAGGTTGAATAAAAAATTATGAACAGTAAATAAAAAACAGAAAAAAATATTTTTAAAATATTTTTTTGAAAATAAATAAAAATTAGAAAAGTTATTTAAAAAAATATGAAAATAAATAAATAATATAAAAATAATTATTTGGATAAAAATGAAAAATAGAAAAATGATTTTAAGAAATAAAAAAGAAATTACCAAATAAAAATTGAAAAATAAATAATGACATAAAAATGTTTATAAAATAAAAAATTATGAAAAATAAAATAAAAATATAAACAAATTTGAAAAATAATATAACGTTAATTAACACATGTTTCCTTTCACTTCCATGGAAGCTCCATCCATTCCAGGAAGGTGAAAGTGATTTGTTAGAGATATGTGAGTGAAAAATAATAAATATAAACTAATTAATAATTTAAATTTTTTATCAATTATGAAAAATAAATAAAAAACTGAAAAATAATTTAAAAATAAAAAATTAAGGAAAATAAATAAATAACAGAAAAATTATTTTAAAAAAGGTATTGAAAAATAATTGATAATTGAAAAGGCATTGAAAAATTAAAAATTACAAAAAAAAAACATAAATGTGTTTAAAAAATAATGAAAAAAAATAAAAATACAGTATCAATTAACCCATATTTCAATTTTAAAATTTTAATTTTTTTTATCCCTTTCACGTTCATGGAAGCTCCGACAGAGTTTCCGTGCTTTCTGCAATGGAAGTTCATCCATGGAGTTTTCAATAAAGTTAAATAAAAATTAATAAATTATAAATATTATTATTTGAAATAGGAAGAATAGGAATAGCAATCATGATTGGACTGATCTCTCTCCATGCCCTCCTAATCGTGTAAGAATGATTTTATTTTGGAATTTTACAAAGTTTTTAAAAATTTTGGGATTTTATAGGGACTTAATTGAGGGTCTTAAAAAATTGAAAGGGCTATCCTTTTAAGAATTAGATGAGCCTTGGGGATCACTACTGTAATTTAGAAGTTCTCATTATTTAAATAGATGCCATTAAATCTTAAAAACAAGTATGAAGTTCTAGAAATTGTAAACTATCCTTCAACCTTTTTATATTTATATGTTTGATAGGTGAAAATTGAAATTAAACCTCCAAAATGTTTAAAAATCAAAATGGGACCCTCCTGAACATTTACATACAAAGGTATCTTAATATACAAGTTAATTAATAATAGGTTTAAATATAAATTATATGTAAAAAAATCAATTACATCCAAGTCCACACGTCATCAATAAGTTAAGCCTGTTTGGCTAAAACTAAAAGCTGATATTTTAGCAGGGGTAAAAATGACTTTTCCTGGTTTTAATTCGCCAAAAGTCAAATTCGTGGACCTACATGTAATTGATTTATATCGATCAGGACTTGCATGTTATTGTTGATCTAACTGGTACCCAAGTGTAATTAGAACATCTAAAAGGGGTACTGGATGAAATTCACCCTATAAATGTACTTCAACAAAATAAAAAGGCTACAAATTATAAAAATGAAAACACACAACACAAACGATAATTTAAAAATATTGAAAACTTCATCGTCCACCATGACGTTGCCATATATGCTCCATCAAATCATTTCGCAATGCCAAAACCCGGGTTGGATCGGTTGAACGCGTTCTCTGCTCGACATAATTCTTCCATGTGTATGGAATATTGTGATCGGTTCGACAATTGTTTCACCTTCCAATGAATCATAATCACCCTTCTTGTAATAATGTGCATACTTATGACCTTCATCCTCCACAATCATATTGTACATAATAATGCAACATCTAATTATCTTAGAAAGCAATTTCGGATCCCAAAAATGGGCCGGACCACGAACAATAGCAAATTGTGCTTGGAGTACGCCAAATGTACGCTCGACATCCTTCCGATAACTCTCCTGAAACTTAGCAAACAACTTTTGTTTTTCGTCCAAAGGGGATCGAATGGATTTCACAAAAGTTGGATAGTCGAGATATATGCCATAAGCCAATTAGTAACCCGTGTCATATTCGTGTCCATTGACATTAAAGTTAATCGGCATAGTCTTACCACCATAAAGATCATCAAAAACAGGAGAACGGTCAAGAACATTAATGTCATTATTACTACCTGGAACACCGAAGAATGCGTGCCAAATCCAAGTATCGTAGGATGCAACTGCTTCGAGCACGATTGATGGATGACCACTCCTTCCGGTAAACTGTCCTGCCCAAGCTGTTGGGCAATTCTTCCATTGCCAGTGCATGCAATCAATACTCCCGATCATACCGGGAAATCCTTGTTGCTCAGCTACATGCAATGATCGAGCAATGTCTTCTCGGTTAGGCTTTCTCAAGTATTCTTCTCCAAAATTAGCAATAACGCCATCTACGAAATGAACAATACACTCGAGCAACGTAGACTCACCCATGCGCGTGTACTCATCAAGTGAATCTGCACTACAACCATAGGCTAACATACGCATTGAAGCAGTGCACTTTTGAATAGAAGACATACCTAATGTTCCGACAGCATCTCAACGTCGCGTAAAATAAACATCGGTCACCTCAAGACTGTTTACAATTTTGAGAAACAAAGGCCTTTGCATTCTGAACCTTCGGCGAAAAAAATCGCTCGGGTAATCCGGATTTTCCATAAAATAGTCCTCCATGATTCTTTCATGACCGTCGACTCTCCTTCGGTTGATGACTCTCCTTCCAGAAGAACGTCGACGACGACTTGATTCTGCCCGTTCTTAATTCTTCCTCAATTTCGGCAAGAAATACATTGACACATTCATTGGTCATTTCTCGTGTTTCAGTATCAGTACTACTTGAGGAAGAAGATGAATCCATTTGATCGTATATTTGAGTATTTTAATTTTTTTAGTGGAGGATAACGTATCGAATTTAATCTTTGGTTGGAGTGATTGGAGAATTTAGGTGTGTTAAACTTTGGAATGGACTAGTCTATATATAGAGAATTTAATAAGAATAATTAAAAAAAAAAACATTTGGTAGAGCAGTGTGCTTAAGTATACAAAGGAGCAATGGGAAAAAATGCAATCCAACTCACCCAAAAGTACATCATCTTCTCAATCATCTAATCAATCGTCACATATGAACCCTTACCATTACTCCCCATCCGAACTCAACTTCAATCAAGCCAACCTACATTCACATTCGAACTTTGCTAGTTCCACATTTCATAACTCTATGATTTCCGACGTATATCGACATATGCCATCATTCTTGGATTATGCCAATAATTCTCCATTCCAATTCACGGCACCAACACCGACCTATGTCAATCCTAGCCAAGTAGCCAATGAAGATGTTAAAAGCGATGAAGAAGTTGAAAGCGATGACGACGATGATCCAAAAGGGAAGGGAAAGGCAAAGGAAAACGTTGTGCGTATCCCATGGACCGATGGAGATCAATTGCTATTATGTCAATCTTGGATACATATTAGTGAAGATTCGGTGGTGTCTAACAATCAAAATGCCATACAATTTTGGAACCGTACATCTAATTATTTCAATTCTCATCTTCCCGAAGGCCGTCCTTCGAGGGAAACAACATCACTAAAACAAAAGTGGCATGCCATAAGTGGGTTCGTTGCCGCATTCATTGGTTGCTTCGATGAAGTTGAAAGGGCCCATAGAAGTGGTTGTTCGGTCGAGGACCAAAAGAAGGCGGCTCTTAGTCTTTGGTACCCACGTGTCAAAAAGCCCAAGGCCAAAAGGGATGAAGTGTGGAAGTATGATGCATGCTACGAACTCTTGAAGGATTGCCCAAAATGGAGGGCTTATGCATTCGTCGATGTCGAGAAACCAAAACGTGTCCGGCTCAATGAGGTCGGTCATTTCACATCTTCCGGTGGTGAAACCGAAGGTGATCCAAGTAATTATAATGCCGCCGGTGAGTCTACACCGATCAACCCACTTGTGCGCCCGTTGGGAAGAAACCGTGCAAAACAAAATAATAAGGCAAAGGGAAGTTTATCCACATCCACCGTTAGTTCAACCACCCCTTCCGTTGCAAGAACTTATATGAATGATTGTAACAATCTAGACAAGTTGAAGTTTGTGATGAAGTATGAAAAATTGATTAGACAAGGTGAAGAACCCGATGAGTCTGTCACAATGTTTTATAACATATACAAGGCTCACCTAGCAAAGGCGGCGGCCGCCGAGACCGGGGAGGATGAGGACTAGTATCCTAATTTCATGTAGTGTTTAATTTTATGTAATGTACTATTTTATCTCAAGTAGTGTAATATTTTTATGAAGTATTGTAATTTTTTTATTTTCGAATATTGTAATTTTTCAATTTTTATTTCATGTTATTTTACTTAATTACCGAAATTTAAAACAAATTTGAAGTATGAATTATGTAGTTTTAAAAGAAATGAGAAAAGAATAGTGTAGTTTAAAAAGAAATGAGAAAAGAAAATGAAAATGTGAGTATGATAGGGTTTGAGGGTTGGAGATAGAGAGTTTGATAGAGTTTGAAGTTAGTGGAATGATGACGTGGCAATATGATAGAGTTTGATAGAGTATGAAGGTTGGAGATGGCCTAATGTCCAAGAATGCACCCAGAAAGAAACACAAGAAATCCATATCGCGTTACTCGACCTTTTCCTGGTCTATGCAATTTTGCAGATTTTGAAAACATTGATGTCTAAACTCCTTTTCATAGCATGACTCTCCTTACATGAAAGAGTAAGGATTTGTTCTCTTCAACTGAAAACTCATTCAGTTAAGTTCTGCTTAGTTATATTTTATACTACAATTCATTAAGTCCAGTTCAGTAAATTTCAGTTGAAGAGAACAGAGCCTAAGTATCCTGAAAGACGGTCTCTAGATAATTTATCTAAAGATGAGCTTATATTGTCAAGAAAATTACCGATATTATTAATCAAAACACCTATGTTTTCAACATTGGTATTTTTTTCATATTACAACAAAACTTATTTCGTTAACAACATAGATGTTTTAAGTAATAATATGGATGGTTTTATTGATAACATATGTCGTTTCTATCTAGAGACCGTCTTTTATGAGACTTTGTGTTGACGGAATAACTCGGGTTATAATCCAATGGAATTAAGTTGGTGAATTGATTGAATCGATGAAATCGAATTAGACGAAGATCCAAAAAATTAGGGTTCATAAAGATGAATTGGGGAAGAACTTTAACACAAACTCTCATGAGAGACGGTTTCTAGATAATTTATCTAGAGACGTCATATATTATCAATAAAACCATCCATGTTATTAGTTAAAACGCATATGTTGTTAACGAAATAAGTATTTTGTCAAAGTAATGATATAATCCAACAAAAATCGAGTGGGGAAATCAATTGTTTCTCCCCATGTTTGCTCAATTTCGCCGAAAACAATACAAATCCCACTAAAATGATGATAATACCCAGGCTCACAAATAGCGCGTGTCTTACCGACATTCTTTCTTTTGTCTCGTCTTCCTTCTTCTCTTCCACATTCATTCTTCTTTCTTCTGTCTCGTCTTCTACAGTTGTCTTCTTATTTCTTCTGTCGTCTTTCTTCTTCTCTTCCACATGGTTAAACGATCTATATCAATTTTCTGATCTTACTTCGAGCTTCATGTAGATATAGGTTTATTTTATTTGGAGATCTAATCTCGATTAATTTCCGGTTCAGGCTATTTGAAAATCCGAGTAAATTGACGGTGGTAGATTGTGGAGAGAATCTCGAGGGTGATGTAGACGGATCCGAGGCTGCCTTTTCCGAGGAGGTTTTCGGAGGAGATGGAAGATTGGAGAAGAGAGTAGTCGAATTGGTGAATGGTGTAGGGTCTTGTATTGGTGATTTGGTGAGTTTGGTTTTGGGTAGTAGATCGTCCCAGTTGGATGAATCGCAGGTGGAGATTGCAGAGTGGGCATTGCAAGAAAGGAGCGTTCTTGATTGTCAAATTCACAGGAAAGATGGCTGCAATTAAAGAACAGACATCTTACCTGTGAATCGGAATCTCCTACAATTTGAGGATCGATAAGTGTTTATGTGAATTTTGCATAGACCAAAATGGGGAACATGGGTGAATTGTTGAGTTGTTGAAGGTGCTTGAATCGAATCTCTCTCGGTTAAGTAGTACTGGATGAGTGTGGAAACAGTTTAAATTAATTGTTGACGTTTATTCGTGTGCAGTGCAGGGGCGTATTGGTGGGAAATCTGTCTGCTCGTCCCTGTCTCTGTTATGGCTTGGTTTGCTCCCACCTATTCGGCAGAATTCAAGTGTAAGCAACAAAACTGACGTTTCATGCCCTTCACGTACAATCTAGCGTGAGCTTGGTTTTCATGCGTTTAATCCTATATAAATCACATTTCTTAGTGTCAAATATAGTATTTCGCTGATATAGCAGTTAGAAGTCTACGAGAATGCATTCGTTGAAAAATCGAGAAGTAAAAAGTCCCATATTTGGTTAACAAAAGTGCAGTTGTTTCGCATCTATTAGTTAGAATAGAAGAAAGTAAATGGAGTCGGCCGGCGAATCGACTCAGAATGAGTGAAACACTTTTGATAATTAGAATGATTTTGGGTTGCAGGACTACTGAAGGTCTTGATGGAGGCCAGTCCACAGCTCTTGGCAACAGTAGACCAGTCGAACACAACCGTTCTGCATGCTGCAGCAGCTCAAGGACATCTGGAGGTGGTTAATTTTCTGATGGAGAAGAATAGCAGTCTGGCTGCTATTGCTAGAAACAATAATAAAACGGCATTGCATTCTTCGGCTAGAAATGGTCACTTTGAGGTTGTGAAGGCCATCTTAAGCAAAGAACAAGAAATCGCGATTTGAAAAGATAAGAAAGGACAGACTGCTCTTCATATGGCTGTCAAGGGAAACAGTACTCAAGTTGTTGATGAACTTATCACATCAGCACCTTCTTTATTGACGATTGTTGACAGTAAAGGCAACACTCCGTTGCATATTGCCACAAGGAAAGGTCGCTAGCAGGTATAATTCCCCTGCATTTATCTATAATTTCAGTAACAAGTCTTGTCTTGGTTCAGATTCAAGACATCGGACTCTAAGAAGCATTGTAAAATGGATACAAAAAAGGCGATTTCTCTGTTTCACTAATCAATTGCAACTGAATCCTGCAGATCGTTCAGACGCTACTAAAGTATACTGGAATCAACAAAGAAGCGATTAACATGGCAGGAGAGACATCCTTTGATACAGCTGAGAAAACCGGGCAATTAGAGATTGGGAGTATTTTGCGAGAATATGGAATCAAGAGCGCGAAATCCATAACCCCAAAACAGGCCCCAAGTGCAGCCAGAGAACTGAAACAAACCGTGAGCGACATTAAACATGAGGTTCATGACCAGATCGAGCACACTCGCCAATCAAGAAGAAAGATGAATGGCATAGCAAAGAGACTCAACAAAATGCAATCTGGATCCACCATAATAAGCTGGTACATGATTCTTATGGGTACAATCACAAGAGGCAGTCCACTTCCTACAGCAGTACGTTCATATGCAGGTATAAGCAGAGTCAATGTGTTCCAGCCCACGACCTCCAGACAGCCAGCTTGGATTCCACCAGTAGCTGGTACGGTTAAAGTAAATTATGATGCTTCTCTTAACAAAAATCAACAGGGCGCCAGTGCGGGAGTGGTTGCTAGAGACAATGAGAGACGAATTCTAGCAAGGAGATGACAGGTTTTCCCTTCTATTCTTTCCGTGGAAGCTGCAGAAGCATTAGAAGCTCGCTGTGCTTTTGTTTTGGCGTATGATATAAATTTTCAGCACATGATTATTGAAGGAGATGGCTTCAATGTAGTGAAATAACTTCTTAGTTCTTCTCAGTCTCTTTCAGCAGCAGGTTCAATAATTTAGGAAGCCAAAAACTTGGCTCTTTTTTTTTCCCAAACAGTTGCATTTGATTTTATTAGTAGTGCTAATAAGTTGGCTCATTCATATTAGCTAATAATGTTGACTTTGATAGTTTTGGGTTCTCAGATTTACCAGTACTCTGTTTGAGTGCATTTATGAAATGTTCTTTCTCAAGAAAATTAGTTAAATAGATATATCCATTTCCACCAATAGATACTATATGCATGTAATTAGAAGGAAGAGGGGTTGATAGATTAAATCCTGCAAGTTACTAATATCCACTGTGACTTAATATACTAATCAAATCATGCAAATTGATTTAAGTCATTCATTTTAATAAGATACAAATGTAACTCAATTTATAATTGACTGGTTGGACTTGAATCCATAACGAGAATTCAAACGGGATCACTATAGGGATAGAAAGTGATAAAAAATTAATAAGACAAAGTGGATATCGAAAAAAATAAAACGTAACCTCTGGATTCGAATATATACATATAGCTAGCTAGGAGCTACTGAATTCTATGAGTGAATGGTTCCACAATTCTCAACATTAACTCATGCTTTTGATTTTATTGTAGCAAGTGGAACTAATAGCATACGTTCGATACCAATTCAGAATAGATATTCTAGCTCTTTGAGTTCTGCTGAACTTGAAGTCCATGGTATGCTTGTGTTCAATTATTTCATTTCGAGTCTTTAAGGCTAATAGTATTGTTTTGCAAAGAAGAGTTATTTGTTTTCTATTTCAGTGCAGGATATTTAATCCTGAAGATTTCTATGAAGACTCTAACTTCTGGAGATCTGCTTTGAAAAAAATTTGGCCTTTGATTTTTCATGTTATTTTCTCTGACCATCCGAAGAGGCCTGGTGATGAAGATCCATTGCCTCCATATAACATCGTGAGCAATGTGATGGACATGAGTGCTCATTATGGAGATCTCAACTAGCCACAACCAGTTTTCTCACATAGACAATTCACTACAAGAAATCCGCCGTTTAGCGACGGCCATTAGCGACGAATCGCTAATTTTAGCAACGGAATGGAGACGGATTGAGCGACGGATGTTTTTCCGTCGTTAAATAGCGACGGATTTATTTATCCGTCGCTATTTAGGGACGGATATTAAATCCGTCCCTAAATAAGTTGACCAGCTTACAAAATAAAAAAAATTAAAAAAAGGTAACTAGCGACGGATCGCGTTCCGTCGCTAGTTAGAGACGGATTTTAGCGACGGATAGCGATCCGTCGCTAAAACCTTGATACCATCGGGCAGTAGCCCTTTCTTCCCCATTTTTCTTCCTTCTTCCTTCTTCCTTCGCCATTTCCAATTTTCCGACCAAATCTCGACCGTTCCGGCCAATTTTGGAGTCTTCTCGAAGCTCGTGGGACAAGGAGCTCGTGTGGTCAACCAATTTCATCTTTTCACCAGCTAAATCGAAGGTATTTTGGCTAAAACATTAACTTTGTCAAATTTGGGAATTTTGTTAATTTTGACTAATTTGAACAATTGAACGTTTATTGTAAGTATGTAGTAGTTAGTTTAGCTTATATTACGTAGTGTGTTAACTTTGAGATGTTCAATTGATGTATTGATTGTGAATTTGAATTTTTAGTATAATGTTAGAATGTTTGGAAGTATGTAGGGTTGTTAATTTGATATTTTCGTATATGTAGTAGGATTAGAAAGATTTAGTTTAGTGTTTTGGAACCCTTACTTGTTGACAAATTTGGGAATTTTGATAATTTCGACTAATTAGATCAATTGTATGTTTATGGGAGATATAGTATACTAGCTAGTTAACTTTGTGCAATTGATATATTGATTGTGAATTTGTATTGCTAATTATTATAATGTTAGGATGTTTGTAATTAAGTACGTAGTAATTTTGATTCGATAAATTCGTATATATACACTAGATTATGAAGATTTAATTAAGTGTTTTGAGACTATTTGGTGATTATATTAACGTAAAATGCATGTTATAAATCTAATAATTGTAGACGTGTCAGGCTAATCATATAATTATGAATCCCGATCGTTCATGGATGTACCGTCGCATAGTAAATGGCAGAATTCAGTCTAGTTTTGTGGAAGGGGTTGAATCCTTCATCATTTTTGCGCTTACACAAACTACTTGTTTGAGTGGGGGGAAGATGAAGTGCCCTTGCAATGCGAACAAATGTAAGAATAAACAATTTTTGCCTCCTGAAACGGTAGTGGAGCACTTGAAACGTAAGGGGTTCGTGTCTTAGTATGAGGTATGGTGTTATCATGGTGAGACACGAGCACCGTTCATGGATTATGAGCATCTCTCAAAGCGTAAAAGGAAGGTGAAAAATGTGATCGGAAGTACTCAAAACACGTCTACATCTGATGCTAATTATGATCATGAACGGATGGAGCAAATGGTGTATGATGTTGCGGGTCCAGAGTTCATGGACACCAGAGAGCCAGTAACCGAGGGGGATGTGGAGGAGCCTCCGAATCCTGCGGATCAGGTGTTCTTTGACTTTCTGGAATCAGCAAAGAAGCCGATTTATCAGGGATGTAGGCTGAGCGAGTTGTCTTTGTTGGCTCGGCTAATGAGTTGTAAGGCTAATGGCCAGCAATCTGAAGCGAGCTTCAATGAATGGGCACAATGAATGGGTCGCGAGCTATTGTTACAGATCACGTGATGGAGGTTAGTAAATATGTTGTTTATGACTTGGAATATGATACATAACAGTTTTTAGCTTTCATTTCAATCAACTAACTACTTGTTTGCACATATGTTTTTTTAGGCCAATAAAGGACAGCCGAAGAGTGCTCTGTACCACTTCAAGAAGGCTAAGCTGAAGAATGGCATCTGGACTGACGTGAGGGCCGAACGTATTGCGGTACGTTTATTTCTTAAGGTTAATTACATGTGTATTTGAGTATTTTAATTAAAGTGATTCCTAAAATTACATCTCATTTCGTATGCAACCAACAATTGCAGAGTGAGGTCGAGAGGAGGATGGACGAGAGGATGATCGACGGTCATGAGCTGTCAATTGAAGAGCAAGACCAGATCTTCTTCGAGGTCAACCCAATGGACAACAAGGGTCGAATGTATGGATTGGGAAGTTTAGGCCCTTCCATGAATTCTGGTAGCTTCTCAGTGTCCCAGGGATCAGGATCGCGATCTAACCTCTACACGCAGCAGCAGTTTAACGAGATGATGACTCCTCTCCAACAGGAAATAGCTGCGACCAAGGCAGCTTACGAGCAAGTGCTTGAGGAACAGGCTCGTATGGCCAAGCGGATGGACGATTTGACCCAGATGTTCAGTAGCTCTTCCCAGTCTCACCCACCGCCTCCTCCCGATTATCCTTAGTTACATCAGACTTGTTATGGATAATTTGACACTATTTCACCTTCTAATTCTTGTTTCGGATTATTTGTAGATAATTTATATAGTTTCGGATATATTAATGCAATTTAATTGTTTCGGGTATATTATCTATGACTAAAAAGAATTATTTAAAAAAAAAAAAAATAGAACTAAGCCGGTGAAAAAACAGGTGAAAAAGAAATATTTAAAAAAAAAAAAAAATTCAAACAGTAGATTTAGCGACGGAATTATGTACGTCGCTAAAACATATAAATTCCGTCGCTAAATACCAATCGAACTAAGCCGGATTAGTTCGTGAATTTAGCGACGGAATTATTTCCGTCGCTAAACCCCGTCTCTAATTAGAGACGGATACAGAATCCGTCGCCAATGCGGACAAACTGGTCAACGGATTAATCCGTCGCCAGTGCGTCGTTATTTAGCGACGGATCCCTTATCCGTCGCTAAAAAACATTGCGACGCATTGTTTGGGGACGGGGTATTATCCGTCGCTAAGGATTTAGCGACGGATCGGTCCAGTTTTAGCGACGGATAATTCCGTCGCTAAAACTGGTTTTTTTTGTAGTGATTGTATGTTGTATTGTCAAGAGCACGAAGATCATCGCTAAAACAGTAGATTTAGCGACGGAATTATGTACGTCGCTAAAACATATAAATTCCGTCGCTAAATACCAATCGAACTAAGCCGGATTAGTTCGTGAATTTAGCGACGGAATTATTTCCGTCGCTAAACCCCGTCTCTAATTAGAGACGGATACAGAATCCGTCGCCAATGCGGACGAACTGGTCAACGGATTAATCCGTCGCCAGTGCGTCGTTATTTAGCGACGGATCCCTTATCCGTCGCTAAAAAACATTGCGACGCATTGTTTGGGGACGGGGTATTATCCGTCGCTAAGGATTTAGCGACGGATCGGTCCAGTTTTAGCGACGGAATTATCCGTCGCTAAAACTGGTTTTTTTTGTAGTGATTGTATGTTGTATTGTCAAGAGCACGAAGATCATCTGCGATGATGGTATTGATTAGACCGCCTATAGTAGACTCCGATGACCACACAAAGACAAGAAATATTGTTTACACATAAATCTTACTGAATCAAATATAAGATTATGCAATATATAAACATTAACTTTTTGGTTGCGATTGAGAATGATACATTTTCAAATATTATTCTTTTCTTATGTAACTTCTACATTTTTATAACATTAACCAACTTTGACAATTAGGCTCTGTTCTTTTCAACTGAAATTTACTGAACTGAACTGAACTGAATTGTAGTATAAAATATAACTAAGCAGAATTGAACTGAACTGAACTGAGTTTTAAGTTGAAAAGAACAGAGCCTTAATCATAAGATTACATAGATATCGGTAGAATTGTACCGAGGCAGATCAAATACTTATAACTTAACAAACCATAGAGTAAGACCAGAATACGTTGCCTCACACGCGTAGCGTGTGATGTAAATTCTAGTTATAATATGAAAAAAGACCAATGTTGACCACATAGGTGTTTTGATTAATAATATCGATAATTTTCTTGACAATATAGGTCTGTCTCTGAATAGAGACCGTCTCTCAGGATACTTACTCAAACTTTAATTGGCTGGAATAATAATAAATTAATTTTAACTTTAATGATTGAATTTATATTATATATGACATTACAATCCTTTTTTTATAGATATATTTACATAAATTGTCATTGTAAAATTTACAAGTCTTCTGGACGGTTATGATTAATTACAACTTAAAATAAAATTTATACAAACGATCTAACAGTCGTATATGAGTACAACTGAGATGAATGTAGTTAAGCCGTATAAATCTAGTCGGACCTTACAATCGCCCATTCTAACAATAGAAACTGTGGAAGGGAGTGTAGTACTAGGTACGTAGTCACATTCTAACAATAGAAACTGTGGAAGGGAGTGTAGTACTAGGTACGTAGTCACCCATCCATCCATCTTGCGCATAAATCTCATAAACAAAAATAAAATAATGAATTCATATATTTTATCCGGCTGCAAATGTAGATCAGCATAACAAACCAGAGTAAGCAAGAACAGACAAGATTGACTTTTTCATGCGTATTTTATCTGCACACGCCATTTGCTGTCAACAAGCCCGTTGTTTTCGCCAATTCACAGTGAAGAAGATAGAAGCAGAAGCTCTTCTATATATATCAGCCTTGTCTTGTGTATGAGTATACGTGCCTTGTTGCCCACACATAATTAATAAAACACAGCCATTAATGCGCCGTATGGTTATCCAATTGTATTGCGGTGGGAATACAATCTAACACTTTTCTCTTTTCTAGGCTCTGTTCATATTTAGAACCAACTAAAAACACAACCCAGATTCTCCTTTTAACCAAAAACGCATAAAGGTCGAGTCTTGGAGAAGATAAAGAAAAAAAGATGAAATTTTGCAAGAAGTATGAGGAGTACATGCAGGAGCAGAAACAGGGGCATGCCTCCAAGAAATTGCCGACTGTGGGTTTCAAGAAATTGAAGAAGACCTTGAAACGTTGCAGGAGACATGGAGATGGAATTGATGGTGATTGTGATGATGATAACAATAGTACTAACAATGTTGATAATTGTAACCCCACCAACTGTTTGCAACATTGCCCAGGTGAGATCCGATTCGATTTTATCTCTGTTTTTTATCGTGTAATCATGTTTGTTTTCAATTTTATAG
The DNA here is from genome assembly GCA_026545765.1 of Plantago major. Lineage (NCBI taxonomy): Eukaryota > Viridiplantae > Streptophyta > Magnoliopsida > Lamiales > Plantaginaceae > Plantago > Plantago major. Next base: position 36,840,596 of record CM048839.1, read on the forward strand.
AATGCATCTAGACACCAATTATCGATACTCGTAGATTGATCGATTGCAATTCAACCAAATAGATGGTCATAAACTCTGTTTGGATAAAATCAAGAAAATCCCCAGGAATTAAGCGCAGAATGGGGCCTCAGACATTATGCGGTACATCTGTCAAGGAGGAGAATATTGGAGTATTAATATAAATGACTAGATTCCACAACTATTTACAAATTCGATCTTTTGGATGAGATGGAATTCTATAAGGGAATATACATCTGCCTTGTCAGTTTGTGCTGTCTGTTTGTGGTTGCTACTTTTTCTTTTAGGCTAAATGCACTTTGGTAGATCTTAAAGACCTTTTTTGCAATGTAGGTTATTTTAGGATAAATGCACTTTTGTGTAAACAATTTACTGAGGAACTGCAGGTTTTTGAAGCAATTTATACCTGCCCTTAAGGCCTCAATCCTACCAGCTAGCCTCATTGGATTTGTCTTTTATCTTGGAAAAGATTCATAGTTGATGAAACTAGAAATAAATTTGGTATTCTAGACTTTTTATACAGATTGTTGGCAAGTTTATTTCGAATTGATGTAATCAGATTATTAATAGCAGGCTTAATTGTTGAGCTATGTTACTTTAAGCTATTTGCCTGAATAGATAACTAGTTCCACACCTTAGTCCTTTGTGGCTCTAGATCAATATGTTACCAATTCAACTCCAATATTGATTCACTTGTGAAAGAAATAAGAAACAGGTATACTTCTAAGATGAAATTTACCCACTAGTTATTGAAATAAGTTATCCTGCAATTTTTTGTCAAACAATATGTACCATATGCAGTATCTTTTGAACCTGTACATTTCTATGTGCATTAATATCCCAAATCCTACATGAGGTACTCGTTTGTAAAATTAGTGCTATTTGATTCTATGCATCTTCATTATTCTAACCTTAACTATAATTTACCCTGTAGTCTGCGATGGGACGTTTTTCCCTTCACTTCTGGAGGAAATGTCTGAAGTTGTTGGATTCTTCAATAAAAGGGCCCAGAGATTGCTAGAGGTACACTTAGCATCAGGTTTCAGTAAGTGCTATATCTGGTTGAAGGAGAAACTAAAAGGAAATCATGTTAGGCTGATTCAAGAAGGTAGAGACCTTGTGACATATGCCATTATCAATGCCATTGCCATGCGCAAAATACTAAAGAAATATGATAAGGTTTTTTTTTTCCCCCCCCTCAAGAGCATTTGAAAATGAGTGCATCTACCTTCCCTTTATTCTGGTGTATGATAATTCGCTCAACATTGATATTGCAGGTTCACTATTCCAAGCAAGGACAGGCTTTTAAGTCACAAGCCCAGAGAATGCACCTTGAGATCCTTCAATCACCATGGCTCTGTGAACTAATGGCCTTCCACATAAACATGAGACAGACAAAAGCCAAATACAGAGATACTCATGAACTTTTACGCGGGTGCTCACTCAAGTTCCGTGATGAAAAACCATCTATTTCTTGTGATCTGTTGGAATCAGTCAAGCTTGACATTGACTTGACTTGTTCTATCTGCTTGGTAAGTTGTTCTCTGCATCCTGCCTGCTCGATCCTCTTTTGTCGATTGTCTATTTTTTGAGGAATCGGACTAAATTTAAGAAACATGAATGCTACAGGGACGTAACATTGTGATTAGTTCCACTAGTAGTAATTATAACTTTGATTGCATGAACAGTTGATGCTTGAGCTCCAACTCTGACTTGGTTTATGACATACACTCAGTTTAAGGAATCAAGAAGTTGGCCAGTAGTATATACTTCTTCATCTAAACGAATTGAGTACACCTTTTGAAGCATGGCTGTAACTGGAAGGAATAGTATGGTTAAGTGCTTCTAGTGTATATGTGTTGGAGAGGTATTGTGTTGGCCCATCGATCTTAGGAAAATGTTCATATTGTAACACATCGGATGGAATTGCTACGGGGAGGGAAACATCAAAAGTTTAAACTCACTCTTGATATCTTTGACCTTGTTAGATACTTAGAATACACCCTGTCTTTTCCCGCAAATCCTCTTCTTTACAGGAAATTCTCATCAACCCAAAGTCCAAACAAATGAAAAGTTCTTATTTTATACTATTCCTTCCGACTCCACCCATCAGTTCCTTCCCCAATTACATTGAAAACAAACCAGTTGCTAAAGGACAAACCTAAGTCACATAACATGTGTTAAAAAATGGACTGAACAATAAGTTGGTACATAATTTTCCACAGCCAACAAGCTGATTGGTGTGTTCTTTATTATTGTTGGGTTTTTCAGGAGACACTTTTTGATCCGGTTTCTCTAAGGTGTGGCCACATGTTCTGTTATACCTGTGCATGCAAAGCTGCTTCAGTAACCATAGTGGATCGGCTGAAGGCAGCACATCCCAAGGAAAAGTGTCCAATGTGCCGACAGGTAATCTTCACTTCATTTGCATTTCTATAATTAAATGTATGAATTGTGTATTGACATGCCATGTATAATTGTATATACATGACATCCCAACTCTTTTAGCAGTAATGTATTTCCTCCTGATATATTCTTCAAATACCTAACTATTACTAATAACTTGATTAAATATGATTCCAGCCAGGGGTATTTGAAGCAGCTGTGCGTTTAGAGGAGCTACATATTCTATTAGGCCGAAGGTAAAAAAAACTCTTTGCATTGAGTTCATCCCTGCATGGAGACTTGTTATAAATGTTGAATTTGTGTTTTAGCTGGTTTCAAAGTCCTTTTGTATACAGTTGTCCTGAGTATTGGGCCGAACGTCGTAAATCAGAAAAGGCAGAGAGAATTGAGCAGGCGAAGAAATACTGGGAATACCAGAGAAGCCTACTCATCGGTGCCTGAGTAGAAAGTCTGATGTCCTTGAGTTCCCTTGTTCTTGCTAGTACTAATTATCTGTTTCCTGGGTTTATTTTTAGTCTGCTGGGACTTTTAGTTCTATGAAGAGGTAATTGATGTTTTGAAATAAATTGGTGTACAGTGAAGTTGTTTAATAGATGTTAGGGGCATAACCAAGTGTTTTGTTTTACTTTCCAGAGATTTTATTTTACTAATTGCAAGGTGGCTGATGCCTTGCTATTGTAATTAAGTTGTAGTAACATGATTTCCTGTGAATTGTAATTTTTTTGTACACAAGTATAATAAAACTATGTATTTAAATGTAGCACTGGGTGTGATGCTATTTATTCTGACTCAAGTTATTGTATTTTCCTCCTTGGTCACGTTTCAACATATGGTTTTAGGGCATGTCAGTTTGAATGCATTTAAAAAAAAAAAAAATCACATCTGCATTTTTAATTTTTTTTTTTACACATCCTTGGTGCATTGAGGGCTTTGAGCCCACTCGCTTGGGCTTTGGGACTGATGTAATTGTATTCCACCAAAACTGAGTAATAATTTTGTGTGTCGTCAAAGGCGGGGGCTCATCATGTGATATTTAAATGTTGTGTCCCAAAATCATGATTTCCATTCAAAGCTATTGAAAATTACAAAATAAGTTCATTAACAATGGATCCGGGGCAATTCTTAAGCAAATAAAAATTGAAGGAGAGCGCCAAATTCAAGCGCGTACGATCGAATGAAGAATCCAACTAAGAAGCGATCATACATTGGACAGCTGGGTTTCTCAGCTATGGGGGAGATTGCAATTGATTCACATTGTGCTCTACTATGTTCAAAATTACTGGAGTCATTATTACCTTTCCCTAAGAAGGTGTTAACTGCAGTGGAGGCAATATGCAGGAAGCTTTTATGGTCAGGAGAGGTGAGAGATAACAAAAGGTCCTTAGTTGCCTCGGATGCTTTGTGTAGACCTTGTTAGAATTTTAGTCACCAAAGAGGCTAGTCCATGACTTTGCACCTCAACCAAAAGGGCCCCACACGTTGGAAATGAAGTTTCCTTAAACGTGTATAATCTACTATAGTAGTAGATGACACCTGAGAAAGAATTACTAAAATTCATTGAAAGATGAAAGAGTTATTGAAGCTCAAAGTGTGTTGATTGATGCATTGAATATGGAATGCCAAGATTTGGAATGGGAGAAGTCCCACATGGCTAAAATTGAGGAAGAATGAACTACTTATTAGTCCAAGACTTGGGTTAAGTGATTGGGCCCTTAGGGCACCCATGCTTTTGGAAGGGGGAGGAGCTAGATGCTCCTACACACGCACCCGTCTGGCTCCGCCGGGTCACTCCTACACACACACCCGCCTGGCTCCGCCGGGTCACGGGCCGTGGGCTTGAGGGTCCGGGGTCTGTGGGTCGCGGGCTAGAGTTGATTATAATCTTTTTGGGCCAGAAACCAACTATGCTTAGTTGAGTCCAATAAGATTAGTCTGAAACGAAAAGCCCAAACAGTGCAACTGTTCGGATTGGGCATGAGCGAATCAGTACGAACTGTTCGCATGGGACATATATGTTCGGAACTGTTGTACTCAGAAGTTGCAACTCATCTGCATCAGCCATGAACCATTGTGCCTGTCAGACTCAACTCTTCGAAACTATAAATAGCCCCCCAGGTTCGGATTTAACACACAACAATCCATCCTTCTTCCTTCTCTAAAACTCTCTAAAGCCTGAAGAATCCTTTATTGTATTAGTTCGCCGAGTCAAAGTTCGAGTGCTAGAACTCTGATTCAAATACTGTTGTTATATCTTGGGAGACTATTTGCTAAGTCAACCGTAAGCACCAGTGTGGGGAAAATACAGTCTTAAGGAAATAGGCCCAGCCTTTGCTCAGCAGTCTAATCCTTTCCTTACTATACACTGTTTCTGTTCCCATCCTCATACACTACCACCAAACAACAATTAAGATCAGATTCGTGGTAATGAAGATGTCTCGCATCGAACCGATGTCCCCGTTGTTCCTGCTCCTGCTGTTCGCATCAATGCCACTCCCAACCATGGCAAAAAGCCGGAGAAGTTCCTGGGTTCCAACTTCAAAGGAAATGAAGATGTTGTTCTACGGCGACAATTAATTTGGACAGCTATCTCAAGGCTGAAACACCTACCGCTCCTGTCCTGCAAGACACTGATCCGAATGCCATGTTCTCGCTCAAGGCCACAGGATGACAACCGGAACAGGCAATTGGCCTATGATGCTTGGGTTCACAGCGATTTCCTATGTAAAAACTACATTCTCAATTGTCTTTCTGATGCACTATACACTGCCTTCTGCTATGTCAGTACTGCAAGGGAATTGTGGGAGAAACTGGACAGGAAGTACAGCGCTCAGGACGCTGGTACTAAGAAGTTCATTGTGGGGAAGTTCCTGAACTTCAAAATGACCGACTCTAAGTCTGTAATGAGTCAAGTCCTGGAGTTTCAGTCTATTCTCCACGAACTGGAACAGGAAGGCATGAAGCCTAATGAGCCATTCCTGGTCACTTCACTGATCGAGAAACTGCCACCATCATGGAACGAGTTCATGAGTTATCTTAAGTTGAAGTCCAAGGAGAAGGGGCTTGAAGGGCTGATCATTAAGCTTCAGATTCAGGAAGACAATCGGAGGGCTTTGGGCAAAGGAAAGCAGCCCATGGAAGCCAAGGCTCACCTGGTTGATTCCAAAGGGAAGCCCAAGGGGAATTCCAGCAAAAAGCGCAAGAAGCGCGATGGGGATGTGAAGTCTCAAGGGAATCAAGGGAAACCTAGGAAGATCAAGGGAAACTGCTTTAATTGCGGAAAGCCTGGGCATATGAAGGCAGATTGTAACTCGCTCAAAAAGGAGAAGGCTAATGTTGCTGAAGCAAAAGATGAACCTATTGTTGGTCCAGATAACGGCAAAGTAAAAGACTAGAGGGGGGGGGGGTGAATAGTCTTTTAAAACTTTTGTCGATAACAACTATTTCTCAGATATCTGAATAGATATCTGATACTTAGAATCAGAGTGCGGAAGACTTAATAAAGATAAGTGCAGAAATAGTTAATATGTGTGTGTGTGTGTTGCTGAAATGTAAATACAGAAAGGTAAATAACACAGCAAGTATAGTGGTATCTGGAGGTGGCGTAATCCTCCAACTAATCCACTTCGGTCTATCAGAGACCTAGAATTCACTAGAACAGATAATTGAGTTCTCCTTACAATAATCCTATTCTAAGATTCTTAACAATTGGTTCCCACCAAATGTTCCCCGAGTTGTTCCCGGCTTTCCACCAAGTACTTCTGTACTCGAAACCTTTGAGTTATTCCTAGCTTCCCAGCTAAGTACTTCCTATACTCAATAACCTTGGAGTTATTCCTTAGTTTCCCAAATCAAGTACTTCCTATACTCCGGTAACCTTGGAGTTATTCCCGATTTTCAAACTAAGTACTTCACACTCCACTTGATTATGGTGTTGGTTTTTGGTTTGAGTTGTCAGATGAGCTTCTTAATAACTTTTCAGTTATTCAGAGAGCTCTGTGAATCAAGGTACTTAATACACTTTACAGCGTATGGTATCTTGTTCGATTTTACTGACCCAAGTCTTATGATATCTGTTCAAGAGAATGAATCTCAGATAGTTGATCTTTTGATTCAACTCCTTCACAGATAGCTTTGCTTGTTTAGGATCAGGACACTTAGAACTTCAGTGTTACTCAAGATCAAAAGCTTTGGTCGCAACAGAAAGCTTTGTGAGTAAGTAAGTTGCTTTGAGAGAGTAAGACGTTCAGCGTTTGTATGCAGTTCAAGGTGTGTCTAAGGTGTCTTCTCAATCAGTCTAAGTGTTGATATTTATAGATGAATTTGAGTGCCGTTTGAATAGTATCCGTTAGGCTCAAATTCAAACTATCGATATCTGTGTATAGTACTGTAGCAGGTTTTGTCTTCTTCTCAGAAGCTGCCGTTGCTTTTATTCAGACATCTCTGTCCGTGCATTAAATGCATTGTACTATACTTTTGTCCTGTAGTGTCAACGGAACTATGCTTTATATCAGAGACTAGTGTTATCTGATTCTTTGCACGTCCTTATCTTCAATCTTCAGATACCACTTATGTTTATTGAAACAACTTTGTTTGCAATATATATTTCTTTTTCAGAAATGTGGTTAAAGCTCAAGGTATCTGAGAATAGATATCTGGACACTTTCCTTGTTTTCAGATATGTCTCTTATTTCTCAGATATCTCTTGTGACACAGTTTGTTTGAAACTATTCGTGTCTTTAAGATATCTGGCTAAGATATCTGAACAACAGATTCAGTAATCTTGTGCAGTTTTCTTCAAGTCTTCAATGTCGTTGAGCTTTCTGCTTGGATGTCTTCTTCTTGGTCTTCTCTTCATAAAATAAAAATTACATTTTGAGACCTAACATCCTATACAAGATTAGCTAGACTATCATACTTAGTGGGTTTCCTCTTTTACAATGTTCAAGTGAACCAAGAGTACTAATCACCTTTCTGAGACTAAGATAAGTCATCATGTTGCTGATCAAAACTAAACAGATATTCTTTACAAAATATCTAACAAAATTCCTAACAAATTTCTCAAGAAATTTCCCAACAAATTTCCCAACAAATTTCACAAGAAATTTCCCAACAAATTTCCCCCTTTTTGATCAGTCAACGATGACTATCTTCCCTATTACAAATCTGGATGAGGAAACAATCCACCACTTAATCATTTCTTAAGATCTTTCAATTCATATAATTAAGTGCAGAAAGTAAACATCAACCAAATCACAAGGTGTGATCTTTGCTGACAAGTTATCTTTTATAGAATACTATCTGAGAGTAAGTTCTTCAGATAAGTTACAAATAAAGATTACAGATAACTTCAATACATGATACAGTTAAGCTCAGTCAGCAAAAATACAAAAACTACATAGTAAATTAGGACAACAGGAGTAACCAAGCTCCAAGTAAACATCCTAATAGACTAGTCTTCAAGTCTTCAATCTTCAAGTTTTCAACAGTATTTCTATGGATCAGTCTGCAAATTTCCTATCTCCAAACCTTTTGATGTCATCAGAATAATCATAGAGAAGAGTTCTGACGAGCATCTCTGTGTCTCTGGCAAATCCACAGACCTCTTTGTAGGTTTTGGTAGGATTTTTCTTGACAAAATGCTTGACCCATAGGTACTTTTCCCACTTCCAGGCATGCTCTATTCTGATATCTGAAAGCTTGAAGTATTCATAGATAATCTTCAGATATCTGATGTCACCCTTGTATTGGTCTTCTGTCAGATAGAACGACTCATAGGGTTCCACAACAAGTCTTGGTCTTGTGCCTTATTGATACGGAAATATGTCCAATCCGTTAAAGGCGCCATAGAGCGTGTCCTAAAGCGCATCACGGCTTAACTAGCCAATCCAAGATCGGGTCCAAAGTGAATCGACCAAGACACCAAGTCACAATCCCCACATCCCCAGCTAGTCCGAAAGGAAAGGAAAGGACTTCCAAACCCGACCATGTCAAGACAGAGATGTTTAAAATGCGCAGAGAGAATCTCGACGCCACCATTACTTTAAGACCAAACGATAATGTACGACCATCGAGATACTTCCGTGAGACTCTTGGATCGGACATCCAGAGAGTCACCCAGGCGAATCAACCAAGCAGAGATCTGCTCGAGGGACCAACACGGACCCAACAGTGAACAAGATTACTCGGAGGAAAAGGTCCAAACTACCCTCCCAGGCCCACTTATCGGTATTAGACTACTGTTTACTAATGGGCCATGGGCCAAAGGTAGCATTAGTGTCCAAATTTGGGTCGTACACTTGGCATCACCTTATGAGCTACCTCATGAGTATATGATAACTATAAATACAGCACAAGGTCCAAGACCTTAAGGTAAGGGGATAAGTCGATAAGCGAGACCAAAGTGATATCCATTAGACCGTTCCCATTACTATTGCATTGAGAGCTACCACCTCTCCTTTGAGTGAAGCCTCTCACCGGATTGACCTTGGCAATCCGGGTAACCCATTCTAACCCCCCCCCCCCCACTTAGTCCTTTCAGGTGCTCTTTCTCGGACAACCCCCTTGTCGGACTTCAGGTTGGAGGCGGAGTTTGGATTAGGTTGCTTGCAGTGGTAGTGTTGGTGTTGAGAGGTTCATCCCCCAACATTTTGGCGCCGTCTGTGGGAAACTTTACAAAAAGCATCTGCGTTTCGAGTAAACCAATGGCAAGAACAAGACGAACAGCGAGAGCTGGTACTACAGAACTAAGAACTCCACCACCGCCATGGGACGCCCTCCACAGGGACGCAGGGCGGCAAAGAAGAGGAAGATATCAGCGAGGACACACGGCGGTCCTTCCTCGGAAGAAGGTGCGGCCCGAGCTTCTCCGACAGGAGCTCAAGGCCCACCCACACCCCAATAATTCACGATGCCTGATGGACGCATTGTCCGAACTAACGACCTTGGATTGAGCGAGGTGCAGTTTGACAGGCTGCTAACAATCATCCAAGGGTGCCTGGGATCCAACAATGCTCCTCCACAACAAGCCACTCCGCCAGTGGTTACGCCTCCTCAGGTAGAGCCAGCATTGTCTAGGAACGGACAACGTCCAATCCAGCAGAGATTAGGAGATCAGCAACCCCAGGAGGATTTGCGAGATCTATTGGACAGGCGGGCCTCAGCCTCGCAAATCCGAGGGTAAGGAATCTATCAAGTGAGGAGAGAGCGCCAAGACGTGAACAATAGACACCCGGAAGTTCCACTCCCAGTGCCTCCGAGGGACATGGATCAAGTGGCGGAAACAATTCCAAGAGCCCGCATGAACGAACTTCCCGCGGATGTGGCCATGCATCCGAGGACAGGGGAGATCATGACAGCAGACGAGATCTATGCCCAGCAAAAGGATTTAGAAGCTCAGATTCTAAGCCTCGGACGTCTCGTAAAAGATCACGAGCAGATAACTACCAGCGCGCCAAATCCCCTATGTGACGGTATCATGAGGGAGAAGGAGAGAAACAGGAATTCGGACCAAGTGATTCCAAACTTGGAATACTACTATGGGACGCTTGTCCGTGGGTCACCTGACCGCTTCAACAAAGAAGATGGATTCCAAAGGGATGAGTGACAACACTAAAGCCCTCACTTTCTCGTCTACTCTCTTCGAATCGCCATGGATTGGTACACCTCTTTGCGAATAATTCGATACCAGACGCGGATCATCTTCTAAATTCTTGGCTCGATTCGCAAATCCAAGAGGAGAAAAGCGTCGTGGAGCATCTAGCGAGCGTTATCTGAGAGCACGAGGATCTAAGGACTTTCTTGGATCGATTTCACACGGAGGTTCTTCGGGTTGAGCCACACAGTATTAAAGAACGGGTCCGACACCTGTATGCTAATACTCTCAACTCGAAACTCCGAAGAAAACTCTCAAGTCAAGAAGTAAGAAGCGAAAAGTACTTAGAAGACATCCGTGAGGAAGTGATGTATGGAGAAGATTACGAATGAATGTTCCGGAGAGCTACTCCAAGAAAGCGAAGGATCCGGTGAAGCAAGACCAACGCCCAAGAAAGTTTGATTCAAGAAGGATCAAAGAGGAGAGGTTTTCACAGGGAGAGAAGTCCGCCAAGACGATATGCGGACTATACCCGGCTCAACAGACCAAGATCCGACATCTTGGCAAGAAGAAGTCGGACGTCGATGGTAAGCCCCTCACGGCCGTAGAGTAAAAACATAAAAAGGCTATTGCAAGTTTCACAAGTGTCGCGGACACGAAACGGACGATTGCATTCAGCTGAAGACAGAAGTGGAACACCTGATAAGGGATGGAAAATTGAAGGAGCATATCTATAAGGACGAACCTGTACGACAAGATAGAACAGAGCAAAGGAGAGATGAGAGGATGACGGAACCACCGCCCCACTCATTGCCCTTGCCCCCTCCGCCAACCAACTATCCGCCCCATCTGGACCAACGTTCTTACCGATATACTGACGATATCGAAATGGAAAATGCCCCATACAGCGGGGTGATCAACACTATTGCGGGAGGACCAACGGGGGGAGATAGCAGGAACGCAAGGGAGCGCACCGCGCAAAACCTCCGAAACAACGACCGAGCATATGCTAGTCCGGCAATTCCAGGCACTAACACCATATCATTCGATGACAGTGAAATTCCTCCTCCTACGGCAGGGGGAGAAGACATCGAAAACCCAGATGTCCCGCTAGTGGTCTCATTGACCATTGCAACCTACCGAGTGAATAAGATCTTGGTTGACACTGGAAGTTCCTCGAACATCATTTCTAAGAGGACACTGGATCAGATGGCATTGGGTAGAGTCCGATATGGCAGAGTGCACACCTCCATATTAGGATTCGGAGGAGGAACTGTACGACCCCTCGGAAGTATCATGTTACATGTTTCTCTCGGTACCTTTCCGGCAAGGGTGACACAAGAAGTCCGCTTCGTGGTGGTCGAACAAACTTTCGATTATAGTGCCATCTTCGGACGCCCAGGTCTCAACCAGTTCCGAGCTGTTTCATCTACTCTCCACAACAGGATGAAGTTCCCAACGGCCTTCGGAGTCGGGCAAGAGCTCGGAAATGTCAGAGAAGCTTGGGAATGTTATATCATGTCCACAAGAAGGGCGTCTGCGCCCGTGCTAACAGTCACCGTGACTCCCGACGCACCCACTATCCTTCCACCCAGAAAGGAGGACTCACAAGTCGGCGTAGGAAGCCAGAAGGAAAAATTTCCTAGAACGACGCGAATTGAGCCTCATGAGACCCTCAAAGAGATCGAGATTATTGCTGGCGATCCCGAGAAGAAAACAAGGATCGGGACCGAAATGAATGTGGAAGTAGAGATGAAGCTCATCGCACCTCCGATAAACACGATGTGTTTGCTCGAGTACCGACGACTGAAGGGGATCGACCCACAGTTCTGATTCACCATCTGAACATGGATCCTTCGGTCAAATACATCCGACAGAAAAGGAAAGACTTTGGCCCCATCAAGGATGCCATCATATCCGCCGAAGTCGATCGACTCCTAAAGGCAGGACACATCGAGGAAGTCCGCTACTCTGACTGGGTTTGCAATGTTGTTCTGGTCGAAAAGTCGCCAGGCAAGTGGCGAATGTGTAATGACTTCACAAGGTTGAACAAGTTTTGCCCCAAGGATCCGTATCCATTGCCACGGATAGATCAACTGGTTGACTCTACCTCTGGATGTGCCATCGAGCTTCATGGACGCATACCAAGGCTTCTACCAAATTCGGATGGCAGGAGGACGTTAAGAAAACGGCCTTCTTCGCGGCAGGAGGAGTATACTGCTTCAAGGTGATGCCATTCGGACTGAAGAACGCGGGAGCCACCTACCAGCGACTGGTAAACCAAATGTTCAAAGACAAGATCGGGAAGACGATGGAAGTCTCGAGACGACATGCTTGTTAAAAGTAAGATCGAGGAAGAGCATATTGAGCATCTCAACAATTGCTTTTCCATCCTCGAAGTATGGGATGAACCGAATCCGGAAAAATGCACTTTCGGAGTGAAGGGAGGAAAATTCCTTGGATACATGGTCACGGAAAGGGGAATCAGCGCCAATCCCGAGAAAATCAAGGCGATCCTAGATCTGCCACACCCGAAAACCCTCAATGAGGTACAGCGGCTCATAGGAAGTCTCATGTCCTTAAGTCGTTTTATTTCCCGGTCAGCCGAGAAGAATCTTCCGTTCTTCAAAACCCTCCGGAAAGGAGAGAACTTTGTGTGGACCGCGGAATGTTCCGAGGCTTTCGAAAAGTTGAAAGAATACCTCCATTCCCCTCCACTGCTCTCCAAGCCCGTCGAAGGAGAACCACTCTACCTCTACCTAGCAATTACGGAAGAGGCAATGAGCTCCGTCCTAATACGGATTCAAGCTAACGAGCATTCGCCGATCTACTATCTTAGCTAAGCCCTTGCTGGGGCGGAGACAAGATACGTGAAGATCGAGAAACTCGCATACGCTTTAGTTTATATCGCCATACGGTTAAAACCTTACTTTAAGTCTCACAAAATAGTGGTACTAACTACGGAACCTTTGAAACAGGTCCTAGGAAAGCCCGACCAATCTGGACGACTCTCTAAGTGGGCGATCGAGCTCAGCGAATACGACATTTGCTACTAGGCTCCGTCAGCCAAAAAGGCTCAGGTCCTCGCCGACTTTTTAGCGGATTACCCAGAGAAGGCTTCAGAGAAAGTCCCTGACAAGCAAGTGTTCGAGTGCTTAATCACCAAACATGTAGTCCGAAATCCAGCCCCTCCAAGGTTCAACCCAAAAAACCTTGAGGAAGCCCAGTTCATCAATCGGCCCCTCCCTTGGTCAGAGGGGGAAACTCGGGTCAACCAAATGTTTCTACTTGGTGATGATTCCAGAGATCCCAGTTCGGACAACATCAGAACGAAAATCACTGGAGGGGATGAACCAAGAGCGGAACCTCAGCAGCTCGCAGGAGATCTCCAAATTAAAAAACATCCTTCCGATATTTGGACATTGGAAGTTGATGGTTCTTCCACTGGAAGAGTGGGAGGAATTGGAATCTACCTTAAGAGCCCGGAGGGCGCGGAACTCGACTATGCGATTTCCTTGGATTTCAAAGTTACCAATAATGAGGCAGAGTATGAGGCACTTTTAATGGGGCTGCGACTAGCCAAGTCTCTCCAAGCCCGGAAGGTCAAAGCTTACACGGACTCACAGCTCGTTGAGGCCCAATTTTCAGGAAGTTTTGCCACAAAAGGTCCTTCGATGATCAAGTATCTTGAGCTACTCAAGAATGAGGCCAGCCACTTCGAGGAATTCACCTTGGAAAAGTTTGACAGAGTTTGGAATGAAAGAGCTGATGCCTTGGCAAAATACGCATCTGCTATAGCGGCTTTGGACACAAGGAGAGTAATTCTGCTCACCATCACTGACTCATCCGTCATGGGTTCCAGTTCGGCGGTCATGATACTTGACATGGGGAGAAACTGGATAACTGGCATTTTTAACTATCTCAAGGACGGATCTTTGCCGGCCGATCCGAAAGAATCGAGGAGTGTGCAGTGCCGAGCAAATAGATATTTTACAATAGGTGATGATCTGTACAAAAGATCTTTTTCCGGGACCCACCTGAGATGCTTGAACCCACAAGAAACATAGACCGTGCTTGAAGAGATACACAACGGAAGCTGTGGGAGTCATTCCGGGGGGAGGACCCTTGCACAGAAAATCATACGACAAGGCTATTATTGGCCCACCATCAGTAAAGATTCCGCCGACCACGCCCGGAGATGTCAGGATTGCCAATATTACGCAAACATCCCACATCGTCCGACGAACCCTATGATTCCGTCAGTCATAGCGTGTCCGTTAGATCAGTGGGGTATCGACATTGTCGGACCATTTTCGAGGGGTACCCAGCAGAAAAAATTTCTTATTGCGGCTGTGGAGTACTTTACCAAATGGGTAGAAGCCGAAATTTGCGACCATTCTGAGTAGAGTCAAAGCGGACCTTTATCGGAAGAATATCATCTGTCGCTTTGCTCGCCTGTGATTCTCGTCTCGCATAATGGCGCCATTCTCAGGACATAGGCTCAAGGAATGGCTGGCGTCCTTCAAAATCGAGCAACGATTTACATCTGTTGGATACCTGCAAGCCAATGGACAGGCTGAGTTCACAAACAAAACAATAGTCAAGATCCTCGAGAAGCGGTTGAGAACTTCGCGAGAAAGCTGGGCGGACGACCTGGAAGGCGTGCTATGGGCGCATCGCACCTGATCGCGACCAAAGAAACTCCTTTCTCCTTGGTGTATGGTTCCGAGGCAGTCATACCATCCGAGATTGCTGTAGAGACTTTGAGAATCCAAGAGTTTGAAGACAAGGCAAACCGAGAAGCTCGGATATTCGAGCTGGACGTGTTTGAACAGAAAAGGTCGGATGCACTGGCGAACATCCTTAGATATCAGGCAGCCGCCGCCCGAGCCTACAACAGGAACGTTCATGCGGCAAACTTGCAAGTCGGGGACCTAGTGCTCCGACGGGCCGACATTTTGAGCAATGTTGGAAAACTCAAGTGGGAAGGACCCTACAAGATTATTGGGGCCAAAGTAAATGGCAGTTATGTATTAGAAGATGAGAACGGACATCTCCTCAGGCGTCCGTGGAATGCTAGAAACCTCCAGAAGTTCTATGCTTGAAGAAAAATGCGCGGAGCTCCATCATGTCGATTGATCATTTCAATATCAACCATTTGTTACACGGAACTCCGCTACATTTCTTTTTTGATCCTTTTGTCATTGGCCATAGCGCCCCCAAGTTGTAGTTGAATTTCCGTCAAATCAATACAACCTCTATCTTTCGATTTCTAATGTTCGATTAGCTACAAAGAAAGCAAGAGATTTCGTCCATACAGAGACGAATTACACTTAATATTGTCTGTACAATTTGCAATCTCGGACCGATATCCGACCTATGGACGCTACGAGAAAAAGGCAGAAAATGTCTCTGGAGATACGTCATCTCCCAGCAAAGATCGTTCCCTGCAAAAAAAAAAAAAAAAGGCTTCCTCCGTGTCAAAGCGAAAAGGTCCGGTTCTGCCCGCGCACAAGAAAACGGTTAAGCATGCCGGAATCCTTCAGGATACCCCCGAAACATGGAATGCAAGCCCTGTATCCGGGGAGAACAAAGTGCAGACAGGAAGAGATTTCCGCCTCGCCGGCTTTAAAGACTCAAACTCTCTTGAAATTCGGAAACCATTTCCAATATAAGAGAGATTTGAGCCATTAAAGTGGGGATGGAAGAAAGTAGAGGAGACGGGCGGATATACATTCAAACTGAGATCTAAGCTTTTCGGTGACTGATCTTCAACAATTTTCCCCTCTAGACCCACTCCACTCTCGAACTCAGAATAAACGCCGACTAGAGAGTGGACGGGAGTCAAGAGGGGGAAACTATTCAAGAAACCGTCTTTTTGCTATTGAGTAGATTTGGAAAGTGGAAGTTGGATTTGCACGACCAAGGCCAAGAGGGATCCGCAGTATTTATAGAAGTGGCGAACCAATGGGTGTCCGACACGTCAGAACTTCGACGTCGACAATGGGCTTAAACTATTCATTTGGGCTGAACAGTGTTGAGCCAAACGGGTTTACCCAATCAAGCCTAAACAAGCCCATCAACTACGTTCGAGTTTCTCAGCCATTTTTTGCAAAAAATATATGCATCAGTATCATCCGACGAGGTCTGCAAAAAGGAAAAGATGGAGATCCCATCCGAGGAAAAATAGTTCGAATTTTATAAACAAAATTATCCGAACATTTACATAATAGAGGAACAATATGAAAAGGTCCGAAGAAAAGTACATGCATCCACGGGGCATACCCCGCCTTGCTCCCTCACTGGACCCTAAGTCGAGCACAGGGATTCCGAGCCTCCACCTCGGACTGACGAGCTCATTTGTGCGACGCGGATCCTCATACGGATCAGCCTCAGCGTCCGCTCCCTCTCCTCCTCAGCCAATCTCCTAGCTATTCCTGGACATTGAGGGGGATCGCCTTCGAAATCCAGGACAATAGGGTCTTGTGCGGTGCCTCTACCCAGATAGATGGGCGGATGCATGTGCCCGCAAGCACAGTTCACCCATTGACTATACTCTTCATCGCCCAATTCCGACATTCTAAAGAACACTTCCATTGGATAATAAAGTGGATAAAACGCAAGAAAGAGTGAGGAAGGTACAATGGTGAAAAGGAGAATTACCACACCCTTATTTATAGTGGCAAGGAGTCTTTCAGATCTCGCCATCGCCGATCATCCGACGACTAAGAAGATGAAAAGACGTAGTCATAATGACTATTTCAACTGCTTTCACCTTCCTCCTTCTAGAAGAATCTCGCATCCCAGGCGGCGGTCGAAAGCATCGGAAAGATGATGGTCTGATTTCTACATCGATACCATCTCCGGTGTCCGTGCTCTTAAGAGATGGGTAATTTATAATAACTCAGCTTACGAGCAACAGATAAAGAAAGGAACGAAGAAGAGAGCAAGTAAACGTTTGGAAGCATAGGAGGTTCATCTCCTCGGATAAAATACGAAACATTGTTATAATATGAAAGGACATTCCGAGTTATCAAACGATTCAAATCCAACAGCAAAATTCAGCAAATACAAATTTCTAACGGGGCATACTCCGGACTTCTCATTCGGGCCCTGTCTGGCTTGGACCAGCTTCCTCAGCTTCAGGCCGATTGGTGGCTTCCGCCGCAAGATCTTGAGCGTGGGCAAACAAGTCGAAATCAGCGGGGAGGTCAAGAACGCGGGCAGGCAGGGCAAACCACTTTTGCAGGAAAGCTCGATAATCGTTAAAGGGTACAAGGCCCACTTTCAGGAGAGCTTCCGGGACGAACCTAGGAAGGAAAGGCCCGCCGTTCTGGATCTCAATCTCGCCTTCCTCGGTGACCAGTTCCACGAATTCACATGCAGCCAACTGCTCGTCCGAGACGCTATCGACGGGCACTTCGACACCGTTCGCATCCGCAGAGGGGATTAATCCCTCCGCCTTCCAGTCAAAGTCTGGTGGAAGAAGTCCCTTGGACTGCAGCTGTCCGATCGCGGACACAAACCCATCCAGTCGGGAGGCATCCGACTTGTCCGACATCGAGAACTTGAAGAAGCGGACCTCGAAGTCACGGCCGGCGTAAAGACGGACATATTGGAGGCCACCGACCAGGAAGTTCTTAAAATCCGAAAGCTCAGACGCTTTATCGATTTAATCTCTCCTGGTGGTCGAGTTCCGCCTTAACTTTCTCCCAACTGGTCTTCAACTTGTGGAAGTTCACCTCTTTCTCCTTCAGCTTCATCTCCAGCTGCTTCGCTTTTTCCGCCTCATCCGCGGATGCGGACACAGCCTTATGAAGATCCTCTTCAATGGTGGCCCGTTCACTGGCCTTCCACTGCATGGCCTTGATGAAACACCCAAGCTGGGGAAACACCCGAGTAGATACAAGTTATATTTGTATCACATTAAGAACAAAACAGGTAAACCAAGGACAAATTACTTACCCGCTGGTATAGAGCATCCAGCCCGCCAACCCGCTCCATTTCTGGGAGTCCGCAAGCACGCTCGTATTCCTTATCCAGAGCAGCCTGGTCCACAGGAAGGACAATGCTCACCTCTTCGCGATGGCAGAGCCTCCGAGCTTGCCGCCCTTTTTTGCCCCGAGATGATGGCGTCCCGCATAAGCACGTCTCGGGTTGGAGCTCGAGTGTTGGCAGTGGCGCTCCGCGTAGCAGGAGCCTTACCCTTATCAGGCGCCGCCAGGGCCTGGGAGTCTTCACCAGCCTTGCTCCGCCTTTCTTCTTCAGCGGCAAACACAGCAGCATTTTTCGGATCCAACATGGGCAGACCCGCAGAAGTGTTAATGATCTTGGTCCTTTGCCCAGCCACGACCTCCAAAGCTTGCTGCCTATGCAACCTCTTCTTCTCTCCGAGAGTCGACATGATGTAGTCAAACCAGTGAGCTGCACAATAAACCAAGGGCGTTAGAAATAGGCGGGTTAAAGAAGAATTATCGGAATTGCGGAAACTTGTAATCAAAATAGAGTATATTGAAGAAGAAAAGATGCCAAGTCTCCAGCCAACGAATTCTTACTGAAGTCTTTCTTCCCTCCCACATCTACCTCACCGGTCAGTCCGCAAAGGTAGGGAAGTGGCTGACAGATTAATCCGTGAAACGGATAAGTAGGTGGGTCATACTTTTTGTGGATTGCCGCCACCCACAGAGCCACATTCTTTGGAAGAGGGCGCCAGTCCGGGATGCTCTCCCTCAGAAACTTTATGGGCAGTCCCCACTGTTCTCGCTGCCTCTCGGACTCCCCTGGTTTCAGAGCCATGCGTACGAAAACGTACTTGTCCCACCACTTCGACCCCAACGACGAAATGGAGTCACAAATGAAGTTGTAAGGTTTCCTATTCGTAAAGGTATAGAAAAGGGGATTCCCCGGACTAAAGGAAACGTGAAAGAGCTGCCTGAAGTTCTCAAAGTTTACGCGCTGCCCTTTCTTCTTACAAAAAACGACGAAGCAAATAAGACTACCCAAGGATTTCGGGATAACCTGACTCGGACCAATCCCAATGTGATTTAGGATGTGCTTCAACTCCGTTGCAATGGGTACCTTCCACCCGCAAGCAAAAGCTACCTCATGCACGCACATATACCCGTGGCGGGTTGTAAAAAGCGTGGCCTCGGGAACCATGATTTCTCTGGTCAGGGATCTCCCACTTCCGCCTCCACTCGGGGATGTCCTCCGCCCTAACCCTGGATGGACACGTAGGAAGAAGCCCGTCCGTGTTCAATTCTCCTAATCGGTCCACTATGGTAACAGCGGACGCAGGACGTGGGAACTTGATTTGGGCAGCTTTTGCACCACGACCTTCGATTAATTGAAGATTGGACTGAACGGGTGCAGCAGGATGTAATGCAATCCGCCGACTGGATCGTCTAGAGGGACGAGTGACAGGAGATCCTTCTCCTTCTTCCTCCTCGCCCTCACCTTCCTCTTCCTCACCATCATCTTCGTCCTCGAGGACACCTTCGGGTCTTTCGGATGTGCTTGGCTTGGACGGACCTGCTTCTACCAGAACACGGTCCTCCACTCCGGCCTCGAACATCTCCACGTCATCAGCCTCATGCCCGCTGTCGCCTGCCCGTTCAAGTTGAAGCGCATTCGGATCTATAGGCCCTCCCACACCGCCTATAGTCCGAGATTGGACCAACGTTCTCTCCTCATCAACACCGCCTTCGACCACTGGCCTGTCCGTCGGAGGATTAACTGTTTCATGGGTTCCGTGCCTAGCGTCGGAATCTCTGGAAGAAAGGACATCCACGAGATAGTCTCCTACGGACACGTTCACGTCCATGGATGCATCACCCGAACCTACTCCATCCTGGTAATCCCGCACCTCGTGAACGTTTTGACTATCGCTCCCGGACATCCTAGAAGCGGAAAAGCGGATCGAAATGATGATTGTTATTGTCAGGGTTCATTTATATGTCTTATTAAGTCCAGAGGTCCGCGAAAAAGTTCAAACCCTAGGATTCTCTATACACAGAAGGACAGGGACCCCAAGACCCTAAGACGCAGCAATGTACATCGGCACCACGATCGCCTTTATGGCACGATGACGAAAGAAACAATTTATGGGCAAATACCACAACCAACACTGATTTACAAGTAAACATGCATTGTCAAGACAGGTTGTGTCGGACGGGACTTATCAAATAAGAGCACAAGGCATCAATGAGGAAAATTGGCATATTATGAGCATGCAGCAGACACACATCAACTATCGTCTAAACCAAAGATATCGCAAGAGCCCATTACTGAAGATAGCCACAATTACGGAAACAGCAAGGGAAGTTGCACTAGACATGCAATAGGCGTATAGCGAATACAGGCAACTTAAACAAGGCCAAAGGAGGGTACTTACTTGATAATATTCAAACAGGGAAGCTCCACGGATGATCGAACTTGGGTAATGTACCGAGGTTACAGATCTCAGCTTGATGACCCAAAAGTCTTACAAGTCCCAGTTGCTCGGATCGACCTTGCGTTGTTTGAATTGCTTAAGGATTGCTCTGAGTTTCGAGATTGCTAAAAGTGTGAAAATGACTGATGGGCTGACTATTTATAAGGGCAATATGGGATAGCCAAGAGTCACGTTGCTTGGATTTGAATCCTAGCCGTTGATCCTCTCCAATCGAGGTTGTACAGCATGAGTGGATGGTCACAAGACGTCGCATTTAATGTCGATGACGCCACATCAATCGGACTGGGAACCTCAACCGTTGACGTCGTCCTGATCCAACGGTCACGTCCCTTTACTCGGGATCTTTCTCCCGTGGGCCGGACGGACAACCTATTGGGCCTCTTGGGCTTACGAAGAGGACAAATTCAACAATCGGCCCAACGGACTTTTCCGATACTACGTCGATCCTAACCGCATTTCGGACACATATATCTCGGATACAAATACCTTTTCCTCTACAGTCCCAGTTATGTGATAACTCGGACTGTAGACGGAAAGGGGGGGGGGGGGAAAGAGATATATTGAATCCTTGAGGACATGGACGACGGATCACGACAAAAAGGATTTCTTCCTTTTTCTCTTAATTAACGATTTGGACATGCTCCACAGACACGACTGATCCCTCATAGTTACCAACTATCTTCTACTAAGATACTTGGAAACTGGGGGGACATATGTTGATACGGAAATATGTCCAATCCGTTAAGGGCGCCATAGAGCGTGTCCTAAAGCGCATCACGGCTTAACTAGCCAATCCAGTACTGGTCCGACCTCACATGGTCCGTCCAAAGTGAATCGACCAGTACACTGAAGTCACTACATCCCCACAGCTAGTCCGAGCTGGCTAAGGAAAGGACTTCCAAACCTGACCATGTCAGTACAGAGATGCCTAACGGACCGTACGAGAGAATCTCGGACGCCACCATTACTTTAAGACCAAACGTATATAACAGAACCACTGAGATACTTCCGTGAGACTCTTGGCTCGGACATCCAGAGTCACCCAAGGGCAGATCAACCAAGCAGACAGATCTGTCCGAGGGACCAACACGGACCCAACAGGCGGAACAGTACTCTCAGAGGGAAAAGGTCCAAACTACCCTCCCAGGCCCACTTATCGGTATTGGACTACTGTTTACTAATGGGCCATGGGCCAAAGGTAGCATTGGTGTCCAAATCTGGGTCGTACACTTGGCATCACCTTATGAGCTACCTCATGAGTATATGATAACTATAAATACAGCACAAGGTCCAAGACCTTAAGGTAAGGGGATAAGTCGATAAGCGAGACCAAAGTGATATCCATTAGACCATTCCCATTACTATTGCATTGAGAGCTACCACCTCTCCTTTGAGTGAAGCCTCTCACCGGATTGACCTTGGCAATTCGGGTAACCCATTCTAACCCCCCCCCCCCCCCCCACTTAGTCCTTTCAGGTGCTCTTTCTCGGACAACCCCCTTGTCGGACTTCAGGTTGGAGGTGGAGTTTGGATTAGGTTGCTTGCAGTGGTAGTGTTGGTGTTGAGAGGTTCATCCCCCAACATGCCTGTTCCTGTGATATTCAGAATTTTGTGCACATCATCTGGCTTTCCATATGGACAATCATCAGAGAGGTCCTTCTTCATGGCTTCAGTTCTCTTGACAACTTCAAAATCCAACCATGCTTTGATGTGATTGGTGTTGATCAAGGTAGGTTTATCCTTTCTCCATGCCATGAGTTGTTTATGGATTGGTTCTGGAAATCTTGAATTTACCAATAGATGCTTAAGTTCCAGAATCAAATAGCCATTCTTTTGATTGATGCACCTGTAGACAGAGGAATCATTGTCATACTTCACATACTCTATTTTGGCTTCTTCTGGCCTGAGTGGAAGTTGACTTTGTCTTTGCTCAGCTCTCTGCTCTTCCTTCGCTCTTGAATTCTCTTTGGGGTTGTTGTTGAAGAACCACCACCTGGATAGACTTGGTATTTCCAGAGGGTGTTTTAGCTGCTAGTGGCTTTGCAGCTATGGGCTCAGTTAGGCTTTCAATTTTCCTTTTTCTGTGAAGAGGAGCTTCATCTTCATCAGTTTCCTCATCATCATCAAGACTAGATCTTGTGAGAGTTTTACAGCCTTCTTCATTGCCCTGGGACTTGATTTGACCTTCTTCTTCTTCAGAAGATTCATCAATCCCTCTAACTTGTCTTCTCCTTGGAGCCTTGGTACTCCTTGGAGGTTTCTGTGCCATGGCCCTTGTTATCATTTTGGTTCCTTCAGTAGGTTTCTGGGAAGTAGCTACTGTTTGCAAAGAAGCTTGGCTTGAGGAGGGTTCATTGATTCTGAGTGGTGGCTGAGAAGTTTTTCTTCTTCCTTTCTGAGCCGCACCAGCTCCAGATTTCTTCTTGTTTTCATCTCCTTCTTCCCATTCCCCCTGACTTTGAGGTCCATATTTGTACTTTCTTTCTCCCTTAGTCATTGTTGGCTGACTCAGTCTCATAAAGGAATCTGAGAGAGAGTCAAAATGACCTTGTAAATAGTTATAGGTAGTGACCAACTTCTGAAGTTCTGCTTTGAGCTCCTAATTTTGCTTGATAAGTCCATTGTCCTTATCAGTGAGCTCTGCCAATGGGCCTAGGATGTCATCTGCTTTTCCAGCAGTGTAACTTGCCTCTTGAAGAGCTTTTTCAGCTAAAGACGCATCATCGTCCGTTATCATTCCCAGATCTTTCTGAGCAATGACTATGCTAGTTGTTCTCTGAGTGATGAGCTCAGTGAACTTTCTCATTTCAGAGGGGACGGAGGCAATTACTTCCTTGTTATGTGAAGACATCTCCTTGTTCAGAGTAGCCAGTACTTGGTACCTGTTCATGTATTCATGGGAGTGGACGTTTGGCAGTTTGTTGAATATTGTAGGAGCAATCAACTTCCTTTTCAAGTGAGAAACCGCTAAATGTTCATTGCGGTGTTCTGCCAAAGTCTTGTCTTCTTCATCATCTGAGTGATCAGCCCAGTGATCTTCATCCTCTTGGACATTTTCATCGATTGTATCGAGTCCAGCATCCATCTCAGAGATTGGTTTCTTTCCTTTCTGGGAGGAGGATGGTACTTCTTTCGAAGATGATGCAGCCTTAGCATCATGCTTGACTTCAGATACTTCTTCAGTATCGAGTTCTTTGGTGATCTCTTGCACAACATCCTGTAGCTCTTTAACTTCAGAGTAAGCAATCATTTCTTCTAAGTATAGATCTTGTAGTTGATCAATCTTATCTCTGGATTTAGCTATTTGATCTTCCAGTTGAAGATGGAGTTGTTGTTCTTCTTCCAACAGTTGTCTGAAAGCGAGTCTGGTTTGAGTGTTTAGTATTTTACGATTTGTTTCTTCGTAAAAGCTCAACTACTTGTTCAAGAGAGTAGCTGCGTTGGTTAGAAGATGGATGAGTAGATTTCTGAGGTGATGAAGACGGAGATTTCTGTGAAGTCTTCTCAGTTTGCTTTTCAGCAGCTGAGGCATTGTTTCTCTGTGAAATTCCTCCGGTCCCTGGTGCAGGGGCATCATCATCATCCTTTTTGTCATTATCATCCTTTTGGTGATGGTCAGTGGGAGGTTCATCAAAGTAATTTTCATTCATTTCTTCCTCCTCATCATCTTCAGATACAAGATTGATCACTTCCGGATAGTGATCTTACGCCCATTAACTTCTTCTTGTTCAAGGTATAAACCGCAGCAGTCTGGGCGGACCGGCTTGAATGCCATCTGTAATCTTGTCGACCATCCGCCTGCTCAAAGGCATGTATCAAACTATGCGCCACTTCTGGAAAAGTCCTTATGTAGTAAAGTCACAATCAGATATTGTTCTCAGGGAACATTGCTTGGACATATGTTTCCGTGTCAAGAGCTCGTGCTCGTGCGGTTGGTTGATCGGTGATTCTCAATATTTCAGAGATCAGAGCACCTTAACTTCTGCCATTTCTTGAAGCATTGAATATGCTTTGGCAGGGTGTGAGCTTTGAAGAAGTGAAGTAGGTCCCTTGTCTCTTCAATGGGAACCTGCTCTGCATCTGTTTGAGCCTGAAAGAAAGAGTTTTGAGTGAGCTTCAAAACTTTTGTAGATATCTGAGTAGAAGTGTAGTTTTAGTTTCTGAGTTACCTGAGTATGAACATCAGGCTCAGATACTTGTTCTACTGAGACAATTGGTGTCTCAGATATCTTGTTGTGAGGTTGAGACTTGGAAGTCTGGTCCTCATCAACCTTTCTTTCTTGAACCTGAGAGAAATACAATACTTAGGAAATAGTTTGAAAGAATCTATGCATAAATATGCTTTTAATGAATCCTGATTTGAGCTACTTACTTCCTCAACAGGAAGCTCAGATTCATTTTTCTCAGAAACTTGTGCAGTTTCTGGTGTTCTTTCGAGTGATGTTGCCTTGGGGGCTTCATCAATTTCCATTGATGCAGGGGAAGTCGCAACTTTATCCCCTTGCATTTCTACTTCTGAAATAGCCTGTAAGTAGAAAGTATTGAATATTAGAAAAGATAAAGGATAACCCAAGATGAAGAATACTTGTCACTTGATTGTCATATACCTTCATGTTTGAAGGCTCAGTGATGTATTCTTCGGAAACCTTGTTGGTCTCTGGATTTGTCTCTGGCATTTCTGCCTTATCTTCTTCCATCTCAGTTGGAGCCTGTTAGAAACATTTAACATGAATGAGCACATAAACATTTTTACTGAAAAATTAGTTCTCTTAAAGAATCATTTACCTGTGGCACAGGCTCAGATTCTTCAAGAGTTGAGGTTGAAGGGACCTCTTTTTCAGTAGTTGAGGCAAGCTTCTCAGCTTCCTCTTGTTTCTGCGTTTCTAACTCAGCCTGTAACAAAGAAATTCTTATGAGGTAACAAGATTTATAAGTATAAAATTTTTCACAAGGTAAGAGTTAAACCAGTCATTTACCCGAGCAGCGGTGATTGGTCTCTGGAACTTGTGACCTTTCTATACATTGGTCGTCTTGTCCCAGTGTAGTTTCTTTGTTTGAAGTTTCTGGTACTTCACACCTTTCTTGAGTATGTAACTCAGTTGCCTCCCCTGGTTGATCATTCTGAGTAGTGTCTCAGTTTGATCCCTCTCAGTGAGTTGGGGAACCTGCTCATTTGCAGGATTTTCTTCAAAGATATCTTGTATTGCTGGTAATTCGAAATGGAGTTCATTTACCATTTCATCAACCACTTGTGGCTGTTGTGGTTGTTGTGTTTGTGGTTGTTGTGGTTGTCTGGAAGTAGAAGATTGATCAGTAGAATGTTCTTCCAGATTTTTAGATGTGGCGTTTCCATCAAGATTCCGCCAAAGACTAAAATACCACTCATCAGGGCTTTGTGAAGTTGTTCAAGAGAAGCATTCCCTGATGATGTGTTTGCACCAACAACCTTTGCTATAGTCTCAGCAACCTGTGGTGCAGGTTCTTCTTCAGATACCTTATCACCGCCATTTTTCAAGAACCTTAGCCCTCTTTGTTCTTTCTAGGACTTGAGAGATGACTAGTTCATCATATTCATCGTCAGAGCTCTCATCAGCATTCGGAACTGATTGGTCCATTATTCATGCGGTTTCTGCAGATGGGGCTCGTGCTTTTCACCACTCTTGGCAAGATTTATGAGTTCATCAGCAAGGCTTTCTGCATTAGTCGCAACATTTCTGAAAGCACTTTCTCTTGCTGAGTCTACTTGTTCAGTAGTTGATAACTCTTTTGCAGCATTGATGAGTTCATCTGCCATTATCAGTTCATCGGCAATGCCTGCAGATATCTGAGAATTGACAATCTCTTTGGGTGTCATCATCGATTTGCCAAAGAAACTTCTTTCTTGAAGTTCTGGGCTTCTTGGTCGCAACCTTTTCTTCAGATATCTTTTCAGACTTTCGCTTCTTAGGACCTTTCTGAGACCCAGTAACCTTTTTCATCAGATTTGTATACTCATATTTGTAGAGTAAGTTACTGTTGGCTATTTCAGCCGTCTCTCTGAGCTCAATGCCAATCTTTTCCAGCAAGTAGCATATCTTCAGACCATAACCTACTGTGGCCTTTGGCTCAGCTAGTCCTTTGACAATCTTAGGCTCGAAGCCTTGAATCTTCTTCACGAATTTCATGAAGGCATACTTTCCCCAGTTAGAAGGGTTTTCCAGCCTTTTGTCTTGTTGATTCAGCAAGAACATCATGATCCATCGTTCTTGGCTTATCTGGTCAGCACCTCCTTGTAGACCATCAAAGCATCTGTGAAGAATGCAAGCCAGTACATCCCAGTGAACCAACAGATGTCTGGTTCGGATGTCAGCAAGTTTGAACTCAGTGGGTGTATCTGATTTTTCAAGATCACACACGTCACTGTAAAGTTCTTTAACACCTTCAAGGAGTTCATCATCCTTGGTGTTTATTTCAAAATCCTTTCCAAGATTTTGAACCTCAAACAACTTACAGAAGGTTGTTAAGTCCAGAAGGATTTCCTTTCCTTGGACTGAGGTTTTGATAGACACTATTTCAGTGCCTTCAGAAACACAGGAAATAATCCTGGAGTTGTTGTAAAATTCCAACACATCGAGTGATGAAATTCCACTTGGGCGAGCAGATAGAAAACCCTTGATTTGTGCCTTTTCAAGCATGTCAAGAATCAATTTTCTGTCAGTTTGGTTTTCTATTGCAGCAGAGGTATTCCTCAACCATGGCACCACCCCAAATCATTCTGTGACTTGAAGTCCAATGGTCAGGATTAAAAACTCCTACCAGTCGATTGTTTACAATAACCAACTCTGGTGCTTGCTTTTCAGCAGTACCAGTGGAGGATTGGGATTTCTGTATTGAAGTGTTCTTGGAGGCCATCTCTTTATATAGTGTAGGGATTTGAAATTGGTGTTTGAAAGAAATTTGATTCAGTAATTCTTTGCAGAAAAACTTAATCTTGATTTGCAGAGATTGTAGAGGGTTTGCAGAGAATCAAGAGAAGGATTTGCTATTTTTGTGCAAGATGAAATTTCGGATTAGGCAAAAGTGATTTCATTTGCCAAAATCATATATATATATATATAGCAGTTGAATCTCAACAGACAAATACATACAAATTGATTTTGTGTGTACGTATCTGTGATTTGCAAACAGGCGTGAGCAAAAGCTAGTTCGGCATTAAATGCTTAGTGGGCCATGTCTGAATTTCAATAGTCCACTATTTACTGTGAATTAATTTTCACCGTACAGATCAATCGCTTAATTTCATCGAGGGTCACCATTGCTTCTTCATCAATGATCACAATCAGCAAGTGTAATTGTGCCCATTTAATGAGTTTTGGCGACTTGCTATCTGAATCACAATTCTGTATGACCAAGGACACTGTTCGCATCTGAATCTGTCTTATACTTAGGATTTTTCCAAGTTTTTCATCAAGATAGAAATAATGCTAGTTTCAAGAGAGTAGTTGACTGCAGATAGTTATACTATTCTCTTTTGTATTCCCGGTTTATAGAGTGATTCAGATATCTGAGTTCCCGTCTCAGAGATCTTAAGCTATCTTTTTGCTCTTTAGCCTTTTTGACTTCTGGATACCCGTTCCAGATTTCTCTTTTCTCTTTACGGATACCGTTCGATACCTCTTCTCTGGATGCCCGTTCCAGATACCTCTTCTCTGGATGCCCGTTCCAGATACCTCTTCTCTGGTTGCCCGTTCCAGATACCTGAACTCTTTCAGTTCATTGGTAGTTCCATTAGTCCAAGACTATGTCTTAAGGCTAAGAATCTACTTTCTTGTAGTGGCTTAGTGAAGATATCTGCAAGTTGGTCTTCAGTGCCAATCTTGAGTATCTCTATATTGCCCTTTTCAACATGGTCTCTGATGAAGTGATGTCTAACATCAATGTGCTTTGTTCTGGCATGAAATTTAGGATTCTGTGTAATCGCAATAGCACTTGTGTTATCACAGAAAATGGGAGTCTTCTTCTCATCGAGTCCATAGTCTTTAAGTTGTTGTTGTATCCACAGAATTTGTGTTGCACAACAACCAGCAGCAATATATTCAGCCTCTGTGGTAGAAGTTGCAATTGAGTTTTGCTTCTTGCTAAACCATGAGATAAGTCTAGTACCCAGAAACTGGCAAGTTCCTGAGGTGCTTTTCCTATCAAGCAGTGATCCAGCATAATCAGCGTCTGAGTACCCAGCTAAACTCAATCCACTTTCTTTAGGATACCACAATCTTACATCTACTGTACCCTTTACATACCTTAACATTTTCATAGCAATGTTGTAGTGTGTTTGCATTGGATTTGTCTGAAATCTAGCACATACTCCAACGGCATATTGAATATCAGGTCTACTTGCAGTGAGGTAAAGTAGTGAACCTATCAATTTCCTATACTTATGTTCTTCAACACTCTTGTCTGATTCAGTATAGGTCATTTTGATTCCAATGCTCATAGGTATCTTAGCATTCTTTTCAGAAGGCTTAAGATTGAATTTTGTGAGCATATCTTTTGCATACTTTGTTTGACTAATGAATATTCCATCATTGAGTTGCTTGACTTGCAATCCTAGGAAATAATTCATTTCTCCCATCATGCTCATCTCAAACTTGCTTTTCATGAGATTTGCAAAGTCATTACAAAGTTGCTTGTCCTTAGATCCAAATATGATGTCATCAACATATACTTGAACTAAGAGTAGTTTCCCATCATGATTTAAGGTAAATAAAGTTTTATCAACTTTACCTTTCTTGAAACCACTTTCCAGAAGGTACTTGGCCAAAGTGTCATACCATGCTCTTGGAGCCTGTTTGATCCATCTGAGCTTTCTGTAGTTTATAGACCATTCTACTTTCTGAGGAAACTTCAAAGCCAGGTGGTTGCTCAACATAAACTTCTTCTGCAAGTTCACCGTTTAAGAATGCACTTTTGACATCCATCTGATAAACTTTGAAATTTTTATAAGCTGCAAAGGCTAGAAAGAGTCCTATTGCATCCAATCTGGCAACTGGTGCATATGACTCGTCAAAATCTAAGCCTTCACCGAGTAAATCCTCAGCAACCAATCTTGCTTTGTTTCGGTTATTTCACCAGATTCATTCATCTTGTTTCGAAAACCCATTTAGTTCCAATCACGTATATTCCTTCTATAAATGGAACTAGTTTCGGACTTTGTTTCTCTCAAATTGATCCAACTCTTCTTGCATTGCAGAGATCCAGTCTTGGTCTCCTAATGCTTCTTCTATATTTTTAGGTTCAATATTCGAGATGAAACATCCAAAGAGAGAGTTAGCATTTTCAGCTATTGCTCTCCTAGTCCTAACACCCTGATTAATCGGTCCAATTATATCCTTTGTAGGATGATCTTTGATCCATTTCATCATAGGTTTAGTGCTAGTAGGATCAATATCCAGGTGATCTGAATGTGAATCACTAAGATTTTGATTTGATACTTTTTCAGTATCTGAGATATCTGACATATGGGAAATGTCATGGATATCTGACACTTTTTCAGTGTTAGAGATATCTGAAACATGCATTTCAGCATTCTTATTTTCATATACCTCTTCATGATGAAGGTTCTCAGTAACCTGTTCCATTTCTGGAAAACTCATAGGAAATTCCTCATCATGTATGTGAGTCATCTTGTTGTTACTAGGCTTTTCAAGCTTTTCTATGTCAGAGTCATCCTCACTTTCCATAGTGATGTTTCTCCTTTCTGAGGATTCTTCTTTAGAATCCCTCAGTAATAATTCTTTGAACCTTTCTGAGAGTTCATCAATAGGAGGTGTTTTCTTACTTCCTTCATAGAATACAACATGAACTGATTCTTCAATTTTCTTTGGTCTTTTGTTGTAAACTCTGTAGGCTTTGCTGTTTGTGGAATAGCCAAGAAAAACACCTTCATCTGCCTTTGGTTGAAATGTTCTCAGATAATCTTTCCCATTGTTTAGAACAAAACATCTACAACCAAATACTCTCAGATGTTTGATATTAGGGGGTCTACCAACCAAGATTTCATAGGGGGTCTTGTCATGGTGTTTGTTTATCAAGCATCTGTTCTGAGTGTAGCAGGCTGTGTTTAATGCTTCAACCCAATAAATTTCACTTATTTCAGTGTCAGCTAGCATTGTCCTTGCAGCTTCTTTAAGGGTTCATTTTCCTTTACGCAACACCATTTTGTTGAGGTGTTCTTGAGAGGAAGTTGGTGTTGTATACCTTTGCGGTACAAAACTCCTTTATGTCTTGGTTGACAAACTTCGGTACCATGGTGCGCTACGATTGCAGATACCTTGTCATTTTCATGACTTCAAGCTTTTTCACAAGTTTGGTATCTCCACCACGCATCAGTTGTGTTTGAAAAACAACCCAAGTGAATCTTGAGAAGTCATCTACCACAACAGACCATACTTCTTTCTGCATAACTAGTTCTGAGATGATTCAAAAAGATCCATGTGTAAAAGTTGTAGTGGTCTAACACTAGAGTGTCTGATTTTGTACTTGAAAGAGATTTTAGATTGTTTCCCCATCGTGAGCGAGCAGATACCATCCTTTACGAAGATGTTCAGGAAGGCCAACCACACTCTTTCTTGGCAAGTCTATTGAGTTTTGAAGTTCAAGTGACTCATTCTTTTGTGCCAAACCGGTGCTCTTACGTGTGACCAGATTGACTCACCATGAGACATTCTTGATTGTGGCGAGATGCCCAATCGGCAACATAAAGACGCTTTTCGCCGACCAACTAAGGTATGCCTTTGACTCATTGTCAATTAGTTTGCGATTTAGCTTTGAATTTTATAGTAAAAACCCTTATGCAAACTGGCTCATGCTAAATAGATTATATTTCAAATCCTTAACATGTAATACGTCAGTGATTGTTAAAGTCCCCAATTTGACGTTGCCAAATCCCAAAGAGGGATTTAATTCTCCTCCAGCAAATCTGATATCTGGTCATGTGTTGCAAGCTTTGTAATCAACCAGATTTGCTTTGTCTCCTGTCATGTGCTTTCCGCATCCACTATCAAATAGCCATTGTGCTTTGGTCCGAGGCATTACGCACAATAGGAAACAGGAGATTAGGTTCTCATATCTTTGATGGAACCGTCAGAATTAAAAGTTCTTCCAGTGGGAATCCATTTTTGAATGAATTTCTTTGAAATATGCTTTTGTCTGACAGGAACGTAAGGAGGAATTCTTTTTGAATGAATGTTATCATTAGTAAGAATTATTTTCTTCCTTAGTGTGTTCCTAGGTGCTCCATATGATGCTTTCAGATACCTGTCAGGTTTCTGAGTTTGCTTTTCAGCAAACTTAGCCTTCCTTGCCAGATTTCTTCTAGCGTGGCATTGATTTTCGGTGGCTTGATTTAACTTCCACTTCGATAATTGCTTTGAGCAATTCTAGCTTTCACCATCGTTCTTGCTCTGCTTGTACTCATGAGCAAGTTGTTTTCCGATGCCTTTGTAGCAATACCGTTTGAGCACTTGAAGCTATCTCGAGATCTTTTCTCGTGACTTTGCTAGTCTCTGGTTGATCCATTTCTTTCCGAAAAAGTGACATGGGAGAATTTGCGGCTCTGCAATTCTACCTTTTGAGAGACATAGCTTGGTGTTTACACTTTTCGGTGTTGTGTTTCTTTTTAGACGTACCAACAGCTTTTATTTTGACTTGTTTTTCCCACAAAGGTTTAGTCATAATCGCCTTTCCTTTGTCAACAATCTTTGTCTTTTCACCGATACTATAGATTGCATGGGAACCGTCTTCTTGAGTACTTACAAATGTTCTTTTCTCCTTACTCTTATTCAGAGAGTGATAGAACAATCATGCGTATATTGCCAAGTCCTTTCTTTTCTCAAGGATCTCTTAAGTAAGATTGTACTTGATAAGAGTGTCACTAGCTTTGGCATAAGATTGAAAAGATAGTTCTTTCTTCTTGAGTTCCTTGTTTTCGGAAGAAGATTTTCATAATTCTTTTAACTCGACCATTGCTTTTTCATGTGACTTTTAGGTCTCGGATATATCGAGCTTTGAGAGATGCATTTTCAGCATCCTTTCTCTCAGATTCTTTAACTAATTGAGAATTTTCCTTTTCAAGAGAATTCTTTTCTTCTTCAAGGTTTTCGGCTCTAGCTCGGATCATTAGAAATTCTCTTTCATAGATATCAAGTTCTTTCCTGAGATTTTCTAGATTTTTTATTTCCTCTTCATCACTTTCATAAGTGTAGCAAGAAGTATGTGTTACCTCATCAGCCATAAGACAGTTTTCTATGTTGGAGATGTTTGGTCCGTCAATTTCAAAGAACTCCACACATTTCATTCTTCTTGAGGCCGAAGTCGATTATATCATGAGTAACTCCACATAATTCTGGTGATGGTAAGGTTGAATCATCTGAATTGTCATCTTCAGAATCTATCTCAACATCTAGAGCATCCTGTTGAATTTGGATTTTCTTCCTTTCTTCAGTTAACAAAGCTTTCTGGCTTCTTCTGAAGATTCTTCTATCTTTCTTGTCGCCTGTCCTTAGTTTGTTGAGGGCAGGACAATCCTTCTTGAAGTGGCGGTTTACGACAATAGAAAGCAGATATCGTTTCAATTTTGCTTCCTCAAGACATGATGCTTTCTCGAAATGGCTTGTTCAATGAGCTTTGCATATTTTGTCTTGGTGATAGTTTGAGCTAGATGCTTTTGACTTCTCTTTGGCTTTTCTTCTCTCAATTTCTCGACTGACAAATTTGCTCATTTGCTTTGCAGCAAGAGCATCCTCAGTCTCCTCCTTGCTTTTCTTCTTTTCAGAAGTTCCTTGAGTAACTAGAGCAACATTCTGCAACTTTTCAGTTGTTTGTTCTCTCTGAGTTGTCTCATAATCAACCGTAGCAAGATGAGAGAAAAGTTCCACTGGAGTGATATTTGGCATACCTTGGTTAAAATAAAAGAATTTAGTATGCTCCCAGTTGTGGTTAAGACTTCTGACAATAGTCTTAATCTTCTCAGACTGAGAGTATCTATTGCTTTCCCCAAGTGCTGCCATATCACTCATGAGAGTGGTAAACCTGAAATCAAGTTCTTCCAGAGTTTCAGTGGGACCTTGTTTGAAATTTTGAAATTTCAACTTTAGAACTTCGAACTTGTTTTCCTTGGTTTTCTCAGTTCCGGCACAGATTTCTTCAATCAGTTGCCAGGCAACTTTCGCCGTTTTAGCACCCCACAGTTTACACTGTATGTGCTCTGGTGTCGATCTGATGATAATGTTACGAGCTTGACCATCCAGTCGATTCCTCTTGGCATCTTCCGATGTCCAGAGTTCTCTGGGCTTTGGTTCGTAAATAACTTGACCAGTAGATCTTCCACTAGTTGACGCATCTGTTTGTGAAGATCCTTCGCTTTGATCTCTGTCTCTTCCACTCGAAACCTCCATGACTTGCTTAAGTTGTTGAATGACTATTGGGCCATTCTTTATTACTTCGATCATCTCGTCACTTATGGCTTCAAGGTGGAGCATCATGTTATTTTTCCATTTCTCGTAGTTCTCTGGTTTGAGAACGGGTGCATCACTCAGAGACATACCTGCACACTTAACGCACAAATTAAATAGTCCTCAAAAGTGGACAAAGTTCCTTCACCTATCTGGGGATCTAGGTTCAGTGCAGAAGGCTAGTGAACCTCCTGCTCTGATACCACTTGTTGGTCCAGATAACGGCAAAGTAAAAGACTATAGGAGGGGGTGAATAGTCTTTTAAAACTTTTGTCGATAACAACTATTTCTCAGATATCTGAATAGATATCTGATACTTAGAATCAGAGTGCGGAAGACTTAATAAAGATAAGTGCATAAACAGTTAATATGTGTGTGTGTTGCTGAAATGTAAATACAGAAAGGTAAATAACACAGCAAGTATAGTGGTATCTGGAGGTGGCGTAATCCTCCAACTAATCCACTTGATGCATCGAGACCTAGAATTCACTAGAACAGATAATTGAGTTCTCCTTACAATAATCCTATTCTAAGATTCTTAACAATTGGTTCCCAACCAAATGTTCCCCCTGAGTTGTTCCCCGGCTTTCACAGCCAAGTACTTCCTGTACTCAGAAACCTTTGAGTTATTCCCTAGCTTCCCAAGCTAAGTACTTCATATACTCAATAACCTTGGAGTTATTCCTTAGTTTCCCAAATCAAGTACTTCCTATACTCCAGTAACCTTGGAGTTATTCCCTGATTTTTCAAACTAAGTACTTCAGTACTCCACTTGATTATGGTGTTGGTTTTTGGTTTGAGTTGTCAGATGAGCTTCTTAATAACTTTTCAGTTATTCAGAGAGCTCTGTGAATCAAGGTACTTAATACACTTTACATCGTATGGTATCTTGTTCGATTTTACTGACCCAAGTCTTATGATATCTGTTCAAGAGAATGAATCTCAGATAGTTGATCTTTTGATTCAACTCCTTCACAGATAGCTTTGCTTGTTTAGGATCAGGACACTTAGAACTTCAGTGTTACTCAAGATCAAAAGCTTTGGTCGCAACAGAAAGCTTTGTGAGTAAGTAAGTTGCTTTGAGAGAGTAAGACGTTCAGCGTTTGTATGCAGTTCAAGGTGTGTCTAAGGTGTCTTCTCAATCAGTCTAAGTGTTGATATTTATAGATGAATTTGAGTGCCGTTTGAATAGTATCCGTTAGGCTCAAATTCAAACTATCGATATCTGTGTATAATCTTTATGGAGTTTTGTCTTCCTCTCGAAGCTGCCGTTGCTTTTATTCGCAACATCTCTGTCCGTGCATTAAATGCATTGTACTATACTTTTGTCCTGTAGTGTCAACGGAACTATGCTTTGTATCAGAGACTAGTGTTATCTGATTCTTTGCACGTCCTTATCTTCATTCTTCAGATACCACTTGTGTTTATTGAAACAACTTTGTATGCAATATATATTTCTTTTTCAGAAATGTGGTTAAAGCTCAAGGTATCTGAGAATAGATATCTGTGGACACTTTCCTTGTTTTCAGATATGTCTCTTATTTCTCAGATATCTCTTGTGACACGGTTTGTTTGAAACTATTCGTGTCTTTAAGATATCTGGCTAAGATATCTGAACAACAGATTCAGTAATCTTGTGCAGTTTTCTTCAAGTCTTCAATGTCGTTGAGCTTTCTGCTTGGATGTCTTCTTCTTGGTCTTCTCTTCATAAAATAAAAAATTACATTTTGAGACCTAACATCCTATACAAGATTAGCTAGACTATCATACTTAGTGGGTTTCCTCTTTTACAATGTTCAAGTGAACCAAGAGTACTAATCACCTTTCTGAGACTAAGATAAGTCATCATGTTGCTGATCAAAACTAAACAGATATTCTTTACAAAATATCTAACAAAAATTCCTAACAAATTTCTCAAAAAATTTCCCAACAAATTTCACAAGAAATTTCCCAACACCTATGGTGGAGGACATGATCAACTCCTTTGATGTTGTTGTCTTGGAAGCCAATCTGGTTGAAAACCCAAGGCAGTGGTGGATTGATACGGGTGCAACTCGCCACATATGTTCAGACAGGGGTGCCTTCTCTACCTACTCTCCGGTGAAAGACAAGAAGTTGTTCATGGGAAATGACGCTACTTCGGAGGTGAAAGGAGTTGGAAAAGTGGTTCTGAAGATGACTTCTGGGAAGGAGCTCATACTGAGTGAAGTGATGCACGTTCCGGATATCCGCAAGAATCTGGTGTCCGGGCCGCTGCTGGTCAAGGCGGGTTTCAAGATGACTTTCGAGTCTAGTCAGTTTGTACTACTTAAGTCTGGAAAGTTTGTAGGAAAGGGCTACATGTGTGATGGGCTCTTTAAGATGTCTGTAATGTCTGTTGTACGCTCCTTTGAGAGCAATGTCAATGAAATAAATGATTCTACCTACTTGTCTGAGTTCTCTAATTTATGGCACCATAGATTAGGATATACAAACTACAGTGCTATTCGAAAGTTAATAAAAACGAAACATTTGCCGTCCTTCGAAATCAATCCTCAAAGTAAATGTGAGGTTTGTGTGGAGGCAAAATTAACAAGAGCACCATTTCATTCAGTAAACAGAACCACGACTCCTCTAGAATTAATTCACAGCGACTTGTGTGATTTAAAATTTGTGCAAACTAGAGGAGGGAAAAAGTACTTTGTTACTTTTATTGATGATTGCACTAGATATTGTTATGTTT
Source organism: Plantago major (assembly GCA_026545765.1). Taxonomy (NCBI): domain Eukaryota; kingdom Viridiplantae; phylum Streptophyta; class Magnoliopsida; order Lamiales; family Plantaginaceae; genus Plantago; species Plantago major. The sequence goes on from CM048839.1 coordinate 36,877,276, forward strand.
ATTTGCTAAGGAGTAAGGACGAAACCTTAGAAGCATTTAGACACTACAAAACTGAAGTTGAGAATCAATGTAGTACTCGAATTAAAGTAATTCGAAGTGACAGAGGTGGAGAATATGGAGCACCATTTGAAGAATATTGTTCTAAGTTTGGCATAATTCATCAGACTACTGCTCCCTATTCGCCTCAGTCAAATGGTGTTGCTGAACGCAAAAATCGTACTCTCAAGGAGATGATGAACGCACTATTACTAGATTCTGGATTACCCCAGAATTTGTGGGGGGAGGCTATTCTCACGGCTACTACTATTCTTAACAGAATACCCCGGAAAAATAGTGATATTACTCCATATGAACTATGGAAAGGTCACAAGCCTTCTTACAAACACTTGAAAGTGTGGGGCTGCTTGGCTAAGGTGGTAATACCCAAACCAAAGCAAGTAAAGATTGGACCAAACACTGTAGATTGCATATTTATAGAATATGCAAACAACAGTAGTGCTTATCGCTTCTTAGTGCATAAGTCGCTGATACCGGACATCCATGAAGGTACTGTCATTGAATCAAGGAATGCAGAATTCTTTGAAGAAGTTTTTCCCAGGAAGGAAAAGAAGGAAATAGTCTCTCGTAAACGAGACTATGAAACTGCAATAAGGTCAAATTTGGGGCCCCTATGGGGGTCCCTGACCCAAGTGGCCCTAATACAGAATTCGAAGGTGTACCTTCAGAAAATGTTGCAGAACCTATAGGTTCACCTCCTCTAGAGAATTCTGCAGAACCCGAAAGTTCACATCAAGAGAACGTTGAGATTCCTGATGTCGAACCAAGGAGGAGTAAGAGGGCTAGGACTCAGAAAGACTTTGGTCCTGATTTTCTCACATTCCTTGTAGAAAACGAGCCTAGGACTATCCAAGAGGCGATGTCCACTCCTGAAGCCCCCTTTTGGAAAGAGGCCATTGAAAGTGAAATGGAATCCATCCTGCAAAATCATACTTGGAAAGTGGTTGACCTTCCTCCGGGAAATAATCCATTGGGTTGCAAGTGGATACTCAAACGCAAGTATAAAGCAGATGGAACCATTGATAAGTACAAGGCTCGTCTAGTAGTCAAAGGTTATAGACAAAAAGAGGGTCTTGACTACTTTGACACATACTCGCATGTGTCTAGAATAACTTCCATAGCCATAGCTGCACTACGTGGTCTTGAGATACATCAAATGGATGTTAAAACTGTTTTCCTAAATGGAGACTGGACGAGGAAATTTATATGGAACAACCTGAAGGGTATGTGGTTCCAGGACAAGAGAAGAAGGTCTGTCGTCTTGTCAAGTCATTGTACGGACTCAAGCAAGCTCCTAAACAATGGCACGGAAAGTTTGACAACACGTTGCGATCAAAAGGCTTTTCTATAAATGAGTGTGATAAGTGTATCTATGTGAAAGGGAACGATGAATCCTTTGTCATGATATGCTTATATGTAGATGACATGCTCATTACTGGAAGTAGCCTAGATTTGATTTTTAAAACAAAGCAAATATTGAAACAACTTTTCGACATGAAAGACTTGGGTGTAGCAGATTTAATCTTAGGGATAAAGATCTCTAAAACACCCGAGGGTTTGGTGCTATCACAATCTCATTAAGTTGAAGACGTTTTAAAGAGATATGAGGTCTTTGACCGTCAATGTGTAAGGACACCAATGAACGAATCTTTATGTTTGGACAAACACTCAGGTGATCCAGTAAACCAAACGCAATATGCTCGGATAATTGGCAGTTTGATGTACGTGATGAACTACACTCGTCCTGATATTGCTTTTGCAGTCAACAAGTTGGCTAGGTTTATGCGTAATCCAGAAAGTGCTCACTGGAAAGCTCTACTTTATCTATTGGGATACTTAAAGACCACAATAGATTATGGATTACACTATGGAAGATATCTGGCTGTATTAGAAGGATACAGTGATGCAAACTGGATATCTGGTAGTACAAACACCAAGTCCACTAGTGGTTACATGTTTACCATTGGTGGCGGTGCTGTTTCCTGGAAGTCCTCTAAACAAACGTGCATCGCCCGATCCACGATGGAATCGGAATTCATAGCTTTGGACAAGGCTGGAGAAGAAGCAGAATGGCTTCGAGAATTTTTAGAGGACATCCCTTGTTGGGATAAGCCTGTGCCTTCTGTAACAATTCATTGTGACAGTATGTCGGCATTAGGAAGGGCAGTAAACAATATGTATAATGGAAAGTCTAGACACATACATCAAAGACATAAAACCATTAGGCAGTTGGTCTCTACGGGGGTTATCATTGTTGATTACGTGAAATCAAAGGATAACATTGCGGATCCGCTAACCAAAGCGCTACCAAGGGATCAAGGACAATGCTTGTCTAGGGGAGTGGGCTTAAGACCCACTCAATAAGGGAATTTACGGTGGCAACCATCTTGTTGGAGATCCCAAGAATTTGGTTCAATGGGACAACTAAACTGTAAAGGACCAGTACGTGTCTCTTAAGTTTGTACTTAGAGGTAAAAGCACTTAGGAGTTATACTCCATTTGCGCCATTTCCATGAAAGACACATTAAGTGCTCCTGCAGACCGGACGGAGGATGAGTCACTAAACTCTTAATGATCTCTGAAGTAGATTCTTAATCTATTTAGTTTACGAGCAGAGCATTGGCAGGAATGCTCTTAGAACGAGATCACCTATTTGGGTGTGAAGTATGGGAGGCCGCTTCAAACGAGAACACCTATGAATCCGAGCAGTCCAAGGCCTTTTAACGGACTGAGAAAAAGGAACGAGGTAATAAGGAAAATTATTGTGTTGATATCATTGTCTTGGTTTACACAAAACGCCGACCGGTTCAAGGCATCACGTCCACCGGGTGGCAAGTAAATCCGATGGCATTCTACTAGGGACGATTCAATGTCACTGACAATCGATCCCGATGCAATATGATTTTCCGCAGGAAATTCTAGGCTAGAGCACCCCGTTGTGCTGTGAGCATCAATTCTCTTTCATGTGGGGATTGTTAGAATTTTAGTCACCAAAGAGGCTAGTCCATGACTTTGCACCTCAACCAAAGGGGCCCCACACGTTGGAAATGAAGTTTCTTCAAACGTGTATAATCTACTATAGTAGTAGATAACACTTGAGAAAGAATTACAAAAATTCATTGAAAGGTGAAAGAGTTATTGAAGCTCAAAGTGTGTTGGTTGATGCATTGAATATGGAATGCCAAGAGTTGGAATGGGAGAAGTCCCACATGGCTAAAATTAAGGAAGAATGAACTACTTATTAGTCCAAGACTTGAGTTAAGTGATTGGGCCCTTAGGGCACCCATGCTTTTGGAAGGGGGAGGATCTAGATGCTCCTACACACGCACCCGCCTGGCTCTGCCAGGAGCCGGACCCGGTCCCGGTTCTCGGGTCACGGGTCGTGGGACGTGGGCTTGTGGGTTCGAGGGTCCGTGGGCTCGTGGGTTCGAGGGTCCGGGGTCCGTGGGTTCGCGGGTCGCGGTCTAGAGTTGATTATAATCTTTTTGGGCTAGAAACCAACTATGCTTAGTTGAGTCCAATAAGATTAGTCTGAAACGAAAAGCCCAAACAGTGCAACTGTTAGGATTGGGCATGAATCGATCAAGCTGTTCGCATGGGACATATATGTTCGGAACTGTTGTACTCAGAAGTTGCAACTCATCTGTTGTACCAGTTCGCGAACCATTGTGCCTGTCAGACTCAACTCTTCGAAACTATAAATAGCCTCCCTAGGTTCGGATTTAACACATAACAATCCATCCTTCTTCCTTATCTTAAACTCTCTAAAGCCAGAAGAATCCTTTATTGTATTAGTTCGCCGAGTCAAAGTTCGAGTGCTAGAACTTTGATTCAAATACTGCTGTTCTATCTTGGGAGACTATTTGCTAAGTCAACCGTAAGCACCAGTGCGGGGCAAATACAATCTTAAGGAAATAGGCCCAGCCTTTTCTCAGCAGTCTAATCCTTTCCTTACTATACACTGTTTCTGTTCCCATCCTCATACACTACCACCATACAACAGACCTACCTCCCTCAACTTAGTGCATTTTGCCTCTTGGAATGAGACTTGTTTGCTGAAGCTTTTTGTGGGCACTTCACAAGAAGTCGGATAAACCCTGGATACGTTGGATTCATTGGATTCATGCCTACTACGTTAAGGGTAATGATGTGTTGTCTATGGAATGTCCCAATTATGTGTCTTACCTTTTCGTAAAATACTTAAATGCAGGAATATGGTTGAACATAATAGGGACTAGTTGGTGCAATTATATTCTCATAAGTTTTCTATGGGTGATATGTATAAGGTCTTTAGACCTGCTAGGACCAAAGTTGTATGGAGTGTTGGGAAATTTGTTGGGAAATTTGTTAGGAAATTTGTTAGATATTTTGTTAGAAATATCTGTTTAGATTTTGATCAGCAACATGATGACTTATCTTAGTCTCAGAAAGGTGATTAGTACTCTTGGTTCACTTGAACATTGTAAAAGAGGAAACTCACTAAGTATGATAGTCTAGCTAATCTTGTATAGGATGTTAGGTCTCAAAATGTAATTTTTATTTTATGAAGAGAAGACCAAGAAGAAGACATCCAAGCAGAACAAGATCAACGACATTGAAGACTTGAAGAAACTGCACAAGATTGCTGAAACTGTTGTTCAGATATCTTAGCCAGATATCTTGAAGACACGAATAGTTTCAAACAAACTGTGTCACAAGAGATATCTGAGAAATAAAAGACCTATCTGAAAACAAGGAAAGTGTCCACAAATATCTATTCTCAGATACCTTGAGCTTTAACCACATTTCTGAAAGAGAAATATATATATTGCAAACAAAGTTGTTTCAATATAAGTGGTATCTGAAGATTGAAGATAAGGACGTGCAAAGAATCAGATAACACTAGTCTCTGATACATAGCATAGTTCCGTTGACACTACAGGACAAAAAGTATAGTACAATGCATTTAATGCACGGACAGAGATGTCTGAATAAAAGCAACGGCGACTCAAGAAGAAGACAAAACTCACTCTGATTACTATACACAGATATCAATAGTTTGAATTTGAGCCTAACGGATACTATTCAAACGGCACTCAAATTCATCTATAAATATCAACACTTAGACTGCTTGAGAAGATACCTTAGACACACCTTGAACTGCATAAAAACGTTGAACATCTTACTCTCTCAAAGCAACTTACTTACTCACAAAGCTTTCTGTTGCGACCAAAGCATTTGATCTTGAGTAACCAAGTTCTAAGTGTCACGATCCTAAACAAGCATAGCTATACGTGAAAGAGTTGAAGCGAAAGATCAAGTATCCGAGATTCATTCTCTTGAACATTTAACTAAGACTTGGTCAAGAAAAGAACAAGATACCATACATTGAAAAGTGTATTAAGTATACTTGATTCACGAGCTATCTGAATAATGAATAAGTTATTAAAGAAGCTCATCGACAACTCAAACCAAAACCAACACCATAATGGCGTGGAGTACAGGAAGTACTTAGTTTGAAAAATCAGGGAATAACTCCAAGGTTACCGGAGTATAGGAAGTACTTGATTTGGGAAACTAAGGAATAACTCCAAGGTTATTGAGTATAGGAAGTACTTAGCTTGGGAAGCTAGGGAATAACTCAAAGGTTTCTGAGTACAGGAAGTACTTGGTTGTGAAAGCCGGGGAACAACTCAGGGGGAACATTTGGTTGGGAACCAATTGTTTAAGAATCTTAGAATAGGTTTATTGTAAGGTGAACTCAATTATCTGTTCTAGTGAATTCTAGGTCTCTGATAGACCGAAGTGGATTAGTTGGAGGATTACGCCACCTCCAGATACCACTATACTTGCTGTGTTATTTACCTTTTCAGATTTACATTTCAAACACACACACACACACTTTAACTGCTTTACGCACTTATCTTTATTAAGTCTTCCGCGCTCTGATTCTAAGTATCAGATATCTATTCAGATATCTGAGAAATAGTTTTTATCGACAAAAGTTTTAAAAGACTATTCACCCCCCCCCCCCTCTAGTCTTTTACTTTTCCGTTATCTGGACCAACATGGAGGGAGCTTGCTTTACATAATATTGCTACACCTCGGGCTCAGTTCATCGTTTGGTTAGCTTTGTGGAAGAGATTGGCTACCAAGGAACGGCTGATTCGATTTGGTATAATTGTTTATCCAAAGTGTGTCTTGTGTGTTGTGACTGGTGAATCCCTTAATCACTTGCTTTTGGGTGCACGCATCAGCCTGGTCCGCTTTACTGACTTGGATTGGCAAAGCTAGTCCGTGATTGTTGCTATATGTTGTTCTGTCAAGGGGAAGAATCCTAGCAATAGAGCCTTCAAAGCATTGTTGACTGAATTTATCTATGCTCTTTGGTGTGAGCGTAATAAGAGAGTATTCCAGGGAGTTAGTGCACCAGTTTGTCTTGTTTGCTGCGTACATCTGTTCAAATGGCTATTGGCTGTTGTATGTTTCATTCAAAGCTGTCCAGTTTTTGTAAAACACTCCTGAATTATCTGGTGTGTTAGTCTTCTTGTATTGTGTATTTTTTGTATTATGTTGTTCTGCTTTAAGTGGTTGTACTCGAATGTTTACTTGGAATAAAAATGCTAAACTTGTTTTTTTTTTTAAAAAAAAAAGTGAGAAACGGGGAGAAGCTTTGGAAATACATTTTCAAAAAATTGCACTTTGGCTCACCTGCAAAATTAGTAGGTAACACATTGACCGGACGAAAACAGTGACATAACTTATTCGTCCAGGCTGTAATTTTTTCACTAGTAAAATTAGTAAAAGATGATGAAATGTATCTGGAATACTCGGCCAATCTCATGTTCATGAAGGATATAACATGAAACCTAAAAGAGTTAAATGTAAATGGTACTCCAAAAGTTTCAAGTTCTAGGAAAAAAAAAAAAACCCTTTTTCATGTGAGCTTAATTTCAAATGAAATACTCTTAATCTTAAAAAAAAATAAATGAAATCACTTAAGCTTTGTTTTTCGTCTGAACTGAACTTATTGCTAGTATAACAAATAATTAAATAGAACCAAACTGAATTGAATGAATCTGAATAGAACATGGTTGAATTAAGGGGAAATTACATCCAAACCCCCCCTTTAGATGTCGTAATTACATATTAGTATCACTTAGTCGAACTATTATGCTTTGGTCCAATTAGATGTAAAACAATTACACTTTAGCCCACGAATTTGTCTTTTGACGAATTAAGCCCTAGAAAAGCTGATTTCAATATTTGATTTTGGAACTAGCCATACACCTTAATTTTTGGTGCCTAACCCTTAACACGTGCACTGCACGTGTGGACTAATATGTAATAGATGTTGAAACAATTTTACTTGCATGTAATTGATAGAAGGCCAATAAATTTGAAAAACTAGCCGTTAGAAAACCGTTTGGAACTGATTTTGGGGCTATTTATAGCCCTAAACATGCCATTTTCATCCCTTCTTTCATATAGCAAACATTCCAAAATTACTTCACCCTAATGGCAACAAAAAATGATTTTGGAAAGGATGATCATAATTGGGATTGGGATGGTACTCGTCCAACTTGTAAGAAGTTGAAATGTCAAAAGTGCACAATTCTATCGGTTTCAAAGAGTCATCCACACAAGGGGAGATTTTATTGGGGATGTCCACTACATGGGTTTTCTGAATGGTTTGGCGATGAAGAAACTGTGCAAAGCACACGAAGTGGAGAATTTATCCAAGCTAAACTGTTAAGTGAATTTGTGCAGCCTATTCATGCTTCAAGAAGGCAAAATGTGCAACAAGAAGAAGAGGAAATTGGACAAGTACATGATGAAGCTGTGCAAGGAGATAGGGAAGTACTCATGCCACAAGTTACAAGTAGAAGAGTTCATGAAGACCAATATAGTAGAATCAGACAACTAATTTGCCTAAATTTGGCCTTATTTGTTGTGTATCTAGTTGTGCAGATTTTTCAAGCATTTAAGTAGTAGAAATTATAACAGAAATGTTGTAAGCACAATTTGAATAGCAAAAGGTTGGTATTTCATTCACCAAAGCATGAGAAACTGTTTTGCATGATAACATCCCATAAGCAAACTAACTTAAGTGGTATTCACCAATTCACCACAACAAAACTAAATAGCATGCATGTTTACCATAATGTATCCAAAAGAGAATGTAAAAGAAACAAGAACTAAGCTAAGATAGACAGAAACAGGCCTAGAACCATGAAGCAAAGCCTCTTGAACCTCCTCTTCCCCTTGTAGTCCCTCTTCCCCTTGTAGCAGCACCTCTACCCCTTGTAGCACCTCTACCCCTTGTAGCATTCCCTCTACCACCTGATGCCTGTCCATTATCTTCTTGTCTAGCTCTTTTGTTTCCTGCTAATTAAACCACTACCAGTTGGCTCATGTGTTTCATCCTATCACAAACAAAGGATTAAAATGATAAGTGTGCACACAATACTCACATAAATACAACTTGTAAACAAAAGAATTACTTACATTACTCATCACAGCTTCATTCTCTTCATTATCTTCATCATCAACAGAGTTGCTAGGCTTACAAGACCTCATATTGTGACCTTAGCCTCCACACTTTCCACACTTAGGTGGTCTTCTATGCCTATTAATTGGAACTTTGCTTGGTGCTTTAGGTCTCTTATATCCACCCTCAGAAGGTCTAATTCTCCTCACAACAGGCCTTCCATGTTTTTTTCCACAATTGGCGGTGAACACTCATCTTTAGTCAGTCCATTGGGCCAAAAATTGTGTTGAGGCACAAGTTGGATCATCATGCCATAGGCTTTAATGTAGGCAGCCTTAGTGTGATTAGGGCTCAAGAAAGTTTCCCCAGCCATCCTCATGTGATTAATTGCAGTCCATGCATGTCTACATGGGATCCCACTCAAATCCCACCTCTTACAATCACACTCATGCCTTTCAATGTTGACTACAAACTTGAAACTGTAATCTTGCACTTCAAAAGTTAAACCAACCTCAGAAACTATCCTACATCTCCTTGACTGATCATGTGATTCATTAAGCTTTGTTAAAACCCTAGGCATAACCACACCAGAGTAAACCTCACCCTTTCTCCTCATTATGACTACTCTCTGCATCACTTCTGTTCTAATTCCCTATGTAAGTTCCATAAAAAGTCAAAAAATGCAACATAAGCATATCTAATTTAAAACAAAACATAAAGTAAAAAAGTTTTAAAGTTTTAGCCATATTACCTCCATGATGTTTAGTACAGAGAACCCTCTTACTGGCTCCACCCAACTATTGAAGCATTCACTCAAGTTGTTGGTGCAGTGATCAATCTTAACTGTAGGATCATATGCATGCATGTATGGCCCAATATGCTAGAGGAATGTTCATGAGGTAGTCATAAGCAGCTGGTTTTGCATTCTTCATTTTGTCCATAGCCTTGTTGAAGCCATAAGAGGTGTATGCAGTTGCAGATTGCCAGAAATACCTCCTTAGATCAACACTTCCCTATCTGGTTTTGAAATTGTCATATATGTGCTTAGCACATTTCCTATTTATGACATTTGGAGCCATTTGTTCAATGATTGGAACCAAACCCTGCAAATCAAACAAGCTAGTTAGGAACTTGTAAGTTGAAAACTAAGAAACAATAGTAAGCATTAGTTTACCTTGCATTTATCTGCCATGAAATGCCAGTGCTTGTCAGCTTCCCAAGGTCCAATGTATCTCTCAAGGCAGCTTAAAAAGAAACCCCAAGAGTCCTTGCATTCCGACTCCATTATAGTTCATGCCACAGGATATAATCCACAATCTGGATCAGTGCCTACTGCACTCAATAATACCCCCACCATACCTAAGGTGGCAGCCATTAAAGAAAATGAATGGGCTACAACCATTCAAGAAACCCCTTCTCAATCCCTCAAGTCCACAAAATAATCTCTTAAACAAGGGAGGTCTTTCAATGGCAGGTGTGGTTTGCAACTCAACATCTGAACCTGGATTTGTTCTAAGGCACATTGCCCTATACTTTGGTGCCAGTCTAAATGCCTCTCAGGGTTACCACCAAGAATCTCAATTGCTTTAAATTTTGCCCTAAACATTCTCATGTAGGGGACAGACACACCAAGCTTACTATTAGCCCACTTCTCCAGTTTCTTAGCAGATGTGTTAGGATGTTCCCTTAGTTCATCAAGTATCTTTGAAGCAAGCCAGCTGGAATCTACCATCTTATTATTCACCTTCCTCACACAAGTGTGGCCTCCATGGTATGATCTCACCATAAAGGACACCTCATCATCCAACGCCCCTGCATGTAGTCTCCATTTGCACCCTTCACATTTCACAGTAAACCTGGCCTTGTCATTCTTCACCATTTTTTATATGAAAATCAACTTTCAGAACATATTCTTTTACCTTATTTCTCATTTCCTTTATGCTTCCATATGTATCCCCTTCCTTGAACTCTTTGTCCCATGCTTCATTATTAATTTCAAACTCATCACCAATACAATTTTGCTCATCTTCATATGGATCATAGTTGATATCATCATCATCAGACAGTTCCAATTCATTACCAGTTTCAACTTCTGCAGTTGCATCATGTTGAGAATGTGATCCACCATTTGTATCTTCCTCCTCATTCTCATCATCAGATGCTTGTGGTGAAGTCCTCTTTTACCCAATTTGCTCATCTTCACTATCATACATGTATTGGTATTCAGGTGCATCATTCTCCCAGTCATGTACCTCTCTTTCTCCATCACTTTCACTAAGTTCAACTCCAGTTTCATCCCCTTCAACTGCAATTATCATCACCTTCAACTGTATTTTCATCACCTTCCAACCCTGCACCTCCACTCACATTATCACCACAACCTGCACCTACAGTTACACCATCCTCAGAGTCCTAATCATGTGCCGTCCCTTCCATATCCCAGGATTCTGTCCTATCTACCTTCTTCTTCCCCTTTTCTTTCTCTACACAAACACCATCACCAGTCACAACATTACCACCATCACAGTCTCATTCCCCATGAAAAAATCATCAATAGCAAAGAAATTAGAAAAGCATTAATCAAACTCCTCATCATTTGCAGGATTATAAGAATAAGTAGTTTACAGTGGAGTTTCTTGTAAAACCTAGGGTAAGTAAGGACTTGGTTGGTCTTGACTTGGTTCAGGTGGTGGAGGAGTAGAAGTGTGTGCTTGTTTAGGAGAAGGAGATGGAGATGAAGTTTGTTTAGAAGATGGAGATGAAGTTTGTTTAGGAGATGGATATTTAGGGGATGGAGATGGATATTTAGGAGTTGGAGCTGTGGGAGATTGAGTAGCTTGAGTATTTTGAGTGACTGGAGGTGGTTCATTGTCAAAATCATCACTTATGTCAATGACAGTTGGGTTGGCTGGGTAATCTTGAGGATTTCTGGGTGGTCTAGGCTTGCAAGACCTATGTCTAAACAACCTTCTACGGGTAGTATGGATGATTCATCAGCAGCTTGGGGTGGGGGTACATACTCAACATCAACATCATCAAACATAACATCCCCTTTCTTTTTTCTATCTTTCCTACAAGACATATCTACTGCCATAGGAACTACATCATCAGTCATCAAATGAAGCATTATCTCCTTGTAGTTCTTATTATTCTGAAACACTTGTTTTAAGCTAGAATCACCACATATCTCAATATGTTCCATACTACCCTCAATATCAGCCATCATAGTAAAAAAAACGTGACCCCTCATGTGGCACATTCTCTAACACCAAATCATCAACATCCTTCAACAATTTACTGTAAGTATACTTGGAAGGGTTAATACCACATAGATCATACTGGTCTCTGCCATGGTAAATCCGCATAGTCCATTTGCCACTCATTGTAACTGATACAAACATCACACAACAAACAACAAAATCGTTATCCCATGCTTTTCCAGTTTCGTAACAAGCCCATAAAACATACTACAACCAAAATCAACGGAACCCTAGTTTTTCGACGGGCCAAAATATCCCATAATTGAGTTCGAAATACGATTAATAACAACACTAATAGCACAAATGTATGAAAAAAATTTGAATTTTGAAAAAAGCCATTACCTTTTTTGAAGCGTCACAGTACTCGTACTTGCCCCAAACAAAGTTACAGTTAGATGGCAATCGGGCCGGTCTCGGGCCGAGCTAAATCGGTCCGGGCCTATTCCGGGCCTGTTTTTAAGGGGCCGGGCCGGGCTTTTGAGATGTATGTAGGCCCGACCAAGCCCCTAGCCCCATTATTTTGGGGCCGAGCCGGCCTCATTAGCGGGCTGGTCCGGACCAAAAAAATAAATTTTCCTCTCTTTTTTTTCCATTTCTCTTTTTATACATAATAAAAAGGCGAATTACATCTGGACCCCCTACTAGAATTTCTAATTACAGATGGATCCCTGTTAGTTCAACAATACCGGATAAGCCCCTGTTAGATACATTCTAATTACATTTAAGTCAACGAATTTGACCTTTGGCGAATTAAAACCTGGAAATTTCTTTTTTACCCCTGGTCAATTATCAGATTTTAGAATCGACCAAACAGCCTTAAGTAATGGGTGTCACGTGCGAGGCACATGAGGACTCAGATGTAATTGATGTAGAACAATAGGTAATTATATGTAATTGTAATATAGCCGTTATTTTTTAAAAAAAAATTAGCCGTTGGAGGTTATTTGAGGCCTATTTAAACACCATTTTTTTTGTCCCTTGTGCTGTTTTTTGCTGACTACAAATTGTATATGTGAAATATGGCTTCAAGTGAAGATCTGGCAATTTTCAAAAAAAAAAAATTATTATTATTATAGAGAAAGGTTCTGGTGGCGAGTACAAGTTATTTCAAATATTTTGGTGTAATTTAAAAATAAGTTAACGATAACTTAACGGCCATCCAACCTCTGTGTAAAGTCAAATTTTTTATAAACTTTTTGGTGCAAAGTGCAAAAAATAAAAGGTTATATTGTAAACTCAAATCAAAAGGTTTTAGTGTAAAAAAAAATTTGATCTTTTTTAAATAATTCTTTTTTATGTCAATTTCAATTGAACCACAGTGTTTCGAATAATTATGAATGGACCCCATTTTGACAACATAGATAATTTCTAAAACCACCATTTTACTATAATGAAAAAGTAAAAATAATTAAAAAAAAAGTTAGAAAAATAAAGAAAACTTGCATTTTCTTGCTTCCATGGCACCATGGCGGAAAATGCAATTTTTCTCTTTTTTTTTAAAAAAAACTATTTTTTAGGTTTTGAACCTTTTTATTTATTATGTTTCTTTTTTAATTTTTGAAGCTATGGGTAAAATCTTTTCAATAACATATGAGCAATGTGAAATTAACAAAGATCTACCGTACTTACATTTTAATCCAACGTATTTATGTATTTTGCAAAGTGACATGTGTCGTGTAAATAAGCCGCCACGTGTCAAATGGTATTTAAATTGGAGAATAATGTGTATATAAGATATGACATACAATTAACAATTTATAACATTTTTATAACAATTAAACATTTTTATAATAAATAATAATTTTTATGAAAATTAATCATTTTTGTAATTATTTAATAATTAATTAAAAAAATTACTGTACGTATCATGTATGGCGTATGTTAGTAGTGGATACAATAAAAAGTTAATCATTTAACAAATTAAAATGGGAGTAATAAGAAGAATTGGTAAGGCCTTGTTTGGTTGAACAATTAATTACTATAGTAAATAAGTTGGTCAACTCAAAACCAGCTGAAAGGATCTAGATGTAATTGTTCAACTAACAGGAATATATATGCAACGGAGGCTTCTACCAGGGGAGTATATGTAATTGATCCTAATAATAAATAAAAAATTTCTTGGCATGTAAAATGTTATTACAAACTCTTTACTAGTTAAATGCATAAATGAAAGGAAAAAAACTACTACATACATAAGCAATGTACTGTACTGGATGAAAGTTAGGTAAGCTATTGTTTTGGCTCATTTAGCATACATGTGATCAAAATTCAAAACCATTAAACATGTGAAGTATAAAAGTATGCTGAGAGACGGCATGTAGGAAAAAAGGAATTGATGAAAAATAAAATGTAGATGATGAATTGATGAGTGAAAGGGACGACAAGTAGGAAGAAAAGAATAAACATTTTTAATGTGTTTTGGAGTTGGACTATGGACTTGTAATGTATAAGCCCAATCAGTGTGATTAATTTTCTTAGAATCCAATTTTAATGTGTTAGCTTGATTAATAAATTTCGATTCTTATCAAATATCACATAACATGTTCATTAAATATATTGGGCATTTCGGTTCGGGCTTAAGCGGTCCGGCCCACGGTCTTTTTCGGTCCGGGCCCGGGCCGGGCCATGGAATAAGTGGCCCCTAAAGCCCCATTAATATATTCGGTCACGGGCCGGCCATTTTTACGGGCCGGACCGGGCCGGCTGGTCTACGACAGGCCCCATTAGCACCTCTAGTTACAGTCGCCGATAATGAATCACAATCGATGAATCGACAATTTTTGGGGCTGAATTGAAGTTCTTACAACTTGTTAATGGTGAAGAATAAAGGAGTCGAGAGAGGAAGAAGACGATGAAGAAATAAAAGGCGGGAGTGTGTGTTGTGGTGAAAGTAATGGTTGATTAGGTAAAAATCTAATATTTTACCTTAAGGCCTGTTTGGGTGTGATGGAATTGAATAGCTTAATTAAGCTGGTCAATGAAATTATGGGTTTTTAGACTAAACTGTAATTGTCCGACTAAGGCTCTGTTCTTTTCAACTGAAAACTCTTTCAGTTCAGTTCAGTTCAGTTCATTAAATTCATATTATTATTATTATTATTGTTGTTGTTGTTGTTGTTGTTGTTGTTGTTAATAATAATAATAATAATAATAATAATAATAATAATAATAATATTATTATTATTATTATTATTATTATTTTATCATTTATTTATTACGATCTTTTACGAGGAAAATAAGAAAATTTATCCAATTGAGTTATTTTCAACTTTTTTTCTTTCTTTCTTTTTAATACGACTTTTAGTAGATCAATGAAATAAAGAGTATAGTTACAATTTGAACTAACAAAAAATCTACATGTTCAAAAACTCCAAAACAAGTTAAACCAAACCAAAAGTCAGACCAAACTTTATAAAAATAATATTATATATCACAAATATTGAAAAATGGCATTTATTCCTCCATATTATTTTCCTCGAACTCTATATTATCTTTCTCGGACTCTATATAATCTTCCTCGGGCTTTATATTGCCTGGAATAGAGCGTCAAATTCTCAATGTTATCTCCTTGCGCACCCTGTTCATCGTTTCTTTCCTTGTCGGGTTCATCATTATCCACTACACCTTGGACATTGATATCATGTTGCAAAACTAGACAAAGACAGTTTATACGACGATTAAAATTTGGTTTTAATCGAGTTATCATTCTCATATTGTTTTCCACGCGGTTGGTTTTAAAGTTTGTTATACAATAATAAATAAAAATGTAAAGTGACAGAAAAAAGAGTAGGAAGAATGTGAGAAAGATGACAAAAATAATATATTTTTTTAATTGTGTTCTATATACCATCATATAATTGTTATTATTATTATACAATAATTTCTTTAATTGATTCGATTCGATTCAATTAGTTTTGATTTGATTTGATTCGATTCGAATTAGTTCAAGAATTTCAAATGAAGTTAATGAAAAAGCAAATTAATATGAAAAACATCATTCTAAATAGGTATTCTTATATAATTATCGAAGTGTGCAACCATTAGCCAACCTTAAATTCAAAGTGTGCAAATATTTAAGTATTCAACCAGTTTGTCAAATTTAACCCCAAAAAAACAAAAAATTATACTGTACTTGTAATGTTATGAATTGTATTGTATGCCTCCAGTCCAGTGGAGTCCACCATCCTAAAACCCTAATCGGACAGATAAACAAAAACCAGCTAAACTAAACTAAACAGAGAAGAAGAAGAAGAAGAAGAAGAAGACGACATGGAAACGACAGAAGAAATGGAGGTGGAAGAACAAGTACAAACTCCACCACCCAATCTCAATGGAACCAACCGATTCGGAATCAGAAGCTCAATTCAAACCAACTTTGGAGACGATTACGTTTTCCAAATCGTTCCCAAGTAAGTTTACTTCAACCTCTCTATGCCTTTTCAGGATTATCCATGTTAATTGGGATGAATTGCGTTTCAATTACACATTCAGGGATGATTGGACCTCAATGGCGGTCTCTCTTTCGACCAACGCTGTCAAGTTGTACTCACCGTTTACGGGGCAGTACTTTGGGGAATGCAGAGGTCATTCTAATACTATCAATCAGATATCTTTTTCGGGTCCTTCAGCTCCACATGTCGTCCACTCTTGCTCTTCTGATGGTACTCTGCGAGCTTGGGATTCTAGGTCTTTCCAACAGGTTTCTGTTTTTTTCAGTAGCTGATGCTCTGTTCGTAATGACTCGTTGATAATCGATTAGGCTTGTTTAGGCTTGGTTACCTATATAGTAGTATTTTTTTTTATATTTATATGCATCTTGAACCAATTAAGCCGAGCTAGAGGCTACTTGACTTGAACTCGAGCTCGGAAAATGAGCTAAGCTCAGGCTCATTAGAGGAGCCGCTCGAGTTATGAAATGCTATGCTCAGCTCAGCTCGACTCGATTGTTACCTTTGTTATCCATCTAGACTCATTTTGGGGGTGTTTCCTGGAGCTGAATTTGGCCTTTCATTGGTTATTAAGCTAGTTTACGTTGAATGCGTATTGTTTGCATTTACGGTTTCAGCTTAGAGGACCGAAAGTCAGTGTGAATTGCTGGGTGCGTAGGAGTATTTGGGTGTGTATAAACTAGTACAGTATAAAATTAGTTGAGCGAGTCTGTTGGTTGTGGTTCAGGCAGTTTGAAATGCCAGGGTGTTTTAGTAATCAATGTGATTTGCAACACAGGTGTCTTGTATAAATACTGGTCCACAAGAGATTTTCAGCTTTTCATTTGGAGGGGCAAATGATAATCTTCTGGCGGCAGGATGTGGTTCTCAGGTACTAAGGCATTCTCCGGATTTTCTTTTTCAATTAAGCCTTCTGAATAGAGTATGAAAAATTAATATGCCTTGACTCGAACTAGAATGCTTAATATGGTGTATTTTCCTCATCCTATCCTACTCAACTTAACTTTCAATTCCTATCCTTGGGAGGTCGGGTGGATTGCAGTTTATGCTCTTCAAGTTAGATTCATGTTATCTAATTTTTCGTGTCAAATGTTGTTTATGTGGTTTTTCCCATGTCCAGTAATATTTATCAACATGATGATGGTAGCTAATATAACATAATTTGTATTTCTTTCTATGTGCAGATACTTTTCTGGGATTGTAGGACTATGAAGCAGATTGCCTGCCTTGAGGAATCTCATATGGAGGATGTTACTCAGGTACATTGCCTCTGGTTGCTGTATTGGGTGCTCATACTTGGTTCCTTGACCCCCATTTGAAACCTTACCTAATGTGGAAGTGGGCAAAGGTTGTCTAGCAAGCATTTTATTCCAATAAAGGGTCTGTTCCTTCATTCAATGTGAAAGAAGATTTCTTCTCATGCAAGAGTGTATTAGTAAAAGTGCTGCCAAAACTATCACACTTGTCTTCAGTTAGACGCCTACCATCTTAGATGTCTGCTAATTTTGTTGCTCGACAATCTATAATTTACATCTCAATTTGGATTTTTTTGGAGCGATTGAATACAAGGTCTAATTATCCAACTCCAATAGGGGCGAAAAGGAACTGCAGGAACTGTTTGGGGGTGTGGGGTAGCACTTTAACTGTTGCTGCCTGGCATCTCTCTGTTAATATCAAAGCACATATTTTTAATTTTTTTAGCTCATATTAAAAAAGTCCGTGAATCCATGTATTTCTTTCAGACATTTATTACCAAAACTTCATGCTTTCCTTGGAATCATCTGTAGGTTCGCTTCATTCCTGGCCATCAAAGCAAACTTGTATCTGCTTCGGTTGATGGATTAATGTGCCTATTTGACACTAGTGGTGACATAAGCGATGATGATCACTTGGTTTCAGTAAGTCTCAGCTTGTCACTCATATTCTTCTTTTTTATCTTTTGGTTTCTTGGCAGAGTATAGTCTGATGATTGTCTCACTATTATTCTAGTTCACAGTCATTCTATCATCAAATAGCGTACTTTGAAAATGAAGTTCTAGTTCAGGGAACATGCTTATGCATTTGCACCAACCATTGCTTTTAAATATGAGTTGCTTTCTGGTTTTGTAGTTCTGTCATGGACATCTCATTTTCTGCACGTTTTATGGACATGTCACATGTATATGAGAAATTTAGTGATTATTATTGTGCTCACTTGAAAAGGTCTTCAATGTGGGAACATCAATTGGAAGAGTGGGATTTCTGGGTGATGTCAATCAGAAGTTGTGGTGTTTGACTCACATTGAAACTCTGAGGTATGTGTCATCCTTCTTTTACCTTGTTCCATAACATTTTAGATTGAGGTGGGCTCAATTTCATCCAAACACCTTCTTCCTGCTTTTTATTTTTGTATCATTTTAAAACACATACACAGCACAATAATACTTCACACCCTGCAACATCTTTTTCTTCTCACAAATTTGGAAAAGTATCTCAATCCAAAGATCAAAGGTGCCACAGATAATGACAATTTCTATCGAAATGTATTCCATAGCACTCTACAAAATTGACCACTATGCACGACCTTCTGCCATTTTTTCATTGTTTCTTGGGAAGTGGGAACTTAGTGGCTCACTTTCTATTTTGATCATTGTTTAGTGTTTGGGACTGGAATGATGCGAAGACTGAAGCCAACTTTGAGAATGCACGTGAATTAGCTTCTAAGAGATGGATGTCTGAACAAGTATGTCATTTTAAAATTTATATCTTTTTGTTGTGCTACTTGGAATTTATCGGACTGACTTTTAAGTTGGGGGTAAACCTGTGACCCATTTGTTGGTTTTGCTATTTTTGGAATTTGATTGTCATGTATTTGGATACATTCATCTAGAGGAATTAATAGTCCATCTAGGACCATTGCTTGCCTGTTGAAACTCACAGATTGCAATAGTAGCTTGAACAACAACCTGAGAATTTTTGAAATCATGTCAAAATGAGTTGTTTGAGAATCCATTTATGTTATGCAAATGAATGTTGAAATGCTTGCAGATGCTTCATTTTGAATGAACATCTCTGCTTTTCAGCTTCCCAGCTGTTTTAACTTTAGGGAAGGGAAGATGAAACCTCAAAACAAGTATATCCTGCCTTTATAGATAAGTTGGATAAATGTTTACCCTGATTTTTTGGCTGCTGTGCCTGGGTGATTATCATGGACCTTGATGGCATCTTTTTGTGAACTAATTGAGTGGTGAATTGATTTCTGTGGTGATAGGTTGACTATTTTGTTGACTGTTACTACTCTGCTGAGGAAGATCGTCTGTGGGCAATTGGAGGCACAAATACTGGCACGATTGGTTATTTTCCTGTAAGCTATGGAACTAAAAGCTCAATTGGTCCTGCAGAGGCTGTGTTTCAAGGTGGTCACACGGGGATTATCAGGAGCGTGTTGCCCATGTCCATTAAACCTGCCATAGCTCCATCTAGCCATGGTGTTTTTGGATGGACTGGTGGGGAAGATGGCCGCTTATGTTGCTGGTCATCGGATCCATCATCTGTCAATACAACCTCTTCCTGGATATCTAGTACACTTGCAGAAAAATCACACAGAAACCGGAAAAAAAGCAGGCACAGTCCTTACTAGAACCTCTATTTTTTATTTTCTTTTTCACCTTTTTAACTGTATCATGTTGCCGGTTTTGTATCCTCCAGGCTTTACCAGATTCACTTATTGTTCCTTAATTTATACTACATTATATAGAAAAAGTTGTGTAGATGAGATATTTGTTGTATGCTTGTGGCAACAGCCAATTTGGTCTAGAAAATATGTATGTCAGTGATTAGTGTTTTACATTTTTACTCGGCTCGGTCGATAAAGTATTCGAACTTAAAAGCCTAATTGTTTGTGCTCGTCAGTTATAGAGCTGAGAGGGCTCAACTCGATACTCAACTAGCTCGATTAGTCTCACTTAACTGCATGTACATATTTTTATATTTATGAACCAAATTACCTGAAAAGATATTGTGACTTGATCAATTAGCTCTACTTTTTACTGAGTTGAGACGTACCAACCCAGGGCCAAGTTCGATAAATGATATACTTACTGGTTTGTTAAATATCACTATCCACGATTCAAGATTAGTTTATAAAAACATACTACTAATGATTACCTGAAAAAGGCTGCTCAATTAGAGTCTCGCAGGGGTGTATGTACATACATTTCACAAGTTGACTTGAATTGTAGTATAGCTAACTAGATTATCTGGGAGACAAACTCACAAGTTTCCTGGTTAAAACTATTCCTGGTAAGCTTAGATCCAAGCCCAGAATTTGCCCCGAAAAAATGAATATCAACCATTCAAACACTGACCCGAGACCCAATTTGAAATCAACATAATCAGTTCGAACCAAATCATCCAAGCCGAAATGACCCGAATGGAATTTGACGCAAATTCTTCCGATCCAAAATTATCCGAATTAAATTTGTACAAGTTCAAATATGATTCTTACAATTCTAAGATGAGTTTGAGGAGGATTAGCATTGAAGTCAATCCAAAATATGTACTCATCACATGATAACGTTTGCAACATGTGAATTTCAAAATTGGCGTATTTCAAGATCTAAAACCAAAACGATCCGATCCAAAATGTCGTTAAGTTTTATAATCCGAAAATGAACCCAATCCGAACTCCACTGGAAATAAATTACAGAGACTAACAATTCGATCCGAATCGGCCCGAAACTGATCTGAATGACCCGTATACCAGGACAAGTTAAAACTTGCAAAGGATGCATCTTGAAGGTATGCTGTGGGGGACAATAATTTACACCCAGGGGCAGGGTAGGATTGAAGAGCAAGATTTACCGCAGATCTACTATTTCTTCATCAGTCGGTCGTCGCATAGTTCGCAAGTCAACCAAGTGACGCATTGTTGGTCTGCCATGCGGGCAGTTCCAAGGCGACTTGAGGTTTGCCAAATTTTCTAGTATCTGTTATGAGAATGAAGCGGAGAACGAAGAAGATTCATAGTTCAGTCAGAAAACAAATGCAAAAATCAAATGCCATACAAGTTTAAAAATCAAGGACTTGGCATCAGGATAATTTTTAACGATATGCACTCAATGCGGTTTGCCTTGCTCACTGCAGTTTTATATACCAAAAAGATATACATAAAAATAATATAGGATAATTAAAAATGAACAAGGAACAAGTAACTAAGAATGAAGCACATCCGAAGGAGAAAGACAAATCGACACTAGAGAACTTTACCTTTTGCATTTCGTTCCTTCCAAGCGAATGTCCAATCATAACTGATGACCTGCAAGCACGTGATGCTAGCATTGCGCGTACTTTTGGTGGGCAAATCGAATCGGCAGTGTCTGATCTGTAACTGCCAATTATGGAGCATTCCCCATGACTATCAGAGAGAACTGAAATAAGTTCCTTGATATCTGTGACACCGAAATGGGGTTGATTACTTACAAACCTCTTTAAGAAACCACAATCGCTACTGCAGATTGCAGCAACATTCGTATTGCATTCGTGATTGAATGTATTTGCCATTAACACATTCTTTTTCTATATTGATTGACAGAACTTAAACCTTATGACTTACCCAGTCCTACACCAGTGCTCAACCCTAAAAACAAAATTGATGTGGATTTGGCAAGCAATGCAAAGAGATTACAATGAACTAAAAGCTTATGACCTTCCTTCTGCTGGAAATAACTCTGAGGTTGAGCACAATATTAATCATCAGTTGTAGATAGGTCATTGTTTCTGGTTGTGTACAAGTTCAAATCATCATCAATGAGTAACTAGTTGCAGGTCTGGAACACGTGGAAGTTGGAACTACTCCATTTATATCACCTTAAAAGGCCATGTACTCCACAGAGTATTCACCACACAAATGACTATAAATTTTCATGAAATGGGTGTATGACGGTATAATCATCTCCAAAGGCCAAACTCACCGGTAAAACCGCATGGAGATATGACAGAATTTAAATTACCGTTCAAATGTTGAATGAGGGAGCTCTATTGGATTGGCAAATATATTGCATGTGATACTATATAATGGTTGAAATGTTAGCGATACATGTAAATCTCCACCAAGAATATCTGAATCTACATCCCTCCTAACACAGAAGGTAATAATTCAAAGTAGATACTGCATCATCAGATTTTAAAAGTTTCTTGATTCTGAATATCTAACAATGATGAATCTTGCAGATGTCATAATATAAGTATTTCAAGAACCACAAGCAGTTATAGTTTGTTAGCCTTTCAGTCTTTTAAGAGTCCCGGCTTCAGGCTGAAGAACTCACCACCAGGTGATGCGAGCTTACAAGAATGATCGAAGCAACAAGAGTTCAAGCTGGAGCGTGAGAGGTACAGATGAAGATCTTCTAATTAGAATTCGAGTAGTAGATTATATTGTCCTTAATAACAAGTAGAACATACTCAGATTAGCAAAGTTGCCTCATACTAGTATTCAAACTGTACTAGAAAGTCATCACAATCTTGCCTCTATGAAATCCTCAAATGTTTGTTTTCATTACGGTAGCAATTAGTTTACAATAAGAGTTGGACTCTTTCTCATAATTGCAATTGAGTTATTGGCACTTATTTTATGAAGTGCTCACCCTTTCCCCTCCAAACCCAAGAATGGATGGGAGCAAGGTGTTAATTTTCTCCCCTTTCCTCTTCTCCAACAGAGAAACTTCACCCTATATCCCAGCCTATTTGACTGGTTCTCTTTTCTTTCATCAGAATAGCTGGAGTCTCAATATTTTATGATTTATCCAGTTTTTTTCTTTTCCACAGAGTCGCAAGCTTGGGAAAGTCTTGCTTTAACTGATGTGGTTAAGAGGAGTTCTTTCTAGTTTCTTTTCTTCTTCCTCTCTTTCATTGGATCTTTGGTTAGATTCTGCTGAGCCTCTCCAATCTTTACTCCACAGCCTTGGATCTTTATTCTTTATATCTGTTCGTATTTATCCAATCATTACCAATTTGATCTTTCATAATCTTATTTTTTGTGTAGAGCAGTCTCTGATTTGGTTTTCTGGGAAGTTTTTATAGGAGAACTCTGTTATTCCATTCCCATCGTTAAAGCAGAAGTGTTGATGCTTTTCTGGAAACTTCTTTTTTCAAAAAGGAGAGTGCAATCGCTAAGAAATGAGATGTCTTTTATTATTTTCGCAAGACATGCAGAATGATTCACTGAACAATAAATGCAGACTCTAATATGAAGAATATTTACCTACTTGTCCCCTTGGGCCAGGTAACTGAAAATTCCTCTATACCTTGGACAACCATCCCCTCACCCATCACATATAAGCAGAAAAAGAAGACGCTATTTTAAGTCAGAGTGTGACATGTGCTCAGTCATTTCAGAGTTTGAAGTATAACCTGCAACTCCAAAAGTTATGTTTTTACTGAAGGGTACAGCTTTCAGTTTATATCGATGTCCGGAGGGAGCATGCATATCCTCCTCTAATAGAAAACCGTTTCTCCTGAAAGTCGAGAATAACATAACGCACATTAGTTTTTACTGTGAAGAAACAAAATATGTCAAACAAGAACGGTTTGGCTAATTTAGAACCTGAGTGGATTACCATTCATTTATATTGTAGAAGTCGAGACTAGTATGTCAAGTACAAATCTTTGATTCTAAATTGTAATAGAAAATCATGATCATAGGCAATGGTTTGTTTTTCTATGTACGCAGATTGCAATGCAAACATTGTCAATCAAGATATACAAAAACCAATGAAGAATCAGCAACACACAAACTACAACCTATCCGACTTACACTCTATAGATGATCTATAATCTGAAAATCTCACACTAACAAAGCAGCAGGAATCTTATGTTTGCAGTATGCTGAACATTGAAAAAGGACACTCCTACATAAGACTCATACCTGATGATATCCATGTGCATGGAAATGACAATTTCTTCTTCAGGAGATAACTCTATAGTTATTGGCCTGAAACAAAAGGCTTAAAGATATGGGAGAAGAAAAATAGAACCTCAGAATGCAATGGATAAGCATCAAACATATTTGGTTTCGCAGCTGCACAAAGTGCAATAATAAGAATTTAGAAGCGAAACATTCAAACATAAATTTGTAAAAGAAGTGAGTGTATGTATATATTATCCTGTTACATAAGCATGCTAAGCAAAAAAATTGAGAAATCAGGACAATGTACTGTGCAGGCTTACTATTGACAAATAGTGATCCCTAAGAATATGTCATTCACCCCATAAAGATTATCACATGATATATTGCCCAAAAAAAACCTTATTTCAGATGACATGAATTCGCACAACATAATGCAGTCTTTGTAAATAAACACAGCAGGACACTTTTCCTTTTTCTTCTTTTTTTAAATACTTGTATTCCAATTTCCATTCATGAAATTGTCAATATATTCACCGGAATCCTAGAATTATAATGGCAGGACAAAACATCCCAAGTAGACAGCATCAGCAATTTATTGCTGACAAACCAACTGTTGCTGAGGAAATTTGGGTGGCGTTGTGGAACAAAGCTGTTTGAAAAAAGTTGGGAAACTAAATATGCTTTAATACATAAAAGAAAGAAAAAAATAAACTCCAGAAAGATGAGAAGAATCCATTCAGATCTGTCCACGGGAATGAGTTTATGCTTGAAATAGGATGCCCACGCAGTTTCTCCCTTATGCATGAGTATTTAATGCATGTTTCTCTCTTGGATACTTTGTAGTCGGGTTTTTTCCCCTTTCAGCCGTCTCTTGTGGTTCTGACTCTTGTTTACTTCTGTTTATTGTTTACTTTACTCTAACTATTTGTTCTTAGCTGTCTCTTTTATGTTTCTTCATTGCATCTATTGCTTCTTTGGTTTTGTAAATAAATAAACACCCCTGGTCTATAATGAATGAAATTGTTCTCCAAAAATTACTTAAGAGGAGAATATTAATTTCCATCAGATATTTCACAGACCAAATACTAATAAGAATCTGACAAAAATGGATTGCATACTCAACTTTACAAGTAATGAAGTAGAAACAGAATGTTTTACCGGAACAAAGGCTGCTGGTTCAAAATGGTTGATTGTGACAAACGTTCGTAGTTATATTTCTCGTCTGCAGCATGCTGATGCAATTGCATACTAAATCAGAATCACTTGATTATTTACAGAGATAAAATGAATTATAGGTCAATTACACCATATGCGGATATGCATGCTTATTTTGAACAGTTTCCGAGGAGAGGAAAGGTAGTGTACCTGATCCACAATGAAAAGGTCCTCCTCTAATTTTCCAATTATGAATCCAAGATTAAATTGTCCAATGACCTGTAGGTGTAATTTTATATTAGAGTTAGATGCCAAACAGACAGTTCTGGGTTTTAGCATCGTGCAAATCATGCTAGTACAAGTATAAAATATGATTACGATTATGACAGAATATTAAGCACGGAACATCATGCATTCGAAATTTGTTGCACATCCTTAACAATTAATGACATATGAAGGTAACTAGGATCGAACCTTCATTTGCTTAAAGTCTTCCTTCTTAAATAGTCTTTCCAGCTCTCTGGTAGCAGCAGCTAAAGCTGTAGCTTTCCCCTCTTCAGTTTCCATTTGAGAGAGTTCCAATGATGCTGCAGCAAAACCCCTGTATATTACAGAAAATACCAAGTCACCAAATATTTTAATATGATTATCATCTCAACTCTGATCAAAGAAAATTAACTGCAAGATACCCTTTCAACTTCAGTCTTCCAGGTGCACGCTTGACGTGTGGAAGTCTTGACAGCATCTGTTTCCTCCTTGACACCAACCCTCCAATACTGAATTGCAGAGTGAAACTAGTAACCTTTGAACCAGACAAGCCCAGTGGAGCATCTTTTGGTACATCAGGAGGTTGTACAGGAGTAATTTCATCTAAAATATCACTGGATGGAAGTTCTGAGTCTCTGTTTATTGAAGTGGTTTGTACTGAATCAGCATCTATCACTCTTTCTTGAATATTCTGCTCCTGCAACTTAATGTTCAATTCTTCATTATCAGAATATATTGTCAGTGTCAATATAAGAAGTTGTGAAACACAAACACTTCCTAATTCAAGAAGGTTAATTAAACCTTGTTAAATCTGCTTCTTGGTAAGAGAACCTGTATTATATAATTCACGAATTTGTTTGGGGAGAAACTAAGGTTGGATCAAGAATACTTTACCTCTCTCACTCCACTTAGCTTCTTGTTCTCACAAGGAAACAGACTTGGAGCATCTCCTTCATCGGCACTACTTTGCTTCTTGTTCTGACAAGGAAGCACACAATGAGCATCTCTTTCATCGGCACCACTTCGCTTCTTGTTCTCACAAGGAAACAGACTACGAGCACCTCCTTCAGTGGCACCACTTCGCTTCCTATCACAGTGTAACTTAAAACTCTTTTGACCAGAGACATTATCGGCTCTAGATATTTTTGCTGCTCGAGGCTCCATGAGGTTTATCTTATCGCAATCGTCAATCTCAGTGCCGTTCTCCGAAGATCTAAGATATGCACTATGTACTGAAGAATTGTTCTCCTGGTATCTAGATGTAGAAGGTCCATTTCTGAGGAGTGGGACTTCAGACAATACAGTATTTACACTTTCAAGTTTTCTCTTACTAACTGTAACAAACTTTTCGAGTGATAGCTGAATATTTGATCGAGGATGTGAATTACCATCACTGATGCTATCTTTCTGAGTGAATCCAGGTTCCAGAGGAACAAGTCTCTCAGCTTTGTCAGGAATATCATCAATAGGTTTCTTACTAGGACTTAAAGAAGATTTTGCTGTCTCATTATTAAATTTCAGTGCAAATCCTTCAATCAGAGAAGCATTGTTACCCTCATCAGAGGACTTTCTACTGCTTTCTTGAATAGTATCACCACCTCCACAAAGTTTATCATCAGTTTCCTCTTGAATTATATGTAACTGAACTCTCTGATGGGAAGTCGCCAAACTAGAATTACACCCGTCTTCTTTAAGTTCTTGTACACCATTAACTGAATAGGCCACCTGATTTGATGAATAAACCTTCTGCAATGCTTCTCTTAAGGATTGCAAGATGGAGCTCTCATCAGAAATAAATATTTTTCGTTTGTCAGGAGTTACATTGACGTCATATGCTTGAGTAGGAACCAAAAAGTTCATTATAGCAATAGGATATTGCTTGCTATTTGCACTTCTATACAACTCATTCACAAGCTTCCCGACCTTGGGCATATCAACAGGACGGTTATTAACATAGAAAAATTGTCGGTCGCCTATATTGCGCCCGCTTCCATGTCCAGACTTAGAAACAAAGCCTTCTACGACACAACCATCTGATATACTAAGTCTCAAAGGCTCTAAGCAGGCATAAGTGTTCAGGCCAAACACTGTGATAATATTGTCTTTCAGGGATCCACTTCCCTGGGTCTTTAGTACCACAGACCTTACATTTTTAGCAGTTGTATTTGTGCAAACAAATCTAACTCCTTTCGCAATAAGAGCATATGCCTGGAAGGATAAAAACTAAAAATTAAAAGGTAATTCAAAGAGGAATGTACCAAGACACCTAGTAATTTACTAATTCATAAATACAACTCATAGTTTTAGAACCTAAGTTATCAACAAGAGGATCCAGCCCACCAGACTGGGTAGCTAGCATCTTTGAGCTGACGCCTACATAAAACCTCAAATATTTCAGAAAGTAATGCTACATAATAGCCCTAAGTATGGTCAATGCAAGAGGAGGAATTGACCAGCTGTACGAGCCCAGTTGGCATTCTGCGGATTTAAAATGCAATAACTAATGCTATAAAAAGGGAACGAGTTGTCTCTATACACTTGATGCTGACACAATCTTCAACATTGCCAAATCCAAAGTGATAAAGTCTTGGCTGGCATGCCTTTATCTTTCTCAGCTCTAGACTACATATCTCCTCAAAATTTTGATATATCTCAATGACGAGTTTAATGACTATATGCCACTTTCTAAATCAATGCATTTGAACCGACAATATGAATGAAGGTGCATAAAACATTCAACATATTATTTCAGATTCAGAAGGCTCACATTCAACAAGCTGATCAGCTTGCCATATTCCTTCCGGATATTTCGCTTGAACTCTTTGCTCCGCACGGGTAAATTAGAAAACAGCTTCTTAATGGTAACCGTGGTGCCCACTTGTCGAGCACTCTTCCTCTCAGCGGCCAAAACACCCAGCTGATCATAAGTCAAGTGTGTCGCCACTACCTCATCCACTGTCCTTGTTTCCACAGTCAGCTCCCCTAGCGCACACAGTGAACTCAATGCTTCCCCTCGAAACCCAAACGTCGTCAGCGACTGAAGGTCTGGAAATTCCAGCAGCTTTGATGTGTGGTGCTTCAGTGCCAGGACCTACCAAACACGAGGAAAAGATTAAACCTGTAGTTCCTAACTTCCATTGCAAAATCTCGAAGTTAAACATTTTCCGTTTGGTACACGACGCAAACAATTCACACTAACACAATCACGAAGTGAATCAATAATTCTATGAGTTATATTCCGTATCCAACACATTATGAAGTCCAAAAAGCAACGAAATGAAATGAGTCTAGAGACGAAAACTCGAAAAGAGAGTAGAGGTTACTTGGAAATTCTTAGGGGAAATCCCGGAGCCGTTATCGATGACCTGAATGGAATCCAAGCCGTACTCCTTTAAGGCGATCTCGACGGAAGTGGCGCCGGCGTCAAGGCTGTTCTCGACGAGCTCCTTGACGGCGGAGGAGAGGTCCAGTACGACTTGTCCGGCACAAATTCGGTGTACGACGCCCTTGCTTATCGGTCTGATCATGGGGGAACCATTTCCACCGCCTTCCATAGGGCAATTGGAGAATAGCACACCGGTGTAGTGCAAATTCAGTTGCGCGAGCTAACTGGTTGGCGACTGTTATCGCCTCATCGGAGCTGTGATTCGGTGGAATGTAGATTTTTTGGAGAAACTCTAAGGAGTTGAACTTCAGTAAAACCTAGAGAGAGAGAGATTGATTTTACCGCCAAAAATCGAAGCTCAGAGTCACACACAGGTTTTTGTGCTACAAGAAATTATTAGCGAAAGGCGATGAAGAAGAAGTAGTGCTAAGAACCAATACCTTATGTAATTGAAGAGCAAATTTCCAAATAAGTCGGTTTCGTGGTGTAGTTGGTTATCACGTCAGTCTAACACACTGAAGGTCTCCGGTTCGAACCCGGGCGAAGCCATTATTTTTCAATAATATTTGGATATTTTCCATTTCGCAACATCCGATATGCTTGGCACTGTTCTAATATCCTTAGTTTTTTGGTGTCAATTTTCTTTACAGTTTTCTTCCGTTTTGCCACATCCGAAAGCTATAGTATTTGGTCATCTTAATATGATATCATTAGTTTGTAAAGCTTTATAATATTTTTCGTTTTTTCCACACCCGAGAGCTATAATGTGTGTTATCTTTGCTATAAATATTAGAAACGACGTCGTCGACGTTTTAACACTTTCTTAGAATATACATTATCATATATGATGGTGTTTCGAAGCATCCATCATCCCATGTGATTGTAAGCATTGTTGTCTTAGAATTATAAAATCTATAGCAAGTTTATGATATGCATGATAGTGTATTTGATTCCAAGTGGAACTTTAAGCTCCAACACTAGCAACAAGTACTAGGAGTAGGATATAAGGACTATATATATGGATCAATTACATATACCCCTTGATAGAAGCCTCCATTGCAGATAAAACCATGTTAGTCAAACAATTACAAATTGGTCCTTTTGGCGCATTAAGTGTTGACCGGATTATAAGCTGGTTTCAATAATTGGCAAAACAAACACGGCCTTAACCCATTCTTCTCCTTTCTAGGTTTTAATATACACACACCAAAACACACACACCCGCCAAAACCACTTCACGTCTTCTTCTTCCTCACCAACTCGTAATCTGCCATGAAAATCGAAAACTTCCATTAACTAACAAAATTCGGACTGGTTCAAGGTATTATTGCACGCTATTGGCCGTAATTCATCATCGCAAGATCTTAAATGCATGACAATCGAAGCTCGACAGTGAGGTTAGGTTTATTGGCTTGGTGAAATTTTGAATTTTTTTCGTGTTTTCTTACTTATTCATGTATGTATTCATCATGGCTATGCACAATTTTGTGTCTTTTACTGTTGGGTGTGTTTGTATCTTTCTGTATTATGATACATAGGGTTTATCTTATTTTTTTTGGGCATTTTGATTGAATGGTTTGTTTGTGTGTTTTATGCTTTTTACAGTTACAATGGGTGTCAAATTCGACATTAGGATGCCCGTGGGTAAAGAACAATTCATGCTTGTTGATGTTAATCCTAAAGGGTACACATATAACAAATTGTTCAAGGATGTTGAGAAATATGTTTTGGTGAATGTGGATACTGAAGGTACTCTGTTCTTTTCTATGGTGGCTTATGTTAAATCTTCATTTGAGACAGTAGAGATTGTAGATGATGATTCAGTTAAGTTAATGTTTGAGAAAAATATGGTTAACAAGGAAATTGATTTGAATGTGAGTGTTGAGACTGCGGTGCCTTTAGCAATTGATATGTCATGTACTAAAAAGAAATATAGGGATCGTATTGATGTTGAGTATATGCCTCCCAATGGAAATGAAGAACATCCACCTTCTAGGAGAAGGTTGTTTAGGTATAGAAAGTGCAAGCCAAAACCTCCAAAACAACCAAGACAATTTTTCACTAGTGAGGATGATATCATTGACTTGACAGAGGATGTTGATGATGATGAAACACCCCCACCCCCTCTTACTCAATCAACTCGAAATACCCAAGCATCACAAACTCCACCTGCTGCCACCATTGATAAAGACAAACCACAAACACCACCTGCTGCTACCATTGATAAAGACAAACCACAAACACCACCTTCTCCCACCATTGTTGATGACATCCCACAAACTCCACCTGTTTGTAATGATCAAGACCTCCCAAAAACACCACAAACTCAGCCTACTCCTTACATTCTTGTACATGATCCTACTCCTGTGAAATTTGTGGATGATAGATTTCATGTCAATGATGATGAAACATCCTTCATGATCAAGACATAATGGGGTGCATGAGTGTGTAAGAAAGTTGATCAAACACATGCAGATTCCAATTGGTTGTCTACCAAGCTACTTGAACCATTGAGGGAGAATCCAAATCTAAGTGCTAAGAAACTGGAACCTTGGATTAAAAGAAGCTTGGGATAGTGGTTCCCTACATGAGAGTATATAGGGCAAGGATGAAGGTCATATATTGAGGTATTAGGAGGCAACCCAGAAGAAGCATTTAAGATCTCACCTAAGTACAGAGAAATGCTACTAAGGACTAATCCTGGTTCAGTTGTTGAGATGGTGGTTAAACCTGTCATTGACAGGCCTCCACTATTTCAGAGGTTCTTTTGTGGTTTGGATGGGCTTAAGAGAGGATTTCTACAAGGTTGCAGCCCTTTCCTATTTTTTTATGGTTGCCATCTCAGGGGGAGCTATGGTGGACATCTGTTGAGTGCAAACACTGGCACTTCATGGGTGATAGACAGAAGGTATTTACCCAACTTGATTGACTTAATCCTATTCTTTATTAACTTAGTGTAACTTTCAACTAACTGTTTGATTTGGCTATCTATATATAGGGTTTGGTGCCTATAATTGATGAACTAGATCCACA
The DNA here is from genome assembly GCA_026545765.1 of Plantago major. NCBI lineage: Eukaryota > Viridiplantae > Streptophyta > Magnoliopsida > Lamiales > Plantaginaceae > Plantago > Plantago major. Next base: position 36,909,236 of record CM048839.1, read on the forward strand.
TGTCATAAATAGGAAATGTGCAAAACACATTTATGACAATTTCAAGTTGAAGTGGCCTAGTGTTGATCTTAGAAGGTACTACTGGCAAGCTGCATCTGCCTACACATCATATGGCTTCAAGAAGGCAATGGAGAAGATGAAAATTGCAAGTGAACCAACTTGGAGGTATATGATGAACATTCCTCTTGGATTCTGGGCAAGGCATGCCTTTGACACAACTCCTAAAATTGATCACTGCACCAACAATGTAAGTGAGAGTTTCAACAATTGGGTGGAGCCTGTTAGAGGGTTTTCTATCCTAAACATCATGGAGGTTAGTGTAACTTTCCCTTCTATGTAACTGTGTTATGAAATGCAAGTATTTTTTAATTTGCCAAGTATGAAACTGTGTATTTTGTATGTCTATAGGGTCTGAGAACCCAAGTTATGCAGAGAATAACATTTAGGAGGAAGAAAGGTGCTACTTGTAACTCAGTGGTCATGCCAAGGGTGTTGAAAAAACTAAATGAATCCCATGATCAGTCTAGGAGGTGTAGGCTGGTCACATGTATGAGGTGATGGACTACTCATACACCTTTGTGGTGGACATGGACAGTAGGTCATGTGATTGCAGGAAATGGGACATCAGTGGCATCCCATGCAGGCATGCATGGGTGGTTATCAACCACAACAGAGAGGATGGAGAGAACTACATAAGTGAAAACCATACAAAAGCTGCCTATGTGAGAGCATATGTCATGAACATTGTACCTGTGCCACAATACAGATTTTGGCCAGATGACTTGACTGAGGATGTTTGCTCACCACCTAATGTGTTGAGGGCTCCAGGTAGACCACCAGTCTCTAGGATTAAACACCCAAGTGAAGGTCAAAGAAAGTCAAAGCCAAAGGTCCCCCCCCCCCCCCCCCCCACAAAACTAGAAGACCTCCTAAATGCAGCTTGTGTGGTGTAAGAGGACATAACTGCAGGAAATGTCCTACCTTGGTAAGATATATATCAAATTTTATCATCTATTGTTTATTACATTTCTTGTATTCATAGTAGTCTACTCTATATTGCAGAACAAAGATGTTGATGATGATGAAACTGCACAAATGCAATCTGAGGAACAAACTGCAACTGTTGCAACTAATGAGGTATGGAAATGGCTATCTTGAACTTGTTTATAGTTTGTTAGAAGTATGAAGCTGTAGAAATGTTATCTTGTTTCTTGTTTACTTGTTAGAAGTTGGAGTTGGGTAATTGATTGTTGAACTGCTATGTTGAATTGCTATTGGTTTGGTATATGTTGAGTTAAGGATTGCTATGTTGAATTGCTATTGGATTGGTTTGGTTTGATTGTAGACTGTGAATGCAAGTGTTGGGGATAAAAGGCCTAGAGGTGTGGTGTCAGAAGAAGAGGAAGATGTAGGTACTACCAGAAATGGTAGAGGAAGGGGAAGAGGCAGGGGAAGGACTGGATCAACTGCAGATGGAAGTGGCAGGGGTAGAGGAAGGGCAAGTTCAGCAGGAAGGGGTAGAGGGAGGAATGGAACAAGAGGAAGGGGCAGAGGTAATGGAGGTTCAACTAGTGGCAGAGGCAGTGGAGGATCAACTAGTGGTAGAGGAGGTACTAGACCTTGGTTTGGTCATAGCCCTTAGTTTAGTTGATTGGAAAGTACATGTTTTGATGTTCTTGTTGGATGGTTTGTTTAGTTAAGACTGCTACTTATTTTCCTACTCATTTTGTATTGAAAACTTGCATTTGAAAACTAAGTTCAATACAAAGTAGTGTTCCTATCTTACTTATTACATCTACTCAAATGCTCTTACAATCTGCACTATAAGATACATATCAAACAACAAGAAGTTTAGGCGGACAAGTTGCCTAATTCTAATGTATTTGTCTTCATTGTGCTCTACTCTCTTCTTTTGTCTTCTTTGCACATTTTCCACAACTTGATCATTTGTAGTTGAAACTCTTGTAGCTTGGTTTTGCATATCAACTTGATGTCGTGGTTGCACAAATTCACACAACAGTTCTACATGCATGATATCTTCCCGTTCTTAAGTTTGCATGTCTTCTTTTTCTTGACACCATTCTGACCAACCATGTATTGGACAACGCTAATAAAATCTTCTCTCGTCACATTCAGACTTCATAACGGATAGAACAGTACGCTTACGACAAATTGAATTCTTACAAATCGGACGAATAACAACACTAGTCGGATCTTCACTTGAAGCCATATTTCACATACACAATTTTTACTCAGCAAAAAACAGCACAAAGGACCAAAAATGGTGTATAAATAGGCCTCCAATAACCTCCAACGGCTAGTTTTTTTTAAAAAAAATAACGGCTATATTTCAATTACATATGACAGCCTATTGTTCTATATCAATTACATTTGAGTCCTCATGTGCCTTGCACGTGACACCCACTCCTTAAGTCTGTTTGGTCGATTCTAAAATCTGATAATGGACCAAGGTTAAAAAAAAAAACTTTCCACGTTTTAATCCACCAAAAGTCAAATTCATGAACTTAGGTATAATTAGATTGTATCTAACAGGGGCTTCGCTAGTATTGTTCAACTAACAGGGATCCATCTATAATTAAAAAATCTAGCAAGGAGTCCAGATGTAATTTGCCAATAGACCACAAGCTGAGGGCTAAAATCAGACAAGTTACTCCAAAGACCAAACTCTAACAATGGACTTCCAAAATCAAGAAATGAGCTGAAAGACCGAACAACATTGTCATACATCGGACACAAAGATCTGAAAGACAGTAGTAACATCAATGCAGCAACAATGAGCTGAAGATTTTTTATCCGAGTATTCCAGTATTCCACCACATCTGTGGCAAAGAGTGAAAATTGGCAGAAGAATATTGATTGGGTGGATGCTTATTCAATTCCACTTTAACATATCAATGTAACCAAAACAAAAATTAAAAAAATTAAAGTAACACTAGTTTTACTCTTGACATGTATATCTGGCAGCTACAAAGATACCAGCAATCTATATGTACGTTACACTAGCGCCAGCCTCAAAATAGTCGAAACTTGGAGTTGACGAATATAGTTCACGTACCATCTCATCTCAGATTAGAATAATACAGGGGGAGCTTAGATGAGACGTCTAAACTATACATAATACTGTACATTCTTTTACATGAAGTAACTAAGTGAATCCTTCTTTCTTGATCCTCCTTCTCCATACAGTTCATTCCATTGAAGAAGCTCAGTCATGTTTCGTGAATCTGTTGAAACACTCGCACATACCTGTGGAAAACAAGCGACAGGGTCAAGGTGTTAACCTCTCCTTCAGAAGCATAATAAATCAGGTTGGATGTGCAAAATTCACCCAAGTCAATGTCAGAAATCCCCTAATTACAAAAGACCTTAAATCTTTTAGACGGCTGTTAATTTCCTAAATCGAAACTATCATACTTAAGATTTGTCAACGTAATATGTCTATAGATCAAGATACCTTCAGAGGTCACAAGATCCTCCACATAGTAATCAACCTTTTCGATTGTATGTTGTTCATTGGACAATAGTTTCTTTGTTGAAGGTCAGAAATAAGTACCCTTGCCCCTTCAACTCTGACTTAACATTTTTATTGGATTCTTTGGTTTATGGCTTAGCCTAGAGGTTTAGGGATTTTGATGACTCAGCCTAAGCTGCTTGAATACTGTTTCGGTGTAAAACTTCAACTTTTTGTAGAGTATTTAAGTCTACTTGAAACAATATGGACTTGGAAATCAAATCTAAACCTAAATCGTAAGTGAACATATAAGAGGCTAGGAAAATATTGCTGTGATATTAGATTAGGTTATCTACTTTCCTGAAGATGTTGCAATCAAAACGTGAATAAGACTAGATCAAAATATGAAAATACATTTAACAAAAAAGAGATGGAATACCTGGTCGTGTGCAAATTTAAAGTCAGCCATACTCAGGGGACGAATATCTGCACTCGTATGCAATGCAGGTAACGGTCTGTTCTCTGAGAGTGCAAGGTTTTGTTCCTGGAAATGCAAAACAGTAAGTTCAGTTTAATGATCCAAATGTTGATGAGTGACAAGACATTAAAAGCAACAAACGAGAAGACCTGTTTTAAGAATACAGGATCTCATTCATATACCTTCTTTTCCTTCTCTAGAATTTCTCGTATAGGGCAATGGGCAGATGTCACGCAGAGATTCTGGATATTAAAAACCGAATTAAATAAGACAACAAAATCAGTACAACCTGGTAAGAAAAAAATTAAATAGTTTTATGAGAACTAGAGAATGAGATTTACTGCACAGACCTTTAGATCACTTCCTGAATACCCTTCAGTCATGTTAGCAACTGCCGCGAGGTCAAGATTTGAGGCCAACTCTTCCTTCGCAAGTATAACCCTCAATATCTTCTCCCTATTTCGAACATCTGGCAAGTTGACCATCAGCCTACACCATGTTTATACAACTTCAAGTTAACCACAAACCAAGGTCACATTTTTCTCTATTAGTATTACAAGAAACAATGGAAAAGTAAACTCGGGGAATCACGATACCTCCTTGGAAGCCTCCTGATTACCGCCTCATCGAGATCAAATGGTCTATTAGTGGCTGCAAGCACCAGCACACGTTCATTAGCTTTTGTACGTAAACCATCCCAGTATGTCATAAATTCATTCTTCATTTTGCGCATCGCTTCATGTTCTCCTGGGTTTTCCCGTCTCCCTAACATGCTATCAACCTAGGACATCGGATATGCAAGAAACGTCAAGCGAAGGGAATGATAAGGCGGGGAAAATCGTAGTATCGGAAATAATACCAACCTCATCAACAAAAACAACACTGGGAGCTATTTTACTGGCCAAAGTGAAGACCGCTTTCACATATTTCTCAGCTTCACCAAACCACTGAATGCATAAGGATTAAAAGTTAGCAACTCAAGAGAATGTAAACTGAAGGGCTAATAAGTAGTAATTAGGATGTACCTTGGATGTGATGGTTGACATTGATATGTTGATAAAGTTAGCACCTGCTTCAGTGGCAACCGCTTTTGCCAGCATTGTTTTACCAGTACCAGGAGGCCCAAAAAGCAATATTCCTTTGCAGGGCTGCCAAAGAACTCAGACTCAGCACCAAGAAAAACTAGCTTAATTAATGGAAAACGTTACATTGAACTTTAGCATGCACTATTGATCCTGTTTGGTTACCTTTGTCAACTGTCCTTTACTAAATAGTTCTGGCCTTTGGAGAGGCAGCATCACCAGTTCCTTCAATGTATCTTTTACATTCTCCAATGCTCCGATGTCCTCAAAAGTAACTCCAATATCACCAGGTGGAATAACTTCGGCAAGGAGCTTCTTTTCAAATTCATTTTCAGTAAGCACATCCTAAAAAACAAAGCAGTCATTCTCCTATACTGGGATATGCATAAACAGATGTGAACTGAAGCGTAAAGAAATTTAAGATAAACTAGATGCTTCACCTTAAGCGATTTCTTCGAGCTCTTGTTTTCATTCTCAATGCCCTGTAAGATGCTGTGCCCATAGCTGATACTGCAATGTAGACAGAAAGAAACAGTGAGAAACCTAATAGCACTTGCTAGTACCTTTCCTTTCACATCCAGTCATAGCATTTAACATATGTTCACCTTTCACAAGAAAAAACAACTTTAGACTCTTCAGCCTGAGCCTGAGACTGAGCTTCCGAGCAATTCATAAAATGATGACTCAAGGCCCAGCCAATTATTTTCTCAACACCTACACCATTAGAAAATATCATTACTGCCTATTTCTTTCCACAAACCAGCTTGAACAGCTTAAGATGTAAAGCAGAGACTGACTTTCAGTAGTCAAAAGTTGGTCTTTAATGCATAGATTTTCCAGATCTGGGCAATCATGGCCAAGCCGATTTAAGACCTGAAATTTCATCCGGAATGAGGAGAACAAGACTTGTTAGACATACAAAGCAGTCAGAGCAGAAATAAGATAAAGGCACAAGGTAAATAATGTTCCAGATTGTTCATTACTATTTACATGAACATGAACATTACCACCACCGAGGTAATAGCCAAGTTGCAGTAAGCCAGTATCAAACAATACCAAATGGACATTATTTCTATCTTGCATTACAATGGGTGTCGAATGTGCCAAAGATCTAACACTACTACAATCATCATCAGGAGTGATGGCCAAATTAAAGTAACAGCTAAAACAGCCACATAAGCTTGCCCTCTGGCGAATACATCAAATTGCTACATTGCCAGGTATCAACAAAATGAAAGATTTCCCATTCTTTTGCTAAATATTATTGTTTACAAAAGATTATAGTATTGTGCAAGAAGCTGGGGCATGAAACCAGATACCATATTTCATAATATCAATATCTGAGGCAGTATATAGTTGTGAAGGGAACGTACCGAGCGGATGTTGCTGACATTAGACTTCGATTTCATTGTTTCAACATCACGGTCCAATTGTTTTCTCCAGTCTTCTAGTATTATTTCCTCCTGGCAAGTTTGTAAATGTTCACGTGTTGCTTCTGCTTCATTTACTTATTTATTTATTTATTTACTTGTAAAAAGAATAAACATTATAAATTGAAACTTACCTCGGGAGTCTGTATAATCACTTTGTTCGGAAAAAGACCGGTGAGCTTCTTTATTGTTTTTGAGCTTTCTTTACTTTTCTCATGTAATTTACCAAAATTATCCTGAAAGGACAACATTCATCTCCTATTAGGCTTCAAACACAACCCAGCTTTAACTGAAATTGTTGTAGAGTATGTCTTTATTGTTGCGGGCAAGTTATGAGAAGCATTCAATCACTACTGATCTTCCTTATGAAAAGTATATTCGTATGAAAATAAAATAATAATAGGCAGAGTCTCTCAAAATATTTGGCAATTGAAATGGTTACATTCAACAACTTTCTGCAGCACGGAGAACTTAAGATATAGGCATATAGCTCACCAGGAAACACAAAAAATTATGCTACCAGAGTTACAAGTGAATTAGAGAGAGAAAAGATAAAGTGCACTGTCTCAATACCGGGAATCCTCCAAAATCTAGCAATGCTGTTTGACTGCTTCCAAACTTTGTAAAAAGTAATCCTCCAGGGTGAGACTGAGGTAAACAAATGAACCGCACATAGTTAGCTTTATATTAGACAGTTCAATAAGTAGAATGTATGCATCTGTATTTTACAGTAACTTACTTTCTCCTTTCGGCTGTCTGCCTGAGCATGTGAAGCTATTACAACAATGTTCTCCGGTAGCGTTTCAAGCTTAACTTTAAATGTTATATGTGCCTCAGGATTTTCCAACATGGATTTCTCAATGTCTTTTAGAAAAACGATTAGTGGCCCGCTGATACTTTCTGAGTTGACGACCTGCAACATTGCAAGTATTGTTATTAGATTACTGGCACTTATATGCAACATCAGTTATGACATCTCTTAACAATCATGCAAAGTCCCAGGAAACAAAGCATGTCATAAGAAGTCAAATAATGTATATATATTGGACTTTTTGAGGCAATTATAAACTCTGGGAGATAATTCAAATTGGTCAATAAAAATGGATTGCAATGCTTTTAGATCTAATATTTTCTATGCATGTGTAACTTCTATATAGGAGATATGTGTAATACGGGTAGTCACATGTAACCTACAACTAGATTTACCTCAAAGAGTTCATGAATAGCAAGATTTTCCGTGTCATCGCTGATAGCACTATCAAGGCGTAATAAGCTTGCTGCAGATAAATAAAACGGAAAAAGGAAAAAATTGGTAAGGGTTAGCTATAAGTATGAAGGGAAGGAAGAAAGCATGATAGTCGAAGAATTTACCTGCGCAAAAGAAACCATGATCGACTTCACAAGAGCCCCCCAGATCATTGCCTCCGGTAATTGTTCTATCAAATCGAACACCTATTTTGGAAGCACGGTTTTCCTCAAAAGCTAGTACCACCTTGCCTCTATAACCATAGGCTGGACCCCTACACACACAGATTATACAGCAGAGGTCTGTTATTCTTTTCTTCTTCTTTGGAGGTGTATTTGATTGTGCAACTGATAAAGCACACTTAATAGGCAATAGGCATATGTTCAAGAACAAGAAGTTCCGTGTTACATATTTTTCATTTTCAATAATGTTAGAAAGCCCATATCTATCTGCTTAAAATATATACCGGGCCAAACCAAATACTAGATGCAGAAAATAGCTATTGTTAATTCTAATGATGACCGCTTAAACATCAATCTCAAAGCAGGCCCAATATAGGCGCTGCAAAGAATAAATAAGTAAAGCTAACTGAGAAAATGGAAGCAAGAAGAAAGAACTGGTAGTCAGTCATGTCGGACACTAAAACAAAAGGCCAGTTTTCATACAGAAGCTTATGCATTCCCATCATTTATTGCATTTATTATTGCCAAAACGATACCCAGGCACAGCATTCAGCATTAGCTACAGAAAATTGATGACAGGCAAACAACCACTAATTCAGTAAATATCATTAATAAACATCATCAGACACATCATATTCACAGATAAAATGACGCCTAACCAAATTTGTCAACCAACAATACCTAATTGGAGTTTGGGTAGAAGAGATTCCAGACGAGCCCACAAACTTTACTCTGTCACCTGCCAAAACAACAAGATCTTTACTCAAGATATGCGCAGCCTACACTATCAAATATAACAAAGTTCTAAGGAAAGGTTCGAGCAAAATACCAGCTTTGAAAATATAATTTTTTGATGAAGCAGTAGAAGACTCCTCCTTCAGCGGCACATGAGCGCGTAAGATAGAGCCCCCAGTTATATCAGCCTTCACAGCTGAGGCTGGTCTCTTGAAGTGTAGAGCAGTAGCAGTTCTTTTAGCAATTGCACCGAGTCTCTCAACCTTTGGACATTCTTTCGCAGAATCAGTTTCCCTTGATGTCTGCCCCTAAATTTGAGCTGTGTTTTAGAAACCGAGACTAGGAAAGAAATAGAAAGAAAGAAAAGAGGGGGGGGGAGTTGAACAAACTCAGCACAAGCTTACCCCAGGTAATACAATTGTGTCAACAATAAGGAGTCTTGCACCAAAATATTTCGCAAGTGCTTTGGTCAATGTTTCCTGATATATCTCTGAACCTGTGCAGAAATAAATGTACCATAAAATTACAGTGTTCTGGTTCTGGAAATAAAGAAGCAGAGGAATATATTAATCTGAAATTGATAAAATAAAAAAATAAAAAAAAGAGTAATTTACCTGCAGGGCCTGACAACAAGATTCTACGAGATGAAGGAAGATCCGATGTGAACTTCGCAAATTCATTACACTTCAAATGTATGTACATTGAAGCGATAAGAATGTTCTTGGTAGTCTCGCTGTCAGAAAACATACAAATTGGTTGAAAATGGGCAAGAAAGAAAACAGGGCACCATTCCGAGTGTCAAATGTATAGAGAACTATTAAGGGATTAATTACGATATGGATTGTTTTAGGAAGACACAACAACGGAAAAGAGCTTAGCAACATGAAAAATCATCCACATCATGCACATAAACAGACAATTGTGATCCAAGAATATAATCTACATACAGGAATATGCAGTGTTCTTATCTGACTGTTACATGCAACGTCCAGAAGCATGAACATCTAATAACATAGCTTGTCTCCAATTAAAAAGATAAGAAATTTCCTAAATACGGAGTAAGGAATTTATCCCCTACTTTTAGCATGGATATACATCCACAAAAGTATTTGAAGCACTTATCCAACAATAATAACTAAAAAAAAGCAAAGAACCAATGTCCAGAAACATAAAGCTAAAAACATCAATTCGTCTCCAATTAAAGATGACAGTGTTTCTCATACATGAAAGGTAAGGGAGTTAAAGACCAATATAAAGCATTTTCACCGTATTGCTCAACCTTTCCATAAGCAAGTACCAGTACCAAAGTCAACCGCGTGATGCCATATAATGTAAATCATTATTTACTGTACTATTACGAAAAGCTTCACATTAATAATACGGGAAATTCTCAAATGAGACATCAATGTCTTTGATTCACCTTAAAGCAAGCACCAATACCAAAGTTTTACCAACTTTTAACCGTGTGATGCCATATAATGTAAATCATTACTCACTGTAGTAATATTATAAAAAGATTCACCTTAAATAATATGGGAAATTCTCAAATGAGACATCGATGTCTTTGCTGTGTAGCAGTCCTTTCCGTAAGCTGTCTTTAAATTCATGACATCTAGATGACATCTGAACGGGCAAATTGAACTTTTTTCGCTCCTGTCCGGTTCTCCTGAACTCAGTTATCATTTTTGACATTTCGACAGTCTTATGAAGTTTAGATTTTGTTGAATTGATTAGCTGTAAACATGATCTCAAGTCATTGTTTTCTCCAACAACCTTCCCACTCTCAGCATCAGCATTCGACTTCTCATCGAGAACACCAGGACCAACTTTCTCAACAGCTGATAGAGCAACCCCATCATCACCAGCATCCCTCATTTCAACATCTACAAGGCAATCATCTGACACTTCACAAGGAGGTGAATCGGAACCTTGCAGTACGTCTTTACCATTCAGGGCTGGAGGAAGAAGAGAGAATTTTTTACTGAGATTTGTTAGTGACGCCAATGTCGATGCAACAGCAACAGCAGAAGGGTCTCCTGATTGTGCTTCCATATGTAATCCGTTTAAGGGTCCCCCATCAGCTTCTAATATGCCGACTGAAGGCGGTAAGCCCATCTCAGGCACATTTTTATTATTAAGATGTTGGAAAATCTTACAGTATGTCAAGGAAAAGTGCTTTAAGAACATACGAGTAAAATTACAGAGACTCTATGAGACATGAACTGGTTACACTAGAAACCCTTCAGAGGGTCACATCACAAGACTCCATAAGCTTCTATTTATGCTATATAAAATGCAGGAGGTGTTCTAAAAGACCGGCAGGTGTCAGTATAAATAGTAGGGTCAATTTCAAAACAATTCTCTGATGTTTGGATATTACAAATAACTACCAAAGGTCTCAAAAAAATAGCTACATCCTTTTGTGGAGGTAAATGTACTTTTATTTTAGTTTTATAATTACACATGCCCCTTTCTAACCGGGAGGGGGTAGGGGTTGGGTAGTTGTAGGAATTACCAAATGCCCGGGTATCTGTAATTACACTCATAGTTATTTATGATGTGATATGCTTATTTTACGGTTTATCTCACTGCAGCAAACAGTTAGATACATGAATACTCTTAGCCACTGTAAATACAAACATCAGCAATAAGACAAATTCGGAAATCTGGCGTAAGTCGGCAAAAGGATACATAGGCATGTTTACCAGACAAGGTGAAAACCACCTCATCACCCTCGTGTAGGTGAACAAGGGCGCCTTTGTTATAAACCCGGCCATTTACTTGGACAGTTCCCTTTTTTCCAGTAATCTCAAGAGAAGTAACTGGTTCTCCTCCCTAGAAGTTATTGAAAACCCAGAGACACAAACAGGCAAATGTCAGCCAGAATTTGATTAGAAATTTCACTGTAACAGAAGAACATCACACAAAAATCGTCAAATATCCACAAGAGAAAAGTCACTACTTAGTACTTACCACCACAGACTCAATGTGCTTCAGACTGCACAAGGATTTGCCAACTGTCGGATCATTCACAGACAAGTCACATTTGTTGCCGTGGCCCACGGTGAAAGTAGGTTGATGCATAACAATGTGTGGATTCTGCAATGCATGAGAAGATTAATAAACTAAAATGTCATATAGAACGGCTGCTAGCATAATACATGCACTGGATATCACTCATCAGTGTGATAGGAACAAATATATCAAATGTGACCCCTTCCACCCCACCCCCAACACACTTTTAAAGCAGTTACGTATGAAACATCACCAGTTCCATTTATGACTGCATCTACTCTTGCTTATCAGAATCAAGAAAATCATATAACTAGGCAGGAAGTTGACCACGTAACCAAGGAAGCATGTCCTGGAAAAGATTAAACGGGGCATCCCCTCCTTGTAGAAACCCTGATCGCAATATATGGTTTGGACTTGGGTCAAAAATTGGTATGGCATGCTAATGTGGGTTTATGCAGATCTGGACTCTCCAATCTTAAGTTTAGACTGTCTTAACATCATACCAAATGGTATAGTAATTGTCCACCGGTCAGTTGAAACCATGCAGAACGTGTTACCATGTAATTACATGGTTTGTCCAGGCCCAGTACAAAAGGCGAACGAATAATTCCGACATGCACGAAGGACCTGGATCGAGGTGGATTATCGGAACTTGGAATATAAATTGCAAGGTATGGTGTTTGGATACCAGAACAATAGTACAAAGAATTGACAGTGTTATTTCTCCTTCGGCTCTTTTACTCAAACAAGCTAGCTTCTAAGGTTGAATTCTCTCAAGATCCTGATATCAACTCAAATACCAAGCTTATATCCCACATGGGTCGTATGGATACTATCATACTAATCTGATTTTTTTTAAGATAAGTCTGTCACCTCAGATCTCTCACATTAAAAATGGCTTTAAAAGTTGTCTCTCACTCGGTCATATCAAGGTCACCCACTTCTCTTCTTCCTAGTTGCAATTGCGAGGCACAGAATGATAGTAATAATAGGAGATTATGTAGGTGAGAGCATATTGTGATGCTTGGCACAATGATATGAGAAAATAGACGGAGTCAGCATGGGACATGAAAGTGATGGGACACCCTATAGGCAAAAAAAAAAAAAAATGATGAAAACATAAACAACTGTGTGTTTTTTGTCATTTTGGAGAGCACACTTTATCAAAGATCTATTGAATCATCTGTAAGTAGTGACGCGTAGCAGCCTATAGATGACAAAGTATTTAGCTGCATTGGTATATTCTTGAAATACAAAACCTTGTCCTTAAACTTGTTCAACATTATGTAGTTTATGTTTGGAATAACTGATGCGCATGTTCCCATTATTCCATATTAGTCCACTACACAAGTCAATGGAGGGGCTTGATTATAAAAGATATGACCAGACAATTCGAGTTAAGAAAACCATACACAAAAGAGACCCAAACCATTTAGGGCTTCATGGATAGGTCTGCCATCTGTAGACAATAGCCAAGTAGCAGCAGACTCCTTGGTGACTGGAAGTCTCAAATAATGAGCACGTATATAAGAGCTAAGTTTATGCATGACTATCTACCTCAACTAATACAGAGATTTAAGATTTCACCCAGTCTGGAAGGAACATAAGAGGCAAAAACTGAGCACATAGTTATCTCACTCAAAGTCTTTGGTTATAGCATAAGTATAAGCACGTATACCATTTGCAAACACCCACATGCCATGACAGCCAGCTAACATGTACGAATCTGACTATTATCTTTAAATAAATATAGTAGTAATTCCCTAAAAGAGCCTTCAACTTTATCTAATAAGTACTCCCTCCGTCCCAGTTCGTACGGCCACGTTCTTTTCGGCGTTGTTTTTAAGAAAACAAATATTATACTGTTTGTTGTTGGAGAGAGGAATGATAAAGAATGGAGAAAGTATGAAAGATAAGAGAGAGAAATGATAAGGAATGCAAAAAAGTATGAGATAGTGGGGTTTGTGGGGTTTTCTTTTTTACTATTTTAGGAAAGGGGCTAAATTAGTGGGACGTCCCAAAAAGGAATAGATACATTTTTTAGCGGGGCGGAGAGAGTAGTAAACATGAACACAGATCAATTTCTACGTTTATCATGATGACAACATAACATAGAAACTACCACCAACCAACACAAGGAGACCATAGAAACTATCATCAGCAATAGGATACTTTAAGGGAAGCTGCATCTAGGTTCAGAACTATTAAACAACATCAGCAATATGATACTTTCAGGGAAACTGCATCTGGGGTAACCGGGAAAATCTACAACTAAAAGAAACAACATATCATAACACCTTCCAGATCTCTTTTAAACATGTCAGGGTTAAGGAGTTCTCAATAATGAACAGGAGGATGTTCAAGCTCAACAAAAATTTATAATTATCTATGTTTGTCTTTAATCCAAAACCTTTCATGTAGTAGCAAGAACTATATGTGAAGAACCTTCAAGACATCCTAAAGGTAGCTTACGTTAACTATCCACAAAGTTCTACGTTCAATACATTCAACAATCTGCATAATTTATTCTAGAACTGGGGTTATTGTAGACTCCAAAAGCATGAATTAAACAGAACAATGAAATGCAATTATATGAAATGCCTAGACGAGCTATTATTGCAGTAGCCATGACTATAGATCACACCAGACAAACCGGATCTTTTTATTAAGTGTATAAATCGCTAACTTAACAGGGAGAAGAGAATCAAAATCAACCAACCCAGAATTTTTTATTTCTAACGTGAATTGAGAACAAGATAAAAATTTAAAAAAAAATTGTAAATCCACCTGTGAACATTGTGAAAGAAGCTTCCCCCAGGCTACATCTTCCTGAGATTTCAGTGAGCATTTCTTTAGCCGACTGTCCACCTGTCCAGCTGACGTTGTTTTCTCCACACCGGGTTTTGAGACAGTAACATCCACTGCCAATAATTGCGAAAACAAAATCAATTTCAAGAATTAAATAAACCTCAAGATTCAATTTTTGTAATCTGAGAAACAAAACCTGACCTTTCTGTGCCCCATCGAGCGATTTCGCAGCTACCACAGCATCTGGGTGCTTCTCAGATGGTCCAGCCTCCAACTCCTTGTCGCTCGAAACTGTTTCCGGAGAATCCTTAGACCTCTCAGCCGCCTGAATCCGAACAGAAACCCCCAGATTTCGTAAGAAAGAAAAGCAAGTAAGATAAGCAATTCAATAAAATATAAAAGGAGAAATGAATACCTTGGATTTCTTTCCATTGGGCGGTGAGGAAGGTGCAGCTAGAAGACGCTTAGAGGAGGCTGAGCCGCTCCGAGTTTCAACCATGGTGGTTTCTTGTTCAAGAATCTGAAAAGGCTTTGATTTTTGCGAATGAAATCTGTCGGGAAGGGGGAAAAGCTGTGCTTTGTTTAGTTATCTATAGAGAGAGGGAAGGGAAATGGGAAGAAACAAGAGTGAGAAAGAAAGAGAAAGAAAAATGATTTGTTGGAAGCTCGGTTGCGTTGCGTTGTGTTGTAGTCATCAAAATATATAGATTTTCTTCTTCATATTTCAGAAAGGGCAATTGCTAACACAAATAGGAAACCAAAATAGATTAAATTAATTCCTAAATATTGTAGGAATAAGTCTACTAGCAGACAGTCTCTATATTATCTTTAGACGTACATATATTGTCAATAAAATCATCCATGTTATTAATCAAAACACTTATATTCTCAACATTGGTGTTTTTTCATATTATAACAAGATTTGTTTCATTAACAACATAGACGTTTTGATTAATAACATGGATGGTTTTATTGATTACATAGGTCGTCTCTAGATAAGTTATTTAGAGACCGTCTCTCATGAAACTTTGTGATATTGTAGTACTAGTAAATAAATAAAGAGGTTAGGATTGGAAATACTCCTATGACCCATCTATCCTACTCCTATGACCCATCTATCCGGTTTAGAAAGAAGGGTATTTGTTGGGTGGGTGGGGTTTAACCAAGATTGAAAAAATGCAAGAGGTTTGACATCACACTGACATTCACAGAATCACATGCACAAGTCCAAAAAGATCATTTTCCGAGTAAATATAACTTAAATTCAACCCGGTAGTCCCTCACAAGTGGATCATATGCAACTAATCTCTCACACTCCTGGAAGTGTCCAGTAGGGGTAATCACTCAAGAATATAAAAAGAAAATGAAGGTGACTTACATCACAAAATTGCCTTAAATACCTCATGCATTGTACTCAAACAGTTAAGTCAGAAGGGACTTTTATCACAGCTCTATAATCAATCAGCAGTAGACTTATGAAAAGTCAATCGTTCCCTCTTTTTTTTCAATTTTTTATTTTTTGCATACTCCTTTTTTGCAGTCTTATATATGACCCATATGCTTATTTTGTCTCAATTTTTTGGTAGTGTCTGTTTTACCGAAAGTCCGCACTTTTGTGCTTGCTGGTTTGGTATACACGCCATCAACCCTCACGGACATATGGCTTATTAGGACCACGCCGGTGTGTAGGTAGTATTTGAAACATGCCCAACACGACTAACGGTGGCACAAGTGCCATAGATACACTCCGAGACTTATTGTAATATTTTTTTGAGAGAACAAAAGCCGAACACAGTCATTATCAACATATACAGTACACATAAACCTCCTCCTCAAACCTGTTCTTGAAACGGGTTTGGCATAAGCAAATAAGAATGGAAAACATGTCGTTCGTCATACTTAACTTACGCAGAGTACACATGAGAATGATGAGGCGCAGACAAGGGAGTTAGCACTTCCCGATAAATCACAAAGAAATAAAATTGTCGGTATAAATATTTCATTTTTTCATCGGCTACTAAACATTCTCACAGGCTTTTGGACTACAGAACTAGAACAAACTTTCTATTTACAGGAGAAACGAACTTAGCAGACTTATAACATGCAAACTGCTAATAGTCAAGGATCATCAAAACTCAGGCATTAAACAGGTTTAGTACATGCAATAGACGCTCGACTTGGGAGTCAGACTTAGACACGAGAGAAAATCACAAAACGAGAAAAGGACACAAAAAGATAAAAAGACACGACACAGACACATATATGGATAAGTACATGAAAGCTACCTCCCTCCCCAAACCTAGACTAGAGATGGTCCCCAGCGAATAGGCTGGAAAGAAAGAAAGCTGAAAATGTACTTCCCTGAAACGTGTGGCTGATACTATCCATTATCGAACGGGAACGAATCCCTTGCATCCTTCCCGCCTATTTTAGCGATTTGGGAGCCATCCTTAGCTCCTCTTCTCCTGTAGGAAAAATTTACTTAGAGCTTGGGGGACTTCACCCTCAACATTTTGGCGCCGCCTGTGGGAATCTTTACAAAAAGTTTCATAGATCTACAAGCAATGGCAAGACAGGGAAAGCCAGCGAGAACCACCATCACTGCAGTCGGAACTCCCACTCCAAGGTCACGAGGTAGACCGCTTACTAGGAGAACGCGATTGGCGAGGATTGCACAAGGAATCGGGAGGAGTATCCAAGTGATGGTCACACTGCCAGTGCTTCCTCAGAAGATGAAAGAATCGATGATCCGCCAGTAAGGACCCAAGGACTGGGAGTGGTGGCCCAAGGAGTGGAAGGACATGTTCCTCCGTCAGGAACACATGGTCCTCCGTTAGGAAGGAACTTCACCCTTCCAAATGGCCAAATTGTTCGTCCGAATGAGTTTGGGATGAATGAGAATCAGTTCAACCTCTTTCTCACTACTATTCAAGGTTGCTTTGGATCCAATAACGTTCAGCCTACTTCGCCACTGGCAGCTCCAAGGCAGACAGAACCTGCTCAATCAAGGAATGGGCATCGCAATGTTTTGGAAAGGATAGGAGAGCAGGGTCGGCAAGATGATCTGCGCAATCTTATTAACAGAAGAGCTACTGCATCTCAGGAACATTGTGAGAGGAGCCCAGTGAGACCTAGATTGGATGAGGCCGGTACCAGTCGCCACGCAGCCCGCCAAACTAGGCCAAGGGACCAAGTAGCGGAAAGTATCGCAGTAGTCCAAGTCGATGATCTTCCTGCTAACGTGGCCATCAATCCAAGAACAGGTGAGAGGCTTACTGCTGAACAAATCTACATTCAAAAAAAGGCTTTGGAGACCCAGATTGCTAACTTGGGCAAAATGGTTAAGGAACATGAAAAGGTGATGATGAGAGCTACGAACCCATTATGTGATGCAATTAGGAGAGAGAGGAAGCGTCCTGATTGCACTATCCCCAACCTTGAGCGCTACCATGGGGACACTTGCCCTGTTGCACATCTCACTAGGTACGAGAGTAAGATGGACACCAACGGATTAAATGACAACATGAAAGCCCTCAACTTCTCATCCACCCTCTTCGGAGAAGCGATGGATTGGTGGACCACTTTGCCTGATGGTTCAATCAAATCCTATGAGGATGTGGTCTCTCTCTTTTTGAAGAGATTTCAGAATGCAAAGAAGAGGAAAAGATCAGTAGAGCACTTGGAATTATCCAAAGAGACAATGAGGATCTTAGGACCTTCCTAGAGCGGTTCAATGTTGAAGTACGTCAAGTTAAGTCTCACAACATCAAAGAACGGGTCCGATACCTGTACGCCAATACCTACAATGACGAGCTCAGGAAGAAACTCTCCAATGAAGAGATTCCAAATGAAAAGTACTTAGAAGATATATGTGAGGGAGTCTTGTACGGTGAGGAGTATAGGAGGAACGTTCCAGTAAGAGCCGGGGCTGGGAAGGGAAAAGAGCCAATGAGACTGGATCCTATGCCCCGTCCTGGAAGATTTGAGCAAAGAAAAGATTTTAAAGATAAAAGAGAATTCCATAGAGAAAGAACCCCTCCTAGGAGGTACGCGGAGTACACTCGCCTCAATAGACCAAGATCCGACATCTTGGCATCTATTGTTGAAAAGAATGTGGATGTTCAATGGCCCAAGCCAACAAGGAGTAATAAAAGAAGTAAGGCCTCCAAAGAATATTGCAGATTCCATAAATACAAAGGCCATTCCACGGAAGACTCTGTACAGTTAAAAACTGAGATTGAAGGTTTGATAAGAAGTGGCAAGCTAAAAGAGATAGTTTACGAAGAGGAACCTTCTCGCCACCAAAGGAATGAAAGAAGGAGAGCAGAGCGTGATCAGGATATTACGACAGGGTCTTTACCACCACCTCCCACGGGGATCCCTCCCCAACAAGCTCGCCAATACGACGAGTACTCCGGGAGTTTAGAAACGGAAAACATTCCCTATAGTGGAGTTATCAACATCATAGCAGGAGGTCCAAGTGGGGGAGACAGTCGGAATGCCAGAGAAAGAACTGCCCAACATTTAAGGAACAATGACAGAGCTTATGCTCCACCTGCTTTAAGGGGATTGAACTTGATCTCTTTTGATGACAGTGAGATACCTCCCCCAACATCTGGGGGAGGAGATCTCAGAGATCTGGACGGTTCCACTGGTGATCTCCTTGGTCATTGCCACTTACAAGGTCAATAAGGTGCTTATTGATACTGGAAGCTCTTCTAACATCATCTCCAAGAGAACTGTAGATCAAATGAATTTGGAAAGAATCGAGTATGGAAGAGTCCATACTTCATTAGTGGGATTCGGAGGTTCCACAATTCGTCCCATTGGAAGTATCCCTCTACAAGTTTCCATGGGGACCTTCCCAATAAGAGTGACTCAGACAGTTCTCTTCGTGGTTGTGGATAGTGTATTTGACTACAATGTTATCCTAGGACGACCAGGCCTCAATCAATTCAAAGTCATTTCTTCTCCACTACACAATAGGGTCAAATTTCCTACTCCAAACGGTGTGGGAGAAGAAGTAAGAAACATTATGGAAGCATGGGAATCCTACATTATGTCAACCCGAAATGCCTCAGCCCCCGTTCTTGTAATCGCTGACAAGCACAGTCCACCCTTGCTCGCACCTCCTACACCTCCTAAGGAAGAAATAGGAGCTAGGGCGCTCAAGGAGAAATTTCCTAAGACTGCGAGGATTGAACCTCATGAGACCCTAAAGGAGATCCAATTGATAGAAGGAAGTCCCGAAAAGAAAACTAGGATCGGGACCGAGATGAGCATTGAGGTTGAGATGAAACTCATAGCTTGTCTAAAAAGCAATTGTGATGTCTTCGCTTGGAGCAGTGAGGATCTCAAGGGGATAGATCCAAGGATAGCTGTTCACCGTCTGAACATGGATCCTTCGGTCAAATATATCCGTTAAAAGAGAAAGGACTTTGGACCCGTTGAGGACGCTATCATAGCCGGAGAAGTTGAGAGGCTCATGAAGGCAGGACACATTGAAGAAGTAAGATACTCAGATTGGGTTTACAAGGTGGTTCTCGTCGAAAAGGACCTCGGGAAGTGGAGGATGTGCAATGACTTCACTAGATTAAACAAATTTTGCCCGAAAGATCCTGATCCCTTGCCTCGGATTGACCAATTGGTGGACTCCACAGCCGGATGTGCTCTTCGAAGCTTCATGGACGCTTACCAGGGATTTTATCAAATCAGAATGGCTCAAGAAGACAACCTTCTTTGCGCCTGGAGGAGTTTATTGCTTCAAGGTTATGCCATTTGGACTGAAAAACGCCGGAGCTACTTACCAACGTCTGGTAAATAAAATGTTCAAAGAAGAAATTGGCAAAACAATGGAAGTATATGTTGATGACATGCTGGTTAAGAGCAAGACAGAAGAGCAACACATCGAACACCTTAACAATTGCTTCTCTATCTTGAGGAAGTACGGGATGAAACTAAACCCTGAGAAATGCATCTTTGGAGTAAAAGGGGGTAAGTTTCTCGGTTACATGGTCACAAAGAGAGGCATCAGTGCCAACCCGAAAAAGATCAAGGCTATTCTAGACCTGCCACAACCGAAAACCATCAATGAAGTCCAACAACTCATAGGGCGAGTTATGTCCTTAAGCCGCTTCATCTCCAGATTAGCGGAAAAGAACCTACCCTTCTTCAAGATATTGAGGAAAGGGGACAAGTTTGAGTGGACCAAAGAGTGTGAAGAAGCCTTTGACATTTCATAAAATAGTAATCTAATAGAAATAGTAATAAAGAAGTCCCCTCGAAGTCATAAGAAAAATAGCCAACAACAACAGCGACGAAATATCTCCTCTCACCACCGCTCTTGGCCAAACCAGTAGAAGGAGAACCCCTCTGCTTGTATCTGGCAGTCACCAACGAGGCTATGAGTTCCGTGCTGGTTCGGGTCTAAGCCAACGATCACATGCCTGTCCACTACTTAAGCAAGGCTCTAGCTGGAGCAGAGACTAGGTATGCTCGAATTGAGAAATTGGCATATGCTTTGGTATACACTGCTCGGAGGTTAAAGCCCTACTTCAAGTCACACAGGATTGTGGTTCTCACCAGTGAACCGTTGAAACAAATCCTTGGAAAGCCAGATCAATCTGGCCGCCTGTCCAAATGGGCAATCGAGCTAAGTGAGTACAATATTGGATATCAAGCTCCATCAGCAAAGAAAGCGCAGATCATAGCCGACTTCTTAGTCGATTACCCAGAGAAGGATGAGGAAAATGTTAACGATCAAGCGAAAGAAGTTGAGTGCTTGATGATAACACAAGGAATGAACCTCTCTGAGCAAGCGAGAGTCACTGGGAAAGAAGCAGAGCAGTAAACCTATGGTAACACTCAATTCGGGGGATCCCCATCTCAACCTATGGATGATTATCTCAGAGCGAGACACATGTTCCTTCTGGATGAAATGCCAAACACTCCTGCGCTTGCATCTTCCATCAAGAAGCAAGGGGAGATCGCAGAAGATAAGAACGTCGATGCTTCTATAGCACCCAAGGAATAAGGAAAAGACACTTGGATACTACAGGTAGATGGATCTTCTACCGGTAGACTTGGAGGTAGTGGGATACACCTTCATAGCCCTGAAGGTGCTGAGTTGGATTTTGCCATCACACATGATTTCAAAGTAACCAACAATGAAGCTGAGTACGAGGCACTCCTCGTCGGAATCAAGATGGCAAAATCCCTCCAAGTGAGAAAGATCAAAGCCTACACCGACTCACAACTAGTTGAATCTCAGTTCTCGGGGTCCTTCGCCGCTAAGGGCCCTAACATGGTCAAATACTTGGAGTTGCTCAAAAAAGAGGTAGAGGACTTTGAAGAATTCACGCTGGAAAGGTTTGATAGGGAATGGAATGAGAAATCTGACTCACTCTCAAAGTATGCATCAGCTTCGGGAGCATTGGACACTAGAAGTATCATCCTATTGACTCTTAGGACTTCTTCACTCATGAGTCCGGGCACGCATATCTTGCTTTTAAGAACTGAACAGACTTGGATGAAAGACATATTCAAATACCTCAAGGACGGGTCTTTGCCCTCAGATCTAAAGGAAGCAAGGAGAGTCTTTTGCAGGGCCACTAGATATTTTATCCATGGGGAAGATCTTTACAAGAAGTCTTTCAGTGGCACTCACTTGAGGTGCCTCGGACCTGAAGAGGCTAAAACTGTTTTGGAAGAGATCCATAGTGGGAGTTGTGGGAGTCACTCAGGAGGCCGAGCTTTGGCTCAGAATGTTATAAGGCAAGGCTATTACTGGCCAACAATTGATAAGGATTCTTCCAACTTTGCTCGAGCATGTGATGATTGTCAATACTATGCCAATGTTCCTCACCGCCCTACAAACCCTATGATTCCGTCAATCATAGCGTGTCCGTTTGATCAACGGGGGATAGATATAGTCGGTCCTTTCCCCCGCGGTACTCACCAGAAGAAGTTCCTCATCATTGTTGTGGAATACTTTACCAAATGGGTCGAAGCAGAAGTCGTATCCACCATCACTGAGAACCGAGTGATAACTTTCATTTGGAAAAAACATCATTTGCCGCTTTGGACTACCTAGGATCCTTGTCTTAGACAATGGAGCTCAATTCTCCGGAGCTAGACTCAAGGAATGGTGCAAATCCTTCAAGATAGAGCAATGATTCACATCGGTTGGCTATCCTCAAGCTATGGCCAAGTAGAGTCCACAAACAAGACAATTGTTAAGATGCTAGAAAAGAGGCTTAGGACTTCTCAAGGGAGTTGGGCAGATGACTTGGACGGGGGTACATTGGGCTCACCGTACCACCGCTAGAACTGCTACTCAGGAGACACCCTTTACGTTAGTATATGGCACTGAAGCAGTCATTCCTTCAGAAATCGTAGTGGAAACTCAAAGGATTCAACAGTACCAACACATTGAGAATGAAGTGGCAAGGATCTATGATTTGGAGCTGCTTGAGGACAAAAGAGACACTGCACTAGCTAACATCCATCGATATCAAGCGACAGCTGCCCGAGCCTACAACAAGCACGTCCATACTAAGGATCTACAAGTGGGCGATCTAGTTCTCAAAAGGGCAGACATGCTCAGTAATGTTGGGAAGCTCAAACCCAAGTGGGAAGGGCCTTACAAGATCATTGGAGCAAGGGTCAATGGAAGCTATGAGTTAGAAGAAGATCAGGGAAGGGTCTTGAAGAGAACTTGAAATGCCAAGAACCTTCAGAAGTTTTATGCTTAAGAACTACGTCAGTTACTTACTTTTGCCTATTTTTGCTCTTTTGCCCTGAAGCCCACCAATTGTAATTGAATTTACGTCAAATCAATACAACTTCTATCTTTTTTATTACATCTATCTCAGACTTAATTCTACTCTTCGGACTCACCTCTCCGAGTCACAGACATTTACTATACAAAATACCACATGATCAAACTCCTAAGATTTGCCTTACAAACTTGCACAAAAGTGTAACGGAAGACTCGGATTCAAAAAAAAAAAAAAAAGAGTTGGAAATAACCGAGCCGAGCCACGGCGTCCGAAGCGATGAAGTCCGAACGACATACTCCTCGGACCATCTACCTCTGCAGCCACCAACATTTTCGAGTTAGACGAGAACAACTCACAGAAAATGTTGAAGTGTTGCAGAGGCGGACGGATAAAGGAATTGATCCTCCGAACCGAAGCATGATTTCTCCGACGCTCTCAAATAGATAAGTCCGAACGAAGTTCCTACTAAGAAGCTCCTTAAGCCATCTACCTCTTCAACCATAACCATTTTCGAGTCTGAAATATACTCACAGAAAATGGTAAATGGTGGAAGAGACGGATGAGTCCAGGAATCGACCCTCCGAACCAATATAAGAATTCCAACATATTTGAGTGGTCCGATCTCATCGTCCCCAGTGAGATCCGACTCATACAAGCGCCTCGGACAACTGAAAAGCTGCTACAAGGCGGATCACACATAGGAACGTCAGAATCGACCCAATCGATAGTATCCGAGCTAAGGGATCTGTTAGGAATATCTGTTTAGATTTTGATCAGCAACCTAATGACTTATCTTAGCTCAGAAAGGTGGTTAGTACTCTTGGTTCACTTGAACACTGTAAAGGGGGAAACTCACTAAGTATGATAGTCTAGCTAAATCTTGTATAGGATGTTAAGTTTCGAAATGTAATTTTTATTTTCTGAAGAAGACCAAGAAGAAGACATCCAGCAGGAAAAGTTCAACAATTTTTGAAGACTTGAAGACTGCACAAGATTGCTGAAGACAAAGGTTTTTTAGATACCTATGACCAGATATCTTGAAGACACAAGCGTTTTTAAATAAACAGTGTTACAAGAGATATCTGAGAAATAAAAGGATCTGAACGAGGAAAAGTGCCCACAGATATCTACACTCAGATACCTTGAATAAAGATTATGTTTCCGGGAAACAATATATTCTTAACAAGTGGTATCTGGAGTTGTGATAATCTCTGGAAAAGGACGTGCAAAGCTTCAGAAAGCGTGCATAATTTCGTTGGCACTACAGGACAAAGTATAGTACAGTGCATTAAATGTGCGGACAGAAATGTCTGAACAAAAACGGTAGCGTCTGAAAAAGAAGAAA
The DNA here is from genome assembly GCA_026545765.1 of Plantago major. Lineage (NCBI taxonomy): Eukaryota > Viridiplantae > Streptophyta > Magnoliopsida > Lamiales > Plantaginaceae > Plantago > Plantago major. The sequence continues at coordinate 36,933,809 of CM048839.1, forward strand.
AACTTGCTACAGTACTATACTCAGATATCAATAGTTTGAAATTGAGTTAAGCCTAACGGATACTATTCAAACGGCACTCAAATTCATCTATAAATATCAACACTTAGACTGCTTGAGAACACACACTGAACACCTTAGAACACAGAACTTACATTGAATACTCTCACAAGCTCTCTCAAGCACTCTACTTACCTTCAAGCTTTCTGTTGCGACCAAAGCTCTTGATTCTAAGTAGCACAAAAGCTCTAAGTGTCCTGATCCTTAACAAGCATTGTTATTTGTGAAAGAGTTGAACTAAGATTTCATATACGAGTTTCATTCTCTTGAACACTTATCATAGACTTGGGTCAGTAAAGAACAAGATACCATACATTGCAAAGTGTATTAAGTATACTTGGTTCATAGAGCTATCTGAATAACTGAACAAGTTATTAAAGAAGCTCACCTAACAAACTACCTTAACCAACACCTTAATCGGCGTGGAGTACAGGAAGTACTTAGTTTGGGAAACTAAGGAATAACTCCAAGGTTACTGAGCACAGGAAGTACTTAGTTTGGAAAACTAAGGAATAGCTCAAAAAGGTTTCTGAGTACAGAAAGTACTTGGCTGTGAAAGCCGGGGTATAACTCAGGGGGAACACTTGGTTGGGAACCTAGTGTAATTAGGAATCAAGAGAAGATATTTGAAAGGTTACATCAATTATCTGTCTTAGTGGATTCTAGGTCTGAGAAAGGCCGAAGTGGATTAGTTGAAGGATTACGCCACCTTCAGATACCACTATAAAAAGACTTGTGTTATTTACTTTCTGCAGTTTATTACTTGCTTTATTTATCTTGCAAAGTATTTACACTTATCTTGCTGAGCATGTGCACTTATCACAAGAAAGTCTTCCGCTCTCTGAAATTAAGTATCAGATATCTGAGAAACTGTGTTTATCGACAAAAGTTTTAAAAGACTATTCACCCCCCCCCCCCTCTAGTCTTTTACTTTGTCGTTATCTGGACCAACAGGATCCGAATCCTCACTACTTCAAAACAAAGATGGTACAAAGTAGTCGTACAATGTCAAAGTATTTATAGACACTATCGACCAATCACATTGGGACGCGTGCAATGTAACGGTTACCAATGGGCTTGGGCCTGATGATGAGCTCAAATTATACTCTAAAAAGCAATTAGAGAATAAGCTGTAGTTGTAGACTAAAGCCTAACTCGTGATCGTTCTCTAGGGAATTAATCAGGCTATGTAGCAGTGAGAGTAAACAGATACTTGCAAGTAACAATCTGATTGATGGGTTGTTTATACTTCTAACTAGTTTAATTAAAGCTAAGATAACGATTAACAATGAGAGAAAGATGAATACAGTAGCAAGATCCAATTATGCTAATTCGAACTAGGGATAGCACTCATATTTGTCACACGGTCGTTGTACATAAAATCAATCAATTCGATTCAACCAATTGTTCTTAGAAGATATTATACTGGAGAAATCGCGAGTCGTCAATTCACGATCCTTAAACATGAACAATTTAGAGAATTTAATACGGACTTATCGAATTGAAGGTTTTTACGAAGATTTAATATGAGACTAACCTATATGAGTGCTTTGATAAACCCTAGAACGAATATGCATAATCTTCACATACTACTGTATTCAAAGGTGTTTAGCTACTCATAATTGATGATTGCATACAAGGATTCATGGTAATAATCATATGAAACATAGATGAAAAGAATTGTAAAGAACAAAGCAATTGAGAAATCAATACCAATAATCCTGATGAATCAAATCAATGAATAACCAAGCTCCAAAGATGTCTCAATGTAAATGTATGGCTCTTGGAGCTTTTCTCAAAACTAGGTTAAAAGAAGTATGAATCAGAAGGAATCTGAAATCTAATCTAATAAGGAAACTGAAATTAATTGCATCACAAGTAGCCAATATATATATATATATATATATATATATATATATATATATATATATATATATATATATCTCTATATATATATATATATATATATATATATATATATATATATATATATATATATATATTCCAAAAAAAGGATGAGCCCCCGGATCTAAACAATCTTGTTTTTTTGAACATGAAGAAATAAAGAAGCCATTGCAAGTGCCGGAAATACTAAGCCTACTAAAGGCACAAAAATAGAGGGAAAATGGAAAGTTGTCATAAAATGGAGTACCTCGATTGACTATTTGCACCTGTTATTTTTTTTTTTTTTGAATATTTTAGATTTCTAATAATTAAAACTCTTAATTCTAATTATTACAATTTTTAAATTATTAGTAGAGTTATAAGTATCAAAAGCGGATCTCTAGAAATAGAATAAGTCCACGAAATTTAGAACTAAATAGATGGACTTATTCGTGAAAAATATGTATGACAATTTTTATTTCTTTTTACTTCAATTCGATAAGCTAACTACTTGTTTCCTACAAATCCACTAATTAAATCAACTAGTTGAACTTAGCGTACTCTAGGTGAGTAGAATTTGACTTCAAAGGAAAGAAGTGGAACCGCAATAATTCACTAAGAACGGTTTTAAATATATATATATATATATATATATATATATATATATATATATATATATATATATATATATATATATATATATCATTCATAATCTCGTGGCGTAGCTTCAATCTTCAAATCATAGGTTCCATTGCTAAAAATCTTGCCATGACCAATTCCTTCGTCATGTGAGTCTTCTTTAATCTCAAAAGATGATCATCAGAGAATCTCGCCACTTGTGATCGATTTTCGCCATGGCGAGCCATGCTGGAAAATTCACCGCTAAGTCAGAAAATATCGCCAAGTGATCAATCTCATTGCCAGCCATGCTAACCAGCTTATCTTCATACGGCTCAAAAGACACAGATTTCTACAAAACACAAACAAAACACCCAAGCGTAAAAACGAACTAAAAAGACTACAAAACTAAAGACAAAGACTCACAAAGACCGCTAAAAAGGACCAAATGAGACGTTAGAATATTGTCTCATCAAAAATCCCCAAACCGAACCTTTGCTCGTCCCTGAGCAAACACAAAACCTAAACACACTAGACTCTAAACCATGTAGACAAACAAAGAGTCAAAATCCCAAGCGACCGAATCTACCATTGAAACATTAAATTCACAAGATGCAAATTTTTTTTTCTCAACCTAACCTTGGCAGAAATAGTAGGCAGGTAATCAGACACGATCGTTTCTCAAGTAAATAACAGTTAAGCCTAACCCAATAGTCCCTCACAGGTGTATAAAGTGTATCACTCACTCTCATGGAAGTATCCATATAGGGTATAGCTAAAAAAAGTAAACTGGGAAGATGACTTTCGTCACAAGAATGCCTCAAATATCTTATGCTATTGTACTCGTCTCATTAAGTTGAAAGGGGCTTTGGCACATGATGTATTCCTCCAAAAAATTCGAACAGCTGGAACTGCTCCCTTCATCCATTTCAAAACAACATCAAATCTCATAATGCTTCATCGAATTAGGCCACACCGGTTCTTTTTAATCTCAATTTTTTGTAGGTGTCTGTTTTACCGAAAGTCCGCACTTTTGTGTGTGTCAGTTTGGTATACGTGCCATCAACCCTCACAGACATATGGCTTTTAAAGGCCACGCCGGTATATAGGTAGTATTTGAAACACGCCTAACACGACTAACGGTGATCAATAAAGACCATAGATCCACCCCGAGATTCAAATATCATAAGTTAAGGGAACAGTAGACAGATTTCCGTAGCGCAATTATAACAGCTCATAACATCATAGTGAACAATACTCTCCCCAAACCAGTTCGACAGAACGGGGGAAAATAAAATCCGCAAAGTAAAGCATGCCGTTCGTCATCCCCAACGAAACTAAGTACACATAAGTATGAAAAGGCGCAAGTAATACGTAAAAACTTGCACATCCCAGGAGATCACACAATAACAGGTGCCGGTACAATATTTTTTCTTCGGCTAGGCTCCTCACAGGCTTTTGGACTACAGGGCTAACCAGACTTGCTATTTACAAGAGAAACGACCTTGCAGGATTAAAAGTCTACTGTACTACTTCTAGTTAGATATTAAACAAAACATAAGCAGCAAGAGAATTTACCATTCGCAATAGACGTTCGACTTGGTAATTGACTTAGACTCACCACAAGAGAAAATAAAAGTACTAACATCTATACTGGACTCAACTGGAAGGGAAATATAAAACTAACACATAAAGTTGGCTAACCTACCACCACAGTCACATAACAAGAAACAAGTGGCTAACATACCACTTGAACAGAATACATAAAAATAAAAAATAAAAAATAGAGTACGAAATAGAGTACAAATGTAAAAAATAGAGTACAAAACGAGACAAGTTTAGCTAAAGATACAGTCGACCACCTCCCCAAACCTAAACAAGTGCTAGTCCCTAGCAATGAAAAGTGTAAGAACGACTGTATAGAATGACCAACCATAGTGTTGTCTCGGCAGGGGTGATCAAGCGGGTCCAGAAGGGCCACCACCAGCCGCCTCCAGAATCTCTGCGCCTTCCATAGTGCCTCCTGCCTCTCCAAGCGCTCAAGCTCTCGCTGCTCCCTAGCCTCAACTCTCCTCTCTCTCCTCAATGCGGTAGTAATCCTCATCAATCTTGGTCCTCGATCCGCATATTGTGTTCTCGCCCACTCAAACTGCATCAGATCCGGTCGAAGGAATGCTGAAAGTCAGAAGGACCAGGTGGAGGCGGAGCGGGCTGCTCTACAGTATCATCGGCGCCCCTGACAGGAGTGGGATGACGGCCAAGGATGACTCTCGCGCTAGCTGATTTCAGAGCTCCTTTTGGTTTCTCGGAGCCCTGAATACCGGGAACATTGAAGGACCGGCAGATGTTGGTAATAAGGCATGGAAAGCCGAGGAGACTGCCTTTAGCTCGCCAGGACAGAGCTTCCGACACAATGATATCAGGGGCGTCAACATACTGCCCTTCCATGATCGCTCTAATGAGTCGGGCGGTGGGAGGGGTGAGGGTGGTAAAATGGGAGTTGGGGGTCACATTATACTGGACGAGATGTTGCCAGAGGCGAACCTCTGGCTGGAGGAAGTGGGTGGCTATGGTGGTTTTAGTCTTGTGGTCCTCCGGATCGATACCAGGGAGAAGGACGAACTCGGCTAAGTCCATATCAAACTGCCGGCCAGAAAGTTTGCATGGTAGACTGGCCGTCTTCAGATCGGAACACCCTAGATCAGAGGAATTCTGGATACTCCTGTGTGAGAATCGACCGACGCCATTTAATCGTGTCATCACCCCATCAGCCACATTGTGGAGACTGATGTAGAACTCCCGAACCAGCTTCGGGTCATAGGGCAACTGTTTGCTGAAGAGCGTTTCCCAGCCCAAGTATCGGATCCTGGCTCAGACGCGGGCATAGACGGCATCCTCTAGCTCCTCAAGGGCCAATTCTCGCTCAGGCCATGCCTTCCTTGGCTCCATAAAGTTCGCTTCCATAAAAGCCCTCGCCTCCGCGGACAGATTGGAGAACTCATCGACCGACTGCCTGAGCTATCTGCCATCGATTCGCCTCTCTGGCATTTACTCCCTGTGGCTCTGCGAGACATAGTGCCTGCGAGAAAGGTGTTAGTGTAGAACAATGGGGGTAGAAAACTACCTCCCCAAACCTATTCATGATCAAATAGCCAGAAACACAAAAGAGCAAAGAACAGGGGATAACGCAAAATTTCCCAAACGAACTTAAAATTCAATATCATGGCCAATGCAAGATCCACAGCAGTGCACAAGCATAGGAGCATCGATAATCATAGCAAAAGAGGGATAAGATGGCAGGAATTGGCAAAAACGGGCAAGCAATGCACAAAATTAGAAGACACAAGGAAATTCCAAAATCGACGAGTACGGAATCCATGCATCAATCAAAATCGAACTACTACACCCAAGCAATTACAACTAACGACGATCAACCAATTAATTCAAGTAGACTAGAGAAAAATAGGAAGAAAGAAGTTCAAGACAAATTACCTTGTGAATTCGAAGAGTTGGATTGATAAAGCACAAAAACGGAGCAAGAATCGAAGAGAGGGGGAAAAACCCGTTAGATTTCAACAAGAATGGGGGAATTTGGTGGAGAATTGAGGGAGAATGTGTTAGGAATATCTGTTAGTATTTTGATCCCTCATCACATGTTCTTATCTTAGCCAGAAAGGTGATTAAGTGCTCTTGGTTCACTTGAACATTGTAAAAGAGGAAATCACTGAGTATGATTAATCTAGTAAATCTTGTATTAGGATTATAGGTCTCTGAGTGTAATTTTTATTTCAAGAAGACCATGAAGAACAATCCTAGCAATGGAGCTTTTCTGAAGATTAGAAGACTGAAGATTGCACAAGGTTTATGAAGACACAAAGGTTTAGTCTAACTCAGAAAGACTATGTCCTTAATCCTTTCTTAAGTATATTAACTTATTTTCGGGATATGATTCTGGACATATGACATCATGAGTATGGAGCATGCAAGCCATCAGAAAGGCTCATGTATCCGTTGAGACTAAAGGACAATGAACAGTACTATGCATTAAATGCATCGGTAAATGCCGCAAAAGCGATCCTCTGAAAAATGAGATAGTGACTTCTGAGTACATAGTTCAAGATATAAACGGATATAATTTGATAGAGAGCACAACGGATACAATTCAAACGCCTCTTAAATTTATCTATATATATATCACACACTTAGATGCTTGAAGAATATACCTTAGAACACTCTATCTTGCAAACTTACCATCAAGCAAAGTATTCTCTCAAGCACTCTACTACCCTTTCTGAAAGCTTTCTGTTGCTTGAAGAATCACTAGTAGTTCTAAGTTGTCCTGAACCTTAACAAGAGATTGTTATTCGTGAAAGAGTTGAACTATCAGATACCATTTCTGAAGATCATTCTCCAGAACGGACACCAATTACTTGGGTCAGTAAAGAGCAGACTGTCATCCACTGAACAAGTGTATTAAGTAGTCTTGTTCTATTAGGCTCTCTGAAAATATAACTAAAAAGTTATATGAGAAGCCTCTCTGACAAACCTTATAACCAACACCATCAAGGCGTGGAGTAGAGGAAGTACTTGATTTGGGAAATCAGGGAATAACTCCAAGGTTATCTGAGTAGAGGAAGTACTTAGCTCTAGGAGCTAGGAATAACTCGGGGAACATTTGGTTGGGTAACATTTGTTTAGGTATCTTAGAATTAGGATTATTGTAAGGTGAACTCAATTATCTGTTCTAGTGAATTCTAGGTCTCGGAAAGACCAAGTGGATTAGTTGGAGGATTACGCCACCTCCAGATACCACTATACTTGCATGTTATTTACCTTTCTCAGATTTACATTTCAAAGAAAGCACACACACACACTTACTTATTGTTTCTGCACTTACCTATCTTAAAGTCTTCCGCGCTCTGAATTTAAATATCATAAACCCCCAGGTTTCTGAGAAACTGTGTTTATCGACAAAAGTTTTAAAAGACTATTCACCCCCCCCCTCTAGTCTTTTACTTTGCCGTTATCTGGACCAACAAGTGGTATCGTAAGGTGAGGTTCACAAGCCTTCAAGATGAACCTAGATCCCCAGATAGGTGAAGGAACTTTGTCCCTTTCTGAGGACTATATAATTTGTGTGTTAAGTGTGCAGGTATGTCTCTGAGTGATGCACCCGTTCTGAAGCCAGAAAACTACGAGAAATGGAAGAACAATATGATGCTCCATCTAGAGGCCATTAGTGATGAGATGATCTATGTCATCATGAAGGGCCTATCAAAATCAGACAACTCAAACAAGCATCGAGGTGTGCGATGGAAGAAAAGCCTCGCATAAGGAAGATGGAAGCGAGGACATGGCTCCTAGTGATAGTGGTCATGTTGCTCGTGGAAGCATTATATATGAAGACAAGCTAAGAGAGCTCGACATCCAAGATGCCAAGAGACATGATTGGATGGTCAAGCTCGTAATATAATCATCGATCGACACTGAGCACATACAAGGTAAAGCGTGGTGCTAAAACGGCGAAAGTTGCCTGGCAATTGATTGAAGAAATATGTGCCGGAACTGAGAAAACCAAAGAAAACAAGTTCGAAGTTCTTAAATTAAAGTTTCAAAACTTCAAACAAGGTCCCACTGAAACTTTGGAAGAACTTGATTTCAGATTTACTACTCTTATGAGTGATATGGCTACACTTGGTGAAAGTAATAGATACTCCCAGTCAGAAAATATTAAGACTATTGTCAGAAGTCTCAATCACAACTGGGAACACACTAAGTTCTTTTATTTCAATCAAGGGATGCCAAATATTACTCCAGTAGAGCTCTTCTCTCATCTTGCTACTGTAGATTATAAGACAACTCAGAGAGAACAAACAACTGAAAAGTTGCAAAGTGTTGCTCTAGTTTCTCAAGGTACTTCTGAAAAGAAGGATACCACATACAAGTGAACAACTCTCTGAACACCCCCATTCAGAAAGGTGTTAGTACTGAAGCTGCAGAAACAGGAAATGATATCTGCTTCTATTGTCAAAAGCCTGGTCACTTCAAGAGAGATTGTCCTTCTTTAAACAAGCTCAAGACAGGTGACAAGAAGGACAGAAGAAATTTCAAGAGAAACCAAAGGGCCTTACTGACTGAAGAAAGGAAGAAGATTCAAATTCAACTTGATGCTCTAGACTTTGAGATGATTCAAAATGGAGATTCAGATGACTCAAACCTACCATCACCAGAATTGTGTGGAATCACCCACGATGTAATTGACTTCGGCCTTAAGAAGAAAGAAATGTGTGGAGTTGCTGAGATTGCTGGTCCAGACATCTCCAACATTGAAATGTGTCTTATGGCTGATGAGGTAACTAACAATTCACAATTTCTGTACTATGAGAGTGATGATGGAATTGAGGATCTGGAGTTGGTCAAGAGTGAATTGGATCGTTATGAGAAAGAATTTCTGGAAGCACAATCCAAAACCAGAATTCTAGAGGAAAGCAAAGAAACTCTTGAAAAAGAGGTTTCTGAGCTAACCAGAGTATCTGAGAACAAGAACGCTGAAATAGCCTTTCTAAAATCTCAGATATCTGAGAATGAAAATTCTCACAAACTAGCCTTGGATGAACTTACTAAGAAAATGATGAAGCTGCTTTCTGAGAATGAAGAACTCAGAAAGAAAGAGCTATCCTTCCAATCTTATGCAAAGGCTAGTGACACTCTCACTGAGGTTCAATCCTATCTGAGAGATCCCTCTGAGAAAGGTGGACTTGGACTTGATGAACAATCGAGTAATTCATCTCCTCTGAAGAAGAGTGATGAAAGGTTGACCTTTGTAAAAAGTTAACAGAATGGTTCTTCAACCACCTATAGCATTGGTCAGAAAGCAAGGGTAGTTGACAAAGGAAAAGGAGTAGCAACCCAGCCTTTGAAAGAACAACAAGTTCACAAGAAACTTGCGGATAAGGTTTCTGAAAAGAAACATAACCCACAGACATGTAACCATCCACATTGCTACATTACTAGGAAAGGAAGAATTGCTGGAATAGGCAAATTCTCTACTGTACCATTTTATGAAAATAAAGATGGTGCAGAAACTAGTAAGGCTTCTGAAGAACGTATTCAGAAAGCCAAAGGTGTTCGAAATGGCATTGGCTATCGTGCTATTGGAAAAGTTCTTCTGCAACAATATAAGGAAGGACAAGAACAATGGCGCAAGGCTGATATTGCACGAATAATAGTAAGTGGAAGAAATCTCAAGCCATCGAAACCGAATGCCGAACTAGAAGGAATCGCCGAAAAGGCTAAGTTTGAAAAGCAATCCTAGAAACCTGTGGTCCGTAAAGCACCAAAAGGAACACCTAGAAACACCACAAGAAGGAAAATTGAGATCAAAATTATTGATTTTATTGCATCTCCTTCTGATCAAGTTAGACAAAAACAAACTCCCAAGAAATTCACTAAAATGTGGATTCCTACTGGAAGAATGTTTAGTCTAAATGGTTCTATCTCTGAAGCAAGAACATAACTCATGTTTCCTGTTTTGTGCAGAACGCCTCTTGGACTAAGGCTCAATGGCTATTTGATAGTGGATGCGGAAAGCACATGACAGGAGACAAAGCAAATATGGTCAACTACAAAGCTTGCAACAATGGACCAGACATCAGATTTGCTGGAGGAGAATTAAATCCTCTCCGGATTTGCAACGTCAAATTAGGATCATTAACTATCACCGACGACATATGTTAAGGGTTTGAAATATAATCTATTTAGCATGAGCCGCTTTGCACAAGGATTTATCAGAAATTCAAAGCAAAGTATTGCAAACTTATTGACAATGAGTCAAAGGCATACCTTGGTTGCTTTCGGAAAGGCGCCTTTTATGTTTATTTGGGCATCTGCCACAACTGAAGAATGTCTCATGGTGAGTCAATCAGGTCACACAGAAGAGCACTGGTTATGACACAAGAGAATGAGTCACTTGAATTTCAAAACTCTGAACAAACTTGCCAAGAAAGAGTTAGTGGTTGGCCTTCCCAAAACATCTTTCAGAAAGGATGGTATCTGTTCTGCCTGTCAGATGGGGAAACAATCTAAGATCTCTTGCAAGTCCAAAATTAGACACTCTAGTGTTAGACCACTACAACTATTACACATGGATCTTTTTGAATCATCTGTAACTAGTTATGCAGGAAAGAAGTATGGTCTTGTTGTTGTAGATGACTTCTCAAGATTCACTTGGTCCTTTTCGAAGCACAACTGATGCAGGGTGGAGATACCAAACTTCTTTGAATAAGCTTGAAGTCATGAAAAATGACAAGGTATCTGCAATCGTATTGCACCATGGTACCGAAGTTTGTCAACCAGTACATTAAGGAGTTTTGTACCAGCAAAGGTATACAACACCAACTTTCCTCTGTAAGAACACCACAACAAAATGGTATTGCAGAAAGGAAAAATAGAACACTTAAAGAAGCAGCAAGGACAATGCTAGCTGACATTGAGATAAGTGAAGTTTATTGGGTTGAAGTCAGAACACAAAGATGCTACACTCGTAATGTATGTGATAAACAAACACCATGACAAGACCCCTTATGAACTCTTGGTTGGTAGACCCCCTAATATCAAACATCTAAAAGTATTTGGTTGTAGATGTTTTGTTCTTAACAATGGAAAAGAGTATCTAAGAACATTTCAACCAAAGGCAGATGAAGGTGTGTTTCTTGGTTATTCTATGAATAGCAAAGCATACAGAGTTTACAACAAAAGAACAAAGAAGATTGAAGAATCAGTTCATGTTGTATTCTATGAAGGAAGCAAGAAAACACCCCTTGCTGATGAACTCTCAGAAAGGTTCAAGGAACTAATGATAAAAGATTCTGAAGAGGAACTCTCAGAAAGGAAAAACATCATTGTGGAAAGAGAGGATGACTCTGACGAAGAAAAGCATGAAATGCCTAGTAACAACCAGATGATTCTTAGACATGATGAAGAATTTCCTATGAGAATTCCAGAAATGAAAACTAAAGATGTTCATCAGAGAGCTAATTCTGGAAATGACCTCTCTGACATGCATGTCCCAGAAAGCTCTCACACTGAGAAAGTGTCAGACATTCACCGCCCTTCTGAGGTGCAAAATGTCACAGATACTGAAGAAGTATCAAGTCATAATCATAGTGATTCACATTCAGATCACATAGATGTTGACCCTACTAGCCCTAAACCCATGATGAGATGGATCAAGGATCATCCTGCAAAAGATGTAATTGGACCAATCAATCAAGGTGTTAGGACTAGGAGAGCAATAGCTGAAAATGCTAATTCTCTCTTTGGATGTTTTATCTCAAACATTGAACCAAAAACTATAGAAGAAGCATTAAGAGACCAAGACTGGATCTTTGCAATGCAAGAAGAGTTGGATCAGTTTGAAAGAAACAAAGTCTGGAAACTAGTTCCATTTGTAGAAGGAATATCTGTGATTGGAACTAAGTGGGTTTTCAGAAACAAGATGAATGAATCTGGTGAAATAACCAGAAACAAAGCAAGGTTGGTTGCCAAGGGATTCACCCAGACTGAAGGTTTAGATTTTGATGAGTCATATGCACCTGTTGCCAGATTGGATGCAATAAGACTCTTTCTAGCCTTTGCAGTTCATAAAGACTTTAAAGTTTATCAGATGGATGTCAAAAGTGCATTCTTGAATGGTGAACTTGCTGAGGAAGTCTATGTTGAACAACCACCTGGTTTTGAAGTTTCCTCAGAAAGTAGATTGGTCTATAAGCTACAGAAAGCTCTTTAAGGACTGAAACAAGCTCCAAGAGCATGGTATGACACTTTGGCCAAATACCTTCTGGAAAGTGGTTTCAAGAAAGGTGAAGTTGATAAAACTTTATTTACTTTAAACCATGATGGGAAACTACTCTTAGTTCAAGTATATGTTGATGACATCATATTTGGATCTAAGGACAAGCAACTTTGTGATGACTTTGCAAATCTCATGAAAAGTAAGTTTGAGATGAGCATGATGGGAGAATTGAACTATTTTCTAGGATTGCAAGTCAAGCAACTCAATGATGGAATACTCATTAGTCAGACAAAGTATGCAAAAGACATGCTCACAAAGTTCAAACTTAAGCCTTCTGAAAAGAATGCTAAGATACCTATGAGCATAGGAACCAAGATGACCTATACTGAATCAGATAAGAGTGTTGATGAACACAAGTATAGGAAATTGATAGGTTCATTACTTTACCTTCATCGCAAGACTGATATTCAATATGCAGTTGGAGTGTGTGCTAGATTTCAAACAAATCCAATGCAATCACACTACAACATTGCTATGAAAATATTAAAGTATGTGAAAGGTACGGTAGATGTAGGTTTGTGGTATCCTAAAGAAAGTGGATTGAGTTTGGCTGGTTACTCAGATGCTGATTATGCTGGATCAATGCTTGATAGGAAAAGTACCTCAGGAACTTGTCAGCCGAACTAGACTTATCTCATGGTTTAGCAAGAAACAAAACTCAATTGCAACTTCTAGCACAGATTTGAATATATTGTCTTTGGTTTTTGTGCAACACAAATTCTGTGGATTCAACAACAACTCAGAGACTATGGACTCAATGAAGAGAAAACTCCCATTTTCTGTGATAACACAAGTGCTATTGCAATCACACAGAACCCCAAATTTCATGCCAGAACAAAGCACATTGATGTTAGACACCACTTCATCAGAGACCATGTTGAGAAAGGCAATATAGAGATACTCAAGATTGGCACAGAAGACCAACTTGCAGATATCTTCACTAAGCCCTTACAAGAAAGCCGGTTCTTGACCTTAAGACATAATCTTGGATTAATAGAGTTGCCTAAGGACTGAAAAATTGTCCTGAATCTCTAAAAGACTGAATAAGTGAGTAGGCCTCGAGAATGTTCTCAGAAAGCCAAGTTGATAAGAAGTGATGCAAAGGTTTCTGAGTAGCAACACTCAGAAAGGCAAAACATTTCTGGAACGGGTATCTAGAAAGGCAAAGGTCGGTACACACTTAATAAGTAAATAAAACTAGAACTTACTTACTGAGAGTGGGTCAAATACATTCAAACAACTGAAGCTTCTGACACTTGAATTCAGAAAGCTATGTAGTCATAAAGAGAAATAGACACATAAGCCCAAAAGGTATAAGTTCTGAAAGTCAAACATGTACAATGTCTTGTATTTTTACCATTTTCATGATAAACAATATATAGATAAGGACTTGACACTCAGAATGATAAGCTCAAACGATTAAGTGTTCCTACTCTTTACTAAGTGACACAATGAATGTAGCATATTAAAAATCCATCAAGTCGGCACATTACCATTTGTTGATTGATATCATTACAAGATATTCAATATAAGCCCTTGATGAATAAACGTTTGATCTCAACGGTTGAGATTAAAACAAAGCAAGTAATGTCTGTTGAGAAATGCAGACATGGCCCATTACGCATTTAATGAAGTACAAAGGACGTACCACGCCTATGCAGATGCAAAGACACGCATTCATATTCAGCTATATGTATGTTGTATCTATGTACATTTTGTCTGCTATATATATAGGATTTGGGCAAAAGACAAACACTTTTACCAATTCAAATTTCAAACTCAGATCAAAACAAAGAAAATCTCTCAAGATTTCGCAAAACCCTCTCAAAACTCAACTTCTTGTGCTTAGTCTTCTGAAAAGATAGACTAATCTCGATTAATTGTGCAATATTCATCTGAAAAACACTCACTCTAAACTCTATATAAGAGATGGCACCCAAGAAGATGACCACCAAGAACCCTAAGGCAACATCCTCTGCTCCTGCTGAAAAGCAAGGAGGAAAGGAACTTAAGGTGTTGAATAAACGCCTTCTGGGAAAGTTTACCCCATCGGACTGGAACCCTAAACACAAAATGAATTGGGGAGCCTTTCTAGTAAAGATATATGTACCAGCAGTTATATCTTCAAAACCAGAAAGGAAACTGATATTGGGAATGCTGAAGAATTCCCGTATCTACAAGCTTCTATCTGCTGCACCTAGTGGACTATCCACACTGGATGTACTGGAGTTCTATAACAACTCCAAAATCTTCACAAAAGTTGTGAATGATGAGGAAGAAAAATACATGCAGACTGAAGTCCAAGGACAAGATATTGTTCTAGACTGCAAGACTTTCTGCAGATAATCCGATTGAAAAATCGAGGAACATTTGAAGACATCAACATCAAGGACGCTTCCATGATTCAAGGCGTCAAAGAGCTATTTGAAGCAATCCAGTTAGAAAATGCAAAAGGTTGCCCAAGAGACTTTGTTCTGAAGTCCATCAGAACTAGTCATCTCCAGAAACACTGGAGTACTTTAGCTCTTATTCGTTCGCTTGATGGCAACAAAGGTGGAGTAGACAGATAAGCATGGAGAGATGGATGATGATGCATCTTACGAACAAGAAGCATGAAGGTGAAACCCACTTCAATTGGGGAAGTACGCTCAACAAATTTCTTGGACACATTGAGAATTTGAGCCCAAAATCATCAATGGCCTTGCCGAGCCAAAGGCCAATATGCACTTTGGTCTCGGATCTGCTATTCGAAACAATGGGAATCACTCTCGAGAGAGGCAGAAATCCCACCCAACTCCCTTTTCAGCACGCTTTTGAAGAAAAGGAGAAACTTGTCACTTGAGAACGCACTCAGAAGATGAAGAAGAAGAAAGCGCACAAGGTGAGGAGGTCTCGAGCAAGCCAAAGCTAAACCTCCAGCCAAGAGAAAGAGGACTCATAGCAAAAGAGCCTCCAAGTCCCTAATCATACAAGAGGCACAACCTTCTGGAGACAAGGTCTCAGAAGATGTTGGACGCTCAGAAAGGCAAATCCAGAATGCCCCAAGAGTCCTGAACCAGAATGCTCCAAAACTCTCCAGAGATGATAGAAATATCATAGATGGGTCTGCACCAACACAGAATAGTGATTCTAAGGATGATGAAGTACTTGCAAAAGTACTCAAAAGGTTCAAGTATGAGACCCATGGAGGAGCTTCAAGCTCAGCTCTTCAGAAAGACAAGAGCCCTCTACCAAAGCAGAAGAAGAAGGCCTGGGTGAGAAAGATAGAATGATGGAAGATGTTGCCATTGCTTCCACATTCACAATGCCAGCACTTAATATTGCTGAAGAAAACCCTGTTCTTGAACAGGTTCCTCAACCTTCTGAGAGTGCTCAACTCTCAGAAAGGGATCAAACTGAGATGGAGACTCAGAATGATACTGCAGAGGAGATCAATAATGAGCACAGAGAGACTGTGGAATCACCACAAGTTCAAGAGATCAATGATCAACCTGACTCTATTCAGGTAACAAAGATAGTTTGTATCTAACATGTCAACATAATTGTATGTCAACTTGTTACTCATAAGCTGTATTTGTTACAGGCCAGCTTGGAGACACACTTTCAGGGGGAAGAAAACATGTCCACCCCCTTGAATCAAGAAGAGGTTCCTCCAACCTCAGAACATCAAGAAGAGCCTGTCCCACAGGTAGTAAAAGTTATCTCTGAACAAGAAATAACTAACTAAAATTGCTCTTATGTTCTAATATTCTTAATGCCTCTTCTTAGGCTCCAACTGAGGAAGTAATGATGGTGGAACCAACACCCCAAAACCTAGAGATTCCAGAAGGTAAAAAGCTTTCTGAGGAAGTATTTACTGAGCATTCTTCTGAGAAGGTAAGTAATCTATAATAGTCTTCTTCAACGAATGCTCTGTAAAACCCACTACTAAAATCTCTTATGTTTGTTCTTACAGGCTCAGTCAGAAGAACAATTGGATGGAGAAACAGTTGTGTCATCTCCTCCAAAAGAAACTAAAAATGCTGAACAAGCAGTATCTGCACAAAAGGTGCCAGAAACCCCCAAGGTTTCTGAGGAACATGCTACTGAGCTTCCTCACTTGGAAGTAAGTGACATCTCAGAAAGCACTTTTCCACCTATCTTTTCTGTTAAAAGTTTCTAAACATGTTTGATTTTAACTCTCAGGTTCAAGCAGAAAGAAAGGTTGATGAGGATAAAACTTCTCCTCACACCAAAGTATCTGAGGCCTCTGTGCCCAAGCAAGCAAAAATCCAAGCAGATGAGCCTAGTGTTTCTACACAGGTATGCTCGAAGCTCACTGCACACGAATCTCGACACAAGTGGTTTGAACAAAACTAACTTGAATACTTTCTTTCAGCTCAAAGTCTAGTGCGCTTGATTTACTCAAGGCCTTCCGTAAGCACACCTTAAAGAAACATCTCAAGTGCTTCAGATTAATGGCGTAAACTCGAAAGGTGACCTTTCAAGTAGCGAGTAATCAACGTCCCGTAAAAGAGAGCAATTGCCCTAAATGGAGGATTATATCCATGCATTGTTCCTACAGAGTCCTACTCATTTGCCACTCTAATGCATGAAGACTTCATTCATGAAGTAGCACAAAGACTTATAGCGATTTTAAGTCCGGATGCTCAAACCCAAGAGCAGATGGTTACCATCCCGCCTTGCCCAAAGAAGCTCACTACTTATCCAGCTGAACAAGAAGAAGATAATGGCAGTATGATTACATTCCCAAATGTGATCAACCTGGTTTCAGAAGATTACGAGGAGATGGACGAAAATGATTATCAAGAACCTCCTCCGAGCATCCAAACCAAGAAACAAAGAACAAGAGTGATGATGATGATGATCGATGATGATCCCCAACCCGACAAGGCGGATTCAGAAGCTAGCAAAGAGAGTGGAGAAAAGGCTCCCTCAATTGCTCGTAAAGCTCCATCATCATCACCTCCCAAGTCTCATCAAGATACCCAACAAGTCAAACACAATGATGCCATAGAAGAAATTTCATACGAGTTTAGGATTGAACAACTCGAAAGGTATTGAAGAAGAGAAGAGAATCAACATTGAGACTCAAGCTCTTGTTGATGAAAAGGAAGCCAAAATCAAAAAGCTCGAAGAAGCTAATGCCAAAGAATTGGCACTCCTAGATGAGCAAAGAAATTTGATGAATGCCATTGTTGTCACAGCTGTTGAAATAGATGCAATGGATGACAATGATGATGAAGAGCATGATGCTGAGACTGCATCAGAAAGACCTTTTATATCTTCTCAGAAGGCCAGCACACTTGATGGAAAGCAGAAGAAGATTGTCAATCTGCAAACAATCCAAGAAAAGGATTATGATAGTGATGCTGAAACCCACAACTTGATCACTGAAGCAGAAGATGAGAGACTTGTCACTCAGCACAAAAGAGCCCTACTTGCTCCTCATATATTCTCTGCACCAAGTAGTTCAAGAAGTGAAGAGCACCGTGCAAGGAACAGTGTCTTTTTAGAACTCAGAAAGACACTAGTTGCCCAAGATACAGAAGTGCTAAAATCCGTCCCAGAAGAGATGAAGCCTTTGGCTGCTGCTTTACTCAACAGAGCAACCAGCATCGCTCTCTCTCAGAAAGACCTAGGGTTGGTCAGGGATGAGGATTGTAACAATGCTAATACAACATTGAATGAAGCCTGCCATGCTGTCCTGCAAGCCAACGCCATCCTAAGGCCGCTTGAAGAACTCAACAAAAAGGAGCAGGAACTGGTTAGACAGAACAACGAGTTGAAGAAGGAACTTCAAGATTTAGTCAGGGTGCACAACAATCTCCAGAAAAACTTTGACACTCTCTCTGAAGCTTATGCTATCATGAGTCAGTCATTCATGACTAAGGGGGAAGAAGAGATGCCTCAGAAAGGTAGAGGAAGAAAAAGAAAACAATCAAATCCTCCCTCCTCAAGTCAACTTGTCATTAAGGACACCACTGGAGACACCCTTGCTGAAGAAGTTGTTCCAGATCAACCAGCCAGAAGGCTGAGAAGTATGGTCACTAGGGGAACCAAGTCCCTTAGAATCTCAGAAGAGAAGAAGACTTCTGAAGAAGAAGAAAAGGAAGGAGAAGTAAGAGGCCAAGAAAGCTGCAAGTCTCCAATTTTGGACTACAATGATGATGAGGATGATTCTGATGAACATCCACTTCACAAGAAAAGGAGACAAGAAACTACTTCACAACCTCCTCTGGCAAAGAAGTTCTTAGCCGTAACTCCTTCCGCAACACCAAGTCTATACAAGGAACATCCACCAAAGATAGCCCCAAGGGAAGAAAGGGTTAGAAGATCTCTGACGAAGGCCACCAAATGTAAAAAGCAAGGAGGATTTCGGTTTGGCGGAATAAACAATGAAACACATCAAGAAAGGCCAACAGATGACCACATTGAATATATTTAGACCAGTAATGAAGAATCTTCACATAGGTGCATTCTGAACAAGAGAGGGTATTGGATTCTGGAACTACAACATCTACTTGTCAATGATAAGTTTCCAACTCCCATCCTCAACCAGATCCTGAAATGGAGAGAAGGCAAGCCAGAATTGCTAAAACCTGAGCACCTTCATGCCTGGTTAAACTTTGAAGTAGAAAAGAGGAATGAAGCCAGAAAGATGGATCTTTCTTTTGCCTGTCCTTACCCAAAACCTGATGATGTACACAAGGTAAGAAAACTGGATGGTAGCTACAGCAGGAAGAACAAACTAGGTGTTTCAACCTATGAGTCATTCTATATGACATTGGATGAATACCTAGATGATATACACTATCTGGAAGAAATATACAAGTATTTCAACCTATCTCAGCTGCAAGTAGACCATGCCTGGGTCTGGGGAAAGTACTTCTGGGTCAAACATTTTCTGTGGAAGAATCACAAGCTTGGCAAGAGTTACCATGAAATATGTGACTTATCCAGAAAGACAGAGCTCTGTCAGAAGGACTCTTTATGACTATGTCCAAGAATGCAGAAAAGTGGATGATCATGTCAACTGATCCAGAAAGGGTGCTGAAGAACTTGAGGTATCCGAACCCAAGTTGTGTTTCTGAAGACTTGAAGACTAGTAACATTAGAATACTCTTGAGCTTGGACTCTCCTTTGTTCTAATTTACTTAGTATGTTTTATTACTTTTGTAATCTTCTTTGATTGTTTCGAAATTCTCTATCCGTAAAAGTTGCATCTTACTCAGAATCGTACTATCTGAAGATCATACTCTCAGATACATTTTAATAGATGAAAACTTATCAGCAAAGATCACTTCTTGTGATTTGGTTGATGTTTACTTTCTGCACTTAATTCAACTAAAATTGAATATCATTTGAAATGATTAAGTGGTGGATTGTTTTCTCTTCCAGGATTACAATTTTGTAATAGGACTTGAAAGATAGTCATGGATGGTGATCAAAAGGGGAGATTTGTTAGGAATATCTGTTAGTATTTTGATCACTCATCACATGTTCTTATCTTAGCCAGAAAGGTGATTAAGTGCTCTTGGTTCACTTGAACATTGTAAAACAGGAAATCAATGAGTATGATTAGTCTAGTAAATCTTGTATTAGGATTATAGGTCTCTGAGTGTAATTTTTATTTCAAGAAGACCATGAAGATCAATCCTAGCAATGGAGCTTTTCTGAAGATTAGAAGACTGAAGATTGCACAAGGTTTATGAAGACACAAAGGTTTAGTCTAACTCAGAAAGACTATGTCCTTAATTATTTCTTAAGTATATTAACTTATTTTCGGGATATGATTCTGGACATATGACATCATGAGTATGGAGTATGCAAGCCATCAGAAAGGCTCATGTATCCGTTGAGACTAAAGGACAATGAATAAAGATATGCATTAAATGCATCGTAAATGCAAAAAGTAGTCCTCTCTGAAAAATGAGATAGTGACTTCTGAGTACATAGTTCAAGATATAAACGGATATAATTTGATAGAGAGCACAACGGATACAATTCAAACGCCTCTCAAATTTATCTATATATATCACACACTTATATGCTTGAAGAATATACCTTAGAACGCTCTATCTTGCAAACTTACCATCAAGCAAAGTATTCTCTCAAGCACTCTACTACCCTTTCTGAAAGCTTTCTATTGCTTGAAGAATCACTAGTAGTTCTAAGTTGTCCAGAACCTTAACAAGAGATTGTTATTCGTGAAAGAGTTGAACTATCAGATACCATTTCTGAAGGTCATTCTCCAGAACGGACACCAATTACTTGGGTCAAGAAAGAGCGTATCGTCATCCACTGAACAAGTGTATTAAGTAGTCTTGTTCTATTAGGCTCTCTGAAAACATAACTGAAAAGTTATATGAGAAGCCTCTCTGACAAACCTTATTACCAACACCATCAAGGCGTGGAGTAGAGGAAGTACTTGATTTGGGAAATCAGGGAATAACTCCAAGGTTATCTGAGTAGAGGAAGTACTTAGCTCTAGGAGATGGGGAATAACTCAGGGGGAACATTTGGTTGGGAACCATTTGTTTAGGAATCTTAGAATAAGGATTATTGTAAGGTGAACTCAATTATCTGTTCTAGTGAATTCTAGGTCTCAGAAAGACCGAAGTGGATTAATTGGAGGATTACGCCACCTCCAGATACCACTATACTTGTTGTGTTATTTACCTTTCTGTATTTACATTTCAGCAAAGCACACACACACTTACTTATTGTTTATGCACTTACCTATCTTAAAGTCTTCCGCGCTCTGAATTTAAGTATCAGAAACCCCCAGGTTTCTGAGAAACTGTGTTTATCGACAAAAGTTTTAAAAGACTATTCACCCCCCCCCCCCTTCTAGTCTTTTACTTTGCCGTTATCTGGACCAACACATGGTCACAAAGTATCTTCTCGGTTCTAGACCCTTCAGGTTGAGTTCCTCATAAGTTTCGAATGTCATCAAGTTAACTGCAGCTCCAGTATCAATAATACTTGTAACCTCAGAAAGAACTGCCCATCCCGACAACCAAATCGAAACTGCTTGCATCACTAATGCTCTTCTCTTCCTTTTGGATCATCTGAATTGGTCCTGCATTCGCCTTCTCTTCTGGAATCGCGGGACCAGATGTTATCACCTTCTTGCTTCCTATGCCGGTGTTGCCTCAACTTGGGGAACCACCTTATCATGGTTACAAGTGCAAGTCGTAATAACAGTCTTAACTACTCCTGGCTTGTCAAAAAGTACCTCCACAGCAAGTATTCTGTTATTCTCGAGAGTCGCGGGGAGTTTACCCTTCTCTCTTTGCTGGAAGGCACCTACTAAATCACCAAGAGTCTTCTCCAACCTCTTTTGCGATTGCTCAATATTTTCAAACCTCTGGTCGTTCTTGGCTTGATTTCGCTGTGCTTCTGCCCAGAACCTCTCTGATATCTCCATGTGAGCTCTAATCTCCTGATCAGCGTTTGGATGCGCTAGTATGCGAACTGGCAAATCTTGGACCTGTTGAAACGGAGCGTCGAAACGGACTTCTTTGAATGGAACTTCTTTGTCGGAACACCTATGGTGAATTCTCATAGAAGTTACCTCCATAGGATAAAATGGAACGGTCGGGGTTGAAAGGTTGCACCTTAGTGGCTCCTGCATTCATTGCCGGATTTGGTTGCCAACCACCACGTTGCCTGTTTTGCACCCAGCAAATGATCTTCGGAGTTGGGTTCTCCCCCATAATCTCAAGAAGTCTACACATACTAGCACCATGCCCGAAATTACCGCATAGATTACACCTCTCGTTAACTGGAGCCACTGGTGCAGGGATAGTGCCAAGCATCCTCGTCTCCTTAATCTGTTCGGCCAATTCAATAGTACTGGGGCCTGGTGTTTGCTCCACGGCTTTAACTTCAGCTCTCCTTTGTCGGCCTCTAGTTCCCTTAAGCTGGGAGATGGCGGCAAGCTTCTCAAAAGCCGCGTTCAATGCAGCCAGAGATGCCGTAACGATATAGTCAACCACGGTCATATCCACCATGTTCTGTGCTTCCCAATCGAGTCCCTCATAGAACTTGCAGCATAAATTCATCTCACTCAACCTATGGTGAGGGCATTGAGAGAGCAAGTTCAGGAATCGCTCCCTGGCCTCATAAAAGCTCTCATCAGTCATCCGCATGAACTTCTCAATCTGCACCCGAAGTTGCCTAGTCTTCTCCGCCGGATAAAACTTGTTCATAAAGGCCCTGTAAAGATCATCCCAAGTAGCCAGAGAGCCTTCAGGTTGATTCAACAGCCAGCTCTTTGCTTTATCCTGCATACACATGGGAAAAACCTTATTCCTGATTTCTTCATCAGAAACCGTTACTGAGCCTACAGTGAGCGGAATCCTGGCAACCAGCCCCTCGAACTCCTTGAGAAACCGGATAACGTCCTCATTAGCCATCCCATAATACTTAAGCATGTTATGGAAGTGATGAGACTTGATCTCCATGTTCCTAGCCTCGTTAGAGAGCACAACAGCTGATCCCCCAGCCTTAATTTCACCGGGCTGCATATAGTTCCCATAAGTAATCACAGGGGTCTCAAAAACATCATTGACTCTGGGAGTATTCTCGTTAGCGTCACCCATTTCAACAGCGGTTAAGTTCTGTCTTCGAAGCTGATGGTAGTGTCTATCGATCTCAGGTACTAGAGGTTGCAAAGGTTCTTCTACAAAATAAAAAACCTCGAAAAATCTTAGTTTCTGTTAGTGTAGAAATCGCAAGTAAGTAAAACAAAAACAAGTAAAATATTACACCCACACACTACAATAGGAATTAATTCCCCGGCAGCGGCGCCAAATTTGATGAGCTCAAATTATACTCTAAAAAGCAATTAGAGAATAAGCTGTAGTTGTAGACTAAAGCCTAACTCGTGATCGTTCTCTAGGGAATTAATCAGGCTATGTAGCAGTGAGAGTAAACAGATACTTGCAAGCAACAATCTGTTTGATGGGTTGTTTATACTTCTAACTAGTTTAATTAAAGCTAAGATAACGATTAACAATGAGAGAAGATGAATACAGTAGCAAGATCCAATTATGCTAATTCGAACTAGGGATAGCACTCATATTTGTCACACGGTCGTTGTACATAAAATCAATCAATTCGATTCAACCAATTGTTCTTAGAAGATATTATACTGGAGAAATCGTGAGTCGTCAATTCACGATCCTTAAACATGAACAATTTAGAGAATTTAATACGGACTTATCAAATTGAAGGTTTTTACGAAGATTTAATACGAGACTAACCTATATGAGTGCTTTGATAAACCCTAGAACGAATATGCATAATCTTCACATACTACTGTATTCAAAGGTGTTTAGCTACTCATAATTGATGATTGCATACAAGGATTCATGGTAATAATCATATGAAACATAGATGAAAAGAATTGTAAAGAACAAAGCAATTGAGAAATCAATACTAATAATCCTGATGAATCAAATCAATGAATAACCAAGCTCCAAAGATGTCTCAATGTCAATGTATGGCTCTTGGAGCTTTTCTCAAAACTAGGTTAAAAGAAGTATGAATCAGAAGGAATCCGAAATCTAATCTAATAAGGAAACTGAAATTAATTCTGCGTCGCCATGTGATTTAAATAGTTGCCATGTAGCCTTCTTAATCTCAATATATATATATCATTCGCATAATCTCGCCGCGGCGAGCTTCAATCTTCAAATCATAGGTTCCACTCGCAAAATCTCGCCGCGGCGAGTCTTCTTTAATCTCAAAAGATGATCACTCGTAAAGTCTCGCCGCGGCGGACTGATTTCCTCGCCACGGCGAGCCATGCTGGAAAATTCACTGCCAGCTCGTAAAATCTCACCGCGGTGAGCCATGCTAACCAGCTTGTCTTCATACGGCTCAAAAGACACAGATTTCTACAAAACACAAACAAAACACAAAAGCGTAAAAACGAACTAAAAAGACTACAAAACTAAAGACAAAGACTCACAAAGACCGCTAAAAAGGACCAAATGAGACGTTAGAATATTGTCTCATCACCTGAGTTGGGCCTTTACTATTGGGCCTCCACTTCAGACCCATCGCAGAATCGAATGGTTCGGACTAAATTCCTACTCCGAACCACTACTCAACTTAGGGCACGACTCAACGTTTGCAAGACATTTTGATTCGGACGCTCAGCATCAATACACTTCAACCTACGTATATCCAGACCTATAAAGTCTACTCAACCTATTTTTGTCAAGGATGGTCCGAGTCACAATTACTTGGGAGGAATAATTCAAAATAATTATTTCTGATAGTGAATACATTGATTTCGAATGATCTGCTCGGACAATATCTAAAAGAGTCCGAACCTATTCTCTAAACGAGTCCGACCTATTCCAGGTGTAAGTTTGTAAGTTGCCTCGGATGTAATTCCAGCCGACCGAACTAGCAATACTTTAGACAAACACATACAGCATACGTATATCTACTCGGAATATGGATGAACGAAAGGAACATAATTTCATCAACACAAATAAGAGCCGATCCGAAGCAACACATCACTCCGCATCGACATCAGTACGAACAAGCAGACATCAATCCGAGATAGAATAAGTTAAATTGACAAATTGTTCAAACATTAAAAACTAGTCAAATGGAGATTGTTTGGAGGTCCGAAGACCTTTACAATAAGCATGGGGCATACCCCCACCTTCAATTGGTCCTGCTAGAAGAAGGGTCGGCCCGAGACTCCGGTTGGGCACGGTCGGGGGCACTCTCCGGATCTTCATGCTGAGAAGCTTGGTGCTCGGATAACCTCTTGGCTCGTTCTTCTCTTTTCTTCCGGATGAACTCCGGGCACTCCTTGAACAAATCCAGGTCTCGGTCATGGCCTAGCACCGGACCAGGAATTTTCAGCCACACACGGTTATGCTCAGCGTAATCCTTGAACGGCACAAGGATGTGAGACATCAGGACCTCTGGAACAAAGGAAGGCAAGTACGGACCACCATGATTGTACTTGTTCCCCTCGTTTTCCTCACAGACGAGTTCAACGAACTCGGACTGAAACAGGGCAGTGTCCTCCACGTCCTCCGAGACGAAAGCAGACCCATCCGGTGCATTAAAGGCTGAAATCCCTTCCTCTTCAAAGTTATAGTCCTCCGGAATAAGGCCCTCTTTCGGAGATGGCCTACTGCTCCATTGAATCCTTCCTGACGAGGCTTTGTGTGCCAAATGGAATCGATGGGCGTTCGAATCCAGGTACTCCCGAACAGCATCGGTCTGAACCGTTAGCAGATGTTCAAGGATACGGTCCTTGGAGTTCCGAGAGACTGCGGAGAAATCACTCAGGCCCTCTCGGTATGCCTCCAAGTCCGTCTCCAAAGCCCGGATAGCACTTTTTAGCTTTTCTTTCTCGACCTCGGACTCCTTCAGCATAGAAAGGGCCTTCTTGAACTTCTCTTTGTAGACCATGGCCTTGTTCGCCTCGGCCTCTCTTCTTGCCTCAGACTTGGACAACTCGACTTCCAAGGTAGCCCTCCGACCCGCCACTTCGGAACATGCCCGGACAGCAGCAGTGAGCTAACAACAAAACACAAAAGACTCCAAGTCAATAAAAGATACATTTTCAGATAAGTTGAAAAATGAAACGTGTATTCAGAACCAAGATTACCTTCTGGTGAGCAGCAACAAGCTCCGCAATCCTCTCCAGCTCCGGAACGGAAGCCAACCGAGCAACCTCGGAATTCGAGTCTTCCACCATCAGCCCCTTACCCTTCTTTGCATGAGGGATTGGGCCCTCGAAGGCACGCTTTACACCAGTTGAGCCGCTGGCTCCAACCTCCTTCATTACTGGTTTCGGAGGCCTTTTCGCGCCTTTGACAACCACGGTCTTACCCTTGTCCGGAGCAGCCAAGCTCTGCTTCGGCTCTCCGGCCGCCTCCTTTCGGACATCTTCCACCCGAAAAGCTGCAGCGTTCCGAGGCTCGACCATAGGGAGAGTGGTGGACGTCTTAATCACCTGGTCTCGGAGACCCTGCCTTTGCTCCTCCTTCTGAGCCCTCAGTTGTTGCCTCTTCAGTTCCCTCATGGTCGACATTATCTAATCGAACCAAAAATCTACATAGACCGAACAAAGATAAGGGTTAGTCCGAAGCAAGAAACGAAGGATTTGACAACAAAAAATATGAGACCGAACCGACAAAAGTTGGAATATAACAACTATTTATAACAAGAGAAGACTCGAACCATAACACATCTCCGAGCCACTTACCAAAATATTTCTTATTGTCGCAAAAACTCGGACTCGACAGTCCGGCCAGATACGGAAGTGGTTGACAGATCAACCAACGGAATAAATATTTCTCCGGCTCCTCTTTCCTATGGAGGGCTTGCATCCATTGAGGGATGTTCCGAGCCGTGGGCCTCCAGTCCGGAAGTGTACCCCGAAAGAACTTCTTCTCAAAATTCCATTGTATCCTCTGAGCCTCGGACTGCCCATGTTTCAACGCTGCTCAGACAAAGATGTACCTCTGCCACCATTTGTTCCCTAACGAGGAGATCGGATCCTCGAAGAAGGTGTAGGCCTACCGAACCACTAGGGTATAAAAAAATTGGTGGGGCCTGCTCGGAGTGATGTTAAACAACTTCCGAAAGTTATCAAACGTGATCGGGATCCCCTTGTGTTTACACAAAACTCCGAAGCACACCAGGTTTCCAAGTGAGTTCGGAATCACCTGGTGTGGGCTTATCCCAATACATTGAGAACTTCTAGAAGTTCGGATGCGACGGGTATACGCCAACCACAGTGCAATGAAGCCTCATGCACGCACATGTACCCGGGGGGCGGATTGTAGAAAGCATGAGCCTCATCCGGAATTAAGATCTCCACGGAGTCCGGAATCTCGTATCTCCTCTGAAGCTCCCCCACCTCCTCAGCAGTAATGATCGAAGGACACGTAGGGAGAAGGTCGTCCAAGTTTAGCTCCCCATTGGGGTCCGGTGAGTAACTTATAGACGCGTCCGAGGGAACTTAATTCGGATCACATCATCACCCTTGTATCTGCCCCCCTCGGACGATGGGGACACAACTCCCCGGCTCGACCCTTGAGTAGAACTCTCCCCTCTCGGGAGAGTCGTGCCCGGACGATCAGAACGCCTGGTCCGAACCAACGACACTTCATCCTCCTCTTCCTCCTCATCCTCTTCTTGTCCGTCTTCTTCTTCTCCATCCATGGTTTGTTCCTCAACCTTTTCGTCCTCGGACGACGACAGTACAACTACAGTTCGAAGCGGAGTAACAACTCGGACAACTTCCTCCACCCCTGCCTCGAACACGCCTAACTCGGGGGGCTCATCGGTCGTGTCGTGGACCTCTTCTACATTTATCTCCTGTGGATCCGGCACGAAAGGGATTTGGTTAGGGTTAATCCTAACGTTATAACCTAAGTTCCTACAGAGAGCTCGAATCTCTACCGGTAACTCGGATCCATCCTCGCTCCGATGCGGGCTGCTTATTATCCGCGTGGCCGTCTCATGAATCGTCATTGCCTCCTGCACATAAGAAGACTCCGGGTAATCTTGTATGTCCGGATACTTAGACCCGGGCACGATTAACCGAAAAGATGGAGAGCTCACCTCGGGTTCATCACCACTCCGGTTCGACACGTATCCGTGACCTCGTTGATCCTCCACACCGCCAATGTCAACCTCTTCGGATGTCACTGAATAGGAGGATTAATCGGATGCATACTCCCCGACGTTGGTACGATTTTGGCTATCACTCTCGGATATCCTAGGGAAAGAAAGGAGTTCCTATAAATTGAAGGTTTATGGTCCGAGAGTCCATTTATGTAATTTAGGGTTAAAATCCCTAAAGGGTTCGGAAGGCACTAAGTGTTGTCGGATGTAGTTAGTTCGAAGTTAGTACGCAGTTAATACAAACAATTTGGAGGTTCCGAAGAGACCTACTACATACGTCCGAACAAGCTACATACAACACTTATCCGAACGAGAAGAACATGCAAGAAATTTTTACGACACAGAGACTTGAACAAATTTAAAAGGGACCGAGAGAACACTTACTTGCTAAAATACGAAGGCTTGGATTGAAGGCAGCTAAATCCAACAAACAAACTTCCCTTGACTCGAATTCGCTCTTTGACTCGGACTGAATTGCACTTGCTTCGGACTCACTCAGAGTACTAAAATTCTCTCTCTAAAAGTGAGAAAATGAAAGCGACTGGTGCCCTATTTATAGAGGGATATTTGTGGAAGCTCAACCGTCACATCAATTCAAGATTAAATCTGGGCCGTTGATCAAAATTTATCCAACAACATAGTTCAAATTACTAGATGAAATGACAGTTACATCCAAAAATATTTATTTCACGACGATTAGAATTCCAACAACACTTGCAACCTTGGAAATGGCACCCCATCCTCGTACGAACGGTTCACTCTATCCTAGGCATTCGGACTCTCGTCTGTACGGACATCACTTCCCGGATAGTCCTAAAGAACTGAATCAGGAACAACAGGGATCTTCAATTCGTTCGGAAGTGATCCATCTTCCTCACTTGGACGGATAAATCATCATGAACGACACGGATTCCCATCCGTTCGGAGGTGATCCCTCTTCCTCACTCAGACGGATAAATCATCATAAACGACGGATTCTCATCCGTTCGAAGGTGATCCCTCTTCCCCGATCGGATAGATAAATCATTGTTCGACACAGCGGACCCTTGTCCGTCCGGATAGGCTTAATGGCTTATGGGTGCACTACAAAAAAACTGGGTTGGGGCGACGGATAGATCCGTCGCTTCAGCCCAACGATCCGTCGCCCCAGCCCTGGCGACGGATAAAAAATCCGTCGCCCCGCTGGAGTTGGGCCGACGGATAGATAATCCGTCGTCCAATTCGCGACGGATTGGACAACGGATTATATATTTGACTTTTTTTTTAATCGAAATATAACGACGAATAGAATCTATTCGTCGTTACCTTTAGCGACGGATAGAATCTATCCGTCGCTAAACCGGACGACGGATAGAATCTATCCGTCGTTATATTTAGCGACGGATAGATTCTATCCGTCGTCCAACATTTTATTGGAATTAGTGACGGAATCTGAAATTCCGTCACTAATTCCGTCACTGTGAATTTCCGTTACTAATTCCGTCACTGTGAATCCGTCACTATTAATACGTCACTATTTATTTCATATTAATCCCTATTTTTTCGTAGTTCACCTATTTAATCAATATAATGTTCGATAATAAATGAATAATACGGAAAATATTTCAATAAATTTTGAATAAAAAAAGTAATATCCGGAGCTGGAGAAATTATCCACACAAGTGTAAATATGAAAAAAAATCCGAACATACAGATACATAACTAACTAGCTATCAGACGGGGGTGGGTGATGGCGGAACTGGGACATGAACTGCTCCATCTGTAACCGAAGGCGCTCGTTCTCCTCCCTTTGTTCTTGGGCGGCACGCTGCAACTCTTGAGTTAGAGCTGCAACTTGTTCCCGGACCTGCGACTGCATCATTCCCAGATCTGTGGGATCAACCTGCTGGGAATGAAGTACTCCTTCTACACTCCCAATTTCATACAACATCCAAAGTCAATACATGTATAACCTCACCATGTTACATCAATTTAACAAGATACAACAACATAACAGATATGGTGACTAACATATCACCCAAACAAAGTGGCTAACATACCACTCACATATAGTGGCTAACATACCACTCACATTGTCCTAAATTTTACTAACACAATGGTGACTAACATATCACCCAAATAAAGTGGCTAACATACCACTCACATGCAGTGGCTAACATACCACTCATATTAAAACGATTATAAATACAAACGAAGAAATGCCATATTTTAACTTACCCTCAGCTCATCGAAGTACTCGGCCCTCATGCGCTCCGAGATGTGGCTCCAACACTCACCACCACCTTCCGGTGGCTCTCTCACCTCGGAAGATGTCACTTAGTTTGTTGTGCACCTCCAGGGCCATAAGTCATTGTCAATGTATAAGATACAAGAAACGAATATATATTACTTTAGTACAACAATTTATACTTGTCAACTATCATTATAAGTTATGTTTTACATATTTAAGAAGAATGTATAATACTTACTTGGCAGGACCAACAGGGAAAATCACTGGCAAGCCGTCCCACGTGACGTTGGGATGGTTTGGATCGAACACGAGGTAGGGACAATCGTCGTGGTCGTCCTCCAGCATGTGTCTGTCTTGTTGGTAGAGCCACGCTGCTCTCTCTACCGGGGGTCTCAGAATCGAGACCTTACGACCATCGGAGCCCTCCCTGTCGTCTGACCCTGTCCCCGACCCACCACTACTATCCTGCGGCCGGCTGCGTGGTGGGGGACGATAGGTGGACGGCCTCTGTCGCGGCATCTGCAAAAACATGTAATAAATACAATAAAATGTGTTAGTACGAGTTATACGTGAGCAGATTATAATAACACATGTAATAATATACCATTATCGCCGTCCTCTAAGTCTACATATTGGTCCTCGTGCAGATCAAACAACTCATCATCTGCTTCTATGGGATCTTCTGCTTGTTTATCGACATCCTCTTGTTGGTACGAGTTGGTAATTGAGTCGTCTTTCTCAATGTACTCCACTTTCGAGCGAGCACGAATAGGTACCGCAGCTAACCATTCCCCCTTATCGCGTTTCCTGCTTGGATATTCAAGAAACACCACTTGTCGTGCTTGAGTCGCCAGAATAAATGGTTCATACTTGGTTCGGTACCTCTTCTTTTGGTTCACATCAACCATTTCATACTACTCGTTCTTCCTCGTACCTCCTGGATTAGGATCATACCACTCAACATCAAACAAGAAGGTTCGTTTCAATGACAAGCCAGAATATTCAATCCTCACAATTCATTTTAGCTTGCCGTGGAAATCAAACAAAGTAGCGTCTCCATAATCCTCACAATTCGTTTTAGCTTGTTTCTGCACTGTTTCATTGCACAAGGGCACTTTATCAACCCATCCTTTACACAAGCCGGATTTGACATTGCAAATGCAATGAAACCTTCAACCCCTTTCAGAAAACTCCATTGAACTCTGCCATTGAGAGTACGACAATACATCCATGAACGATCGGTATTCATTGAATAGTTAGATAATAACCTGACACGTTTGAATTCATTAGATCGAGGTCTTTCATTTACGACAATAAATCATTTTTACAATAATTCAATCAATTGCTACGTAATATAAGTTATATTAGATCCAGTCAATTGTTACGGCATTACATAATATAAGTTACATCAGCTTCAATTTTACCATAATATTTGGTTTCATATATATATCAACTAATGATTACTAGTTATACAAGCCTAGAGACAAAACGGATGAAACTCCTCATTCTCATGCACGATCCTCCTCATCACTTGTGACGCTCCCTACCACAGAACTTGCATTCCAACAGATCTACATCCTCCTCCCAATACACCATACACATGTTCCGACAAGTAGAAAGGCACTCGATAGGCGGCCCCAAACCCCGCCTCTCCCTCCATTGGAGGTATGCCATGGACGGTGCTTCCTCACCGTGATGAATCCATACATGATACTCAGGCATGAATCCGTAACGTCGCAAGTGCTCGAATACTGCTGTAGGCGTCATAAATTGCTTGTTTCTGCAGGTTTCCAATGTGCAAGGACACTTTATCAACCCCCAGTTGCACAAACCGGACGTCCCATGGCAAACGAGATGAAACCTTTAACCCCTTCTACAAAACTCCTAGAAACTCTGCCATTTACCGCCGTACGATCGTACATCCATGAACGGTCGGAATTCATTGTATACTTTATTTTTAACCTGACACGTTCCAATTGATTAGATCGTATTTAATTTATTAGATCGATTCCAATTCGGATAAGAAGATTGTAGAGGTTAATTGTTAATTATCATATGTTCCTTATAAATTAATTATTAATTAAGTGTTCGATATGTTACAAAATTGGGCATATATTTTAACCATTTCAACCTCTTAGTACATATATTATATACTTAACTACATATCAAATTAACTAATTACTCTATACATATCGAATTACTACATATATTCATATCAAATTACGTACTTAACATACAAATTTATCAAATCAAAACTACATACTTCTATACTTAACAAACATATCAAATTAACTAAACTAACTATATATACTTAACACACAAATCAAACTAACTACATACATTCATACATACCAAACTTAACATACTACATACATTCATATCATACCTATCATATATACATATCATTAACTAAATTAACTACCACATACTTATCATATATACATATAATTGCTCAAATTAATCAAAATAAACAAAATTCCCAAATTTTTAAAAACTAGGGTTTTAGCCAAAATACCTTGATTAATCGGTAGAAATATGAAATTGATCGAAGAATCAAACTCCTTGTCACACGAGCTTCGATTAGGCACCAAGATTGGGCGGAATAACGGATGTTTGGCCGGAAAACGGATTGAGGAGAAGAAGAATATGAGGATGGAAGAATGAAGAAGATGAAGAAAATGAGAGATTCTGCTCTCTGTCCGAACATATGAAAACTGGGCCGACGGACACGTATCCGTCGGCCCAGTGGGCGACGGATAGGTATCCGTCGCCCAGTTTGTTTATTTTTAAAAAAAATCAAAATATTAACGACGGATAAAATTATCCGTCGTTAATAATTTCCTTTTTTTAAAAAAAAAAAGTCAAACTTGGGCGACGGATAATTATTATCCGTCGCCCAATTTAGCGACGGATAAGTTATCCGTCGCTAATAAGCGACGGATAACTATTATCCGTCGCCGATTGGGGCGACGGATAGAATCCATCGCCTCAATTAGCGATCCGTCGTTATGGGGCGGATTTTCCGGATTTTCTTGTAGTGGTGTGGAGCTATGAAATCGCCCATAGGATCATTCTAGTACTTCCGAAGGCTTGATTAGTGAAATACAAGACAAACTCGATCTTTTTAACAGACGATTATTTTTAGTCTTAAACTTCCCGGTCCCTTGTCCGTTCGGACGTTCCCTGTCGGACTCAACCGAATAATCAACTATGTCCGTCACGCGGACCCTAGTCCCTCCGGATCTCACTAATGGCTTATGGGTGTGGAGCTATGAAATCGTCCATAGGTCCTTATTTGGATCCGTATAGTTGATTAGTACAAACAGTACCAACAGTCTTCTTACAAACCGGCTGCTTGGATCTTGTATCTACATGGACTCTCGTCCGTTCGGATATCCCACGATGGTTTATCTCGAATAATCAACTAGATACTTCACACGGACCCTCGTTCGTCCGGTTGTCCTTAATAGCTTGCGGGTGCGGAGCTATGAAATCGCCCGTAGGTCTTATTTTGGAACTTTCGAAGAGTCGATTAATAATACAAGATAAACCCCATCTTACTGACAGACGGATGTCTTATCTTAAACACACGGACACCCGCCCGTCCGGATGTCCCTCGTCGGACAATCCCAAGCAATCGACTAAAAAGCGTTACTTTGTTACGCCTTTCGTACCTACGCTTAATCTCGCTTACAAATACCACTACAAAAATACTGGTCTGTAGCGACGGATCTATCCGTCGCTATAGAACAGCGATACGTCGCCCCAACTCTGGTGACGGATGGGGCAACGGATAAGATAGAATCTATCCGTCGCTAAACTGGACGACGGATAGAATCTATCCGTCGCCCAATGTATTATTGGAATTAGTGACGGAATCTGAGATTCCGTCACTAATTCCGCCACAAAATAATTATTTTTTTAAATTTTTTTTTTATAATATTAATCCCTGTTTTTCGTATTTCACCTATTTAATCAATATAATGCTCGATAATAAATCAATTATACGGAAAATGTTTCAATAAATGATAAATCAAAAATGTAATATCCGAATAAGTCTAAATTATCCGAACAAGTCTAAATATAATATATCCGAACGTACATAGAACATATACATAACTAGCTACCAGACGGGGGTGGGTGCTGGCCGAACTGGGACATGAAAGCCTCCATCTGTAACCGAAGGCGCTCGTTCTCCTCCCTTCGTTCTCTGTCGCGCCGCTCCATCTCTTGAGTTAGTCGGGAAACATGCTCTGAGACCTAGGCCTGTGTGAAAACCGGACGTCTAGACTGCTGGGATGATGAAGAGGAGCACCCCGGACTAGCCAAGCTCAAACCGAGGCTCCCGAGTCCATATATTCGTCCTTTGTTGTCTGGTTTGTTGACCTCTAAGAAGATGTTGTCAACTTGTTCAGTTGACAGCACATCACCCGTCTCTTCCTCCTGCCTCGCTACCTGAGCATCAACCTCAGCCTGAAATCGTAAATAGCAGATATCATGATCGCCATCTTGTTTTCAAAAATAACTTGTAATAGTGTACAAATATGAACTTTAAGCAACATAAACATACTTGATAGACGAGGCCCGGAGTCGGTCCATACCATATACTTGGCCTTCTTGAAGATGTCATACTTAGATTTCACCTCCCCCCGTGACATCTGAACAACATATATAGTCAACAATTTACCATCTCACAAGTAATAGAGCAGAGACACAATACATACACGTAATGCTAGATTGAAAAAAAACATATATATACTTACCGATTGGTAATAATCAGTGAGAGTA
This sequence comes from Plantago major, assembly GCA_026545765.1. Lineage (NCBI taxonomy): Eukaryota > Viridiplantae > Streptophyta > Magnoliopsida > Lamiales > Plantaginaceae > Plantago > Plantago major. The sequence continues at coordinate 36,968,920 of CM048839.1, forward strand.
GATCGCCTCCCAAGGTGGTGAACGGCCCTTCCGCATCGATCGAGACGCCTGGTTACATGCATTGATGTAAACATTGTCCGACATCGCTTCTAGCCAGTAGGCATCCCAAAGGGCCCACTCCATTGCATCAACTTTGTGGAGGCATTGGGCCATTCGATCCCGAATGGCCTTCCAATCTGAACCATATCCTCAGAGGTTTAGATCCCACAGTCTCGTAAACACGCCAGATATGTGGGATCAATCTGCTGGGAATGAAGTACTCCTTCTACATTCCCAATTTCATACAACATCCAAAGTCAATATATATAACGTCACCATGTTACATCAATTTAATAAGATACAACAACATAACAGATATGGTGACTAACATATCACCCAAACAAAGTGGCTAACATACCACTCACATATAGTGGCTAACATACCGCTCACATTGTCCTAAATTTTACTAACACAATGGTGACTAACATATCACCCAAATAAAGTGGCTAACATACCACTCACATACAGTGGCTAACATACCACTCATATTACTACAAAAATACTGGTCTGTAGCGACGGATAGATCCGTCGCTACAGACCAGCGATCCGTCGCCCTACCTCTAGCGACGGATCGGGCGACGGATAAAAAATCCGTCGCCCCACTGGAGCTGTGGCGACGGATAGATAATCTGTCGTCCAATTCGCTACGGATTGGACGACGAATTATCATGTTTGACTTTTTTTTTATTTTTTTTAAAAATCGATTATTGGCGACGGATAGATTTTATCCGTCGCCCATTGTAATGATGGATAGATTCTATCCGTCGCCCAATTTAGCGATGGATAGAATCTATCCGTCGTTATATTGGGCAACGGATAACGGATAGAATCTATCCGTCGCTAAACTGGGCGACAAATAGAATCTATCCGTCGCCCAATGTATTATTGGAATTAGTGACGGAATCTCAAATTCCGTCACTAATTCCGTCACAAAATAATTTTTTTTTAAAATTTTGTTTTTATAATATTAATCCCTGTTTTTCGTATTTCACCTATTTAATCAATATAATGCTCGATAATAAATTAATTATACGGAAAATATTTCAATAAATGATAAATCAAAAATGTAATATCCGAATAAGTCTAAATTAGACTTATAAATCAAAATATAATAAATCGAACGTACATAGCACATATACATAACTAGCTACCAGACGGGGGTGGGTGCTGGCCGAACTGGGACATGAAAGCCTCCATCTGTAACCGAAGGCGCTCGTTCTCCTCTCTTCGTTCTCTGTCGCGCTGCTCCATCTCCTCCCTTTGTTGCTCCATCTCTTGAGTTAGTCGTGCAACATGTTCCCGGACCTGCGACTGCACCATTTTCGAGACCTGGTCCTGTGTGAAAACCGAATGTCTAGACTGCTGGGATGATGATGAGGAGCACCCCAGACTAGCCAAGCTCAAACTGAGGCTCCCGAGTCCATATATTCGTCCTTTGCTGCCCGGTTTGTTGACCTCTAAGAAGATGTTGTCAACTTGTTCAGTTGACAGCACATCACCCGTCTCTTCCTCCTGCCTCGCTACCTGAGCATCAACCTCAGCCTGAAATCGTAAATAGCAGATATCATGATCGATTCTTTTTTTCAAAATAACTTGTAATAGTGTACAAATATGAACTTTAAGCAACATAAACATACCGCAATGATAGGCGAGGAGTTAGTCCATACCCCGCCCTTCTGCTTGGCCTTCTTGAAGATGTCATACTTAGATTTCACCTCCCCCCGTGACATCTGAACAACATATATAGTCAACAATTTACCATCTCACAAGTAATAGAGCAGAGACACAATACATACACGTAATGCTAGATTGAAAAAAATATATATATATACTTACCGATTGGAAATAATCAGTGAGAGTAGATCGCCTCCCAAGGTGGTGAATGGCCCTTCCTGTCGACGATCGAGATGCCCGGTTACATGCATTGATGTAGGCATTGTCCTGGACATCAGTTCGAGCCCAGTAGGCATCCCAAAGGGCCCACTCCGCTGCATCAACCTGTGGAGGCATTGGTCCATTCCGATCCCAAATGGCCTTTCAAGTACATACCATATCCCTGTACAGTTTAGATCCCACAGTCTCGTAAACACGTCAGATCTGTGGGATCAATCTGCTGGGAATGAAGTACTCCTTCTACATTCCGAATTTCATACAACATCCAAAGTCAACATATATAACGTCACCATGTTACATCAATTTAATAAGATACAACAACATAACATATATGGTGACTAACATATCACCCAAACAAAGTGGCTAACATACCACTCACATATAGTGGCTAACATACCACTCACATTGTCCTAAATTTTACTAACACAATGGTGACTAACATATCACCTAAATAAAGTGGCTAACATACCACTCACATACAGTGGCTAACATACCACTCATATTAAAACGATTATAATAACAAATAAAGGAATGTCATATTTTAACTTACCCTTAGCTCATCAAAGTACTCGGCCCTCATGCGGTCCGAGATGTGAGACCAACACTCACCACCCTGCCCCGGTGGCTCTCTCCTGCTCCGGAAGATGTCACCTAGTTTGTTGTTGACCTCCCGATGCCATAAACTGTTGTTAATGTATAAGATACAAGAAACAAATATTTATTACTTTAGTACAACAATTTATACTTGTCAACTATCATAAGTTATGTTTTACATATTTAAGAAGAATGTATAATACTTACTTGGCAGGACCAAGAGGAAAAATCACAGGCAACCCGTCCCACGCAATGTTGGAATTCTGTGGATCCCACTCGAGGTAGGGACAATCGTCCCCCTCCTCCAGTCTGTATCCGAGCTGACTGGTAGAGCCCCTACTTCTATGACCTGTTGGTGGGGTCTCAGGAATCTGAGACCACGCTCGATTCAGAGCCCTCACCCCCCTCGACCTGTCCACCAAGACTATCATGCAGGTTTGCGTGTGTAAGAAGCGATAGGTGCACTTCCTCTGTCGCGACATCTGCAAAAACATGTAACAAATACAATAAAATGTGTTAGTACGAGTTATAAATTATAAATTACATGTTAATATAATCAACAAATTATCCGTCGCTCAAAACACTTAACTACATCCTCGTAATTTAGTACATATACGAATTTATCAAATCAACCAAAACTACTACATACATACATACATACATACATATCAAATTAACTAAACTAACTACATACATACTTAACATACATATCAAATTACACATATATATCGAATTACTACATACTTAATTAACATACATACTTAATTAACATACATACTTCACTACATACATACTTAATTAACATACATACTTCACTACATACATACTTATCAAATGAACATACATACATATTGAATTACTACATACATTCATATCAAATTAACTAAACTAACTATCAAATTACATATACAAATCAAATTAATCAAATTACATATACATATCAAATTACATATAATTGATCAAATTAACTAAACAAGCTACCACATACTTCATATAAACATACAATTGTGAATAAGTAGTAAAAAATCAAAAAAAATTCCCAAATTTCCAAAAGTTAGGGTTTAGCCAAAATACCGTTGATTCCGAAGAAAATAGCGGCTGAAATTTGAAATTGATGGAAGAAACGAGCTCCCCGTCCAACGATCTTCGAATTGACACCAAGATTGAGAAGAATCGTCAACAATTGGCCGGATTTGACGAAGGCGAAATGAAGAAAAACGGAGGAGAAAGGAAAGAAGTAGAAACGAAAATGGCATTCTGCCTCCTGCTCCGATGTTAAAACCCTTCTGGGCCGATGGATACGTATCCGTCGGCCCAAAGGGCGATCCGTCGCCCCAGAGCGACGGATAGTTTATCCGTCGTTAATATTTAATTTTTTTTTAAAAAAAGTCAAAGTATGGGCGACGGATTAATAAAATCCGTCGCCCATATAGCGACAGATAATAGTTATCCGTCGCTAGGTTTGGCGACGGATAAAATCCGTCGCCAAACCTAGCGATTCGTCGCTATGGGGCGACGGATAAATTTCGTGTAGTGTATTAAAACGATTATAATAACAAATAAAAGAATGTCATATTTTAACTTACCCGCAGCTCATCAAAGTACTCAGCCCTCATGCGGTCCGAGATGTGAGACCAACACTCACCACCCTACCCCGGTGGCTCTCTCCTGCTCCGAAAGATGTCACCTAGTTTGTTGTGGACCTCCCGAGGCCATAAACTGTTGTCAATGTATAAGATACAAGAAACAAATATTTATTACTTTAGTACAACAATTTATACTTGTCAACTATCATAAATTATGTTTTACATATTTAAGAAGAATGTATAATACTTACTTGGCAGGACCAAGAGAAAAATCACAGGCAACCCGTCCAACGTAACGTTGGGATTCTGTGCATCCCACTCGAGGTAGGGACAATCGTCCTCCTCCCCATCAGGTCCGGCCGTTGGTAGAGCCTCTTTGCTATGACCGGCTGGTGGGGTCTCAGGAATCTGTGACTCCGCTCGACTACAGAGCCCTCACCCCTTCGACCTGTCCCACCCAAAGACCATCATGCGGTCAAGGGGCGATAAAGTGGTCTCTGTCGCGGCATCTGCAAAAACATGTAACAAATACAATAGAATGTGTTAGTACAAGTTATAATACAGAACAAATTATAAATAACACATGTAACCATTTTTCATGCAGAACAGAAATACTCAAGTGTTATCAACTACTAACTAGTTATAATACACATAAAATACCGTTATCGCCGTCCTCTAACAGAAAACTCGATTGAACTCTACCATTTAGAGTACGACAATACATCCATGAACGATCGGTATTCATTGAATAATCAGATAATAACCTGACACATTTGAATTCATTAGATCGAGGTCTATCATTTACGATAATAAATCAATTTCACAATAATTAAATCAATTACTATATAATATAAGTTATATTAGCTTCAATCAATTGTTACGTCATTACATAATATAAGTTACATTAGGTTCAATTTTACCATAATATTTGGTTTCATATATCAACTAATGATTACTAGTTATACAAGCCTAAAGACAAAACGGATAAAACTCATCATTCTCTTGCAACCCCCCTCCTCACCACTTGTGACGCTCCCTACTACAGAACTTGCATTCCAACAGATCTACATCCTCCTCCCAATACACCATGCACATGTTCCGACAACCAAAAACGTACTCAATAGGCGGCCCCAAACCCCGCCTCTCCCTCCATTGGAGGTATGCCATGGACGGTGCTTCCTCACCATGATGAATCCATACATGATACTCAGGCATGAATCCATTACGTCTCAAGTGCTCGAATACCGCTGTAGGAGTCATAAATTGCTTGTTTCTGCAGGTTTCCAATGTGCAAGGACACTTTATCAACCCCCGTTTGCACAAGCTGGACGTCCTATGGCAAACGCGATGAAACCTTTAACCCCTTTCACAAAACTCCTACAAACTCTGCCATTTACCGCCGTACGATCGTACATCCATGAACGGTCGGAATTCATTAGATACTTTCGTAACCTGACACATTCCAATTGATTAGATCGTATTTAATTTATTAGATCGATTCCAATTCTGCCGAGATTGTAGAGATTAATTGTTAATTATTATACGTTCCTTATAATTCCATGATTAATTATTAGGTGTTCGATATGTTACAAAATTTTCCATGTAATTTAACCATTTCAACCACTTACTACGAGTTATAAATTATAAATTACACGTTAATATAATCAACAAAGGGTCTCAAAACACTTAACTAAATCCTCGTTATCTAGTACATACACGAATTTATCAAATCAAAACTACTTAACATTATACTAACTAACAAATCTAAGTGATAGCAATCTCAAAGTTAATTTACTAAATCTTAACATTATACTAATTAACTAGTAATACTAATTTGATATATATACTTAACATTAAACTAGTCGAAATTAACAAAATTCCCAAATTTGTTAAAAAAATAGGGTTTCAAAACACTAATCGTAATACATATACAAAAACATCAAACATGAAAATCAAGCTTAATCAATTAAACATCAAACATGAAAATCAAGCTTAATCAATCAAACACCAAACAATAAATCAATTTCACAACAAAATCAATCAATTGACAATCCCAAGCTTAACCCACTACTTCAAATAACATATACTAGCTACCATAATTGTTTACAAACATACAATTGATCCAAATTATCAAAAATTCCAAATTTAGAATAGTTAGGGTTTAGCCTAATACCTCAAATTGCGGTAAAAATAGCCGAAGAAGGATGAAATTGATCGACCACCCAAGCTCCTTGTCCCACGAGCTTCGAATTGATACCAAGATTGGCCGGAATGGTGGAGTTTTGGCCGGAAAGTGGAGAAAACGAAATTGGAACGGAAAGGGAGAAGAAATGAAGCAGAAGCAAAAATGGTGGAAATGGGGAATCTGCCCCCGTTTTTACTATTTTGTAGCGACGGATCGCTATCCGTCGCCAAGACGGATAGCGATCCGTCTCTAGGACCGACGGATAATCTATCCGTCGGTCATAATTTCTTTTTTTTTAAAAAAAAATGAGCGACGGATAATTTATCCGTCGCTATTTTTTTATTTTTAAATTAAATTTTAAATAATTTACGACGGATAATATATCCGTCGTAATTTTTTGATTTTTTTAAAATAAAATTTAAAGTCAACAAATTAGCAACGGATAAAATTATCTGTCGCTAACAGAGCGACGGATAAAATTATCCGTCGCTATGGGCTTAGCGATTCGTCGCTATTGGGGCGACGGATAAAATTCGTCGTCCCTTTCTGTCGGATTTTCCCTGTTTTTTTGTAGTGACCCCTTTTTATACTTACGGTCTGAGACCACACTCTCGGACTGTAAGAAAGGGGGGGGGGGGGGGGGAGAGATATTAGGGTAAGGATGACAAAAGGCACGGACTTAACACCTTTTATCTTCTTATGAGGGACGGATTGAACGAAAAAATAAAAATGTCCTCTCCACTTTAAACTATAGTTCCACAACTATCTTCTACTAAGATACTTGGAAACTAGGGGGACATATGTTGATACGGAAATATGTCCAATCCATCATAAGACGCCTTTGGAACGAATCCTAAGGCGTCTCAAGCTGTCTAAAGGTCCAAGGCCTTAAGGTCCGACCCTAAGGCCACCTCCGGTCCGACCCTCCTGAAGTATAACGGTGAAATGGACCTCAAAGACAGTAAGTCCGACCCAAACCGTGTTCCGAAGCCATGAGGGTCCGACCCGGACGATGGTTCAGACGTATGTCCTTAACCTCATAAGAAAGCAGGTGGACTGGCACCAAGAGAGAAAACAGGGTCCGAGACAATCAAGGTCCGAACCACTATGCCTTATGGTTTATGGGAGTTGCTTTTAGACAGAATGACAACCCAGACCAGACCCTCGGACCTACACTCTCGAACGAAGGTCCGAGACGGACTTCAGAAGTCTCTAATTTCTCTCGGAGAATGACTTAACTACCCTCGAAAGGCTAAAAGGGAAATGGGTTAATTCTTCTTAATGGGCCATGGGCCTAATGGAGCATTGTTGGCGCAATCCGAGCCTTACACTTGGCACGATCCAACAGAGTCCATCCCCTTTGGGGAATCTATATATATATGGCACACATTCCCATGATAAAGGAGGTAAGTCAAGCCATATTTACGAACTAATCCCGAACACTATACAAAGTAGATCTTCAGTCTCTCTCAAGTAAAGTCTTTACCCGGTTTGACACTACGCAAACCGGGTCTTCGGTCCTAACCCCCTCCAAAGTTACTTGTGCAGGTTCTTACCCATTAGTGCTTTGGACCTTAGAGTGCTTTGGACCCTAGCTTTGGACCTTAACTTTGGACGATCTAAAGTGGTTTGGACTCAGTATGACTTAGGAAGAATTTACTTAGAGCTTGAGGGACTTCACCCTCAACAATTATAATTGAGTCCAAATACAATCTCCAACAAAACTCAATTAAAATTGAGCAAGAATTGTAAACGTAAAATTGAGCAAGAATTGAGTCTGCAAGTGCAAACCACCATCCAAAAAAAACCTGCCTTGAATTGACTATGGAAATGTCACAACGGTGAAAGTGAGGGCACATTTCCACAGGCTCATGATCATGGACGCGAAAGAAGAATAGTGTTAAGGAAATAAATAAAATTGAAGATACTTAAAATTATAGTTGGTTATATTCCTTACAGATATCCTTTACCTAATAGTATTTGTATAGTTGGTATCCTTTACCTAATAGTATTTGTATTGTATCTTGTATCTATATATTAGAGTAATACAAGTCACAAACCTCAATTGAGGTGATTATTTCATATTTACATAGTATCAGCCTAATCGAGCTGAAACCCAAAGCCACGGCCGTTTTCATCTCTACTCTCCATCTTCATCATCTCTACTTCTCTCTATACACATACACCTGCAAATTAACTTCTCTCTCTCTCTCTCTCTCTCTCTCTCTCTGCATAGCATATACAGAGAGTACAATACATAATCAATTTGATCCATTCATTCACCAAAGCCGTGCCAGTAATTTCTCTCTCCTCATTCCTTTTTCTCAATTCACCTGGACGCTTCAATTTGTTTCTTGCTGCTCGATTCTATTCCCACCACTCATAATTCAATTTCTCCCAATTCTGAAACAGATATTTCGATCCAATGGGTACTGATAAAATTTCACCTCTTGAATCCCCTCTCTCCATGTCATCTATGACCCATATGATCACTATAAAACTTAATTCTTCCAATTATCTCCTATGGCATGCTCAAATTTACCCCCTTCTTGTTTGTCAAATTTTTTTTGGATTTATTGATGGTACCGACAAAGCTCCTCCAACAACCCCGCCTTCCTCTGACAGCATTGGTGCTCCGGTTTCGAACCCGGAATTCGCTGCTTGGCACGAAAAAGATCAGTTGGTTAAGCTTATTATTGTGTCGACTCTTACCGAAGAAGCTATGGTTCATATAATCGGTCATGTCACCTCCTGTGATGTTTGGTATGCTCTCTCATCTGCCTTTAGCAATAATTCCAAAGCCCGTGAGCATCGTTTGAAAGATGAACTCCAGTTCATGAAACGGGGTACACGCTCGGTCAAAGAATATGGCAGTCAATTTAAGGGTATTTGTGATCAACTTGCTGCTATAGGTCGTCCGGTTGACGAAGGAGATAAAGCTCATTGGTTCCTTTGCGGTTTGGGTCCATCTTTCCATAGCTTTTCTGCTGCTCAGATGATTAGGGAGCCTCTGCCTCCATTCACCTTACTTCTTTCTCAAGCTGAAAACTTCGACATATTTCATAAAACGGATGACACATCCCATCATGTTGCTGCTTTTGCTGCCCAACCACAACGTTTTCATAGCAACGGTCGTGGGCGTGGTGGTCGTGATTCTCACAGAAACCATGGTGTTGGTCGCGGTTTTCAGACATATAATCAAGGGCAAGGTCGTGGTTCTGGCAGATCAGGCCATCGCAGCCTCCTCACTGTCAAATTTGTCGGGAAGATGGCCACTTTGCTTCTGTTTGTCCGGACCGATATAATTCTTCCCCTCACTCTCAAGTCAATCACGCTAATCTTGCAGAGGCCTTTGGTGCATCATGTTCTGTTTCTCGGTCATCTCCATCTGACTGGTATATGGACACCGGGGCATCAACTCATATGACCTCGTCTAACTCCGCTCTTGAGGATGTTTCTCCTTACTCTGGATCTGACAGGGTTATTGTTGGTAATGGTGCTAATTTATGTATTTCGCATACTGGCTCATGTCCTATTTCTCGCGATATTAAACTGTTGGATGTCTTAGTGGTGCCTCATATTACCAAAAATCTTATGTCTGTTAGCAAGCTTACAACTGACTTCCCGGTTAATGTCCTCTTTACTAACCAATCTTTTGAAATTCAGAATCGAAAAACAGGGATGCCTCTAGCTCGAGGAAGGCGTGAACATGGACTTTATGTTTTGGAGCATGGGAATTCAACGTTGATTGCTTCTCTTCGATCTCAGCGACTTCATGGCTCTTTCGAATTATGGCACTCTAGATTGGGCCATATGGCTTTTGATACTGTATCTCTTTTGAATAAACAAGGACATGTTTCAGTTAATTTCTTATTACCTAAGCCAGTTGTTTGTTCTTCATGTCAAATGGCAAAGAGCAAACATTTACCATTCATTCTCAATAATAAACGTGCTTCATGTGTTCTTGATTTAGTTAACTGCGACTTATGGGGTCCTGCCCCCGTACGCTCATCATCATGGTATGTTTATTATGCTATATTTGTTGACGATTATTCTCGGTTCACCTGGTTTTACCCTATGCGCTCCAAGTCCGAGTTTTGTGATGTTTTTGTACTCTTCCAGAAATTCGTTGAAAATCAATTCTCTACTACAATTAAAATATTTCAGAGTGACGGAGGTACAAAATTCACCAATAATCGTTTGAAAAATATATTTCGGAATTGTGGTATCCAACACAGCATATCATGCCCGTATACCCCTGCTCAAAATGGTCGCGCCGAACGCAAACATCGCCATATAACTGAAACTGGCCTTGCCATGATTTTTAATTCGTCTGTTCCATTGTCTATGTGGGTTGAGGCATTTAGTACCGTGGTTTACATTATTAACCGTCTTCCTTCGTCGGTGCTTGGTCATAAATCCCCATTTGAGGTACTTTTCTCTCTGCCCCCGGCTTATGAGAATTTTCATGTTTTCGGTTGTCGTGTCTTTCCATGTTTACGTGATTATTCAGCTCATAAATTCTCTCCGAGAAGCCTGCCGTGCATCTTTCTTGGTTACAGCACCAATCACAAAGGTTTCCGATGTCTTGATCCAGCCACTTCACGTATCTACATTACTAGACATGCTCAATTTGATGAAACCAATTTTCCGTATTCTGGAAAACCAGGTTCCCGAGCGCAACATGAATTGGACGTTTTCGCATTCTTGGAACTCCCAATAGTCAAATCTGACCAGCTCTCTGGTGCATCATCTTCTATCAATCCATCTATTGGTCCATTCAATCATTATCAACTATGTGACTCTGATGGCCCATCACCTTTGTCTGTTGCTCCAACTGCTCCTGATATTGACACTGCTGATAATGCTCTCCCAAATCCAGAACCAGTCCAGCCTAACGCTCCTGTTCCACCTCGTCGCGCTGGTAGGACACCACTCAGACGTCGTTTAGTCTCAGCTGGACCTCCGACTCAAACCATGCGCACTTGCGCCATTGCTGGTACTTTCAAACCAAAACATATAGTGGATTACGGTTATGTCGGTCGACATGCTCTACTCTCTACCACTTCCGAGCCCAAAGGTTTTTAATCCGCAATGAAATCCCCTGAATGGGTTGCCGCCATGGATGATGAAGTTTCTGCACTTCGTTCTAATGTGTTGGTCCAGATAATAGCAAAGTAAAAGACTAGGGGGGGTGAATAGTCTTTTAAAACTTTTGTCGATAAACACAGTTTCTCAGATATCTGTGAAGATATCTGATACTTAATTTCAGAGAGCGGAAGACTTTTCTGTGATAAGTGCACGTTTCAAAGAAGATAAGTGTAAATACTTTGCAAGATAAATAAAGCAAGTAATAAACTGCAGAAAGTAAATAACACAAGTCTTTTTATAGTGGTATCTGAAGGTGGCGTAATCCTTCAACTAATCCACTTCGGCCTTTCTTAGACCTAGAATCCACTAAGACAGATAATTGAGGTAACCTTACAAGTATCTTCTCTCGATTCCTAAATACACTAGGTTCCCAACTAAGTGTTTCCCCTGAGTTATTCCCCGGCTTTCACAGCCAAGTATTTCCTGTACTCAGAAACCTTTTGAGCTATTCCTTAGTTTCCCAAACTAAGTACTTCCTATGCTCAGTAACCTTGGAGTTATTCCTTAGTTTCTCAAACTAAGTACTTCTTGTACTCCACGCCGATTAAGGTGTTGGTTAAGGTAGTTTGTCAGGTGAGATTCTTTAATAACTTGTTCAGTTATTCAGATAGCTCTATGAATCAAGTATACTTAATACACTTTGCAATGTATGGTATCTTGTTCTTTACTGACCCAAGTCTATGATAAGTGTTCAAGAGAATGAAACTCAGATATGAAATCTTAGTTCAACTCTTTCACAAATAACAATGCTTGTTAAGGATCAGGACACTTAGAACTTTTGTGCTACTTAGAATCAAGAGCTTTGGTCGCAACAGAAAGCTTGAATGTAAGTAGTGTGCTTGAGAGAACTTGTGAGATTATTCAATATAAGTTCTGTGTGTTCAGTGTTCTAAGGTGTGTTCTCAAGCAGTCTAAGTGTTGATATTTATAGATGAATTTGAGTGCCGTTTGAATAGTATCCATTAGGCTTAACTCAATTTCAAACTATTGATATCTGAGTATAGTACTGTAGTAGGTTTGTCTTCTTTTTCAGAAGCTACCGTTTTTGTTCAGACATTTCTATCCGCGCATTTAATGTAATATACTATACTTTGTCCTGTAGTGCCAACGGAACTATGCATTGTATCAGAGACCTTAATATAATCAGATTTCTCTGATGCTGTGCACGTCCTTTTCAAGATATTATCTTAACTCCAGATACCATTTGTTGAAACAACTTGTTATAATATATTTCTTTTCAGAAATATAGTTTATGTCCAAGGTATCTGAGTGTAGATGTCTGTGGGCACTTTCCTCGTTTCAGAAACCTTTTATTTCTCAGATATCTTTTGCAACACTGTTTATTTAAAAATGCTTGTTTCTTCAAGATATCTGGTCATAGGTATCTGGAAAACCTTTGTCTCTAGCAATTTTGTGCAGTCTTCAAATCTTCAAATTTGTTGAAACTTTTCCTGCTGGATACCTTCTTCTTGGTCTTCTTCAGAGAGTAAAAATTACATTCAGAGACCTAACATCCTATATAAGTTTTTCTAGACTATCATACTTAGTGAGTTTCCTCTTTTACAGTGTTCAAGTGAACCAAGAGTACTAACCACCTTTCTGAGCTAAGATAAGTCATTAGGTTGCTGATCAAAATCTAAACAAATAATCCTAACATAATGACACTTGGACCCTTGTCCCTCGTTCACGTAGTGCTAACGTTGTCGGTTTTAAGTGGGTATTTCGTACGAAATATCTTGCTGATGGCTCTATTGATCGCCATAAGGCCCGTTTAGTGGCTCAGGGTTTCACTCAGCTTCCTGGGTTTGACTTCACACACACCTTCAGCCCTGTGGTTAAAGCTTCTACCGTTCGCATTGTGCTTGCTCTTGTAGTGATGCGTAGTTGGCCTCTTCACCAACTCGACGTAAAAAATGCTTTTCTTAATGGCAACTTGAAAGAAACAGTCTTTATGGAACAACCACTCGGATACATTGATCCTCAATATCCGAATCATATTTGTCGTCTAAACAAGGCTCTTTATGGACTTAAACAAGCTCCTCGTGCATGGTTCCAAAGGCTCAATGATTTCTTACTTGGCCTCGGCTTCTTTTGTAGTAACGCATATACCTCTTTGTTTGTTTTTCATCGAGGCTCTACGCTCCTTTATCTACTGGTATATGTTGATGACATTATTCTCACTAGTAATGACTCTGGGCTCATTTCCCAATTTATTTCCCGTCTTCACTCGGAGTTCGCAATTAAGGATCTTGGCCGCTTGAATTATTTTCTCGGTCTTGAAGTCTCTTACACTGACGAGGGGTTATTTTTTGGACAATCCAAGTATGCTCGAGATATTCTACTCAAGGCAAATTTCCTGGATTCCAAGCCTGTTTCTACGCCCTTAGCACCTTGAGCCACCTTTCGTCTTGTTGGTCAGTCTTTCAACGATGCCACTTTATATCGCTCACTGGTTGGTGCTTTGCAGTACTTGACTATCACCCGTCCATACCTCTCTTATGCTGTCAACACTGTCAGTCAATTTCAATCATCCCCGATTGTTGATCACTTTCAGGCAGTCAAACGAATCTTGCGATACGTTAAAGGAACTCTCTCTTTTGGTCTCACCTTTTCCAAAGGTATACCAATGGTTGTTGGTTATTCTGATGCTGATTGGGCTCGTTGTTTAGACACTCGTCGCTCCACCTATGGCTACTCGATCTTCTTGGGTAATAATCTTGTATCTTGGAGTGCAAAGAAACAACCGACGGTGGCTTGTTCCAGCTGTGAATCTGAATATCGTGCTATGGCTCATGCTTCTGCCGAAGTTACTTGGGTCACTTCTCTTCTTCGTGACCTTCGCACGACACCTCATTCAGTTCCCATTCTCCTTTGTGATAATAAGAGTGCGATTTTTCTTAGCCAGAATCCCATCGCCCACAAGCGTGCAAAACACATTGACATTGACTACCATTTTGTTCGCGAGCTCGTCACTAGTGGTAGTTTGTCCACTCAGTTTGTTCCTTCTTCCCTTCAATTTTCCGACACTTTCACTAAGAGTCTCTCTCGGCCCTTATTCGAATTTTTTCGGTCCAAGCTTCATGGTGGTCCTTACCCGACGTCTCGCTTGAGGGGGGGGGGGGGGTGTTAAGGAAATAAATAAAATTGAAGATACTTAAAATTATAGTTGGTTATATTCCGTCGGTCCTTACCCGACGTCTCGCTTAGGGGGGAGGGGGGTGTTAAGGAAATAAATAAAATTGAAGATACTTAAAATTATAGTTGGTTATATTCCTTTTTTTTTTTTTTTTTTTTTTGGAACAGCAAATCTTTTTATTGATTTCAATGTCTTAGAGCATAAGAAATGCTCAAGCATGTAATTACTTGGTCAATTGACCGAATCATAACCGGAATCCGAACCATACAATATGTAGCTTACAAGAGCTTATACATCACAAAGCTTGAATTGCATATCACTATGAAAAACAATGGGATTCCACAACATCTCTTTCACATGAGTCCAAATATGCATCTCCACCACCAAGGACCACGAAGCTTAGACATCGCCACCGTCAATTCATAAGATACACCGATAGTGTCTGTTTTACCGAAGTCCGCACGTTTGTGCGTGTTAGTTTGGAGTACGCATCCATCAACCCTCATGACTCTAGGCCCATATTGGATAGTATCTGGACACGCCTAACACGACAACGGTGATGACAAGCATCACAGATCCACTTCGGGCCCATTCTTAATCACATTCCTCCACCCTATGCTATCTTTCAAGTCAAGTGACAAGAAATTTAATATGTGACCAAGGGCAATAACCGTCAATTCATAACTTCAAGCAACAATTGTAAGTTGGTTATATTCCTTATAGATATCATTTACCTAATAGTATTTGTATAGTTGGTATCCTTTGGAGTAATACAAGTCACAAACCTCAATTGAGGTGATTATTTCATATTTACAAATAGTAACAGATGCTAGCTCATGTTCGGCTAGCTTGAATAGTTTACTTGGCTTAGACCACTCCCAATGGGAGTAGTCGTGAGACCGGCCGTGCATCACGGCCGTCTCAATGGAGCACCACGGCCGTCGTGGTGCATTTGCCAACCCCAAATTCGGCCTTAACAAGGTCGATTTTGAGTCGTACCGATTGCTGGGCCCAGCCAACGGACTGACGACGGGTGGGGCCCACCCCTTTTTTTATTTTTTTATTTTTTTAAATTAATTTATAAAGTAATATTAAATAAAAAAAATACCCCAACGGCTATATTTTTTCGAGATCTATAAATACAACTCATTCACAACTCATTTCATCACACCTCATTTTCCTCTCATCTTCCATTTCTTAAACTCAAAACGTCTCTAAACTCAAACACATATCCAAACATGTCTGCAATTAATCACTACATCAACAACTTATCATCATCTAGTTCCGATGATGATGAGTTTGCACAATATGCTGATTCATCTTCTTCCTCTTCAAGCACACAAACTGATTACTATACACGTGCTACCAGACTTCTTATTCAAGCCACTCCTCACATAATCAACCACTGCGAGCAACAAAATCCACGAAGGAGGTCGGGGTATACGCGTGAATACATTGATCGGAAGAGGGAACAGTTTGTTGTTCTACTCGATAACGATTATTTTGTTGAACGTCCAACATGGGGAGCGGTCAAGTTCACGCTTGCTCAGATGCAAAGGCCATTGTTTCTCCGGATCGTCGAAGCTTTAGAGCAACACGATCCGTATTTTCAACAACGCCGGGATGCTACAGGGAGGTTGGGTTTTACGGCAAAACAGAAATGCACATATGCCATCCGACAACTTGCATATGGTGTATGTGCAGACATGGTGGACGAATACACTCGTGTAAGCCAAACGACTGGTCAAGAGGCATTGAAGGCCTTTTGTAATGGTGTTGTTACGGTTTTTGGTCCTACATATATGAGGAGGGCCAATGCGGAGGATGTACGTCAATTAGTCGAGGTGAACACTAGTCGTGGTTTTCCCGGCATGCTTGGAAGTATCGATTGCATGCACTGGGAATGGAAGAACTGTCCGTCGGGTTGGAAAGGGCAGTTCCAAGGAAAAAACAAGAGAGCCACACTTGTTTTGGAGGCGGTTGCATCCCAAGATACTTGGATTTGGCATGCTTTATTTGGTGTTTCAGGGAAGTTGAATGATCGAACCATTGTGGAACGGTCACCGGTATTCGACGATTTACTAAGGGGAAAAGCTCCTACTGTTAACTTCGAAGTGAATGGGAATCAATACGACATGGGATACTATCTAACTGACGGCATATATCCTATGTGGGCAACATTTGTGAAGTCAATTAAGGGTCCTATCAATCCAAAACAGGCCAAGTTCGCAATGCGGCAAGAGGCGTGCAGGAAAGACGATCGTGCTTTCGGAGTTCTCCAAGCACGTTTCAAAGTAATTAAGGATCCAGCATTGGCCCATAACCTGATCATGAATTGTTGCATTTGTTTGCACAATATGATAGTAGAGGATGAGCGGCACTTATATCGCAACTACAAAGACGTGATAGCAGAATTCAATGATGATGCTGTAGAATTAGGCATCCACAACGATGAGCTTAATGCCTACACACGCAGTGATTCCTATATCAATCAAATGGATGACTATTTGAGCAAAAGGGCTGGCCTAGAAAGTAAGGAGACCCATTTGAGGCTTCAAGAAGACATCATGAACCATGTTTGGTCTTTCAACCATGAGTAGTTCTTTTCATTGTAATGTGTTGTTGTTTATTTCATTTTTATGCATGTGTGTTGTTGGTTTGTTTCCTATTATTTGCATTGTAATGTTTGTTGTATTGTTGTTTGCATTCTTTGTCTTTCATGCCTTTGTTTGCAATGTAATGTTTGATGTATTGCTGTTTCTGAGTTGATTTCAACTAGATTTATTCTGTCTTGTTCTCATTTTGTTCATTCTGATTTCAATCTCAATAAATTATAAAACGAGTTTTAAGAATCCAATTTGAGCAATTTCAACTTCTAAACACTCTTATACTATGTTAAGCAAGTTTAAAAAAAAAAAAAAACGAAAAACAAAAAAAACACTATTCACGGTCGTCCGACAATTGTTGATAGTTTTTTCCTCGCAGATATTAAATCACCGTCGTCACGATCAACTATTCACGGTCATCGCAACGACCTATTGGGAGTGGTCTTATAAGTTTCTTTACTCTATTTAACTTCCTTCGGCAATAATGTGAGTGTTTGAGTTGAGCGGATTATATTTATACCCGTATAATGTTGATTTAATGTCAACTTGCATGCACTTTAGCTCATTCAGGTAACAATGTTGGTGTGATGTCAATTTGCATCCACTTGTAACTCATTCATGTAAGACAAACTGCAAATCATCATTAATAAAGAGTGAGAAGCTTTAATGTTGAATAATTGGTACAGTTAAATATCAAATATTATCAAGGGCTTCCATAGGTAACTCTTATCAACAGGGCACCCAAAAGTTAAAAGGCATGTTAGAGCCGTATGTAGTATTTTCATGCACAATCTATGCAATTCAATGTCATAAGACTTAGATGTCTTAGAGTAGTGATTAGTGCCTCTCTAGATAGTGCATACATGCCAGTGTGCATGTCAATGGTATAAAACCTCAATGGCTACAATTACGATTATCATACGGTGCACATTCAAGATAAAGTACAACCCGTCTCTACTTCCATATCAATGAAGAATACTCTTTAAAAATATAAGACGAATACTGATTAAAAATATAATGAATATGTGTTGAATGAATGATGAAAAAGAGTTGCTTTTACATTGGAAAAGCTACATATTTTTTTTTTTTTTGAATAAGCTAATTATTCTTGTCTTCCTTTCAATAATTAAGGAAGTCAGGGTTCGAACTCTGCACCTCCTGCATACAACCTCAACTCTTTATCACCAGACCACTTATGACATATCTACACATAACTTATCTACACACAACATATCTACACACATAAGTCGAAACTAAAACTACACAATTGCCATCTTAGGCCCTATTTAGCAAAACTAATCCTGAAAGTTTCAGAATGATTAACTAACCGAAAAGCAAATTGATTTTAATGTAGGTGTTTAGCAATAAGGTGATAAATTTCAGTATTTTATAAAATGACATAAAAGGGCACTACTCTTATTTTTCTAAATAATAGTACATCACAATTTTGTCTAATTATTTTCAACTAGCGCTGAAAATAAAACTCACAAAGGAACACAGAACGCTGGCAACGAGAATTCACAACTCGAGAAATTCATATTATGTAATTAAAGAAGAGCAGGAGCAGTAGCAGATTACAAGCCGCAAGGAGAGGCGATGGAACATGAGCAATCAAAAGAAAAGATAGAACACGAGAATAATACTAACGATTGGTTTTACTTTATTTAATTTAGGTTAGGGATATTTTCGGAATAAAAAGATAACAAGTATCTTTTTTTTAAAAAAAAATTGTAGCTTCTTCAACCAAATTAATCGATCGGTTAAAGTCAAGCTCACGTAATGTTTTTTACTAGTAAATGGTCAAAAAAGGCTAATTGAAAATTAAGCAGCCAGTAAAATAAGTAGCTTAAGCTTATAATTTGCACAGCTGCACCTTGCGACACCATTTGATTGTACAGATGAACATCAAAATTACAATCCATCAAAATCAAAGATGAAAGGCAGGGCAAGCAAAGCTGGAAATACAACAGTACTCACAGCTTACTAAACCTTAACAGAAGGAACAATCAATCAACAATTCAACATTCACCTAAATTCGAGCAAGGAATTGGAAATCTGGATATTTATGGAAATTAACAACAGAAAACATGAATCAGATTTAGGAATGGACGGGCACAAGTTATTGTGAGATGGAAACATAAACACCATTGGCTGAACTAGTTGGCAATCTCTGAGTTCCCTCAAATGTCTTCGCGATTTTCTCAATAGGCACTAAGGGCAGGTAAGCTGACACAGCATAGCCTCTATCGGCTGTGTAAGCCACGGATTTATTATACCTCTCGGCCCAGTATGCAGCTGTTGGGACCATTATGTGAGCCGCTTGGGGGAACAAAGGGAGGTGATTTAATGCCCGCCAAGTTGTGATTGCATATTGCTCAAACACAGGTTCGTATTTGGCATAGAGCTCCTTCGCCACTGGGTTGTAATTAATATATGCAGATTTAGCACGGCTTGAAATTGTATGCAGTAAACCGTGATACTGAATGTCAGAAACTAGCTCGCCAGCGACTTCTGGAGCCTTTTCAGCAGCTGAACAAACTTGGACAGAGAGTTGCTTGATAAGAACGGGCATGTGACCATCCAATAAGGTAACGGATTCGTCTACCTGTACATCAGAGAGTCCTAGAATATTAGTAACATATACGTTGCAGCAAGGCAGGATCTGTTATACATGACTATGATGCATAGCAAAGCAGAAAATGCTCTTGGCCCTTGTCTTATGTTTATCAGGCAGAAACCTCGCGTTATAAAGAACTCTGGGCGAGAATTGTTATCCTTCCAAGTTCAGAAAGTTCACGGAAACAAAATCAAATTGGGTGAATTGGGAGTTTAGGGAGGATTTTCTCACAATGGTGACGAAGAGGAGAAATAAAGGGAGACAAAAAGCAGGTTGCTTAGAATGTGCGAGGTTTTCATGTAATTACTCTGCACAAGGCAACCAATACACGGACAACTATCCTGGATGGATCCTTGGTTTAAAGAATTTATTTGAAATCAAAGCATCTCTCGTGCTCACGCTGGTTTTACGAGATGGATACTACCTATTACAGATCTACTCTTCCACAAATGTGTCCAAAAAATATAGGGGTTTATGTCTACTTGAAGACATCCACTGATCCACATACAGATGATGCATATACTGACACAACTATAAACCACTGCTGCGAGATCCTATGAGATTTAGTGGACAAGAATCATACTACTATATAACTAGCAAACTCCCCTTTAAAAGCTAATCTCCACCAACTCTGCTTAATGAACAAACTGGGAGCCAAATCTAGTAAATGATCTGAACCAAGAAAAAATAAATGCTCCTCTAAACTCTAAAGCCACCGAATCTTACGAAGTTCCTCAAGACACGAAAAAAGATATCCCTACAGTCAGAATGCTAGCAAGAGAACACCTTATTCTATCCATGAAGTTGCCTGTTAAGAATAACCTGTGCAAGAATAATTATTTTTGGCGCCTTTCTAGCTTCAACTACTTGGTACAGGAGACAGGTAAGCGAAAGTTGCAAGTATAAGGTCTATTAGACAATTCATCGAACATGTGGTTAGCAATGCTAACCTACCAGTGTACTATTTCAAGATTGATTTTTTTCTTCACATCTTCGAATTACAAGCACACAACTATGTCTCTTGATGAAATAAACCATCAAAATGACAAAATGCCATAGAACATAAACAGCACAAATTAGTAACATGTCCAATTAATGATCAAGAAGTTGAATTGAAGGGAAGAAAAGAAACCTTGCGATCAAGGAAGTTGAGGAGATGAAAAGGGATGGCACGGAATTTGGTGTAAACGGGTCCGATGACAGTTTTAACGGTGGCTTCGACAGCGTGGAGACCAGGTTGTAAAGGGCCGGAATTTTGCTTGGCATATCCGTAGAGCGTTGAGCACCATACGATGGTGTAGATAGTAGATGATTGAACGAAATCCAGATATTTAAGCTTGTTGGCATCCTTGACCTGAAATTAATCGATTCGATCAACAATGGAGAGAAGAAGGATTGATTTTAATTGACTAATTGTAGTGGAGATGATGCATACTGTTGCTACATACGTACCGATTGATCAGTTGTCGAAGCTGCTTCCGCCATTTTTGGTGGGATTTGTGTATGTAAAGAAATTAAGAACTGAAGGTTGGTTTAAATAAATGGAAGAGAGGTGAGGACGGGTGAATCTAGGTAGGTAGTAGTAAATGTAAATAGACGGTCCATGTTGAATTGATCTATTTTTGGCACCGCACGCAAGTTGCAATTCAACCCACTCTCCCTCAAATCTAAAATATATTAAAGTATATACTCTATCCGTCCAGATTCATTTATCCGTTTGACTTTTTCTAATCAACAACGTTCAATTTTGAATTTGATTTACTCACATATGATACTTCTAATTAATTTTTGAAAAATATATAATGAAAATTTAAAATATAATATTTAATAATATGAATTTTTAAATTTTTTACTAACATTTATTTATGAGTAATCGAAGAAGTTTTGTAATTGTAAAAAAAAAAAAGCGAAAAAAAAGGCCGGAACGGGAGGAGTATATAAGTATTAAACTATCAATTAAGAAGAATGCGAAAGACTTAATTAAAGTTAAATTGGACTCAATTGTAATATATATGATAAATTAAACTTTAATTACAAAAAACAATTTGTTTAATCCAATTAAATTACAAGCCCTAATGCAACCCCAACAAAATCAAATTCTCATTAAAAAAAAAAAAACTCAATCTGCTCTTCTCCAATTAAATTTCAGACCATCATTCAACCTCAACTAAATCAATTCATTATAAGAAAACAACGATAACCAATCCCTCTTCTCCATCTTCTCCAATTGAATTAAAACTGATCAATTCACACTAACTTAAACCCTATTTCAACTCGAAAAAAAAGGACAATCTGTTATCAGAAACAACGATATTACTTACCTTCATATATTTTATCAATTATTTGTAAATATGTGCCACAATAACACGCGTAGCGTGTTTTAATTCAATTGAAGAAGATGAAGAAGAAAGGTTAGTTATCGTTGTTTTCTTATGATGAATTTATTTGGTTGTGGTTGAATTAGAGCTTGAAATTTAATTGGAGAAGACATATTGAGTTTTTTTGAATCAGAAATTAATTTTGTAAGGGTTGCATTAGGGCTTGTAATTTAATTGGATAAAATATATTATTTTTTGTAATTAAAGTCTAATTTACATATATATTACACAATTGCACAACTCCAATAGTTGTGCAATTGCACAACTATTGGAGTTATAGTCTAATTTAATTTAAATTAAGTACTCAATTGCACAACTCCAATAGTTGTCTACTTTTATATATATATATATATATATATATATATATATATATATATATATATATATATATATATATATATATATATATATATATATATATATATATATATATATATATATATATATATAGACACACACAGTAATACTGTAATAGTACTGTTGGCATAAGATTTTAATGAAATTTTAAAAAGTGTGACTCGATTTTATATGATTTAACATAATTTTTAGTTGTGTGGTAACATGCAAATTGGTGAATAGTGAATTGATGAAGTTCTTAGTTGCTCGTTAAGTACTCCATTACTTTTTTTCTTATTCTCCCAATGTCGATATCTATAATAAATTATTTAGAATCAGATCTATTAAGATAATTGTCATGTTATTAATCAAAACGTCTATATCGTTACGCATTGATTTTTCTTGAAAAAACATTAAAGTTGACATTTGACAACATACTTTTTTTTTTTTTAACAAGAATATATTATCAATCTCCAAAAAACAAATACAAAGCAAGAGGTGATCAATGATCCAGCCTAGTAGTAAACTAGAGTTCTAGTGCAACATAAGACGTCCAACATGGGGTCAAAGACTAGGTACCAACCAAGTTCAATAAGTCACTACATCAATAATCTTTTGTGTGCTATATGTAATTGGCTATCAGCAGTACCAAAACACACATTATTTCTATGCTTCCAGATCTCATAAACTGTCTCTAAAAAGGCTACCTTGATCAGTCGATGTTTCAAGTTCTTGCCTTTGTTGTGTTGTAGTATCCAACGAATCTCATTAGACCAACCTCCAGGGTTGTGTTGGATCTGTAACCAACGTAAAACCTCCTTCCATATGCCTTTAGTGACGCCGCACTCAAACAACATATGGTCCATTGTCTCAATATGCATGCAGAATACACATGCCACATTGTAAAGTAATCCGAAGCGTTGGAGCCTTTCCTTGGTGGCCAATCGGCCATGACATGCAAGCCAGGTGATCATCTTGGCTCTGGGTCGAGCAATTGTTCCAAACATGAGCGATTTCCACTCCACTTCAGGACGTTCTCCTTGTAATGCGGTATACATAAGTCCCGTAAATTGCACTCATAATTAGTAACATTTTAATTAGTAACACTCATAAATTTTTTGACAATATAAGTTCGTCGGTAAAAAACCTAGTTAAAAACCTAAATTGCAATTCATCTGATTCAATAATCTAAATGGCCAATGTATCTTTACAATATCAAGGTGGAACATATTGTTAAATCAACTTATCTTACTCATCTATCTATTTTAATCGGTTATTCACCATCAAAAAAAAAAAAACCTTTTTACGTTTATTACCCCCTCCGTCCCGCTAAATTAGTCTCATATTCCTTTTAGGGATGTATTTTTCGATGGGAATCGAACCCATGACCTATGGGGTTATGGTACCTCAACCTAACCAATTGAGCTATATCTTATTCTCAACAACAAACAATAAACAATTGATTTTCTTAAAAAAAAAAACGTAAAAAATAAACGGGACTAGAATGTCGAGACGGATGGAGTATTAATTAAGAGGAAAGGTAGAAAAGAAGAAGATACATATTTTTCGATCGTTTGTTATATATTGAAAGGTTTAGGGGTTAAATTTAGTAGAAGGAAATATATAAATTAGAATGAAAAACAAAAATAGAAAGGCATTCATGACACTCCGCCACACTCTCTCTACGTAGTTGACTTTCGGGCCCAAATGTAAATAAAATTTAATGACATCACAATGTTTGAACTTCATCGTAAATTATGAAACATTAGGGGTCTATCTGTTTATTCAACTGTATCTTAAAGGAGTGCTATTTATGTTATGAATGCACGTACTCGCGTGCCAATTAACCTTAGTTCTTAAGAAAGGGAAAATGGAACATCAAAAAGATTGAAAAGCTGAGACGGGCCAAAATCGAAGTCCCTGTGCAATGTTTACGGGGCGGTCACTTTAAATTTTTCGCCTCGCTGCTCACCTGTGAAATATTTTGAGTAAGTTTTCTAAGAAACACCCTCTAAATAGAGACATAGAAACAAAGTTTCTATATATTACATATTGACCCCAAACAAAAACTACTTCCTAAATACTACCCAACCAAGGGCCAACTACTTGAGAAAATGGATCCATATATAAACGTTATAACCCGGAAAAACACACAAGTCATTATAAATGTTCAAAAAATTTCATACGAAAATTCTCTCTAAAAACTCTCCACCAAAACAGCCCGATTTACGATCGAAAATCGCTCAAAATCGGCTAACCGAGAAGATCTGAGCTAGAAACCTTCATCCGGAGCTGGAACAAAGGTAAGATCTGATTTTCGAACGTTTGTTTTGAGATTTCTGATTGTTTTTCATCGTTCTTCATGTCACGTTGATGAGCTATTTTTCATCATGTTTACGTCGATTTTAATTGAATTTTTTGATCGTTATTGTTCATAGATGCCGGAATCGGCTTCAGACTCTGCAACTACATACATTGATGATCCTGCATTGATTCAAACCACAAGTCCATGTTCTCTTCCAATACTACTATGATTTCAGCATTTTTATTTTGTAAAAATTATACTATGAACTCGATGTGAAGTTGTTACAGACATAATATAATCACTATGTTCTCACTATGATCTGTAATATAATCACTATGTTCTCTGTCACTACTGCTATGATCTCTATTATTATCACTATGTTCTCTGCCTCTAGTATTATGATCTCTATCATAATTGTTATGTTCTTTGCATCTAATGCAATGATCTCTATTATAATTTCTATATTCTCTGCCACTAATGCTATGATCTGTATTTTTCATTGCTATGTTCTCTGCCTCTAGTATTATGATCTCTATTATAATTGCTATGTTGTCTGCATCTAATGCTATGATCTCTATTATAATTTCTATGTTCTCTGCCACTAATGCTATGATCTGTATTTGTCATTGCTATGTTCTCTGCCTCTAGTATTATGATCTCTATCATAATTGCTATGTTCTCTACATCTAATGCTATGATCTCTGTTATAAGAGAGTGTTTGAGGGAGGATTCAACACTCCCACCACTGATGAGGGCTGCAGACATTGTAGCTCATCTAGAGCTGATTGAACTTCGCCACCCTCAACGTCTGATGTGGGATTCTCAGTTGAGAAACCAGCTTGTCAACCTCCATTCAATGGGAGGTGGTAGGGGTGGTTCTTTTGAGAACCTCTACATGACTGAAGCTATCAAGTTTGTGGAGGGAATGCAGCGGTTGTATCTTATATTTTTCCTGTTTTCAATCTATGTAATAATTCAGTATTCAGTAGATGCTTTTATCAATAAAAGATTTTGTTTTTCTGGATCACTGTGTTTGTGTTCTTTTTATTTATATTGAGTTCATACGGTATAATACTGAAATCATACAGGATAACAATGAGATCATAGCTTCTTATGTTGAGATCATAATTCGGAACAAAAGTATCACATCAGACATAACACTGAGAACATAATGTATAATAATGATATCATATAGAATAACAATGAGATCCTAGTTCTGAACAAAAGTATCACTGCAGATATAACACTGAGATCATAGCGTGTAATAATGAGATCATAGTGTATAACACTGAGATCATAGGTACTTATATTGAGATCATAATCCATAAAACTGAAGAAAGAGAATAATTCTCCTCAGCAGGATTTGCAGCCCTCATCAGTGGTGGGAGTACATAATCCTCCTTAGCAGGATTTGCTATGTCTTTACTACCCTTCACAGGAACCCCAACAAGCTGTGACTTCCCCCTCCTGCCGGGCTTCACCTTAAGCCGCTCATCATCAGGCTTGAAAATATTATTCTTGTTGCCCCTAGTCTTCTTAACATTCTTTGCATCAGGCACTAATGAAAGGAGAGAAAGGGAAAAGAGACATAAGATATAAAGAACAAAAAACTACTATGTTCAACAAAAACTATGTTCTCAAAGAATGCAAGGTATGATTACAACATAAACAACTATGTTCTCAAGCAAAAAGTAAATCTATGATCTCAACATACACAACTATGTTCTCAACCAAAGACACTATGTTCTCAAGAAAACAGTCTATGATCTCAACATAAACAACTATGTTCTCAAGCAAAACATCTTATGATCTCAACATAAACTACTATGTTCTCAACCAAAAAAACTATGATCTCAACAAAAACAAAGTTAACATCTCAACATAAAACATCTATGATCTCAACAGAACAATGACAACTATGTTCTCAAAAGCATAGATACTAACTATGTTTCACAGAACACAACAAGCAAAAAAAAACCACTATGTTCTCAACCAAACCAACTATGCTATAAATAAAATGCATATAGGCTAAGTGGTAGAGAATATGGATTACACTGTAAAAAAAAAAAAAGATGTTCATATACGTAAACATAGTGGATATTGCTAAGAACATAGAGTATATTGGTGAGAAGATAGTGCATATACGTAAGATCATAGGAAAATACAGTAAAGACCAAAACTCAAGGTAATATTGTAAAAAACAGAGCATAAAATGTCTGTCAGGTTATGAATGAAAATATAGGACATATTACAGAGAACATGGGCAATATGGTTGAGAACATAGCCATATACGAAAGAATTTAAAAACGTTGTATACCTTATTTTTTCATATCTAAGTTGATGATTGAGGTCGGATTTTGAATGAAAACATTGCTCAATTCATATGCAAGCATTATTACGCCTCATACTACAAAAAAAAATCGCGAAAAAAAAACTCGAACAAAACCCTAGAACACAAAAAACTGAAAAATAAACGAAATCACACAACGATAACTATAACAAAACACTTACAAACAAGTTTCTATGATTTGAGCGGAGATCGGAAGATCTCACTCTAAAGAAAGCGATTGCATAAGAGAAAAGCGGAGAAAACAGTGGTAATGAAGAAAGCTGTTTAAAAGGAAGAAAGAAAAGAGCCTTATAAACTGCCGTGATGAAAGTAGATCGACCGGATCCGCAAGAGGATCCGCAAAAATAGGTTAAAAACACATATGTAATGGTAAATTGCAAAACAGTCTCGTTTCTAGATAAATTAACTAAAAATCTTTTCTTATGAGACTTTGTGAATATTTTTAGTATTTCCTTTTTTCTTTAAACTTAAAAAAATATAAAAATTATACAAACGCTTATATTTTTTTTTTGAACTATACAAATAGAGACCACTCATATTTGAAAGGCTTCAAATGTATTTCTTTCTCTTCAATTATGTTTTATTATTTTTTGAATTTGATTAGAATTAATGCAATTTTTGACGTCACGTGACGGCAAAAGTAGATCCCCAGGGAGTGGTCTGACAGAAAAAGGGAATGGACTCTGAGCTGAAGGCGATACTGAGAGAAGCATTCGGCGATTCATCGTCCGACAGCGATGGTGAATCGTCGGATAATCAGCAGGACCTACTTCACATCCACGATTCTGGTGAAGATACTTTGAGTATTAGCATTACTCAATCGAGGTCCGTGGATCCTCGCCAAACCTGGCAACCAGTCGCCCAAATCAACGGCCTATGGATCTGCACAGACTTTTTATCTCTCCCTCAACAGTTGTCTTTGCTATCTGCTCTTGAAAGAGGTGATCAGATAGATGACTTATGCATTGTACTCTCGATCCGATTGCAGTATACTGAGAAAGAGGAATTAATGTTTGGTTTTCTTTTTCAAAACACAGAGGGCTATTTCGCTGGAGGTTCTCATAATCAGGTATTCACCGATTAAACCTCTCAGTTTTTTTCTTCTAATTTATTCTTGAGTGCTCGTTAATTATTGATTAATTAATCATCCTGCTGCTCTATGCTGTAGATATTCTTCCTTGTACTATTTACATCAGTACTAATCTTTCCACAACAGGTAGTTAATAGAGTACTATAATAACCTAAAGAAATTAATGTAGGAGAAATAAAATTACAAGTTATGATGTCTCCGTTGTTTGCGGCTCGACAATGGCTCTACTAATGGATGTTGGAAAAATATCCAGGCTGATGGCAGTATGTGTACTAGTGCATGACATGATAATGCTCATAGGTGAAAGATTTCTCAGTGTGTTAAACAATGAAGTCTTGCTATTTGTTTCCACATTCCTTCACAGTTTTGCTGGTTAAGGATTTTTAGAGCTGGTTGTGTAATGTTATGAGTTTGCATTCGGGTCGTTGTCATAGTTGGTTTGTTTTCTGGAGTTTAGTACCTCATTTCCTCCATGGACTCAATGAATCGTCCACAGCATTCTCAAATGTGAAATTGCGACTAGGAAAAGGCTTGTAATTACATTAATTGAGCTAAGGCAGTTAGTGTTATCCTTATCCTTGGTGGTCGGGAATGGCCACCTTCCTTCTCACTGATGACCTCCTCTAGGCGAGGAGGTGATGCTGAAAAATACGACAGTTGGAGACAGGATGATAGTCAGGCTATGGCAATCCCTTTGCCTTCTGTGGAGCCTCATGTTTCTGATAGGCAAACGCATTTTGATTCCAGTAAGGCAGCTATGGGGTCACCTTATTTTCTATAGAAGTGAACCTACCTGTCTGTATGACTTGTCCATGGTGTATCAACTATCAACAAACTCATATGGATGAAAACCTCTGTTGAAACACTGGAATTTTTAATTGAATTTGTCAGGAGTTGAATGGCATTTTCCCATTTGATCTGATATTCGTGCTATGCAGAAACAAAGAGAGCATGAATGTGCTCCATTTTAGGCTTCTTGTCAATACAGAGACATGGCATATGCATCGTGTGAGATGATATGTTTGAAATTCTCACCTGACGAACTTGTAGCTCTGCAATGTTATCCTATGTTGACATGTGATATGCAGGCAGCAATTCACATTGCTAAAATCCTGTTTTTTATTGACCATTCGGAGCGTACAAGAGTGGGTTGCCATTTTGTAAGGGTGGAAATCATAGACAACTCTATTTCCTGATATGTATACAAGAGCATTTAGTGTGGTCAATCCTAAAGTGGATACATGTTTAGCAAGCTTGGAGCATATCATATGAACTCTCCTGCTTGAGGGAGTGTTAAGTGTTATATATCAGTTGAATATGAAGTGTTCCAGTCACAATAGTTATGGTTGAGCCTGCCAAACGACATTTTCCCCTTAACAATAGCAGGATCTATAGTTTTTCTTGCCCAGTGTAGGCGAGTTTCATCAAGGGGCTTCAAGTTTTTATATCCGTATTTATAACTAGATAGTAGATATCTATCTTCTCTCCCTGTCTTTTGAAATGGTTATCTGCTTACGCATCCCTTCTCTCCAAGTCTCCTGTAGTAATGTGTAATGCATTAATCTAATATATGCAGGCAATGAGGTTTGGAGATCTTCCTTCTTGGGCCATTGAGCTTTCACTCTACATCCGAGATAATGTTTCATCCTGCGGTCAGATACCTATACCTGATGACCATTCAAGTAGTGACGGCAACGAAGTAAACTTTCTTTTTCCACCAGACCTATTGTGGAGGGATCCTCTATTTAACCAACTCATAGTGAACATATACCAGCCAGGTGAGGTCTGTTCTGAACCTTGGCACTCTGTATCTGTTCTGTTCGATTTACTTTGCCATTGTTAATTTGTATATGGAGTAGTTTTCCCCTACAGTATACATTTGTGACCAGTTGACGACCGGATCATTTTGTGGCAATGGAATGAATCTTTGCTCAGACAGTTTATAAAATCACAGATTGTTGCCTCCCTACAATGTAGAACCTATAATGCAAGTCAGCTGTAGTCTTGAAACTTGGGGCAATAGTAGGCAGTCTATATGAAAGAAGTGACCCTCTAAGTGAACAGAGAATGTCACAGAAGTTAGAAAACATGTACCCCTTGCCTGATTCAATTCATGTCCCTGTGTATTGGTTTTCAACAGCACTGTATGAACTATGAAACGACTGGTGCATTTGTGTCTGGCACACTTCATGGTCTTACACCATATGCCAGTTATAATTCAACAATCCTGTTGGGTTTTATACTTTGGTTCTAAACTTTATCTATAACACGTTTTTTATGTAATACAGGGAATTCGTGCACATGTTGATCTAATGCGATTTGAAGACGGAATTGCAATAGTCTCCTTGGAGTCATCTTGTGTCATGCATTTCAGTCCAGTTGGAAATGAACCCAATGACCACTTAAAGGAGCTAAACAAAGAAGAGGAGGAAGGAGCCCCCTCCCCCAAATTAATCCCTGTTCTGCTAACCCCAGGGTCCCTTATTCTGATGTGGGGAGAAGCACGCTACCTCTGGAAACACGAAATCAACCGCAAGCCCGGTTTTCAACAATGGGAGGGCCAAGATATCGAACAGGAGAGGAGAACCTCCATCACTCTCAGGAGGCTCGGTCAAACAGATTAGAGCTGATTCATCATTTTAGCAACTGGGTATGTTTTATTAGTTTTAATCACTAGAGAAAGCTGTATTCACATTACATTCAAAGTCAAACATAACAAGTCTCAGTTCCTCTATAGTATTTTATTGGTCCAAATATCTCTAGACCTTAGTACAGACACATGATCACACAAAACAAAACACACACAACCACTCTAACTTGTAGTCACAAGCCTAACATTGACCAATGCCAGAAGCACAGCCCAAACCAAACATGGCTTAACCAAATCCCCAGCAATAGGTTTGATCCTCTTGAACATCCACGAGCACCCAACCAGGACTCCAAACAGAGCAGCACAAAGCACCAGCCCGACCCGTATTGCTCCGGCCCCGAACACAACTGGGTACCACCCTAGGCTTAACACCAACTGGCTCAAGTAAAGAGCCAGCGCATTGGGCTGGCGATGGAAGCCGCCTTCTGCCCAAACAAGCCAAGCAGACAAGCCTGAGAGAAACACAGTTCCCAAACAGGACAAGTGCAGGGCCCAAAGTGGCGGGAAGTAGAAGGGCTTCTGTATGCTGCGGTAGCGAGTGCTGGAGCCGAAGTAGAAGATGTCGAAAACCGAAAGTAAGAGCGGGAAAGCGACAGCGAGGGACAGTGAGCGGAGGCCGCGGCGAGCTGTGGTGGTTCGCTTTGGTTTTCGGGTGGTGGTGGTTGCGTCGTCGGTGGTGGTTTTGATGACATTGGGATTGTCAGTGTGTGTGTGATCAGTTTGTTCTTGTGGTGGAGTTCTGTGTTTGAGTTCTTGGGAAGAAGCCATTGATGATGATGATGATGATTATCTGACAATCTGAGTTTGGATGAGAGTAGATGAAGTGGATTTGAGGTGGTGAGGTTTTATAGGGGGGATTTTTTATTTGATATGAGCTGAGCTGAGTTTATCTGTTACAGAAGTAGAATTTTGTATTTCAGAAGGTGGCAACGTGGCGGGTAGTGGTGGCGGGAATGTACACGTGGCGATATTTATTCTGGTGACTGGCGAATTGCCACTTTTGCGCCGCTGGAATGTGAGTTTGACCAGAGTTTCTTACTAGCTACTCCTCCTAAAAGAAAATTACTCCCTTACATGCAATTTACTTTTTACACAATTTTTGATAAGTTTAAGTAGAAAATAATTTATATAGATAAAGTGACATGTGTATTGTAAAAAGTAAAAAAAGAATTGATAAAGTACGAAAGATAGAATTAAAATATTAATAATGAAGATAGTGAGTTTCCATAAAAGGAAATTGAAATTTTTTAATGGAACGTCCAAAATGAAAAAATAAAAAGTTTGTAATGGAATGTAAGTAAGCATGGAGTAAAAGATCACTAAAACGCTTATGAGACAAAACTGCGAGATTTCATTGTTACAGCCTTAGTAACATAATTCTTCATCTCTGGAGCTTTTTTCACGTTCCGAGCGCGAATCCACGTTCCGAGCTTGGGAGCTTCACTAATTCTCGACTAATGCTTTCTTAGTTCTCGAATTAAGTTTTCTTAGTTCATCGTCGAAGAATTTTAGAAATATAATGTCAATTTTATGGGTTTTATTTTTTACAAGGGATTGTTAAAATGATTTGAACATAATGAACTTAAGATTTCTTATTTAGCATTGCATAAGGGGTCGAAAACAATGGAAAAAATACGAAAAATCAAAGTAGAAATTTCAGCTATAAAAATTCTGATATAATTTGAGGAGTAAATATCATATTATCTTTGAATATAGAACTAGAATATCTCAAAAAAAATTAATAAGTTTTCTTTAGAACAATATAGGTATAAAATTATAATTAAATTTAATTATATACTGAAATAACCGCGCTTTATATACGCTCCCGCTCACAAATATTTTTGAATTTGGCGAATTCTCGCTCTCGCTTCCGTTCCCGCTCTTGTGCTCGAATTCGCTCTATGTGACTAAGGTTACAGCTGTTGAAAATGGATGGCCATAAAATTATTTTTTGTTGGAATTTTTGGGAATAACGAATGAGGTTTCATTTAGTTCAATGTATTTATTAAAGTTGAACCTAACATGTAAAAAACAAGCATTTCGTGTAAAATGTGTTAATTGTTAAACCAATTGCACTTGTGTGATTAGTTTATTAAAATCACTAGGTGGTGAATGGATGATTAATACATTACGTGTGTTTGATCAATGCATGAATAAGTCAAGTCATTCCATACAGGTAGACAAGTCGTCTGATGTGCTTAAATTTGGATATAACGTTGTGTTTGGTAGCCAGCCCCCATTTCTAGTGGGATGTTGACTGGGTTATGAAATGGTTCCTCGTAATATGTGTAGTGTTCGATTGATATTTTGGCTGGGGTTTTGTGGAATTTGATTGAGATTTTGAAAATTTGTGGTGTTTTGGTAGGGTATAAAAAGTAAAGTGCTGATGGTATGCGGGATGTTTGGCATAACATTATCTCACCATTTTAATTGCGCTAGCAAAATCATCTTATTTGAATTGCTATTATAATTGACCAAAATACTTTTCAAATTTAATTGAGTTTCACTTGATTAACTTCTTTTGTTCCTCTCCCTAGTCTTATTTCTCACTCTCTTAACTCTATACCAAACACAAATTGTTACAACTCAATTAAAATTTAGTTATTGTTCATCAGTTATATCTCAAT
This sequence comes from Plantago major, assembly GCA_026545765.1. Classification (NCBI taxonomy): domain Eukaryota; kingdom Viridiplantae; phylum Streptophyta; class Magnoliopsida; order Lamiales; family Plantaginaceae; genus Plantago; species Plantago major. The sequence continues at coordinate 37,002,463 of CM048839.1, forward strand.
TAAAATGGCCTAAATTAAAATTCCGTCCCAAACAGCCTGGGTGTTTGTCCATTTCGTGTGTTTGGTAGAGAAAATAAAGTTATTGTTATGGTGATATGTTAGTTGGTGTTAGTTATATTTTGTCATTAATTTGTTTTTTCTGGCTATTTAATAAAATTGCATTTTTTTATAACTTTCTGTTTTAAACAATACGAAAGTATATATTCCTAAGTTAATTACATAATAATCTTCAAAGCTAATTTCATGATAAACTTCCTAAGTAAAATGACTCGGTGATATTTTTTGTTATCTTTATGTGTTTATATAATACTAATATTATTAGACAAAAATTAGGTAAGGTGAAGTACACCTATGCCCCGAATTCCACCAATGCGTTATGAATCTCGTGATGGGTGTAAACGAATCAAACTGTCCGCGAGCAACTCGTGGAAAAACTCGACCAAAGCTCGAATTGATCAACGCAAGCTTATCGTGAGTAATCTCGACTCAATTTTAAGCGTTAAAAAGCAATATAATAAAAAGTTCGACTAATTAAATATAATATATATATATAAAAGGATTCCGACAAAGGCAAGACCTTGTCAGATGAATTCAGAGTATTTATAACTCTGTAAAAAAAGAAATTGATTCTTTATTACGAAAAGGTCTAATAAGTCCTTCTCAATCTCCTTGGTCTTGTACAGCTTTTTATGTTAATAAACATAGTGAACAAGAAAGAGGAGTTCCTAGATTAGTAATAAATTACAAGCCCCTTAATAAGGTTTTAAAATGGATTAGGCATCCTATTCCAAATAAAAAAGATCTTCTAGAAAGACTTTATGATTCAATATTGTTTTCAAAATTTGATTTAAAATCAGGTTATTGGCAGGTACAAATTGAACAAAAAGATAGGTATAAAACAGCATTCAACGTTCCAATAGGACATTATGAATGGAATGTAATGCCATTTGGTTTAAAAAATGCTCCTTCTGAATTCCAGAAAATTATGAATGATATTTTTACGCCATACAGTGAATTTATATTGGTTTATATTGATGATATCTAAGTATTTTCAAAAGATATTGAAGCCCATTTCAAACATTTGGATATCTTAAAGAAAATAGTTATACAGAATGGTCTAGTTATATCAAAACCAAAAATGTCTTTGTTTCAAACAAAAATAAGATTTTTGGGACATTATATAGAAAAAAGTAATATTATCCCAATAAATAGAAGCATTGATTTTGCAGATAAATTTCCTGATGAAATAACTAATAAACCCAGTTACAGAGGTTTTTAGGAAGTTTGAATTATATCTCTTCTTATTATAAAGATATAGCCCAATATACTGCTATCTTATATGATAGGCTTAAAAAGAATCCAAAGCCTTGGTCTGAAAATCATACTCAGGCTGTTAGGAAGTTAAAAGAAAAGGTTAAAACATTGCCTTGTCTTATGCTGAGTAATCCTTCATGGGATAAAATTGTTGAGACAGATGCTTCAGATATAGGATATGGGGGTATTCTTAAACAGATTGATCCTCATAACAAACAAGAATATCTTGTTCGTTTTTATTCTGGAAAATGGAATAATAGTCAGAAAAATTATGCTACTATTGCCAAAGAAATACTTGCAATTGTCAAGTGTGTTTTAAAATTTCAAGATGATTTATACAATCAAAAGTTTATAATCAAAACAGACTGTAACTCTGCAAAGTTTATGTTTAATAAAGATTTTAAACATGATGTTTCTAAACAGATGTTTGCAAGATGGCAAGCTCATTTAGCTCCTTTTGATTTCGAGATTATTTATAAAAAAGGAGAAGATAATAGTCTTCCAGACTTTTTAACACGTGAGTATATTTCATGAATTTATCAGGAATGTACTCGCGAGGAAGAGGAGGACGGGGATCATAAAGGATTCTGGCCCAAACTGGCAGAGGAAAGCTTATAGCAATGAATCTGCCATCACGAAAATCTGAGGCTCAGAGCTCAGAAGAGTACCAAGAATTTCTTGAGTACAAGAGAAATAAGGGAAAAATCCCATCTTTTGCTAAAATAGTAGCAGAAGAAGAGTCTGAAGAAAGTAAGACTGAATATGTTGAAAACAGGAATCAAGAAGTAATATACGCAGGCGAGGATATCACGATGGGCAAATAATCCCTGGATTTTAATGGCCAGATATTTAGATAAGGCATCATATGCTTTAGGGTCTTATAAAACAAGATCTTTCTATGAAAATATTCTTTCAAACACAGAGTCATGTGAAATAACACATTTCTCAGGGACACAGAAGGAAGTTTATAACTTCAGTAAAATTTATATTAAAAAGATTATATCTTCTGAAGAATGGGGAATATCACCATTAAGAGAAAGGGAATTTTACTATCCCGATAATAGAAATCCCATAAAGTATAACTACTGGGATTATGTTGAAGCATTTAATAAAGTGCTACTTTATGAAAATGATAGGAAAAAACACTCTTGGTTTATAAAAATCAGCAGTGAAGCTTATGAGCAGGAGATACCAAATTGGTTTCTAAACTGGTGGACATATTTTGGAACCACCTGGGTAATACTCCCTAAAAATTTGTCAACTCTATTTACTAACTGGATAAATGTTACTCCGAAAAAGGAAGTTCCTCAAGAAAATTATTCTTTATATTTCTTTATGGAATTTTCTATACCCTGGATTTGGAAATGGGTACCCGTTATCGGTTATACCGAAAGTGAAATACCATGTATTAAAAGAACTTCTTATACAAAGTTCTGGGAAAAAATGAATAAAGAAAACCTAGAAACTAAGCAATTATATTGCATTGATACTTTGAATTTTATAGACAAAAGAATAAGATTATATCAAGAAAATAAAAGAATAGCGACACAAAAGGAAGAGTCGCCCTTAGATCAAATCAGAAGAAAACTCAGCATGAAGTCCAAAGACGGCAACAGGGAAATGTTAATAGAAGCATACGTAGAAGAAATGAAAAAAGATCTTCTACAGAAATTTGATGGAGAAACCCAGTCCGTAAAATCTAATACATCTATGGCCTCTGCTAGTCAAGATTATCAGGATGCTCAGGATCCTAATCAAACTCCAGAAGAAGAAGTCTCTATAGAAGACGTATTTGAAATCCTCAAAGGTACTCTTAAACACAAGAACAAAGAAAAGGAAGAATCTTCCTCAGCAATAGTGGTGGTAGACAAAGCCACTTGATAATGATTTGATGATAAGTCAGATGATGATGATAATAATGAGTCAGAGCACTGATGAGTGGAAATCATTCTACAGACAACGGCGGAAATTGTTCTGCAGACATGACTGAAAGTCAGACAAAAGGGACGAACGAAATTTAAAGTAGAATAAACGGATGGAAATTAAAGGAATTGGCGATAGCGACAGATATTGGCGCCTGGGAATCAAATTTCCCTTATATAAATAAGCAGAAGGAAGAAGGAAGAAGGCATCGGCAGAAAACCAGAAGCCAAAAAACACTCCTTCCCAGTTTTTAAATTTTTAAGATTTGTAATAAGTTTGAATTTTGTACTTGCGGAACATATTGTGAGTACTTTCCTTCTTACTTTTAAGTTTTGTAATATATTTGTTATATTAATAATACTGGCCTAATGATAGGCTAAGTTTGGTTTGTGTTAAGACAGGTCTAAATTATGTATTTACTATAATTATGGCAAAAATGTGTTACTGTTCATCGGTCACTATTTATGGTTACTATTCACGGCAGAATTATGAATTAAATTAGACTTCTATTACTTACTAAAAATAAGATAGATAAGGTTTGGTATTGGGATCCGACGTATTAATATATTCCGATAGACATATGAAGGTACTGTTTGCCCCTCTAAGCCGAAAGAAATGGCATCTCTGGGCTGTTTTGTACTGATAAATATCTTAATATTGACAGATTCTATCCCAGTAATACATCCTGATGTCATCTTATTGTTAGTTTGTAATTTGAATTCTGATTAATGAAGTGATTCTAGCTTGAATAATGTAATGCATGGATCAAATGGTTTTGTGATCCATGAACAGCAAGTGGTATCAGAGCCAAGTTATCAGTAAGCACATGATTAAGATAAGTCTTAACACAAACACTGTTTTTAATCATGAATATGATTAGAAGAAAGGATAATGTTAAAAACAGTAGACGAGAGGAATTTGATATTCCCCAAAATTTAGACTTATTAAATAGATTGACAATTCCTAGAATTGAGCCTAAGGTTATTTACCAATTAGGAACTTTTGAGAAATTAGGTTTAAAACAGGTAGTAAAAACTACTGAGGAATCTGTTTCACTGGATAATGACGAATTA